>CM070077.1:6249781-7483114 GCA_036250285.1 Pyrocoelia pectoralis | reverse complement strand
TTTAACACGTTGGCTGCCGCAATGTTAAAAAAATCCCTATGGGCAATTTTTTTTTAATGTCAACTTCTAGAATACTCGTGAGTATTTTTTATTTTATTTAAACATATTTATTTTAAATTTTCTGATAATTTTTAATGAGACCCCCCCCCCCCCTCCTATGGTCACGCGGCCTCAACATGTTTTTTCAGGTGCATCACTGCACCAAATAATGTTTTTGAAGTATTTGTTACTAACTTTTATATATATATTTTTTTTGAGAACGTTTGCTTTTATTTTGTATTTTAGTCAATAAAGACGAACGTTTTCTATATTTTTGAATTTTATGAATTGCATATATTTCAGGCCATGAGTAACCGCTTGTGAGTCTCAGATTTATATAGGGCTTATAGGTGTGTCACGCGGCCGTTATCGAAAATGACCTGAGACGCCATGTTTATGTCTTACGGCAGCCAAGGTGTTAAGCAAAATGCACGCAATTGAAGCTAAAATTGCACATAGTCAACTTTTGAAAGAATGCTAGTGGAGCTAAATTATTATATATCTGATTAATAATTTTCCGTTTTAAAAATACCTATACTTCCCATATGACGTCATTCGTATAGCTCTTGGCACTAACCCTATCCTTTCGTCACGATGGTATAAGCCAAATCGTATCTAGGATAATCGCCTTTGACTGGATGCGTAGCGTGACTGCATTTAATTAGATTTAAAAATTATCTCCGCCATAACTTAATTATCTTCAATAAATCTCAGGGGGCCAATTTGCATTATATGGGGAATGAAGTTATAAATATAATTGAATCAAATAAAAACACTTGTATTTATGCATTTTCTGGCAAAAATAAACTTTCTATTTCAAAATTGTGAAGAGTTTCACCACTTTAAAATGTTAATAAGTACCTACATGCTGCAGATAAAGAGAAAAAATTACTGCCAATTATACGTAGAAATTCCGAATCGTAGCCGCCCTATCTTCATTAAAGTTAAGTCAAAAATATCGAACGCTCGTCGAGGAAGTGCCAGTGGATCTTACGTTAGGTAATCCATTTTCATATAAATCTTCGTAAAAGATGTGTTTGTTTTGAATAAGAAAGGTACTTACCATAAATAGCGTTAGTAACATACTTTTGGCAACTTTTGTTTATTGTTTGTTTTGATATATTTTTAACTCTTAATAACGCTAATGCAGCGTTTTATTATTATTAATGTATGTTTGTTATTTATTTAAACTGCGATCATAAAATTTCGCATATACCTAAGTATATACAGGGTAGTAGCTCATTATAACACTAAAGCTCAGTTTTATTCAATTAGTGATTACCGCAATGCAACAATTTAATTTAATCAGAAGGTATCAGTTCAGTTTGGCAATTTCTTTGGAATCGCTAAATTATATATGGCTTCTTCGAAATAACAATACGTCTTCATTACTCAAAGGGAGTTAATAAAAATATGTAAAATAAATGGCATCTTTATCTATCTTTAAAATGTATTATTCAAATTTCAAACTAAAAATAATAAATCATTAAAAAGAGAATTGCGCGAGTTTTAGCGAAGTCTGTATCATTTTGTTGCTAATTGTTATTATTATTAATTTATATTTTAGGCAAGATTGTCAATACTCTTAGTGTGTTGATGCAACTGGAACGTTTTGTACCGTTTCCTATATAGAATAAAATTTACCAATCGACGTTTTCCAGTTAAATTACAGTATTGCAACATTTGGAAAAAATAAATTAAACTGAAAAGCATCAGCAAATGAATGAAATATTACTTCATCATAATCATAAGTTAAGTGCTACAAAGATACATTATGACTTTCTATTAATTTGTTAAGTTTGTAAGATCAACGTTACAGCATATAGTTACATTGCCATCAACAGTAGGTATGCACGCACTGTCAAAAATCCTGTTTTTTTATACAGTCTATGCGCTGTATAAATATTTATCGTGTAATAAAATAATAAAAACCGTCATATCAATAAATTATGTTAAGTAAGATTTCTCACTATGTTATTTATCAACAATTTACGAGTGTTTTATTTTTTTGTCAATTTATTGCACTTTATTGAAATGAAAAACAGTTAGAAGGTGTTGTTTGTGTAATAATACAAAAAAAATACGAATACGAAGATTTATAAATAACTGGTAGGTATCTGAACAGTTTCGTTCAAAAGGCACTGCGACATGACAGTATAATTTTTGATGTGCAAAAGGTAATTTGTAAAAAAACGTTAAGACATATTTTTGCATAAAGTCTATTACTTACTTCTGATAAATAACCGTGATAAAGAATCACACTGATTAGTAAGTAACACTTATTCAATGCTCAAGAGAACGGTAACAATAATGGTTGATCATAGCATTTTCACGGTGAACACACTCCGTGCTTTTTAATTTATAGCACCATCTGTAATAAAATGGATCTTTTTTGAATAGAAATCACTTTTTGCTGCAAAATTCTGAAAGGTAGTTGATATAGCATAATTCTTACTTCTTCTGGAAAACTCACTTCATTCTTCTTTAATTTTAAGTTCTTCTTCCTAACTTGTTTATCCAGTATCACCATTAAATATTGTATGAGTTTCTAGAAATTTCATTGGGTTGTACACGGTTCTCGAGGCTTGGAGTTACCATTTTGAAAATTTTTTCATCCAAACTCATTAGTCAGTGTTTACGGATCACACGGCCCGTTTTAATGAAAATTTGATAACTGTAGGTAACCTTTGTGCCAATAAATAAAAAGTTCTGGCAGTGCCCTTTTGTTGTTGAAACATTTTTCAAACTAGGAGGCTGTGTTATGTATGACTTATAAGCTCCTTGTATAAATGTTTTAAAAAATTTACAAATTATGTGGAAACTACTGGTATAATTTCAGAGCATACTTGATCAAACTTACTTTCTAGCATACTCTAGAGTCTAGACTCTAGATATACAAAGTGTTGTAAAAAGTGGAATATTCCATATAAAATAATGTAGCTGGGACCCGTTATCAATAGAACCGAAAGAAACTTGTTTGAACTGAAACGAGCTCTTTTGGTGGTAATCTCCCCTATATAACTTAAATAAAAATTGGCAAAAAAGATAGCAAGATATACTTAGATGCGGAAAGGTGGAGAGGAAGAGGATGAAGAAAGTGTAAGCTATGTGATGAATAATGAAATATTAAATAGAATAACACGAAAAAATTGAAAGTCGTAGTGCTAATTTTTTTAAAAATCGAAAAATTAATTTCTTTTCAAAAATTTTTTTTTGATATTTTGCACCGCTCCAATTACTCAGAGTTCTGTTTTGTCTTTTGTTCATTATGAACACCCGCGAAAAAAAGATAACGAATAACTTCTCGTACTCAGCGCAGCTTCCAGCATTTCAAAACATACAATTCGTGTGAGATTATTTTTTTATACATATATTTTTTATTTTAATTGAATTGAAAGTTTTGAATTTAGTTTATAATCAATTATTATTGCAAAAGTAAGAAATTTTGCTTTTGAAAGATTTTAAGATCAGAAAGTTGTAATTTCGCGTAATTTTTTTTGTATTTTAGAAAACATTTAACACACAATCTGAACGAATATGTCGCAGATGTCATATTACATAAATCGGAAATGTTCTACAGCATTATTATCATCTGAACATTGTAAGGATATTTCGTCGTTCCAGTGGTGTCAAAATTGTTTGGAAAATTCATTCCGATAATATTTGATAGATTCTACATTGAGAATTGAAGCTTGAATGCAAATAATTCATTTATTCCAATTCAAAGTTTCATTTTCGTGTCGACTCGCACATAATATAAAACAAAAATAATAACTTAAATATTGATTGCGACCCTCTCCACCTTCACTTAGTATTGAATATTTCAAAATTTTAGTGTAAAAATTATTTCGTTGCAACTCCTTTCAATTTATCGACGAAAGTAGAAGTTTTCAAATTCGGTGTATGTAATTTTTCAGAAATTGAACATTCTCGTCATCGATTAAAGTTGACAATTCTGTTTGGCCTTTGTCGGATGTTTTACATTATCTCGTTTTCCTTCCGTTCATTTATTATTAGAAAGACATTTCTCTAATTACACTCATTATATTTTATGGAATTTTAGAAATGAACCATTTATTTTCTTTGTGAGAAACAAACAATAAGAGTGTTAATTGCCTATGAAATTACAGTGAGTATATGAAATTATTAATGACACCTATTAATTATATGAATTGTAACTTCTAGTTGCTTACGCTTGCGCTTGTAATAAAATAACTACAGTACAAAATTTCACAGTTCGTTAGCAACATCGTAACTGTAATATACTTCAGCACGTCACTTTCGGGATCATCAATGTAGCCATTTTCTTTAATCACCAAGAATTTGAATGGGTGGTTAAACATTACAACACACACACACCCGCACACATACAATTCAAGGCCCCTCATCTTCTGCGATGATCACATATAATGATAATGAGATTAACATTGAATGACGTCGATATTCACGCAATTATGTTAATATACCAGAAAAAAAAATTACTCCTGCGAGTAGCCCCACATGGAAAAGAATTTTTTTTATTTTCGTATTAGAACATTTTTTTTCAAGTTGAAATCAGTGCACTTTCGATTGACCTATTGCAGTAAAACGATTGCTGCTGCATCCAACTGATTACTACTAAATTGATGTGCGTTAAAGAATAAATAGTGTTTTATTATTAGTATTATGTGGCCTTGTTTGTTTCCAAAGTCGAACATGTAATCTTGAACTTAATTTAAGTTATTGAAATTATTTAGCGATCAATTTTAAATTTAAGTCGTATGCAATTTATATAATCCGAATTTGAGTGTTTATATAACAATTTGTTTTTAGAACTATTTATTTACAGGTATAAGTGCTCAATTTATTTGCTACCTGGTTTCGTTCAGAGATGGTAGAATGAAAATTAGACAAAATAATTTTATGTGGTTGAACAAACATACAAACAGAAATGCATTTAGAACAAGTTACTGAAGCACTATTTCAATTTGGAAACATAAACATCCATGAATTTGACCTTTCTGTGTTTTTTTTGAGGTCGTGTTTTTTCCTTGTAATTGAAGCAAAATGATTTTTGTAATTATCAGTGACACTCAAATATGCATAGATGAGAATGCTAAAAAATCCCACGCCATTTGCAAGGATCCTCGAGCCTCTGTTGGACTGTTGGAGATCAATGAAACCGTCTCCTTATTTCGTGAAAGCATTGGAAAAGTGCACAAAAATGGTTATCGTCACTCTGCGATAATTCATACATTCACTTTATGTGAAATGAGATAATCCGCGGTTTTATTTTTATCAACAAAACAAGGAAATACTATACCAGAAAGTGATTTGAAAATTCAGATACGAGGATTCAAAACCTCTATATCAAAAATATCTACGACAGATTTGTTATAGTAGCGACACTCTTCGTAAATCCGTGCAAAGGCCTCTAACAATCCTGATTGAATAGAAATTGATAGAATTAAACGGAAGAAGTGAAACGAATTAAAGCGTGTAAATAAATAATTCAAGATATACTTATCATCAAAACAAGTCATTTATTGATCAAACGACTGATCACAAACACAACACAGTAAACACCAAAAACCACCCGTATCTTTTATTAACTGAATAGTTTTCAATAGCATCGCTTTCATTAACGGACAACGAAATTATTTCATAGTTGTTAGCCCATGGTGAGAGTATTGCTGATGAAACGCTTTGATTACAATATTTCATGCTTAGAACCTATTTTACGAACGACACTACATTGTGCACTTCCATCGATTTTGGACATGATGCAAAAGGAACTAAAATTTTGTTCTGCTTTAGTAATTTCCAGTGAGTGCAAAATACTGCTTTAACAACGAAAAGAATTGCTTTCTTCTCAAAATTTATCAATGAAAATAAGTCAATTACTTAGGTATCCATCTGTTGGAGATCATATTTACGTCAATGACTTCTATGTCAGTTAACACTTGGTATCTTGGTATCGAAGGTGCATCGGAACTTTTTAACAGTCGTTCTTATTTCCCGGCGAAATTCTCATGAATCAATTCTTCCGCCTTTTCTTGACCTAGTTAGTGTAGATAACGCAATCTTATCATATTTTTCTCTTTCATTGAAGTCCCGTATACTCGTATTTTAATAAGTAATCTTACTGTAATCTTACGGATTATGAATATGATTAATTTACTGTTATATTTAAATTTCCTTGTTTACTTCCATATAGCTCTTAAATATTGTTCTCTTCTTCTTTAGGGCCGCTTCCGAAGCCGCTGCCTTTCGGAGGTTGGCGATCATAACAGTAATTCTTACTTTAATAATAATAGGACTTTATTACAAATGTTTACAATAGTAAAAAGTACAAAGAGAATATAAAAATAATAATATCCGCAAAAGACAACCTAAACTTAAAATTAGAAGCCTTTGATACCGCTGCCCTAAAGAGTTCTATAGATAGAGGAGCAACCGAACCAATCCCGAAAGTTTTTCAGTCAGGAGTTCCTACTTCTCCTTGTATAGTACTGTAGCAGTGATACTTCCCTCCACGCATATTATGTCCCAAATGATCTACTTTTCTTCTCTTTATTGTATTAATCAGTTCTCGTTCCTTGATTACCCGATGCAGGACTTCCTCATTTATCATTCCTTCCATGCACAATACCTTCTGCATACGTCGATATATCCATAATTCAGAGGCCTGAAGGCAGCTCTCGCCATTTACATCCGCACTCGTATCTCTTGTGTTTGATAATTATCTTCCTGCATTATTGTCCCCAAATACTTATATTTTCTTATTTTTTCATTGCGGATATTGTTTATTGATAAGTTTACTATATCATTCTTAGTTTTGGAAACGACCATAAATTTTGTTTTGTTTAAATTTACGTGTAAGCCTTATGATTCGCTGATCGTGTTTAGCATGTCCATTAAGTTGGACCCCCCACCAACAGAAAAAAAATTCCGACTACTTAAAAAAATTAGTGCTAATTATGTGCTAATTTGTTACCGTATTCAAAATTTTGTTGCTCAAGAAACACGGCAGTAAATAAGAAATGAAGTGGGTGGGGCCAGTTTAACGTAAAGCTGGCCCCCCCCCCCAAAAAAAAAGCTTATTGCGTACAAGAAAACGAATGAATTTCAGGTGGGAATTTGTTGCTAATTTGTTGCTGTAAAATAGCAATAACTAATTTGCAAAAAAAGTTATTTAGGTATCCTTTTACAAATGAAAACGATTAATTGTAAAAGACAAACACCATACAATGATTTGAGTTTCACTAAAAAAGGATAGCGATAGAAAATTAGTTATTAAAACATCAATCAGTTTAACAAAATCTAAATTAAAATTATTAGGCATACCTACCCTGTACCCACTTCGCTAAAATAACCACGATGCGTTTGCCACCCTGACGCGACGCAAGTAAATCACATTGCCTTTATTTATTTGCATCTACAACTTCATGCTAAAATAGTTATTACGTAAAATTGATCATCACATTACAATTAACAATAATTTACAGATTAACGCGTTTGTTACTAAGAAAATGAAGCAGAATCGATACGCCCTCACGCGGGACTTTTCCTTGTTTTAATTTGCATAAGCAATTTGTTGCTCAAATAGTTACTACGTAAAATTGTTCTTCGCACTATACTTAACGATAATTTATACATAATGGAATTTGTTGCTAATTATAAACAATAAAAACGACGGAACATCGATGTGCTCTCTCATACGGGACTTTTCGTTGTTTTAATTTGCATAAACAATTTGTTGCTCAACTAGTTACTACGTAAAATTGTTCTTCGCACTATACTTAACGATAATTTATACATAATGGAATTTGTTGCTAATTATAAACAATAAAAAACGACGGAACATCGATGTGCTCTAATATGACACATTTATCTGTTTTAATTTGCATAAACAATTTGTTGCTCAAATAGTTACTACGTAAAATTGTTCTTCGCACTATACTTAACGATAATTTACACATAATGAAATTTGTTGCTAATTATAAACAATAAAAAACGACGGAGAATCGATGTGCTCTCATATGACACATTTATCTGTTTTAATTTGCATAAACAATTTGTTGCTCAAATAGTTACTACGTAAAATTGTTCTTCGCACTATACTTAACGATAATTTATACATAATGGAATTTGTTGCTAATTATAAACAATGAAAACCGACGGAACATCAATGTGCTCTCATATGATACATTTATCTGTTTTAATTTGCATAAACAACAAATTTCATTATGTATAAATTATCGTTAAGTATAGTGCGAGGAACAATTTTACGTAGTAACTAGTTGAGCAACAAATTGTTTATGCAAATTAAAACAACGAAAAGTCCCGTATGAGAGCACATCGATGTTCCGTCGTTTTTATTGTTTATAATTAGCAACAAATTTCATTATGTATAAATTATCGTTAAGTATAGTGCGAGGAACAATATTACGTAGTAACTAGTTGAGCAACAAATTGTTTATGCAAATTAAAAGAGATAAATGTGTCATATAAGAGCACATCGATGTTCCGTCGTTTTTATTGTTTGTAATTAGCAACAAATTTCATTATGTATAAATTATCGTTAAGTATAGTGCGAAGAACAATTTTATGTAGTAACTATTTGAGCAACAAATTGTTTATGCAAATTAAAACAACGAAAAGTCCCGTATGAGAGAGCACATCGATGTTCCGTCGGTTTTCATTGTTTATAATTAGCAACAAATTCCATTATGTATAAATTATCGTTAAGTATAGTGCGAAGAACAATTTTACGTAGTAACTATTTGAGCAACAAATTGTTTATGCAAATTAAAACAAGGAAAAGTCCTGCGTGAGGGCGTATCGATTCTGCTTCATTTTCTTAGTAACAAACGCGTTAATCTGTAAATTATTGTTAATTGTAATGTGATGATCAATTTTACGTAATAACTATTTTAGCATGAAGTTGTAGATGCAAATAAATAAAGGCAATGTGATTTACTTGCGTCGCGTCAGGGTGGCAAACGCATCGTGGTTATTTTAGCGAAGTGGGTACAGGGTAGGTATGCCTAATAATTTTAATTTAGATTTTGTTAAACTGATTGATGTTTTAATAACTAATTTTCTATCGCTATCCTTTTTTAGTGAAACTCAAATCATTGTATGGTGTTTGTCTTTTACAATTAATCGTTTTCATTTGTAAAAGGATACCTAAATAACTTTTTTTGCAAATTAGTTATTGCTATTTTACAGCAACAAATTAGCAACAAATTCCCACCTGAAATTCATTCGTTTTCTTGTACGCAATAAGCTTTTTTTTTTGGGGGGGGTCCAGCTTTACCTTAAACTGGCCCCACCCACTTCATTTCTTATTTACTGCCGTTTTTCTTGAGCAACAAAATTTTGAATACGGTAACAAATTAGCACATAATTAGCACTAATTTTTTTAAGTAGTCGGAATTTTTTTTCTGTTGGTGGGGGGTCCAACTTAATGGACATGTGTTTAGCCTTTCCATCATCCTTTGAAAGTCTGCGATGTCATTTGCTAGCATTACGGTATCATCGGCGTATCTAATATTGTTTATCGATTGATTACTATTGCACCGGTTTCTCCTTCTAGTGCTTCCTGGAATATTGTTTCGGAATACAAATTAAACAACAATGGCCATAGTACACACTCCTGTCTCACTCCCCTTTGCATTTCGATTTCATCAGATTGTGAATAATTTGTATATCATGTTCGTCACAGTCTATTTGATCTTAAGTATTTCTATTAGGCATTGGTGTTTAGAATCCAGTTTACCACTCCAGGACAAAACATATCGACATCAAGTATCATTTTATTCGCGAGACCGTCGAGTCAGGAGTGGTTGATCTACAACATTTACCATCGGAGGAGATGCCTGCAGATATTTTGACGAAGGCATTAACCATATTTACCAATTTGGCAAGTACGTATAGTTTTAATCAAAAATTCATTGAAACTTGAGATTTATGTGTAAGAACTAAATTTGACAGTACTGTGTTTTCAATTTGACTACTTTGGGGAAAAGTTGTGGTAGATAAAACCAAATTTTAAAACTTTGTATTCTTGAAAAGCGTTTTTGATTCATTACTTACAATTAAAATGTATTTCATAAAACTGTGAATGAAATAACAATCGGGGAGCATGTTTTTTCGTTCATTTTTCTGCTTACACAGTCGATCGTCTCAACAAATTAAGCTTCACAAAAAAATTGACAAAATTAAAATTTGATTAAAAGCATCATAATATTTGTACTGTCTTTCTCATCCTTCAAAATTGTATCAAATTTTTTCCATCTTGCTTTTCCACGCTCAATAGCATAATTCAAAAGCACGTTAACTTCTATTAGAACACTATGAACTTTAGTTTACTTCATAGAACAATGTAGGTATACAAACAAATTTGCTCTATTTTCGTATTTTCGGGCTTGTGACAAATAGACCTCTGCCATCAAGGCACATTATCTACATTACAGAACTATTGTGTACTGTAAGCCCCATTTTGCTTAATTAACAGTAATAATAATTATCAAATAAAATGTAAATTACAAATAATAGAAAATAGAAGGAATATTTTGCAATAGTATTTTATTTAAAATGTTTTGGCTTCTCCTTCTTGGTCACTGACATGTTAATTGTGGGGCATATTTAGAGAAACCAGTATAAAAAGGAAATTCAAATATCGCAACCATTCTAATGAACTTTTTATTTGAGACAAGGCAACGTGTTAAAAATAATGAACAAATCCAATTAGATTAATTATATTTTTTTATTCTTATACACAGGGAGCCTTCTTCTATTTAAATGAAAATTATTAGATTTTAATTTTCTACAAAATTGTCTCGACTACCATAGGTATAAAGCTTTGTTCTTCACTCCATGGCTCTTTCAAAAAGAAAAATATACTTTTTGTTCGTATAAATTATGTGTTAATTATGTTGTTGTAATCAAAGATTGATTTGTCGACTTATTACGATTGTGGCTTTAGATAGCTATATGATTTTAACACTGAACACGAACACAAGATTGAGCTTTTGATTATTACAGTATTTTAAAAATGGATTTGCAACTTTCTGAATTTTTATCTGTTCTCAATAACTGTGCTCATTTTTACAATTGAGACATATTTTGGGGTTCTAAAAAATTCGGCCCAATACGATGGTATAATGCTATTTTGAGTTTATACCATTGTTAGAATCAATAATGCAAGGTTTTCGTCCGAAATACCTCCTAGCAACATTTTTTTGATGAATTCAGACAAATTTTCTCTTAGTGGTAGTATATGGAATGAAGATACATGTCTAATGACTTGAATGAGTGTTGCAAGTAGGTAGTGGCACCAACTTACTGATGAAAGCATGTTGCGTGGAAGTGCAAATGAATTTTTCTAAACTCATATTTCTGTTGATGAATAAATATTTCAAATATCATTTCCTTTGCTGCATTGGTGATTAAGTATTATTACTATTAGTATTTCTCACACAGGATGTCTATTTGAAAGGTCATTGGGCTGTTTTTTTTATTGAGGGAATGTATCGCAAAATACTTATAACATAACCATAGTGTGGAAGCCTTTCTCAAATTCCCCTGTTCTCACCAACTCTAACGTCAGTCTCGAATGGACATCATCCCTTCCCCTGTTCCGGTAAGATTTTATAATTTAAATTCTCCAAGAGGAAAAAAGTCTGGAAGCTTCGAATCTTGCCGTCCATTCTACGGGAGCCCTTCTACCAATCCGTTCGTGTAGAGATTCATTGTGCAGGGTTCCACGCGACTTTTAGGACGCCAACTTGCTGCTATAGCAGAAGAGGAAATTTAATATCATCACTCATCAGTCATCAATATAAACTCGTTTCTACCGTTTTTTTGAAGACGGAATCTCGTATCTCACATACAAAACGTTTGAATGACAATCACAAATTAGATAGGTAAATAAATTTGAATTTATATACAAAAGTACAAATTTAATGTGTCCCTTTAGAATAAGCATTGCGTGTAAATTAATTAAGGATTGTTTGCATATACACAGTTTATTTAACTTACGTAAGTAATTTAATACCTATATACGCGGTTATTCCCCAGAGTGTACAGCTTCAAAAGATAAAGCCGTTTAATTAAGACACTAAATCTGAAACAAGAGAATTTTCAGGTTGTGTGTAGGTGGATTCATTGATGGCGCGTGATACTTAAACATTTATCTAAAATATAAAAATAAACGCCATTGTCTACCTTATAATTATAATATAATCGAAAGTAATACCTACCTTGTATTTCAAAATAATATTAATAAAGTAGTTCACCTACATCATTCGATCTAAACAATTTCTACAACGTTTTTATACGTGGCGTACGTACACGTGTCACACAATTACGTCATTTCCTTGCGTTTATTGAGAGCATTGAATTTGTACAAGTAGGGCATGAGGGCACCGACCTACCCGTTATCAGCTGTTCCGTATCCAGGTAACGTCCTTGGGAATTCCAGGTTTTTCTGGGATTTAGGTCATATTCTATTAACCGATGCGGGTCAAAGTTTCTATTTAGACATCTCTTCCTATTTTTTCTCAATTTCTTTTTAAATAACGTACATCGGGTCGATGCGAGGAGAATGTGATTATGATGAAAGTAAAGTTGGAGAACAACTTTTCTTTTATAGCATATTTATTTATGACTTACACTTATTAATGAGATGGGTTTATTATTTTTAGTGTTTTTCAATTCTTTCATTCATTTAAGCGTCTATGAATGAAATTATTCTGCACTTTTCAATAAGTCCACTTTCACACACACATATCATATCGAACGTGAAAGTATTAAAAAGGAAGACTTTAAATAAAATCACATTACAATTGTATTCGAAATACTAATCGTTTCTTAATTGAATGCTCAAACAAATTTACATAAACAAGTATTATCAAAAGGGGAATTGTCCCATTCCAACGATCACATCACACGATATCCGAAAGTTTCTAACTTAAAAAGGTTCATATCAAATAACAAAAACCTCAAAAGAGAAATGTTGGAAAACTTCTTTGCAAGAAACTTAGCAATACAATTCCTCTGGTTTTCGGTTCAAGTTTTCAATTTTATTGAAGCCAAAAATACGCTAATATCGGTAACGACGGTAAAAGAATTTCCAAAATTTCTTCTCTTGCAAAAAAAGAATAATCAGTTCATTGCCTTTAACCTTTTCCTGGTAACCACACAGAAATTTCATTCAGCCTCATGGACGTCATTCTCACTAAATTGTTTTTCGATGTTAACCTCCGGCTCCGATTATATATTTGTCTTTTCCTCAATACTTCGTTCTCCTTGAGTCCTTGGTGTGGTAGATACAACAATATGCAATCACACGATTCAAGTGACCAGTTGATGTCACTACCTTCGAACAGCACCGTCTTGGTGACACCATTTGTTTGTCAGTTCCACCTCGGCCAATTTACCACGTAAGAAAATTATTATCATCGCCCTTTGACGCCCATCCTTGACAGTAAGTGTTCCTCCTTTCGCGTTTTTAAAGAGATAGCGGAAGCTGATGAATTTTTCATAGATTTTTATCACTCAAAATTCTTCGTTTTTGCGTGATAACGAAGCCGCTCAGTCAGAAATAAGTTACGTCACTAAACACCCTCTTTCGCCAAAATTCCGTTCTCTATGGTTGTTGACATTTCATTCTGGCGTTAATAGCACTCTATAATATACGTATGTGTGAATGCACTTAGGACGATTCAATAATTAACAATTTTTCGGCTTTTCGGCATATTGGATACATTTTATCCCTTCGCCACATCAAAATGTACACACTTCTGAATACGACTTGACTTTGTCAATCGAGTGAAATTTTATTAAATCAAACAAGTGATTACGTCTTCCAGTCAGAATTAATCGTGTAATATTAATAATAGGCGGATTACCAAGATTTTAAAAGCCACGATAAACAATAAATTAGTAAAAATGCTGATGATAGGTACATATTAAAAACCTAATAAAAAATAAATGGCAGGAAAGGAAATAATCAGAGTCAACTACAGAGGGAGATTTTGATTGTTTTCTGAGTTAACCTTCGCAACAGATTTTTGTTCCAAATTTTGTTCTTTAGTCGCCCCAAGAGAAATGAGTAATCGTACTTACAGTATTGTGAAGAGTCCGACGCAATTAGAAACAACAATATAAAAATGAAAGCTTCCACAGTTGTTCATTTTAATTAAAAATTATTTATTTTGGGTTAAACTGTGTAGGTAATTAAATTGGATTAAACAATCCAAACGTTTCGGACACCACTTACAGGTGCCTTCTTCAGTGGGTTAAATTACAATTAATAATAATTAATAATATTTGCCTTAATAAGGCTTGGCACTTGGTTTTGAAGCATTTTCGTGTTATAGATAATAATATTTAATTATTTAGTTGGCATATTTATTAGTTGACAATTTAGTTTTAATTGTACCTACAATTTGTCAGTTTTCTTTTCGTTTAATTTTAATTTTACCCCACTGAAGAAGGCCCTGTAAGTGGTGTCCGAAACGTTTGGATTGTTTAATCAATAAAAAACCATTAAGTACCTACACAGTTTAACCCAAAATAAATAATTTTTAATTAGAAACAACAATAATTTCAATCTAGATGTAATCTCAATGTTGCTTCTTTCCATACAGTATTTTTTGAAGCTGTGAGATCATAAAACGTCATTGCAACAGATTTTCAAAAGTAAATGCATGTTAATACTCGCTTCCACCATGCTGTCATGACAGTGTTATGGAAGAAGGAATTAGGAGTCGGTTTCCTCAACTGTCTTAATGTAATACTGATAATCACAGTTATACAGGGTGATTCGGGAGGAAACGGAAGTATTTCAAAGACATGTCCAGGAAGCTAAAATAAGCAAAATAAGCTCATAGGTTCAAATCCGATTTTCATTTGTTTCAGAGATAATTAGGTTTTTCTTTTTATAAAGTTAATCAAGTTTTTCAGAAGCAATACGTGCACTTGGGAACATTTCAATTTCGCTAGCACGTCTAAAAACATTTTGAAACACTTGCCTATTAGGAATTCTTCTATCCGGAAAACGACGTCGATGCTCTTCTACTGAATGAACAGAATTGCTATTATAAAATCTATAGACAAGCATATCTGCATATTCTCTATGACTGAAAATATGAGGCATTTTTGTAATCTTGTAAAACAACTACAACTGTCGCATTTTATGACATTAAACTAATTAATATTTTGTTTCAAATTGGCAAATAGGACAACGTTGTCAAATTTAACTTAATTTACTTTTTAAAAAGAAAAACCTAATTATCTCTGAAACAAATGAAAATCGGATTTGAACATATGAGCTTATTTTGCTTATTTTAGCTTCCTGGACATGTCTTTGAAATACTTCCATTTCCTCCCGAATCACCCTGTATATTATATGAAGAACGCTTTAGAGAACACCGTTCTAATACCGTAAGTGGGATAAGTTTAGTGGTCACTACGTTTGTTTTAGTACAAATTCGTTCAAATTTCTGTTAAATCGGAGGTATAATATTTTAAGGTACGATATGGTATTTTCTCCCCAGCACGTCCATTTGTAAATATGATTTGTTACTTAACAACTGATTGCAATTCTTCGTTTGCGGTTTCTTACGAAATAGGTTACCGACACGTTGAGCTTTCGATAAGGAAGGCAGTTATAAATTACTTACTGCAAATTTTCAATACAATCTTCATTGTCGATCGGACGATATCTTTACTTAATGAAACGTGACAGCTGTAGTTGGGGGTGGCGTTTTAACATTGAACTTTTAAGGCAATTCTATTCGTAGCACTTAACGAAAATGATTCAAAGGTCATCTATTGACGTATTCGCTTAGCGCAAAGCGAACTCGATGCAAAGTTCACAATCTAAAGGCTACAATTAAATTACATTACATATTAACATCCTTCACCTTGGGATATTTCCCTTTATCGTCGAAAATAAAATAACATGTCAGGCAAATAAAGTGGCGTTAATTCACGCATAGACGAGAACTCGTCACCAGAGCGTTAAAGGGAAACATAGCTAAAAGCATCAACCACAAAGCGTATAAATGAAGAAGAAAGGTTCTAACGTAATACTAATGATCTTTTAATGCAAAAAAAGCTCTATTAACATCATATTATGCAATGGACGAAATGTGAATATTTGAATATGAAATGTAATTACCAGAATATAAACTTGAAATATGTAGTTGGAATTAACATTTGCAATAATAGAAGGGGGATAGTAGACCGACATGAAATTGTAAAGCTTAGTCAAGTCGATGGTGGGACGAGTAACGAAATAACTGCAACAATTTGAGCAACGTTTCGTCTATTGATGTGTAAACTATACTAGAGCTAGATTTGTGGTATTTCAGCGAAATTCGAATTTCATGTGTCTCAATATCCTTGTAAACGGAGAATGTAATATATGTATAAACGTGGATTTTTCCTCGTTGCTCTATGCTACTGTGATATGCATGTTAGATTACCCCGTTTGATGTCCGGTGAAATTTACATGCAAAATGTATTCTTTAAGACAAGTTAGACAATCGTGAGTGACAGATACAAGGAAGGTGCGACAAGGTTAACAATATGCACGGACTAGTGGGAATTCACTTTGTATCGAACTTGCAAACTTGATATTTATGTTAATGTGAATATGGCAAGACACATTCCTTGTTATTGCATAGGACTGAAGGATGGACACGACAATCAATGAAAGGAAAACCTCACACGACGTCATAGTTTATTTGAACGATATTTACGTTCAAGAGGGAGGAATGGAAAAATGTTGTTGCGTTGTTGGCACTATCAAAAGGATATACGCGTTCTATGCCGTTTCCGCCAAAGGGATAATTAACATCATTAATGCTAAAAAAGATAACCTGTATCGGTTGAACTTTTATAAAAATACAACGTACCGTCATTTATTTTATCTTAGTAGCAATGGGTCAAGATCACGCTACTAACGATAGAATAACATGGAATGTATTCATTCTTCCAGTAATTAAATATGTAGTAACTTCTTAATTCACTTAATCTTCTTTTTAGACTCGTTCTTCTTGTCGCGTTTTGATGTTCCACATCTTTGTCAAAGAGATCCATTGTGTACAACTATTACACTCCACCGCTTATGATGTAATATGCAGGGTTTTTGCACTTACTTTTCCAGGGTTGTTCGTTCAATAATGGTTACCTAGTTGCACTGTGCGAAGTCCGGTTATTCAGCTCCGAATTGTTGCAGATGTTTCTTTGAGTTTTATTGACTTTACCTGTTTGGTGTTTTACATTTCGCAGTTCACATTTTGGCTTTAGTCAACGTGAATTATGAACGAGATTGTTGTGTTACTGGTCCTTTTCCTTTAATGAAACAGTAAACGGTCAAAAATACCAGAATTTTTTCAATATGATCTCCCATTGTTATGAAAAATGTAAAGAAGAATGATGTGTTTACAACAAGATGTAGCTCTTGTTACATTACCAGCAATGGGCCAGGCGATGAACCATTAATGCGCGAAGAGAACAATGGCATAGTGCAAAATGTTAGCCGGAATAAAATTATCCTTTACTAGATGCTTTGGCAGGTGCCTGGAACAAAAAAAAAGGAAAACCTATTGATTAACCACAAGTAACAATGTACAATTTTTTACATCTCAAGTTTCAACATAAATTACTTGTACTAAGAACAACTATCTACTGACGTTTTAATGGTTGTGGTTACTAAAGCATAAGAACACTATGGTTGGGGTTTATTTGAAGAAGGGAAGAGGATTTTCATGCATATCCCAATACAATAGTGGCATCTATTGGGAAATCATTAATATTCACTGCAAATATATTTCCTTTACAAAATGAGTTAAAGTTGTGATACTCTTCATCATGTCTCAGGCGTTTATCAAAATACCGGTTACTTAATAACAATTATTATAAAGCATCCATGTGTGATGTTTTATTAAAATAATTTGTACAGCTAGACAACTGTGGAACATTTCCAGAAATGTTGATAGTGCATCGGCACAAAAATAAATGTAAACGATTTGGTAATAGGCTTCCGTTTATTGACATTCAACATAAAATGAACCATTTTGTATTCAGACATGCCAAATCTCCTCCACTTGTTCAACTTTAGGTTGGCACAGCTTCATGATCTAGATGATAAGTGTCCATTATTATTTTTTTGCGTCAACATTCTACGTCCATTAACCTTTCCATGAGTGAAAAATTATCTAAAAGGTTATCGAATTTTCATAAATACCTACTTGCTATAATCTAGATTGATAAATTTAGAACACCAATTACGTTGCAAAATTACTCCTATACAAACAGGTTTTTAATATTTTTTTCGCAAACTCACGCACCTTCACTTTTTTCCATGTACACAGCCTAATTTAATATGTAATCACAGGGGAGCTGTTTCATCTTTTTTTACACAGATCAGTTGGTAACCGAAACACAAACATTGAGGTTTCACATATCCCCAATTTAGACCGGAGGCGTGTTATGTAAACCATGATAGCCACTCATTTTTTTTAGAACAAATTGAATTCAGCATGTCTTAGGGAATGACGAATTTGAACTGAAGTGAATTGTAAAACTAAGTCCATACTGACAATCTATAGCTAAATTTTTCAACATCCAAAAAGATCTGTCAGGGAAATAAATCAAAAGGCCGCACAGGGATCGTTGGCTTGCTAGCGTTTTAATATCCTAAATTGCCACTTACAAAATTACTACCTTCTAATAATATTCTAAGTCATATAATATACGACCTTATAGAAAACTACGAAACTGTTTCCATGATTTGTAGACACACTGCAGTTCTTATGAAACATAATAATGATAACGATAAGCTTCTCAAAAGCAGAGGAGAGAGCGTTATATTAATAAGAAGCGAGTTTAAACCAGAGAGAAGAAAAAATCTTTGATACGTAGATACAGGAGTGGGCAGTCACAAAATACTTGTATTGAAAATACGGTATTTGAAATACATTTGTATTTTGTATTTGATGATTTTTCCCTAAAGTATTTTGTATTTCAAATACTCTCTTATGAGTATTTTGAATTTTGCATTTGAAATACATTAATGTATGTATTTTGCCCACTGCAATGTTAACGATAGGTTCAGAGTGAATTTTAAGTAAACATTTTCAAGAACCTACCTGTAAAACTTTCCTAGAAACGTCTAACTAAATCTCTCAAAAAAACACCCCGTATGCGTATAGGTATTTTTGTATTTCAAATATTGTATGTATTTGTATTTTGTATTTTTAAAAATAATATAAAAGTATCTCGTATTTTGTATTTCAAATACATTTCTAGGAATATTTTGTAATTTGTATTTGAAATACGTTAGTGCATGTATTTTGCCCAGCCCTGCGTAGATATTAGAATGAAATGCTAGTGATTAATATACAATGCAATAAAATACAGATAATTAAATCAACGGGTATAGCTTAAAAAATTAGGTGCATCATTACCATTACAAGGTGCTACTGTAAAATGAAGAAACCTACAGATTTGGTTATGGGACTCTCGACCTCATGAGCTCTCTTTACCTACGAACATTGGGATAGGCTTCTACTAACTGACTAACAATTGAATTTTCTTCTCTTGGATCACCTTTCTTCTCACCCTTATGTATACACATCTGTACCATACTGAACTATAATTTTCGATAAATTTGGATTACCGAAAACCTTTCCGACTCATAAATTATAGAAAACATCGGATGAGTTAATAAAAAGCAGTTATATACTTACTACCTCATTGTCAAATTGGAAACCAAAATCTGCTTTTAGTGTAACCGCCAAAGGAAGTCCATAAGGAGGTTGGAAAAAGTTACAGATGTTTGCAGAGATTACGTGGAGCTTTTGTCACCTGCACCTCTTACGATGGTGAAAAACATCGGATGATGTCAGGGCGGATGCATCAGAGACAACCTTCGAATCATTGAAAGCTCATAACATTATTGATGCACAGGGTTAGATTTTCTACATATATGACCCCACATTCATTTCTGAACTTTGCAAGAATTCCCCAGAGTTGGTCAAGAATTAAGAATTCTCGTGTAAGGAACTATTTTTGTGTTAGAAAATTTAATTGGTTTCACGTGTAATTAGCTTCAACAGTAATAAAAAGGATCTTATTTTTCGTGAGAAGTAAACAAGTCTCGAATTAGTCTATGTTAATTTTCTTTTAGTACCCTAGCCTAAATTTGGATTAATCTCAAAACATTAGCCTTTTAATACCCACAATATAATAATAAGATAACATCAAGGCAACTTTACTTAAATAATAGGCACAATGTTGTGTTAAATAAACAGCTACTAAATCCAAGAATGCAAAACATCATCATCATTCGCAATTTCTCTTCATAAATATTCAAACCTCGCTTTGTCAAAAATTATAATAGGAAAATTGTGACACACGGAAAAATATTGAAGGACGACAAATATTCAACGCCATAACATTTTTAAATCAAATAAGCGAGAAAGTAAGCCGAATTTACAATTTAGTCTATTCGATCCGCACATTTTTGGAAATTGCGTAGGTTTCGTTACTTCGTTACACTGTTTTCATTATAGTCTCTAGCTCCAGGCCATTTACATAATAATTTATTTAATTAACCTATAAGCATGAAAGCTCCTCGAGATAATTAATTAAATTATTATCTAACGCCGTTAGAGTTATCTTCGGGTTAACTTTTTGTTTATTACAAAAATTGTATATTTTCCGACCGAGAGCTCGAGTTTATTGGGTCATGTCTTGTCCCTGTTTTCACTGTTTGCCCAGGCCGTAGCTTCTTGGCAGTGGTTCTGGTTACGGCAATCGATAACGGTACTTAAAAAGTAAATGTGTGAATCTCTCTCTCGATCCTCGCATAATTATTTCTAATTGCTATTTAAGAAAAACAAGTTTAACCAGCGCGGTTAAAAATTTTAATTGAGTTAGGTTAGGTTAGCTTGTTTTCATTACGATATTTTCTGTATTTGATTTATGAGATTCAAAAACCTTTGTAAGCATTACTGACCGTATTTTTTTAATCTTATCTTTTATATCGTTGAGTAGATTATAGTTAATTGAATATAATTAATGGAGGTTAATGCCAGTTTTTTGTTCAATGTCATTTCTTTAATCTAAGCATCCTACAAGGTGTATCAGTTGCTTTTAAAGTGTAGGTACGTTTTGAAAGATCTCGCCAAGTCTTACGGTATTTTGTTCCTACGCTCCTATGAAAAGATAAAAGCTTGTCTGGCGCCCGTGAATTGTATGTTTGTACCTTGACTTATCAGTGGGTATTTGTGATAAATATATTTACCAGTTTTAGTTGTGATATAGTGACTCTGTTCCCGAGACTATGCTATAAAACTCATCATACGGTAATTACCTATATAATATTTTACGCTACATTTACATTACAAAAAAGGTCATAGGCTGCTACGAACTTTTAATTATATTATAGGAAATGTTCGTAGATCTAAACTCATAAGACTTCCTCGTGTCTCTTGCGCCCAAAAATTCCTGTTCCGTACCTAATTTCCTGCCATCTGCAGTCCACTATAGATTTCATGTCACCCCCACAAATAAAAATCGATATATTTTAACTCGGAAGTTCAGCCTTTTAGCTTAGACATTCACATAGTATAAGACTGAAATGAGTCGGTGCATGAACTTCTGGCATTCTCAGATCTGTTGGAATAGTTTCCATCAAACCTGGTAGAACATTTTCAAAAATGGCTCGAACGTTGTTGGGGTAATGCAAAAGGTTAATTTAAAAAAATTTTAATAACTCATACTCATCGCACATCAGTTGAAAACAACTGTACCTGGTTGAGAATTTTCATGTAGCGCCAGTTGGCGGGTAAAATGTCATAATTGTAGAAAAAGGCACATGGAACGTGCATCTATTTTTTGATTTTTAGTTATGTAACTCGTCTCCCTTGACTATAACTGTTAAATAGTCTGCTATGCTCAAGTTAACTATCGAGCAGCACGTCGATGTTATAGATCTTGGTAGTTCCAAATAGCTAAGTAACCTTTTTTACTAAATAGTATGTGACCGCTCTGTTTAATGCCTGTATGAGATGCAAAAAATGAAGTTCTCCTTCAACTTAAAATCGCGGTTACTTTTTATCCATTACCGACAGAGTCCGAAAATTATACTATACAATATGTTAGAAACACTTTCCTGTTTAGTAATAAATAGTAATGAATCATAATCATTTATGTGATACATTTTTGTGGCTGCACTATCTGGAATTCCACTTAATTAAAATACAACCTTTGAATATTATACATTCCTGAATTGTAATTTATCTCATCTTTCGGTGTTAAATCTGATTTGAAACCTTTACCCCATTTTCGTTCATCTGTTAAATATCAGTGTTAACGTGAAATACTAATTAATTCCACTAACTGCCCCCGTACAGGCATATTACTTTCTGTCAATACATTCATTGAAATGCATGTCACACATCTCTTCAAAAAAAAACACTACTTAACAAATTTCCTAGGTCCGTTAAGCTGGCACAACCCCTATAGCACAATCAGTTGAAACGTACCACATAATTTAGTACTCATTTATTACTAATTAATTACCCAAAAGTCAAATTTATTACTGTTGATTTTTAAAAAAAAAAGTGGTTGTGCCAGCTTAACCGTTAAGCTAGCACAACCCAAAAAAAAAAAAAACTATTAAGTAGCTAACACTACACTAATAATTGATTACTAATTAATTACTAATTAATTACTCACTATTTACCAAGGACTTAACCATATTTAAGCTCTCAAGCCCCGCGCAGTCCAAAATTAGACGCGCACAGTAATGTGGGGTAACCTACCTCCGCCAAATCGATATTCGTTATTTTAAACATTTTTCCAATGATATGTGAACGTACTGTAAGACAACTAAGTGTTTGTAATTTGTAAATTAATGAAGGTGCAGCCGGATATCGGATATTGTTTTTTATGCTATGAATGAATTATACCAGCCCTACCAGATAAAAGGCAGCTTGCGATGCACCAATCAAAATACATCGACATTAATTGAAAATCAATCGTAACATAATGTTTGAACATAGGTTAGAAATTGATTACTCCAGCACAATCAGTTCAAATTAATTTTTACATGTATTAATCGATGTATTAATGCTTTAATATAACTTAGGAATTTATTACTCCAGCACAATCAGTTCAAATTAATTTTAACATTGACTAATAGATGTATGAATACTTTAAAGTAAGTTAGGAATTGATTACTCCAGCACAATCAGTTCAAATTAATTTTTACATGTATTAATCGATGTATGAATGCTTTAATATAAGTTAGGAATTTATTACTCCAGCACAATCAGTTCAAATTAATTTTAACATGTATTAATCGATGTATGAATGCTTTAATATAACTTAGAAATTTATTACTCCAGCACAATCAGTTCAAATTAATTTTTACATGTATTAATCGATGTATGAATGCTTTAATATAACTTAGGAATTTATTACTCCAGCACAATCAGTTCAAATTAATTTTAACATGTATTAATCGATGTATGAATGCTTTAATATAACTTAGGAATTTATTACTCCAGCACAATCAGTTCAAATTAATTTTTACATGTATTAATCGATGTATTAATGCTTTAATATAAGTTAGGACTTTATTACTCCAGCACAATCAGTTCAAATTAATTTTAACATTGACTAATCGATGTATGAATACTTTAAAGTAAGTTAGGAATTGATTACTCCAGCACAATCAGTTCAAATTAATTTTAACATTGACTAATCGATGTATGAATACTTTAAAGTAAGTTAGGAATTGATTACTCCAGCACAATCAGTTCAAATTAATTTTTACATGTATTAATCGATGTATGAATGCTTTAATATAAGTTAGGAATTTATTACTCCAGCACAATCAGTTCAAATTAATTTTAACATTGACTAATCGATGTATGAATACTTTAAAGTAAGTTAGAAATTTATTACTCCAGCACAATCAGTTCAAATTAATTTTAACATTGACTAATCGATGTATGAATACTTTAAAGTAAGTTAGGAATTTATTACGCCAGCACAATCAGTTCAAATTAATTTTTACATGGATTAAGCGATGTATGAATGCTTTAATATAAGTTAGGAATTTATTACTCCAGCACAATCAGTTCAAATTAATTTTTACATGGATTAATCGATTGTGCTGGAGTAATCAATTCTTAACTTATATTAAAGCATTTATACATCGATTAATACATGTAAAAATTAATTTGAACTGATTGTGCTGGAGTAATAAATTCCTAACTTATATTAAAGCATTAATACATCGATTAATACATGTAAAAATTAATTTGAACTGATTGTGCTGGAGTAATAAATTCCTAACTTACTTTAAAGTATTCATACATCGATTAGTCAATGTTAAAATTAATTTGAACTGATTGTGCTGGAGTAATCAATTCCTAACTTACTTTAAAGTATTCATACATCGATTAGTCAATGTTAAAATTAATTTGAACTGATTGTGCTGGAGTAATCAATTCCTAATTTACTTTAAAGTATTCATACATCGATTAGTCAATGTTAAAATTAATTTGAACTGATTGTGCTGGAGTAATAAATTCCTAATTTACTTTAAAGTATTCATACATCGATTAGTCAATGTTAAAATTAATTTGAACTGATTGTGCTGGAGTAATAAATTCCTAATTTACTTTAAAGTATTCATACATCGATTAGTCAATGTTAAAATTAATTTGAACTGATTGTGCTGGAGTAATAAATTCCTAACTTACTTTAAAGTATTCATACATCGATTAGTCAATGTTAAAATTAATTTGAACTGATTGTGCTGGAGTAATCAATTCCTAACTTACTTTAAAGTATTCATACATCGATTAGTCAATGTTAAAATTAATTTGAACTGATTGTGCTGGAGTAATCAATTCCTAACTTACTTTAAAGTATTCATACATCGATTAGTCAATGTTAAAATTAATTTGAACTGATTGTGCTGGAGTAATCAATTCCTAATTTACTTTAAAGTATTCATACATCGATTAGTCAATGTTAAAATTAATTTGAACTGATTGTGCTGGAGTAATAAATTTCTAACTTACTTTAAAGTATTCATACATCGATTAGTCAATGTTAAAATTAATTTGAACTGATTGTGCTGGAGTAATCAATTCCTAATTTACTTTAAAGTATTCATACATCGATTAGTCAATGTTAAAATTAATTTGAACTGATTGTGCTGGAGTAATAAATTCCTAATTTACTTTAAAGTATTCATACATCGATTAGTCAATGTTAAAATTAATTTGAACTGATTGTGCTGGAGTAATAAATTCCTAACTTATATTAAAGCATTAATACATCGATTAATACATGTAAAAATTAATTTGAACTGATTGTGCTGGAGTAATAAATTCCTAACTTACTTTAAAGTATTCATACATCGATTAGTCAATGTTAAAATTAATTTGAACTGATTGTGCTGGAGTAATAAATTCCTAACTTACTTTAAAGTATTTATACATCGATTAGTCAATGTTAAAATTAATTTGAACTGATTGTGCTGGAGTAATAAATTCCTAAGTTACTTTAAAGTATTTATACATCGATTAGTCAATGTTAAAATTAATTTGAACTGATTGTGCTGGAGTAATCAATTCCTAACTTACTTTAAAGTATTTATACATCGATTAGTCAATGTTAAAATTAATTTGAACTGATTGTGCTGGAGTAATCAATTCCTAACTTACTTTAAAGTATTCATACATCGATTAGTCAATGTTAAAATTAATTTGAACTGATTGTGCTGGAGTAATAAATTCCTAAGTTATATTAAAGCATTCATACATCGATTAATACATGTAAAAATTAATTTGAACTGATTGTGCTGGAGTAATCAATTCCTAACTTACTTTAAAGTATTCATACATCGATTAGTCAATGTTAAAATTAATTTGAACTGATTGTGCTGGAGTAATAAATTCCTAACTTACTTTAAAGTATTCATACATCGATTAGTCAATGTTAAAATTAATTTGAACTGATTGTGCTGGAGTAATAAATTCCTAACTTACTTTAAAGTATTCATACATCGATTAGTCAATGTTAAAATTAATTTGAACTGATTGTGCTGGAGTAATCAATTCCTAACTTACTTTAAAGTATTTATACATCGATTAGTCAATGTTAAAATTAATTTGAACTGATTGTGCTGGAGTAATCAATTCCTAACTTACTTTAAAGTATTCATACATCGATTAGTCAATGTTAAAATTAATTTGAACTGATTGTGCTGGAGTAATAAATTCCTAAGTTATATTAAAGCATTCATACATCGATTAATACATGTAAAAATTAATTTGAACTGATTGTGCTGGAGTAATCAATTCCTAACTTACTTTAAAGTATTCATACATCGATTAGTCAATGTTAAAATTAATTTGAACTGATTGTGCTGGAGTAATAAATTCCTAAGTTATATTAAAGCATTAATACATCGATTAATACATGTAAAAATTAATTTGAACTGATTGTGCTGGAGTAATCAATTTCTAACCTATGTTCAAACATTATGTTACGATTGATTTTCAATTAATGTCGATGTATTTTGATTGGTGCATCGCAAGCTGCCTTTTATCTGGTAGGGCTGGTATAATTCATTCATAGCATAAAAAACAATATCCGATATCCGGCTGCACCTTCATTAATTTACAAATTACAAACACTTAGTTGTCTTACAGTACGTTCACATATCATTGGAAAAATGTTTAAAATAACGAATATCGATTTGGCGGAGGTAGGTTACCCCACATTACTGTGCGCGTCTAATTTTGGACTGCGCGGGGCTTGAGAGCTTAAATATGGTTAAGTCCTTGGTAAATAGTGAGTAATTAATTAGTAATTAATTAGTAATCAATTATTAGTGTGGTGTTAGCTACTTAATAGTTTTTTTTTTGGGTTGTGCTAGCTTAACGGTTAAGCTGGCACAACCACTTTTTTTTTTTAAAATCAACAGTAATAAATTTGACTTTTGGGTAATTAATTAGTAATAAATGAGTACTAAATTATGTGGTACGTTTCAACTGATTGTGCTATAGGGGTTGTGCCAGCTTAACGGACCTAAATTTCCTACTTGATAATGGTCTGATTATCATTTTGATACAACTGGCGATGCATTTTAGTACCTATGATTCCATAAACTTTTTCCTTTAGTTTGAGTTGTGGGAGCACATATACCACCTTCTTTGTTACGCCCTGTATGAAAAAAAAACTATTTTACGATCATCACAGTGTCTTTGGAACTGTATAAAATTTTATGCTGAAAATCAAATGGTTATTGTGTTCATAGTTTCATCTCGTCTTGTAAATGTACAGAAATAGACAGTAATGTATCTGTATCAGGCAGATTTCATAACATTTACTTAAACCCCTATTTTAGAATCAAACATCGTTTGCAGTTTGCAATAAATTCCTTAAAATTATTATTGAACTAAAAAAGAAAGAAGTGAATCTTTGCAAAGTCTCACTAACAAGTATTATAAATAACCTAACATTGTAAACATGATTGAACCAAATCAATAATTCTTATTTTGTGCACTTTTCTGTAAAAATAAACGGAAAGAGAAGATTCACAGATGGATGACTCATGACGTACGTCGCTATTTCTACCAAATTACCGATCAACATCAATTTGATGTTTGAAATTTAGTGTTTTAAACTTAAGACCATGTTTAGCCACGTTTCAACTTGGAAACTTTGAATCACAGAACATCCCCACTGTTCTGTGCTTTGAATTCAACTCAAGTTTTTCGTTTTCATTTGTACCTACGCCAACTTCATGCAAAAGACAGTTGAAATTTCATATCGGCCTCTACACGCGCAATATTACGATCGTCTGCAGCGTATAAAAACTTAATTTTTTTATTGAGCTCCACAATGATTCCAAAATGTGTAGCAATAACCGAAAGGATACTAAGGATGCGAAGAGGTAGTTTCTTTTGAAGGGTGCGTTAGTGTTTTCTGAGATTTTGCAGCACTGTGCAAATTCAGCGAATGATATCCTGAAACAATACTTCAGGAAGGAGTTAAAAAACCCAGATTTCATGTAGTCTGACATATCTTGCTTAACTTCGCGGTATCAAATACCTTTTATAATAACTATTGGTTTTGTATCAAATTGTTTTTTTATTTTAGGGGTTCCATGAGATTGAGAACTTGACATTTTAAGCTACAATATCGTAAAATTGGTGATGTAGCTGAAAGTCTTCTAAGAAAGCCCAGAATCAACACTCTGTAGGTTCAATATTACAAATCATTGAATGGACGCCAATGGGATGTATTTTAGAATTTTGTGTAACAATTTCAATGTCAATAAATTGTCAATGGGCCTTTTTCGTGTTCCATTAATTCATGTATAATAATAATCGTTTTCGATGTTTAATATCTATTATAAGTTGATATCTTACCAAACCAGCATTCTATTGTCAACTGTAACATTTTGACACCAAAATAACAATCGTTAACTTTCCTTTAAAGGTTCATTTCATGGTAGGTACTCCTTGGTGAAGAGGATATAATTAATGTTGCGTTGAACTCTTAATTATACACTTACAACTACAAAATTCCCTTATACATAATTTGTTTTTGCTCTGCCATTCCTTGGATAAAATTCATGCCTGTAAACCGATGGTTATTTAAATAGAAACAACCATTAGTGAACATCTCATTGTTATTATAGAGGTTCATTCAAATAATAACATATTAACAGATGAAAATAAATGGAACAACAAAAATTTAATATTCGAAAACAACCATTTGAATTCAAATGGTACTGTGGAAGATACAAAATTACATTTCATAGTTTTAAAAACTGTAATTAATCCACAACACAACACTAAAAATCATAACAGCTTTGTATTAATACTTATTACATCAGCAAACAACTGTTGGTGATAATAGCTTTTCTGTTGAGAAGCATTGCTTTAAGCAGTGTTTTATTTTTCACTTCGAGTTTCTTCGATTTCAACAATTTTAATTGGGGAATTTACTTTTTTTGAGTTTGTTACACAACACATAAGCTGAAAATGAAAATGCGTACCTATATGTCAACAAATGCCATATCGTTTCATTTAATATCTGATTGCTCTTTTCATGTTAAAATATTTAAAAGGAGAATGACATATGATAAATTTTCAGGCACGTAAGGTAAAAATTGCGTGACGAACAGTTGTACGTCGTCGTCGATTACTCAATTACATTTTTGGCAAGCACGTGTTGTCTTATAATAAAATAAATAAATTTCTACTGATTCAGTACATCTCTGGAAACCTCTTCTTTTCGTTTCCTCAGTAGACCAGCGTAGCTCTGTTGCGTCTTTTATTTATTACAAGCAAAATAAGAATTTTAAGACCTGTATGCTAAGCAGTAGACCACAAATACAAATAAAATTAGTTAACATCTAATAGGTACTATGTAGTAGGTTTCACTTTTTCGAAATCATGACTGCAGCTGAATCTTCGAAAACACCTTTAATTTCTTGTTTTTCTTCTGACCTTCTTGGTTCATTTTTTATAATTGATCAAAAATGAAAATCAGTGAAAAGCGCATATGAACTAGGAAAATAATCGCCGGTAAAAATGATTATCATTTGTAATTGTTTGTAGTACAAACATTTTCATAACTAAAATTTATACTCGTCATTCCCACTCAATGATAAAGGAAACGATTTAGACGTAGTTGACTATCTTCACATGTTATTTCCAAGTGTTTTGTATTCATTTTTTCCTGTACTTTTTTAGATACATGCTTCTCCTTAAAACGTTTATAGAAGATTGACACCTACATATTTTATAAATTTCAGCAAAGGGTGCACAAACGATCCTCCTTAAAACTAAATTCCTTTATATGTAATAAAACAAAAATCATATTTAAATTAGAAAATCGAATCGTACCAAATCTAATATACGTAGCCTAGCGCTTGTTCACGTATCGCAATTAATGCTATTCACGATATTATTTACTTACATTACATTACAAGGGAATCTTAGTGTGTGTCATGAGTTCCGCTACTTTTCTATTTGATTTGAATTACGATAAATACTCACTTTGTGCTGTCTACATAAAATATGTATCATTATTCAATACTAATAATAATAACCCATGGTTAATTGGACGGCCTCCTATAATTGAACTCTGCAGTGTTCGTCTCCTTATGATATTAGTGGAGCCTTCTTGAGGTGTTGGTGCATGGTTTAATGAAACTCAATATGCTTCATTAAATCGACCGATGTTTCGGCTAGTTGACCTAACCTTTATCCAGGCGTTAACAGAGTTAGTATTTTAAAAAACAAGGTACTCATTAGAATCCAACCCGTGTTTAGAATTAGAATTGCTATTCTTCATATACTTACCTAATGTTTAATTTGTTACAAGCAGCAATTACTATCAGTGGATAAAATACAACTAATTACAAGACAAAAATTTGTCAGCGACGGACAGATAGAGCTTACAATACCGGAAGAAATTTTGAATACCGGTTTTCGGTATTCAATCAAGTGAATCCCGGGATCCCGGTATTGATACCGGTATTGACTTTTTTACTGCTGAAACTATAAAATAAAAATAAAAAACGCGTAGCTTAGAAATTGAAAGTTCAAAATTCCAAATTCAAAGTATTCAAGTTATTCAAAGACGTAAATATAAAATAAAAAATTAAATAAAGCCACATAAAATTCAAAAATTTCCTATTCAAAACAGAAATTTGAAATGAAGAAATGAAACTCAAAATATTAATGCTAATTAATCCTAAATTATAATTTGAAAATTCAAATTTCAAAATTCGAAACGCAAAATATTACTGCTACTTAAAGGTAAAAAGTTTAAATTAAATTCAAAATTGAAATTTGAAATAATGAACTCGCAATGATAATTTTGTAAATTCATAGTTCAAAAATTAAAACGTAATAAAGAAAAATTGGCAGTGCAGGGGATTCCATTAAAAAAATGCAACTTTGATATAAATCATCCTGTATGAACTTTCTAAATATCATTCATCCAAAATATTTTCTACTAAATTAAAATTAAATTAATACCGAAATACCGGTATTTACGTATGAATACCGGTTTTAAATACTGCATCAATTTTGTCCGGGATCCCGGTTTTCGAAATCCCGGGATTCCGGTATTGTAAGCTCTACGGACAGACATTAAATGACGCCTCGATAAAGGCTGGACCAACTAGCCGAAACGTCGGCTTAATGAAGCATATTGGGTTTTATTAAACCATGCACCAACTCCTCAAGAAGACTCCGCCAAATATCACAAGAAGACGGCCACTGCATAATTCATTGTTACTACACTGTAATGAATAGAAAAGGTTGCAGCGCTGCAAAGTAATAGCCTTACTCTTACATCTAGAAGAGCTTTCATCTTCAAAATGGGTTGGTACTTAAAAAACATAAAATGTGCTAATTCAATACACATATAATAATTACAAAAAAGACATTTGAAAGTTCAAAAACAAGGGTTTATATTACATTAAGTATATGAAATTTCGCTCCTTGTACCATCTTTTCATGCCTATATAATTATGAAGATAGTGTACATGGTATATCGTAAGTTGGTAATGCTTCCCAAGCCGTGTCTTAACTTCACCGATTTAATAACATCATAACATTCATAACGTATTTTCTTTTTGCACGTTGTGGTTGACTTAAGTCACCCCTGTCAATAACACTCCATTCGTTTTATAAAAATAATTTGACTCAGTTCTCAATAACCCTATTCGTTTTAAATAAGTTTTATATTAACCTGAGGCAGAAATGTCTTATGACGCAAGGCACTTCAATCACGTCATAATTGTAACTTTGACTAACCCTATGGCTGTCCAAAAAGAAAACACCTAATGTTTGTTGATAGCTAGTAACTCTTGCACTAAGTTTGCTCATCTTATTTTTGAGCTTTACTTAAAGTGCAAAATATCATTATTCGCATTACGATGATTCAAAAGTTTCGTGATGATGTGCAGCATACTTGCATATATGTATTGATACTTTACGACTGAGGAGTGCAATGAAAATGATATATAAAGATAAGTTTAGTTCAATTTAGTTTAATTTCATGGCACACATTAAATTATTCGGAGATGGGAATAGTTAATTTAATGTAATCTACAAAAATGTAAATATACTATTACGATAATGCATGTCAGTGAGTTTAATTGCTTGTATTTTATATAAATCATTCTCTACATATAGTAGTATATTTGCTTATGAATTATTTATATTTAGTGTAAAACACTAAATTCTTTCTGAAATTGTATCAGAAGTTCTGTTTGAGAATTTTTGAAAAAGGCTTATATGTATACTCCATTTTATAACTTTTAATCATTACTTTCCTTGAAAAATGTTTTACATGATGACAATATTGTACCTACGCTTGTCGTACGGGTTAGATGTGAAACACACGAAGAACTTGGAGTACATTATTCTACATTCATAATGTGGAGGATTTATAGACTGTTTTAAAATACGCTGAGAGCGTTGGTTTAGTCATAGTTTACCACAGTTCCCTATTTTCATTATACAATTTAGTTAACTTGTAGTAGGTACTAATTTATTGTATAGTGGTTGGATGAAATTGGCAAAGTTTCGTTAATGTGCGGGTGCAAATTTTGAAACTACTCAATTTTTGTATACTCTGTAAATTATATTCCTACAATAATTATTTGATTAGTTATTAAAAATCGAAAAATTTTCTTTGCTACTAACTTGCAACCTTAACAATTTTCAGCTATTATTGTTGTGTATTTCCACAAAATAACCAATTTTTATAGAATCCAAAAGTGTTTTGATTTCTTTGGGAAGAGATCGTAACAAAAAACACTTTTGTAAAGTCTTTTAGTCTATAAGACAGTTCAGCGCATAGGTGTTAACCATCTGTGGTTCATTAATAATATTTTACTGTTTTTTTAAATTCTTCGCAAAATTTCAAGAATGAAGTTGCGATAACTTGTTAGCGTTTATAATTCATATTTATTTAAAAAAAAAGGCAGTATTGTACACGAGTTTCAACAAAATTAAACTTGCCATTACCTTTTTAATGGAATTTTTTTATAACCAACGGCTTTTGAATAATTTACCATTACCTTTTTACGTACATAAATTTGAATAAATATTACAGTAAATAAACCAATGTGTATATACTTTTCAAGTACACCTACCGATCGTGCAATTTTTCGGCACATTTCCAGTACAATTCGGCTCGTAGATTTTTGAAAATTTTCAACCTGGATTAGATCGAAATTTTGAAATAAAATTATGAAGGAATAAGACCAATTGCAAGACTGTGAAAATTGATTCCCATTTTTTCCAGCAAATTACGACATTTTTTTGCTGAATATATGGAACTTGCAATATTAGTGATTTATACGTGTTAAGGTCGTACCGACCATTGTATTGAAAAATCGTTCAAATATGTATTGTTAAAAAAAATCTTCGATTAAAAAATAAGCAATGATAAGGCCACTTTAATATGTCAAAAAAGTGGAACAATTACGTTAAAAACATCACCAGTATTCGTAATGGCCAGACCTTGGAAATATGTACCTCCTTCCATTCCATTTTGCATATTATTACTTTTCTAAGCTAAAGATGACAATAATTAATATGTCAGTGTTACATTGAAGCTATACAGGATGTTCGTAGTATAAAGATCTTAGTTACTTCGCAAAAATCTCACCACGATATACGTATACATTTAAATAACAGTGAGGTTTCTCAGTAAATTCACAAGCTCGCTGGGTAATGCATTAACAATTTTATATCGTATGACTTGTAAGTTGTAAGGCATTACCTTGACGAAAACAACACTAATTTAAAAAGTTGTTTATTTAATTAAAAAAATTTACAGACAATCGAATAATTAAGTACATTCTTCATAGATTAGGAAATGATAAAAGTCACTTATCTCTTTAATAAATAATTTGAATTAAGATAATTATTGTTATTTATAATTTTACTTTCAGGTGAGTGACCTCATTCGTGCCTATATCTTCATCAGCTACTCTTAAGTAAGTAGAACATGTATTTTTTTCGGTATCCACGACTGCCGTTTCGTTTGTTATTATGCATAGACGAAAATTTAAAATTGTTAGTAGGCTCCACACTTTGAATTGAAGGACAATGATTCACGAAGTTGATAGAATTTATAAATGTTTAGGTTTTTACTTTATTTTATGTCTAGACCCCACAACCTTCATTTCAGAAAATGCGTATTTATACTAATTAATGGTTTTTTTTTTTTTCATTTATAAACACCTCTAAAACATTACATTTGGCAGGTTTCCGACCTTTTAATACACGTCAATGTTTGGTCAGTTAAGATAAATTAGTTTTTCTTTTAAATATACTCGTAGAGACTTTTGATCTTTTTTAAATTTACATTTGTTTTCAATTTTAATACTACAAACCGTTTTTAATGCGTTTCCTTTCACAAATTTCTCGCCTATCAGGAAAGAAATTAGGTCAATTACTACTGCAACACGAATATAATTGAAAATCTAAAACTTTACGTGGGTTTTCTTTAATTGTTTATCCTTGCTACCCCGTTTAGTTATTGATAAAAATGTCAGATAATTAAGTGTGACATAATCTCTCAAAAAAGCATCTCATATCATAATTACAGTCCGTTAGACAGTTGTTTTAGTCATAGGAGAAATCTAAAATCGGAGTAAATACGTATAGTATTTTTAGCTCAATTGGTCATAAAATTTTGAAATTCCAACAGTGAAATCATTGCATTTTCAGACAATGTATTTTTAGTGTATATGGAAATTTGATAAAAGTACTCACAGTAAATATGTCGAAGTAATGGCTATTTCCGAAATTGTCCTTGAATTATGGTACCCGTTGGTCACATTATACGTAAACAATCTTTTTTATCAAAACAGCAAAAAAAATTCCTTAAATATTATTTGAATTAACGTGTATTATACAGGGTGTTTTTTTGGGAGCTTTGGTTAAACGATTCTGGTTAAGTTTTATAGGTAGGTTTATGAAAATTTGTACATAGGGGTTACTCGGAAAGCCGAATCGATGTAAAATATTTTCAAAATGGCAGCACTTCCGGAAATAGCGGAAGTAGCTACCAACTTCGTTATTTTAAATTGCAACCCATATTTTTTATTGCATTTTTTGATTCTACGTGAAATTTCATAAATTTTGATACCAACATGTCAATATCTACAAGTTATAGTTTTTGAGTTATTTTCATTTATTTAAAAAAAATGGCGGATGCAGACGGTACTTTAAGAATTCATTACTTGAAAACGGTTGTAGCTATGGCAACCGAATTTTCACCAACGCATAGAGGAAGAATAGGGCTTTCTTTTGGTGTACTTAAAAAAAAGTTATGTTGCGTACGACGTCACCTATGAGGCTCCAAATTTAGGAACATTCAAAGAGTAAAAACTCAGTTTTTTTAAATGAAATGACCATTTTCTTACTATTGCATTTGATAGAGAATCAAAATGGCTATATTTTGGTATTACATGTTCCTATCCCTATCTTTAATAGTTTCGGACTTATTCCCATTTCATTGCATTCATACCATTTTTTTCCATTTTTTTATTAGTCGGCCATGACCTTATGGTAACCGAGTTTTAAATTAATCAGTAAATTTTGCTCTAATCTTTTAACACGAAGGCCGAAAAATTAAACCTATGTAAGTAGCCTTTACCAAATACGTACGTAGGTACTTAACAAATTACAACCTTCGAACATATAACAAAAGGAAGGAACATGTATATGGCAAAATGAGTAACATTAATGGTTTACCAATATGGCTACCTACTGTGACGTATTCCGTCGAGTCATTGGTGTACTGTTAAGCAGGGTCGTAAATCTAACATTTGTATGTTTACGCGCCTGCTGTAAACAAAATAAAATGCATAATTTTTTTTTTAATTTTATTGCCCTTTAAACATAATTAATTTGGTATGCATATTTCTAATTTTTTGCACATTCTCTATGTTCTTAACCATATAATGAATTCTACGCTACTGGTAATTTTGTACTTTTAAATCGACAAACTGCACGCTACACCCGTTTGACCAATCATAAATGGTTTACTGTTACGTCACTGTGACGTAAAGCCTGCGTAACTTCCGTTACATTCTACCGTCTACTAAACTATAGGGATATTCCTTCCTTTTGTTATATATTCGAAGATTACAACACGTTAACGAAGTATTTATTCACAAAGAAATCCACAAATAAAAAAGATAGTCGACCAGGGGTGACAGTCCGATGTCGAAACTCGGTATCGTCTGTTAGTAGACGACTTACGTACTTATCCATGAGAATTCAACAATGCAAATTCAAATGTCGCAAAAGAAAAGATTTTTTAAGATCACTTGATTGTTACCTAAATAAATGGTTCATGGTACATAGGTTTAATTTTTCGGCCTTCGTGTTAAAAGATTAGAGCAAAATTTACTGATTAATTTAAAACTCGGTTACCATAAGGTCATGGCCGACTAATAAAAAAATGGAAAAAAATGGTATGAATGCAATGAAATGGGAATAAGTCCGAAACTATTAAAGATAGGGATAGGAACATGTAATACCAAAATATAGCCATTTTGATTCTCTATCAATATGCAATAGTAAGAAAATGGTCATTTCATTTAAAAAAACTGAGTTTTTACTCTTTGAATGTTCCTAAATTTGGAGCCTCATAGGTGACGTCGTACGCAACATAACTTTTTTTTAAGTACACCAAAAGAAAGCCCTATTCTTCCTCTATGCGTTGGTGAAAACTCGGTTGCCATAGCTACAACCGTTTTCAAGTAATGAATTCTTAAAGTACCGTCTGCATCCGCCATTTTTTTTAAATAAATGAAAATAACTCAAAAACTATAACTTGTAGATATTGACATGTTGGTATCAAAATTTATGAAATTTCACGTAGAATCAAAAAATGCAATAAAAAATATGGGTTGCAATTTAAAATAACGAAGTTGGTAGCTACTTCCGCTATTTCCGGAAGTGCTGCCATTTTGAAAATATTTTACATCGATTCGGCTTTCCGAGTAACCCCTATGTACAAATTTTCATAAACCTACCTATAAAACTTAACCAGAAACGTTTAACCAAAGCTCCCAAAAAAACACCCTGTATATGTACATATAATATATATTACAAAACTTATTTTTAGTTGGAGGACATTGAATTTATCACTTTACTTGAGATAAGATAGAAAGTCGGAGTTTATTTACACACTTTTTTACAATTGAAATAATTGAAAACAAACACATCTTATTAAACTTTCATCGATTTTTTATTTATTTGTACTGCCCTGTTGGGAAAGATGTCTCTTGTATGGAGTGTTTGCCTATATGTATCATGGATACTTCTGAATCAGCAGATGCACAAGGTTTTCTATATTATGTCAAGGACATTCACAGTGCAAATGAATTTTTTAGGCCAATTACCCACGTTCAAGAGTCCTCGCGATTTCTTATACCTACCATACCACATGCTAAGTCTATGCAAATCCGTTTCTTCAAAATTATACTTGCTTGTTCCGATAATCTCTTAACTCATTTAGTAAAACTTTGCTCAATTCGTGGCTTGATACCAATAGAGTTGCCACACATGAAAATCAAATACGGTATTTATTTTTAAAAACACAACTGTACAAATATTCGAGATAAAGAAACGTTTCCATAAAAATATCAAATATCCAAAATCTTTTTAATGACGTAATCCGCTAAATGTATCAGGATTCCATGTATAAGTCCAACGTGCGGAATGAATTTTCCTCTCATAGTCAATTATCGATGTTGGAAGTTGTCTTATTTACACTTGAGAGTAGCATCCTTTGCATAAACTTTCAATCGTGGACATGGAGAAATACTTCAGTACACGATCAGTGAAAATAGGAAAGGCCTTAATAGCCCAGGAATAATAGGACAATTCCCATAGGGAACCTCAAACAAATTAGATCACAAGGTTTTATTTTTTTATCTTGTAGAGGTCATTGCCCTATGCAAAATTACAAAAGTCCCCTCCCGTACCTCTTTTGCGTCACCCGGAAATGACGTCACAACATGGCGGTTAAGTGCATTCAAATAAATGCCAATATCTCTGGATCCACTAAACCAATTTTTATTTTCTTGGTCTCGTTTGAAAGGTATCTAAACGCCCTTTATTTTTTATTCTCAGAACTATATCGCTAAATTTCATATTTTCCACGTTATAATCAATTTTATGTAAAAATTGTCTTAATTTTTTACATTTTTTGCTTGTAGCTCAAAAAATATTAGGAATTCAGTATACACTATATCGACTTAAATTATAGATATATTCAATACTTTTCTAATGAACTTTAGTTCAATAGTTTATTACCAATAGTTTTTGAAAAATTTCAAATTTTGTAATAGCCCAACTATCGGGGGAAAATACAATTTATTGTATACGTTAATACTAGTAAAAGCAAACATTAGAATTTAAGCATGTTCAACATCATCTTGAATGTCCGGTGGTTACGCATTAGTGCAATCTGTGCCTTGGCATTCCGAACATAATCGTGAGCAGACGAGATTGGCTCGTCTGCATGCGCATCGAGATGATCTGCATCCTTTCTTGCACCCGCAGCTGATCAGGTTTAATAGACGCTCAGGTACAATTGGAACCTCCATAGCGTTTGGTTCCAAAGAATTACAATTCTGTTTCCGTCCCCAGTGAGTTGCACGTAAGTTCTTGCCCATCCATATCTGTACCTACATGTATATTGTAAAATTTTTACCAGTAGGCTAATCATCATGTAATATTCGATATAATGGAAAAAATTACTCAATACTTGCCTGATTATAAACTTGCTATGAATGCTGCCTTTATGCATGACTGGTTGGAGGCAGGGCTACCAGCTTCCGCAACCATTTGATGAAATAAATGCAATCTCATCTAACGATGTGAGCGACGAAGACTTACTACATCACTACATAGTTTAATCAGCATAATCTCTCCAGCTCTTGCTTTCTCATCAGAATTATTAGCCTGTGGATTGTAGAAGATCTTCATTTCAGTTCGTAGCTTTTGAGCAGACTCTAAGAGCTTGAAGACTTTTCTTTTGCGGAAGTTGTACCACATGCAGAGATAGCGTGCACGAAGAGAAATAAGCTTGTCATGTCTTTCAGAGATTTCTGCATCTTAGCAATATTGTATACTTGAATTGACTTGGATCCACGTGGCCTTACATTGAAAAAGTTATCTGAAGCTGTAGACGGTGCTGTGGCAGTTAAAAGTATCAGAATATCTGTGCCATTTGCAACTACTGTAACTGGATTTTTTATGGCGTAGTTAATTGCAGTTGTTGCAATTAGTAAGTCAGCATCGTTTTCTGCCTGAATCACTGATATTCCCTTTTCTAGAAGCTTGATTGTAAGAAGTGCAATAATTTTTTCTTTATTTCTACTATTTCCTAAGAATTCAGGGGAAGAAGTATACATTAGTACAGAAATCTCTGAAAGACATGCGACAAGCCTACTTCTCTTCGTGCGCGCTATGTCTGGATGTGATACACAACTTCTACTCTTCAAAAGGCAAAAGAAAAGTCTTCAAGCTCTTAGAGTCTGATCAAAAGCTACGAACTGAAATGAAGATCTACAATCCACAGGCTAATAATTCTGATGACATAACAAAAGCTGGAGAGATTATGCTGATTAAACTATGTAGTGATGATGTAGTAAGTCTTCGTCGCTCACATCGTTAGATGATCTGAAATTGCATTTATTTCATCAAATGGTTGCGTACCAAGCTTTAAGCGACGAATTCAAGCTGGTGCCCTGCCTCCAACCAGTCATGCATCAAGGCAGCATTCACACCCAGTTTATCATCAGGCATGTATTGAGTAATTTTTTCCATTATATCGAATATTACATTATGATTACACATGTAGGTACAGATATGGATGGGCAATAACTTACGTGCAACACATTGGGGATGGAAACAGAATGGCAATTCTTTGGAACCAAACGCTATGGAGGTTCCAATTGCACCTGAGCGTCTATTATACCTGATCAGCTGCGGGTGCAAGAAAGGATGCAGCTCATCTCGATGCGCATGCAGACGAGCCAATCTCGTCTGCTCAGGATTATGTTCGGAATGCCAAGGCACAGATTGCACTAATGCGCAACCACCGGACTTTCAAAGATGATATTGAACATGCATAAATTCTAATGTTTGCTTTTACTAGTATTAACGTATACAATAAATTGTATATTCTCCCGGTAGTTGGGCTATTACAAAATTTGGGATTTTTCAAAAACTATTGTTAATAAACTATTGAACTAAAGTTGATTAGAAAGGTATTGAATATATCTATAATTTAAGTCGATATAGTGTATACTGAATTCCTAATATTTTTTGAGCTACAAACAAAAAATGTAAAAATTAAGACAATTTTTACATAAAATTGATTATAACGTGGAAAATATTAAATTTAGCGATATAGTTTTGAGAATAAAAAATAAAGAGCGTTTAGATACCTTTCAAACGAGACTAAGAAAATAAAAATTCGTTTAGTGGATCCGGAGATATTGGCATTTATTTGAATGCACTTAACCGCCATCTTGTGACGTCATTTCCGGGTAACGCAAAAGAGGTACGGGAGGGGACTTTTGTAATTTTGCATAGGGCAATGACCTCTACAAGATAAAAAAATAAAACCTTGTGATCTAATTTGTTTTAGGTTCTACCCCTATTATTCCTGGGCTATAAATTACGATCTTGGGGAACTCTCGAAATACTAACGAAAGCGATTAAAACGTTAATATTTAGCACAACCTATTTGTGAAATGATTTTTTAATAATGTACTAAGTTGTCGAAAGAATAATGCTTTTAACCTATATTATTATTATTAGCCCTAACTATTCCTTTAGCGTTTGACTAGCTAGAGTTTAAATTCAGAGTGATGCTAGTCCTGAATTATTTAACCAATAGATAGTAATCAATTCTATTAAAAACCTATGTGAGGTGCGTATAGATCACATCTACGTAAGATCGATATAGATGGCGTTAAGTCATCTTGAATCGAAATATAACAACTGACACTGTTCATCTATTCAAAAGAAATAGCAAATATACTACATACCTAGTTATCGTTACATCATACATCGATAGGTATATCGATAATTAATATCTCACAGTGACAGTTATTGATCATGTTATGTATCAATGTATCGTATTTGTTTGTTCATCTATTACAACATTTTGGTTTCTAAAGTCAAGGTTCATTATTTGAATTATATTTTTACTTCACCCTCCCTCCTCGTAAAGAGATATAAGATCAGTTTTTGTTTGATTTATTGTGGCAAAAAATTCCTTCTTTTGATTAATAGAAAATTTCATTTTTTTGTCTATAAACTAAAGGAAAGCAGCTTTTTTAGCACTTAACATAAACATTGGAATTTAACGATTACGTAGACTTTTCCTACCTACCTTCATTACATTTTTTATAGAAATTTGGTTGAGGCCAATTCATTATTTTTATAACAGCGCACGGTTCTTCTTCAAAAATTTCATTACGGTTTCTTACGAGTTGTTGTAGCAGAGATAGAGACGAATAAATGCGAAAACAATTGCAGTGTTACCATCTCAATTTAATGACCTTTTCGTTTTTTGGAAAAAAAATGCGTGGCTAACTAGATACCTACCTATCTAAAAAAATTTTTTCGTTTTTTTCTTTAGTGGTTATTATTGACTTTAGAAAAAATGTGTAAAGGAAAAGTTGTAGATAATTATGGGCTCAATAATACAGTTTAATCAAATTTCTAATTTTTTCTAAGCTCTAATTTTTGAGTTATGGCACAAACTTGTGTTTTTTCGAATGGAAACCATAGTTGGCCATCACTTTATAAAAACTCCCTTTTTCAACGATTCTAACAATATTTTTATTTTCACAAATATACAAATTATGGCCATTTTTGTTTTGGTATGGAAACAATAACCATTGATGAATGCACATCGCGTTTAATAACAAAATTTTACTCTGTTATTCAAAATTATTAATTTGAGGTTTCGTAAAATATCATTATGAATTTTTCTAATGAGGATAAGCGTGTGATATGATTGTTACATTTTGTGTCATAAATATACCGTCACAACAATATTTCGAATACTATTTTGATCGCCGCCACCTTTCTCTACCGACTTTTAAGAGATTGTATAATTATTTGGGAGAGTATGGTTCTTTCCGTTATCCAAATAATCCTGCCTGCATGTTTACCATTCCCTTAAGTCTCAGGTTCTTGAGCAGTATACTAGGTTCCATTGCTTGTTTTCTACCATTGTGGCACACATCCATAATAGGACACCGACGCGCGGTTTTTCCGCTCGTACTAACTGTTTTCGCTTTTTACCCATCAAATGTGTTTGTATTATTTTCGTAATGACCATTGTCACAGAATGTTTCTCGGTAAATACTGATCCTTTTTAATGCAATGCTTCTTTTTGTTTCTTAGTGGGCGCTCTTATATCTTTTTATTCTCATCGAAGACGCCATATTTCCACCCCGTACATAGATGGCATTGTTGTTGCCAGCAGTTTTTTTGTAATATCTTGAGCCTTTGATATTCGGCATTAATTTTCTTAGGGTCGCGAGCGTTCTTCTGCTCTTTCTAGTTACGTATTAGTGTGCTCACCAAGTGTTAAACTTTACCAATTCGGTGGCACGATCCTGTTCCTCTCCACTTCTCCTCCGTGCCTCTTTGTCTTCTCTGCTTGTGTCATCCACCTGTGACTTTTTTGGAACTATTGTTGTCATTTAACGTGAGTTCTTGTATCTAAGGTGTCTTGCGCTATTATTTCCAAGTCATTCGCGTTGTTAAATCGAGAACTGCGATGCTAATCACCCCGTTGCATAATATGTTTCCAATGGTCCCTCCTCAAACTTCAATACTGCCAAACATCGATCTGGGGGTTATGGAGGTGACTTTGATTTGCCTATCGATCGGTGAGGTACTAGGTATGTTTCCCCATCCAATAGGTGACGCTATTGTGTAATTATTGTTAAAGTCACTAAATATTCTAAAGTACCGCAACGTTCGCCATTTTGGGGTTAAAATTTTGGCGGAAATTTCAAATATTGAAGACCTAGTCACTAGAAAATTTAATGACTTTATGAAGTGTTCAAGTGTTTGATAAAAACTAAACTAACATTAGATACTTATCAATATATTTCTTAAACATTATTTGTCATTGTTATTAAAGGGTACAATTTAATTGAAAGATAAAAAATTTAGGACTTTGCCAAACGAACCTAACATACGTTTTTAAAATTGACATTTTATTTTGTTGTCATTAATTTAGAATCGTTATTTAAATCACAGAAAAGGATATCTACAAAAATACAGCAAGTAGTGTGTAAGAATAAGAAGACGAGCCTGTCTATGGAAAAACTACAAGTTTATGATGTTTTTCAAATTGGCGGGTTTCAAACCAAGTGTCAAACGTCGAACTTTGTAATAGTAAATACTAAATTTCATCGTACGTCAAACACAGTGACAGATCTGTCATTTTTCCGCCATTTTGGGGTTAAAATTAGCTTTCTCTCTCTAACTCATTGGAACATAAGGTTGCGGTACTTTACAATATTTAGTGACTTTAATTATTGTTAGTGGAAAAAGGTGTACCCCAAATTTTCTCCCTTCGTGAATCATCATCATTTGTGAAAGAATTATCTTTTCAAACTGAGTCTCTTATTAATTCAAGCAAACTACGCTTTCCAAAATATCTTTGCTTACAAAAAAAAGCTGTTTCTTTAAGTTTTTGTAATGTAGCTTTATTTAATAAAATTACTAAAATATTAATTGTTTAGTAACGTCACGCATGCAGTTATCACTTATAACTCTTATAAGGTTATCGTTTCCCGCCCTCTTGCATATAGTTCACTTTTCCTGATTAAAAAATAAATAGCTAAAATAAAACCTGATGATAAAAGTGTCTTTGGATAAGAATATTTTTTAACACGTGGCTATCTGGTAAAATTTTAATTTTCCTTCTACTACTACTTAAGATCAATAACCGTTAATTGCATCTTTCGTTTAAATTAATAAATGAAACTGTAACATTCATTTTTATGGAAAACGTATAAAGCTAACGTGAAATTAGAATAACATCCCGAAAAGGCAGCATTTACTTAGTAATATGAACATTTTTTCTTCAAGTTTAGAATTTTATCGACTGCACTGAATCCGTCTACTACTGTCCACAAAAACGTAATTGCGGTTTCCGTTTTAGTTGGGCTTAACTTGATTACATTTTCCATATTATTCGATTACGTATCGTGATTTATCGTTCGGTAAATAAAGGAGGCGGATTTAGGTAATTAGTATGCATTTTAGTGCTCTGTAATTGATTTATAGATTTACTTACTTTCATTTTTTATCTTAAAAACAATAAAACGTTTTTTATGAATACAAACGTTATTACTCAAATGCTTCTTCTGCATAACGTTAACGATGTAGTGCTTGCTCCTTTCCTTCGGTATTTACTGACATCGGCCGAGCTTAAATAAGCGGATTTATGTAGTAGTAATAGACACTGTCGTGCCAATGACGAATTAGAATATAGGAAACCATAAGCATATAGCATACATACTCCAACAAAGTCACCAAAGAAACAAAATACATAAGCGAGTATTACATAGCCTTCGTGTTTTGGAAGCATTGTTCGGATAGGTTCGAGATACGAACAAAATTGTATTTATTGATTTCGTATTATCACTATCGAAATAGCTAAATGCGATGCATCAGGGGAGTATCTTGTCTAATAATTGTATCTGAAAATTTAATCTCAAATTAAGTAAAACAGCACCTGATAACTTGGAGTTGTCCACAAACATTGAGAAGATAAAGACAAATAGATAGGGATAGTCGAAATTCGATCATCAGAATATTTCAAAATAAAATCGACAAAACCGGCATACCTAATAACTTTGGTTCCATAATGACCTAAACCTTTCTCAAAGACCTAAACATACATTGAATAACATCTATTGACGCAACATTTTGCAAAATGACTGGAACACATAATCGACTTAACAAACTGTTCTCTTCTTTTTTTTTAAGAATGTTTGTAGAACTTGGTTCAATTCTTGTTTTTTGATTCTTACACATCTTTCTAGTTTATTTCGAGCTATCATGTTTGCATAAGCAGAACTCAAAAATCACTATCATACCTCTATTCGTTCACTTAGGAAAAGCGTAAGGGCATTTCACTCTTCGTAAAACAGTTGCATTAAAGGACTGATCTAGTAGAGCTGCCAAGCAATAGATATCGAGTTCTTCAGTTAAATATTTTGAAAGTCTTCAGCAGATTATTATTGAAATTGGGTAGGTTTTTTTAGCCACGTGGAAACGATTTGTAATTATATTACGTTCAAGGCCGCCTCTAGTCCAAAAACCTTTTAATGAGTCATAACAAGATTATCATTTTAAAGGTAACATATTCATGATTTGATAACTTCTGAAGTGTTTACAAACCATTGGAAATGATAGCAAAATGAATTTTGCTGTGATCCATTTTACTTATGAATACAGCTTCTGAAGCATGAAAAAGCCATACGGAAAGCAGCATCGAAGTGATATTGAAAAATTGAAAATTATATGAAAATCGGGGAATAAAATTTATAATTATTATAATAATTCAAGTGTCGTGTAAAATTTCTATAGCACCAAATTAACATTTGAGATTATTTTTATTAGGCCTAATTTTGGATTTCTTTTGCCATTTATTGCATTTTATTTCATTTTGTCACTTATTGCATTATGTATAAGTGAACATCAACATTGAAAATAATTACTCGCCTGATCAGAATTTTTGCTTGAACGTGGCTTTATTAATATTGTAAAGGAAGTAGGTTTTGAAAAATTGTTATACATTGAAAAATTGAAAAGCAGCAATCGCATTTACAAAAAATAAAAATTTGATTTTCGATAATGATCTGTAAAATTGTAATTGACCGAAGATCTGCTACATTTTTTGAATGACTTGCGAATTTTTGTATGAATTATGCAAGGGACTTTGACATTGAAGAATCCTTTTGAATTATCCTAAGCTATTGAAAATTAATATTGCTTATTAAGTATAAAAAATTGACTGACTGGTGTCAGGAGGCGGTATGAAAAATATTAGAATTTCCGTCGTAATTATTTTCTCATCATTGTTATAAAGCTGCGCTTTTTAAATTGCAATCAATTGAACTTGGATCGGTATGACACCATGCATTTTTTAAGATGTTGAACTTGAATTTTATTGTATTTAAAAAATGTTACGGTATTAATTTCAATTTTTCACTTACAAGTGCAATCTTGCCTTTTTTACAATATCTGTACCAAAAAATGCCTAACATCACACCGCTCTTAGAGCAAACCGGAGTCCAAAACTGATAAAACCAATTTTAGTTTCTTCTAATCTGATAATGTTAAAAATAATAATCATCCAATTTGTGCCTTTTTGTTTCAAAAATATTGTTGAATTTCGGTTTTACAAGAATTATATTAATTAATTAATCTTATGTAATGTAATGGTGTATCAAACATTTTTCTATTCTCGTTGGATCAATTTCTGCTTTATATCTAAGCGAAGTATAACAATAAAGGGTTTGATCCAAAAAGCAGATTTTAATGATTAGGTATCCGCATTTTTGTTCCAGGTAATCCGGGTCGCCTCATACACGTTGTGTGCCTCTCTCCCTCTCTCACTTGGTTCTTGAACCTTTCTCTGATCCCAATTCATCTTTACTTCATCAATCATCTTACCTTCCCCTTTATCTTCTTCTTCCCAATGCATCTCTTCATTAGTAGTCCCTTACCAATACATATCCTATCCTTTTACTTATCGTTTTCATCATGGTTCCTTGTTCTTCAATCATCAGCACTTCCTCTTTGCTTACTTTATCCGTCCCACTTGCTATTTAATACTCTTTCTCAGTCCGCGATTCATACCCACAAAACTCAACTGCTACTACACACTTTCCCAATTCATGGAATTATCAGCATTTTGCTTCCATCTACAGATGTCCTCCTCATGCATTTGGTTTTTCGGCAACACTTTAGTCTCATTTAGTGATCAAACTGATACATTGAGATCGTTTTGATTCAGTATTTTTGACATGGGAGTGTTCCACAAAGTTCAATTCTGGAATCACTCTTATTTATATTTTACATGTTTAACAGTCGTTTACATCCAACGATCGATGTGTTCATTTAAATCGACATACCTGCCCACTTTTTCCCTGATCCTGGGCGTGTTCAATTTCACCAAGAGAAAAAATTATTTTCCTTGAAGTTCGCCCCGATAATGAAATTTTGTTACAATTTATTCGTCATAAAGCTCACCACCGGTTTCGTAATTATAGTAAATATTAAAACAGATGAGAAAACCATACTCGTTCTTAAAACATGTGGGCATTTTTAAGGAACCATAGTAAGAAAGTTGGTGTAATATGTGTGTCATAGACTTGGCGAAATGCTACATTTAAAATGTGGTGCGTTGCTGCTAAAATGAAGCAAAGCTTTCACTTCCTGCTAATCTAATTTACAAATAATTTTGAGTAAGATTCCCCTCATGAATGTGTGATAAAATTGGAAGGCGCCATTTCGTACGCCACTGACTTACTGACTTCCATTTATAAAATTCCATTGATAGTTAACTCCATTATTAATAGCTTCATCTTTCATACAATCTGTCTATTTTAAGTGTTGGCTATTAAATAATTATACAATGCGTTGATGTAAATTAGAACTTATTTAAGTGAAATAAAGTCAACAATTTTATTTAGCAATTCCTATAAATAAAATTTACCCCTTAAATAATTGAAAAACAGCGTATTTGGCACGTGCTTCTCGCGGTTTTAAGTGTAATTATTTGAAATTTAATAACAACGTTGCTTTTGACGATGTTATACAATGAAAACGTCAACTCCACTGTTTAATTAATTAACCTCTTTTTTATCCTAATCTTATTTTAACCTTGAGATTTAACTAATACATTTAAAATTATCGTTTGTTATACGTCGGAGTGCATAAAAAGCGGCACGTGGATGCTTTGAGGACAAAAGCTTTTTGGCAGACTGAAAATTTACGTAATTGAGTGTGCTATTTATAATTACGTTACACAATTGCATTATTTAATTGTACGATATTTGACATGTACCTACATTCTTTAAAATATTCGCTCCGACTTCCTTAAATTTAAACATCTGTAAGTTGCTATTCTAGAATGTCCTCTAATTGTACTTTCTTCTAAATAACGGTCTTGAAGCTACCCAAAAAATATGTATAAAATAACGGATAACGAGTTGTTATTGCAGATTGCGAATGGAAAATTTATTTTTCTCGCCAAAAAAAAAAGTACCTACCTACCATATCACTTTAAGTTCAAGGACGGTTGTTTTTGGATTATTTTAAAAGTGTGAGTATTGATTTTTTTATGAACGACCTGAAATTGTAAACGAATCCATGGGTTAACGTGTATATTTTGTTCTTAATTTAGTTGAAATCAATACTACTAGTAGTGGACTAAAATAAATGTTAGTCGTAGATCTGGCAACGTAGATCAATGCAGCTTACAGAGATGTGTATTTTGTTGTATTCATTAAGTGCCATTATGCTAATAATAATGTCAAATTGTTACACTTGCCAATGTTTTTGTTTTTTTTTTTTAGTTTTGAACACAATGATTGTGTGAATATTAATAGTTCTCGCAGTTTTTAGAGAAAAAAATTGAGAAAATGTTTTGAAATTGTCTGGCTTTAAACAATTACGCGAGAATTAATGTAATACAACGCAACAATACAACAAATAAAGTAATCTGATTCTTTTGTTAACCAAAACGTAAATGTTTGTCCAAAAATTTTCCTAATTGTTTGAAGATAATTTCATATGGAATGCATCGCCCATTCGATTGTGAAATTTTGGTAAAATGGGGATGTATTAATATTTATGAAACGATCATAGGTATAAGTATGTATCCCGAACAGCGATATTGTAAATGTACTTGCATGTACTGGAAAACACAATTAGACAACGTCTGCGTAAGTGGGTGACTTCAGGACTTTGTGAGCGTTAATTTCGCCTGAATGATGATGAAAACTTACCTGCCGAAACGTGTTCGATTTGATAAACTTTTATTGTGGTTTTTGATGTTGTTTAAGTATGTACTTTAAAGCTTAAATTTTAAGCATCTGTAAATAGAAAGACATTTTGTATTTGAAACTCTTTCAGTTTAATATGGACCGAATGTACTAAAATATTATCTCAACATGATTGGATATCTCTCTAAAGCCTTAAAGTTAAGGTTTCTTTTTTTGTTTGTTTTAAATAGAAAAATTAAACATTCGTGATATTTTTTGTGCACACAAAAACCTTTAATTTATTGTTTGTCTATATTTTGAATGTGATCAGTCCGTTGATACATAGGAAATGTGTTTCCTTTGATACGCTTAAAAGCACACTGATTTTGTATACAGAGTGGGCTAATAGTGGGGAATAGCTCTTGGAAAAAAATGGTTGTACATACTTAGCTTTGAAATTATTCACCATTCTAACAATTTTCTCTTCGCGATATGCAGCAAAAACTATATTTGCTCTTTAGTTAAAAAACATGTAACATGTAACGAATTTTCAGTGGTTTTGCTTTGAATATTTAACTTCATTTGACGAAATTTATTAATCACCCATCTAAGGGGGGGGGGGGATATCGCCCCCTATCCACCGTGTCCGTATCCTAATAGACGATTTTCGAGAAATATTAAATAAAATTTGTGTATTCCTTGAGGATGATCACGCGTAAAGGACTTAAAATTCCAGATTAAGAGATTTAGGCCCAGTTGTATAAAGTCTAGTTAAGTTTCAACCGGCGGTTGGTGTAAAATTGAGTCGCACAAAATAGGGTTGACGTCCGACCTATGGTTGAACTGACGGTTTTACTACAAATTTACTAACCCATATGGGTTGGTAAAATCGTCAGTTCAACCCTAGGCCAGATATCGACCCTAGTTTGTTCAACTCAATTTTACACTAACCGCCGGTTGAAACTCAACTACACTTTATACAACTTGCCTTTAGTGCATCGTGCAGTTCAACCATTTAAGCTCTGAGCGTAGCTTCACCAGTAGGTACTTAAACTTATAGCTCACAGGTGAATCACAAATAACGTGCCTTGTAACAATGTATATAATGTTTGCAGAAAAAGCTAGTTGTTGAATTTATACCTACATTTCTTTGGTTATGTGCCTGGAATAGATAAATCGATTGCCAATAAAATAATGGCTTAGTACATTTCATTTATAAAGGGCCTCCAGAATTTTTCCCACTTGCTCCAGTCTGATTTCTTCTGTAATTTTTAGATTCGTTCAGAGAATTAATTAACATTGTTTTTTTAATCAATACCTTTTGGAAGTTTTATTTCCGGTACTCTTTGCGAAATCGTCGACAAGGGCGTTCAACCTCTTAGGTGTATCTACTTTTAATTTAATTTAATTTAATTGCCGTAGCGTAGCCTGAACTTTGATGTTGGTGCTCAAACTCTCATCGCTAAATTCGTCAGCAACTGCAAAAATACACCGCATGTTCTTGAAGAAAGGGAATTTTTCACATTAATTTTTTAAACGGCCACTCCGACAACGCGATGAATTATATCGGATTATTTCGACGGTCCCCCGTGTAGACAGAGGCGGATTTACGAATTTGCCGCCCCTAGGCTGAAAATATTTTGCCGTCCCTCTTCTACGATTATTTTCGCTTTTTGTTTCTACTGCTGTTAAACAATATTTGATATATTCACAAACTAAAATATTGTATTTTCAACCAACTTCAAAAAGTTGGTTACTAAATTCGTCCGGATGCCTGTGCCTTGCGCGATGTTACAGGGCTTAGAAAGCTGGAAGTGGTGTCATCTTATATGGAATTCTTTACCGATTCCAAATCTTGGGTAAATTTTTTGATCGGATCACCCGTTCACCGACGGGACGCCATTAAAGTCAAAATATATACGCTTGAATATCTCGAGAACGACACATTCAATTACAAAAGGAAAAAACACGTTTCCTTTATTTTTTGAAACCTATTGAGTCATGATACGTAAACATCACCCTCGCCCCCCTGTAGGGTAGAGCGGGGATGAGTTTTGAAAACTTAAATGGGAACACCTATTTTTTTATTGCACTTTTGGATTCTCCATAAAAAACTATTCTCAAATTGTAAATTTCACCCCCAACTGCAAATCCTTTCTTAAGAGTGGAAAGGGGGAAAATTGCACATGTCCTCAGAAGAACGATTTATTTTTACATTTTTTTTCCTCCAAGGTTTTTTTGTGATTTACTAATTGTCCGCCACTCTCTCCGCTCCCATCTCCCTTAAGGGTGGAAAGAAAAACAATGACTCATTTGGTGCTTGTGTCTGGGGGGGGGGGGTTAGTATAGATATATATTTTATATCGTATATGCCATAATTAATTACAGATTTGAAGTTGCTTGAAATTAGAATTCTATAAGGATTCGCGCCTTTTGATACTTGTTTCATATGATTTGAATTTGTCTAGATGTCATTTTATTATTTAATTTTACTTAATTAACTCCAACATTTGCCGCCCCCTAAAATGTGCCGCCCTAGGCTATAGCCTTTCTAGCCTTATGGTAAATCCGACCCTGCGTGTAGATAAAATTAATTATCCGTCTTGTAAAAACTTGAAGTAATTACCTATGTACAGTGATAATGAACTCGTACGAGTCCAAAAAATAGAAATTCTACGCTTCGAACGCGATTAAAGTTATTAAGAATAAATAATCACGGTAATTTGTTAATCTCGCCTCCTTTAATAATGTAAGATGTTAAACTAAGTGACTTGCAGGTAATTGTTATTAAACTAGGTGGGCACGTACTTCATACAGATTTCCCCAACACACCATTATCTAAATTAAATTGAAGCGCCCCCTTTTCTACATTTAAATTTCTCTTTGTCAAAAATATGAATTGAAATAAAATAGATGTGTGCAGCATTGCATTTACTATGAGGAACATCAACGCTGCCGACGTAGACTATTATTAACATATATGCTAATACCAACACAGAAAATCAAAGTACAAAAAGCGATTTTATAATGGTCGTAGACGTGCTTAGGAACAATAAATCAAAAAAACATTGAAGAACTTTCCTTTTGTTTCCCATAAAATACATTCGTAATTTTGTTTAGTGAATTTTAAGCTACAGATTACATTGCAAAAATGAGCAAAAATATAGACAATGGTTTGCGTTCTCATAACAATAGTGCAATCAACTGTTTCACAATTGAACGTTATCGATTTTTGGATTACTCCTTTTCCTCATATCGTTTCATATCCGTGGGGGTTTTTACATTATTCCACTCTTTACAGAACAAATACACATGAATGAGATGTAAATTGAAATGCAAAACCACCGTATAATTTACATGACTGAAAAATGTATACTTCAAAATAAATCTTATTTATGCATTCACGTTGTTTTCTATCACCACCATTAACACACTTTACATATACACAGTGTCACATTTCATTTAGAAGTTAGAGACTAAAAATAACTATCGAGGGATTTATTAACAATACACTTCTTGAGAGAACCACGTCCTATCTCCAATCTCATAACTTATTCCAGACAGAATCCTTGTCAGATACTGATAAATAGTGTTTCAGTATTAGGTGGTAAGACAAGGGCATTTCTGTACATAAATTTGTTCTCATTTCAAAAACACTTTTAACTTTTTTAAAACTTTTTCACAGTAACAGGTTTTATAAATTAGAAACTTTTAAGAGCCTTATTACGTGATTATTTTCAAGAACGTGTTTTTTCTCGAATTTTTCTTTTCTATCATATTTAATTAAGATACACCGAGAAACTAAAATGAGATATTTGTGGACCAAACACGACTTTTATTAAATTATTTTCTTTTAGGCCGCGCTTTTATCGGATTACAGAAAATAATGAAGTATTGATACTTTCTGACGAGAAAGTGTATAACTATACTGGGTGTCCGCTTCATTAAATATAGTTTTTTGGCTGTAGGCTCGAGGAAGCTTAATTTTAGAAAGCTTTGTTCGGCGGTTTCTAAAATATCAATGGGGAGAGAAGCTTCTTTTATTACATTCCCGGTATGAATATATGTGGTAAAAAGGAAGTCTTAAATTTGGATGTTTCCACATTTAGTACGTCATTCACGTCCCGACGCTTGCACTTAACTCGTTGTTCTATTACTTTTTATTTGAGGGGAATTGGAAGTATGGTAATAAAGTAGGTTACTATATATACGCATTTCTGCAAAATAACCGCGACCTACACCAACCAAATCAACACTGAGGTGCTATAAACTTCGTGTAATCAACAAGGTAATTACGTTATATTTTTTTGCAAAAATAGCTTTAGAGATTTTGTCCTTTTTTTATGCAACTGCGTATACCTATATTTATCATAATACTCGCACATTCCCGAAATAAGAGACGTGAAAAGTCTTTCAAGCATGAAGAACCTTTTTTCTTTTGAGGTAATTACGAGGAAAAAAAGGGGGAAACGAATGTTCTAAATATACATTTACAAAGACAGCTATTTTGGCAAGTACAGTAAATCGAAATATTTTTGTTGCTGGTGATATTTCTCTTATCTGTCACGTTTGCAGGCAAACTTGTCGATGATTTTTGCCTCGTCTTGTTCTACTCCGCTTAAAACACCTTCTAAATTATTTGAAAGGGGAGTTCCTCTCCAGTCTTCCACATAAAAGTACTAGTAAAATATCGATCCTTCCATTTCTCATTGCAACTCGGCCAGAATTCTCTAATATTTTTTCTACACGTCAAAAAATAGAAGCGTCATAACATACTTTTATCTGCAATAGAATTTATATTTTATCTTCACCCATAATACATTCTTTTTTCCAGCAATGCTTGTTCACGCATGAGTTCCATTTTACGTAAAGAATGGGAGAACCGTTTTAGGTCATTCAAACGAATTTCTTCGTTGTTCTGCGACTGGTGATGAAATTTGGATCCCAGCCAAAGCAGTAGAAGCGAGTTCGGCGGACTAAAGAAGACCAAGGCGTTTGTGTCGTCAAATGACAATGGTTCTTTAGGATTTTTTACGACCTTATAAGGTCGTTTACATCACGTCAAAAATCATATTCTGTTTACGTCACAAATGTTTTTTGTTACCTTCGATCGGTTGCATTATCGGGTTTTGTAGGCCATTCCAAGGTTCTTCTGTTTTACTTACGCTTGCAATCATTTTATTACAATTAAGTATATAGACTTGAAGGATAGAAATGGACAACGTTCTCAAGTAGCCTCTTTTTTCAACTGGAGCTCTAAGTTTGCGTTAATTGAGGGAGAATTGAAAAAACCTTTTCTTCTCATGTTTTACACAAAATTTTTTCTAAAACTGCATATAAATTAAAAAAATATTCATTAATTTTGCATTTATAACACGCCCGATTTTATAAAGCGTAGTTAACTACGTGATCAGCTGACAATGTGGTTAAGTAATGCGATAGGCTAATACGATCAACGACCACACCTATGTAACCCGTATTAGCAAATCATGTTGCATTATTCAAACTTAATCACGTCGTTAGCTGATCACGTATTTAAGTATGCTTTATAAAACCGGGTCCAAGTTTTCATTTTGTTTTGAGTGGCCGCCACTTGACCCACACGTTTTCGCCACGAAACCATAACGTGACTTAGACGTAATTGTATATGATCAAAAAACTTTGGAACGTAGCTATCATCACAAAAGTGCTCCCCATGTGAGTCACTGCCACGTAATGGAATCGTTTTAATTATGTTGGCAGTCATCTTGGCTTTAAAGTATAGACTGAAATCCAAAGTCAATTTATCCCTTGCGTTACTGCAATTGTATCGATATTATTGCTATCAGGTTGGTTTTTTATTCAGTGTTCTTCATCGAGGGAACCCTATTTCTTTATTTTATCTGTTCTGATTTTATATGAAGAGTATCAATATTCAAACATCCCTTGAAATCTTCTCTTCTTAAAACATAGTCGGAAGTATTGTATGTATTGTATTGTATTACATGTATTAATCGCGCAAATGGCAAGGATTCTTTTGCAGTTTTCAGTGCCGGATTTACCACTAGGCCGACTAGGCCGCGGCCTAGGGCCGCAAGCAAAAGGGGGTCGCAGCGTTTTGTAAAAAAAAATATTTTTTTAGTAAAAAAATTGCAATTTTATTTTTTAAAATTAATAATTACCGCAACTGTAAATCGAATACATTACTTTTGTATATAAACAATACAATCTAATTAAAATAAGTAACGTACATATCAAAAATAAATATTAACGCTTGCCAGGGTATAACGTGAGATTGAAATAAGGTGTACACTAAATCCGGCACTCTGTTTTGTTACTGGTAAATCAATATAAAATAAAATAATACACTGGGCGATAAAACACGTACTACTTATTGCATTATTTCTATGCACAATGGAAATTTAAATGGCTTTGTCTTCGATTGCAAATCTCTTATATTACGTTATTTTTTCGTCGTTTACCTGCCGACAAATGATTTTTCTTTAATGGGTTTTGATGATTTTTTTGTATTCTAATGATTCTTTAATTTCTTCAAGTAAATTGCGTTTGATCCAACTAAAATTTGTTCCTTTTTTTATTTGTTTCCTCTTCCACTTTCAATATTATTATTCCTTTTCGTTTTTTGCTTCTATTGTTAATTAATTAGTACTTGTTGCATCACTAAATGAATTTCTCTCGTTATGGAGCTTGTGTGTTTCTTATCGCATGTATCAAATTATGTTCATCAATAATAAAAACATAATAAGCAATTGCATGTATGGGATATGATAAAAACAAAATACAATGTATCTTCTGGAGTCGTTAAACGCCTTCTACCATCTTTTCAGATCCTCCCCAATAACATAGATGTAAACGCTTCTTTTTTTCACGTAACCATGTATTATGGAATTTCAAAAACGCACAAATGAGTGTCGAGTGTTTACCAACTTCAGTGAGAAGGCGCCACTCTATTGCAAGTAATTCCCAAGGATCATAATTTGATACTTATTTGTTATATTTGTATAATGATGTTTCCGTTTTATCTCTTTTATCAACAATGGCACATCCGCCGTATCACTTCCCAAAGGTGTTCTTATCGCGCTTAGCTCTCACAGATACCGCGAAAAGTAAATCTATTTCGCAGAAGTTTTTAAATCCCATCGAATTTAGTCATCGATACCTTTCAATGTCAGTATCGGTCTCTTCTCTTTTAAGAAATGCTAAGATAGTAATGATTTTTTAACCTTGCAGATTTGGTTTTAGGATCTTCTTCTCATCTTAAAAGAGAATTGTTGTGTCCTTATGCACTCATTTATTGTTCGACGCGTGTTTGTACACAAATTATTATTAAACGATTAAACGCTAGATTATCGTGGAGTAAGAAAGGTTTAGAAGTTTCTCCAAACATTTCTCGAATATTATTAATAAAATAGGTACATGAGTCATTAAAAAAACCAGGTCGTCTACTTTAGTGCGACCATAGTTAAATGAATTTTTCCAAAAACGCCCTATAACTAATTTCCTTTAATCTTAACGATCATTGATTGATAAAATATTCCGTAAAGTCATAAAATGTAGGTCGCGCATCTGTGAAGATAAAGGTTTTTCCTATTTTAAGATATTTTATTTCTGCCAATGTTGCTTTTATAGTTTATACTAAGATAATCTTATCGAGCTGCTGAGATTGCATCACTTGCAGCGACATTTCAGTTTTATTACAACACCTAAAGAAAATTACAGTTTGCGACATATTTTGAAATTGAGCCATTTTGTGATTCATTTTCTGTAACACCTGGCATTAGTAAGTGCATTGACAAAAATAATAAAGATAGTTGACGGTCGGAGTTTTTATGCACATCCCGTGCCAATTTATTTTTGTACATTCTAGTTTTGTCCACTTCTTTTTGTACGTACTCCGTATACGCATCCGTTATCACAAACTTTTTTTTATTACCGGAGCATGAAGGCTGCACAATTATAATAACAATAAAATAGTTATAAAAAAATGAAATTGACTATAAACGCTTTTATTTGTTTTCTGTATTGTTTGCGAGTGGAGTCCTTGGTTTCGCTTTGGTTGTAAATCTTTTTTCTTTTGGATAATTTATTTTTGCGTTTAATTAGGTTTTTATGGTTTATTGCAGAAATACATAGGGAATTTTTATAACTGAACATTAATTATCTAATGGTCGTGGGCTGCTGCTGCTGCCTCATCTTTTTCGTGATCTTTACGTTTTTGCTCTTCCCACTTTGCAACGTTCTCGGGGGAATTGGCTGAAAGATAAAGTGAGAATTTAATAAAACTTTCACTTTCACGAAATGTGTTCAATAAATCTAGCCCGAATCAATTGTAAATAGATGACGTTCACTAAGTAAGTGTGTTGACTTTTCAATACATCTGAAAAGGGTTTTCAATTAAGGAAGGGCCATATCACATTTTTTTCGAAGTACCGTAAGAGAGTGTATTTAATCGAGAAAGTTTAAGAGGGCAAAAATGGTAATAAATTCCAAAAGGTATCTATCACGAATATGACGCACTTTACGTTTAAATTACACGACACCATGGTTGGCAGCCCTGTAAGAGAATGATGGTTCCAATCGAAGTTTTGTGGTATATCGTAGCTTACAGCTATTTTGGTAAAAGCATTTCTTTGCGTGATGAGCAACGTTTCAATGAATTTAAATTTAGAGTAGTTGGGTGGTTCATAAAATTAAAGGTGGTGGGAAATCAGTTGAAGATGGACGACCACTAGCATCAATCGACAGATGGTAGTAGACTAACATTTCCTTCAATTCGCCAAGTTTACTGATAATGCGTCGTGTTGCTGGAGACTTTGTTCAGCCGAAGTAAAGATGTTAGGATTGGTTCAAATTCTCGAGAAATAAGTCCAATGTGACGAAAATTGGATTTACGGTGGTAATTGCGAAAGTAAGGTCCAAAACATGATGCTGGGTAAGCCGTTTTTATTATATCGAAGTTTTAACCCGATGACATGTTGAATATTGGTGCAGTGGTTGTTATTCGCGAGTTTTTCACCAGAATCTGGAATCACAGGATTATGTGCTCGTCACATTTGACTATATCAAGGTCTTTGTTTGAGTGATGGTAATAAAATAATGCGGAAAAAGCCAGAAAGACTTTGGCGTCTTTTCTCCTAGGGTTCACTCACCCTTTATTAAATGAAAATGTTACCTATGGTTAACTCTTGTGTGATACTAGGTGACTAAGGGATCGCATTCCCTGCCTGGAAATCTTCCAAATATAATCGAGTTAAATGGCTCTAACACACTTAGATATGAGCAGAATCAAACCTTGTATTATATTCAAAATTCAAAAAAGTGACATTATACTAGGTACTTCGCTGAATGTTAATTTTAGTACTCCAAAAATGAGCTGTTACGGAAATCCATCTATCTATAAACCGTGACATACTGACGACTAAAATAAAATTACTAATTGAACATATGGAATTATAACGATTTTTCCGGGAAAATATTAGACCTTTCATCTTTGGCAATGAAATAGTTCATATATAATTTTATTTTTTTCCTTCAATGTGTATAAATAAGTGTGAGAGTGAGAGAAAGAAGAACTCACGTCAGCAGTTTTTAATCTAGATGTGTATAATTATTCAAAAGCTACTCTAAAAGGAAACAAAAAAGCTCCAATATGCCTTACAATTCAAAAGGGGCCTTTCCTTAGAAAAAATTAAGATCGAAAACAAATTTGAAAATTTAACTGCTTGATCGTAATAAATGGATTGGTAGGCGCAGGAGGACGCTTTTTAAGATCCCCGACGAGATAAGTTAAATGCAAATGAACCGGAATGCTTTTTGGTTTCATAGAGTTGAACAACGTTATCGAAACACTATACTAAAATACGAACAAACGTCGAATGCTGGAGACACTTCCATTCCTGCGCATCTTGGAAAGAAACTATGTATTAGTAGGTACATTATTATACACTTTTAAGGTTTCAGCTGGTCTGACAGGAACTGATTAGATAGAGGGAGAAGAAAACACAGCAGCGTGTTATCGGAGTATGAGGAACACGAGTATAGCCCAAAAAGTCTTGCACTGCTATTGACAAGTTGAAATTACGTTTGCTGCAAAAACAAAATCAGTCTGTTGACGAACAATCAAAAAGCTTCCAACTCCATTCAACGACTTTGATCCCCAAACTAATCGAAAGCGTCTAGTACTGAAAATATATAATTTGACGGTGAGTTGGCATTGTTTGCGCATACATATTGAAGAGCATGGAGTAAGCTTACATTTCGACACAGTACAATATTGTAATCGTTTTCCACTGTAATATGAATATGTACAGTTATACTGTACGTATATGAAAAGTATATAATACACCTCTGGTCCTAGGTAAGATGGAGGAATAAAAAAGAAAATTTGATATGAATTAAAAATAAATGAAAAAAAAGATCAGGAAGTAGTATATTATTTTTTCTTCAGATGTCAATAAAAGATGACATTTTAAACTTTAACTGACAACGTTAAAGTTTTACATTTTCACCGGCGAGTGCAATAGATTTTTGCATCCGCTCGCAACGGATACAAAAACTTTTTGCAGCCGCCGATGAAAATGTCTGAAGAAAAAACAGTATATTTTATGCGGAGCAAAGTGACTTTTTGTGGCTCATCTGTATTTGCCGTACTCACTACGTTCGTCCCTCAAACCTACAGATTCGCCACAAAAAGTGTCACTTTAGCTCCTTTATAAAATAAGTAAAAGGAAGGCAACTCAGGGAAGAAAGGAGAGCTTTTACGTGAATAGATCTAGCAACAGATAATGAAGAAATTTGCACTGCTGTTACTTAAGGTTAATTTAAAAAATTTGGGAGCGACATATTTTGACTTTAAGTGACTTACTCAAGAAATGGTTTTCACGTTAAACAACTACTAAAAAAAGCCCTACGTACAAAGCTTACCAATGACAATTACACGGAAAATAAAAGGATGTTTAAAGTTGGAGCCTATTTAAACCTTAGGGCCGATCATTTCTTCTCTAAGTAAATTTATTCGCCAAATATCTTTAACTATACAATTTGATATTGTGTTATACACTCATACTTACCCTTGCACTGAATTTTCCAAAAGATGGGAAGAGATATGATTAAAGCGTAACTATAATATCTATACATCCAGCTATGTTTGAAGTAATGCATATAAGGAAACTGCACTATTTTCGCCGTGAACGTGTAGGGGTATCTCATAGCTCTTGGTGACGCTTTTTTTTCACCACCTCCCAAAGCACTTAATCCTGTCTTTGCAAAAATGTTTCCAATAAATTTCTTAGCCAAATTCATGATGAAAACACATACGCAATAATTAACGATGGAACAACTGTCACATAAATTCTTAGTTCGCATTCAATTTTAATAATTTGGGTCGCATTCAATCATTTTAATGTAGTCATTAATTATAAGCGCATTAAAAATAATGTTTTACCTTGAATCGATGCATTGCCCTGCATACAGAATAAATAACATACTACACGTCTGCAAAATACTTTTGTAAACGTACAGAGTCTACAAATAAATATAGAACCTTTCAGAGAAATTCCAAATTAACATTTATAATTTATATCTACAAGCGCATCGGGCGTTTGTTTTCTGTCATTCTCGTAAATAGTCGCTTGAATATTTTTTATGTCTCTGTCCACTTTTCACGCGCCGGCAACCCTTCGGTATGATTTATAACGTTTTGAAAGTACGCAACTAGTTTTGTGGTTAGTGATTTGTGCCTCATTCATTTATGATTTTTGACACACTTGCGTATTGTAAAAGTTCTAAGGAAATTTATCGGTTTGTAACTTATAAAGATAAACTATGCCGAACGGCATTAAAGTTAGGTACCTACTTATAATATTCCATTTTTCAGACTCAGACTTTATTCGTAATTATTTCAGTCTCGTCCCCAAATTTGTTTCCAATGCATTAAAGATTTCTTCTTTGTTTCACAGTTTCTAAGGTAATAGTGGGCCATACTTTTTACTAATGAAATTTCGACCAAAACATGTTTTTATACAAACGTTGTATGGTAACTTACTGAAAGAACACATTTCTTTCTCGATTTGAACATCCAGTTCAAATCGAGAAATGCGTTCTTCTTTTCGAATCTCATCAAAGATCATTTAAATCCTAGGTGGAGTGCTTGAATCTTTTCATTGCTTATTTATTAGATAATTCAAATGTTGTATGTACATACATACATAATTCTATAACAGTACATTTCTATGCCGTTTACTGACTATGTACTTGGAATATTGCTTTTCAAATTAAGTTATATAATATTAGAAGTTGAAAAGTTTAATAAACTGGGCATGTGTTGGATGCAAATAATAAATCACTACTCGCAGGAATAACAAAACACATATATTATACCTACTCATGGTAATAGGCTTACATTGGAAAACATAGAAGAAATGTTTTTTTTAATTATACACGGTTAGTATACCTACTCTCAAAAGTTATTTATTCAAAAAGTAAATAAAACTCAACACTAACAGATTATTTTTGTATCAAAAAACAAACATATTTGCTAGATTGATAAGTTTTAGTGGAAGAAATCGTAAATTCTGGATTAAAACAAACTCGAAGCTCAGTTGTGTTGATCCACGAAATAAGATCATTGGCATCGTTCCATAAAATTGGACCATGTATGTTGCCCACTTGTTTTGTTTTAAAATCTTTATAGTTCGACCTCGAGAAGAAACCACACGTATACGCTTTTTTTACGTAATTGGTACCCCGCGAAAATATTCTTCAATATCCAGAACAATTTTCATCTTCTCATCAACTCCAAGCTTGAATTCGAAGAAGGCTGTATCAAATTATATACAAAATCTTTTCATTTATTCCCGCTCTGTTCACTTAATACATCTTGCTATATTGTTTAAGTATTATGGAACGTGTCAGTTTCATGCTATGACTATCCAACATTATTATGGTTTTGGTTTGTATTGTACCTTGTAGAGTAGGTTCAAAATCTCGTGGCACTCGAGATGTGTGGCGCGATTTATTTAAACGCGATACTACGATACTAATATGAAGTTCTATAAATAATTACACCTATACTTATTTACTCTACATATTTAGGATGGCATTTTACCTACCAATGTTTTTGGACGTATAATGTCGTGCCTATTTTTCGAAATTGTTGTAAATCCCGCCGCGCATTCCGAGTGCCACGAGATTGTGAACCTACTCTACCTTTGTCGATCATATTTTAGCGAGACAAAAATAACATAACCTTTTTTGTGTGAATGGCTCCAAAGGGATTTGGAATTAATAATGAAAAACTCTCAACCCTCCCCTATTAAAATTTGGTAAAGGGGGAGGATTTTTTCATGTAAACTTATTTTTTCGTAGAATTCCTATCACAGCTAGTTTTCTGTTGTCAACATTTTTCTAAAACGTCTACTGATGACTTGCTGATAGCAAATTATAATAATTAGTGACGTTTCTTTCTGTTCAATAAATGGAATGAATGATTCATTATTTTCAGTAGTAAGTACCATATACCACGTCTTTGCTTCATTCATCGTAACAGTTTTCCTTAGATACTTATCTGATTTCGAAGGCAGATATATCTTGAATGTAAGTTGTGCTGCGTTCGATAGTGCAGTATTGATGGGAGGTGTAGTTTATGTACACTTCCTCACAAAGGCCATTATACTACGATTTTTGAGTTCAAAGATAATTAATTATTGTTTATAATTTCGTTTGACTTTCTTCGTTTGTGCAAAATATCTTCAGAAAATAGCAACGACCATGCTTCCAAGGGACCAGGTGAATGGCACAATATTCTTCATTTGCCATTTTTTCAGTTTTTCTGGAACTTCACATCTCACCACTGTCAACTTTTATTGTTCTTCTACACACTTTATGATTATTCCCTATTCTCGATGCCAAAAGCTGTTGACGTCCGATGGTTCTTGCTCCTCCACAAAATCCAATCATCATTTAAGTTTGAAGTTTGTCCATTTTCAGGAAATTCAAGATCGGCATCTAAATCCAGTGGCAATATAGCCATTTCACCTTGCATTTGTTGATTATGATTAGATTATAGTCAAAGACATTCTTGCAGCTTGACATTTTTCCAACTACATACACAACAAACATAAATTCAAATTTTGCATCGATAACATTTTTCACTCATTGTTCAAAATTCACACCTCATATGCAAAGCAGTGAATGCCGCTCTTTCCACATTTTCTGGTATCGTTACCGTACGAGCAGATCCAGACGGTTTTTTTTTCGTCAATGATCTTGTAGTTCCCAAGTTGTCGACAAACCTCAAAATCGTTTTTCGATTGAGGACGTACCGTGTCGCTGAATAATGGAAAATAATTATTTTGGGTACTAGGGGCATGAACCAAACCGTTATTAACGTTATTGTAGAGTAGAGATCATAAAATTAGAAAATCGTCTAACCAAACGTTAAGCTACATAATATGTTAAGGTTTTCCTTACTTCTTGTGGCATTGAAATTTGCGACATCCATAGTTTAAAATTATTAAATTTCTCTTTGAAATTGAGCAGAGGAAAACAAAAACTCGAGTTTCTCACAGTCTTTTAATCCCTTTTTCCCTTTTAATCCCTTTTAAAAGACTGTGAGAAACTCGAGTTTTTGTTTTCCTCTGCTCATTATGAATCCCATCTGTAAGTACTACGCCTCGGATACCCACAACTCATTTCTTTGAAATTGATCAAAGCTGCACCTAAGCATTTAAACAAATAATGTTTTTGAGTTATTGATTTACCACAAAATCCAAATTCTTACAGTAAACATATCTTGGTGTTGGTGGTTTCAATTGTAATAACAATGTTATTCATTAGGAGACAAAGAATATTGAGTAACGGATAGATGGAAATAAATATACTGTTGCACAGCTGAAAGTAATTTCAGACACGCGGCCTGTGGGCAGCTAGAGATATTGAAAATACGAACTTTTTATTTTCATAATCAAATTGTGTTTTTCTCCGCTTCTGAGAGTCAATTTGTTTTTTTTTCCCGCATTGCATAATTAATGCTCTTGAGTTTCGTATTATTTTAAAATACGAAAATCCATTAGAGTTTTACTCTGCTTTAATGTGGGAGGTCTAACCTACCTAGAATTTTATGAAAATAAAACTTCGAAAGTAAGTAATTGTTTTTAATTAAGTTTGGCACACGTGGAAGCTTTTCGACTTTTAAATGTAGGTGTTCAAATCGGATTTTATGCAATACGGGTAAGCATTTCGACCGGCTAAAATAAGTTTGAAAAGTCCTTGAGACGGTTTATATAGTGCAGTTGCACATGCATTTCATTACGTTCATAAGCTTTCATGGTTGATATTTAATTGAATGAGTCCGTCTCTCTATAATGTCGGTATTAGTAATGATGTAGTAACGGGATGCGTCGTCGTCGTCGGCTTCCTTCCATTGATGATTTCATTTTATCTACGAATTTTTTTTTGTAAATGCGATCGCGGTTTTAAATTTCTATGAATGGAAAACATCTTTTTCGTAATTGGATTTGAAATAACCCGGAAATAAGCGAGGGTGGGATAGAGAATCTTTGATGTCCCCCGCATCCCGTTATTACTAACCTTCACATTTAACATTCTTTGCGCACTAAAAATTTCTGATTCGAAAAGTGGTGTTTCCACAATGCCGGGCCAAAAAAGTTTTAATTTTAATGTTATTGTTTCAGAGCTAACCATTGCCAAAGCAGATCGCCAACGTTATCAATGTAAGTACGTTCTTTCTCATTTTTTCTCGTGTACATAGTTAAGATTTTGGGTTATCAGTATTATAAACACAATTTCAAGGTTTCCCACTTTATGTGTGATAATTTAGTTCACTTTTTTGGACGGGCACATTAACCTCCAAGTTATCGATCTTGTTGACAAATCGATGTTTTGAAAGAATCCCGACAACCGGTATGCTTTTAAACGTTATTTGCGTTCATGCAAAATTGACGTCGTGGATAATTAAGGAGTTGACCATGATACGACTACGAACTTAACAGTAATTAAAGTTAATGTACCACTTAAACAAGCAAGGAGTGCAAGGACAAGTTTCTGTGACGACTAAATGTCTAGAAAATGGCACAAAAAAGTAACGCGCTATAATCCACCCTTTCGGCGCCTTCCTCTACCTTAAGTGTTGTCGCCTTAACTGTTCATTTACGGAAATTGATAGTTTTGATTTACGTTAATAGGATACGATGAATATGCAACACGCAAAAACTTTTGGTTTATTCATTGTTTGCCATTGTATTTTCGTTATTAATACATGCTGCCCTATTTAACAATAGCATCACGATCAAAGATACTACAAAGACTGAAACCCAAATTATTATAGGTATAGTATACTTACACTATACAGGGTGGGTTTATTTATTTTACTGGCCATTATTGAGACAATAATGGTTAAATGAGATTGCGCACTTTGGAGCGGAATTCAATAAATTAATATATTGTTTTGGTTATAGAGGCCATGGCTTAATATTAGATATACATATCTATATAGCAAAAATGTTTTTTACATTTTTACGAAAAAAATCAGTGGCGTAGAAATAATTTCCATTTTCTTTTAGAGTTACATCTTAAACTTATATATTTTTTAATGGAAATTATATTTTTTTTTCGCATTATTGAAATGAGTGTTTTTCGCCCTGGTGTCCTGGCCATCTGTCTTCTCCACTTCAGTAATGAGGTTTAATTTCGTTCAGATAATATGAACAAAAATTCTTAAATTATATGCCCGTGCATTATCCTGCTGAAAATATTAAAAATTTCCAGCTGAATATCATCGAAATGCCTGCACCGATCTTCTTGGTGAAAATTCGGATACAGCGTTCAGCATTTAGCGCACCTTTACAAAAGTGACACTTACACCAAATCGATATAATATATTGTCTCGTAGTACGAGGATTTTTTGTACGTCAACGGAAATGAATGCTTCTCTGAAGTTTCTGTAAAGGCATTTCTGCGTAATTTTGAATACCTGATGGAGTTGCGGGGGACTTCATTAACACATTTCTTCTTGCATACCCAAATAACGTAGCGACCATCTCGTCAGTTTGAGTACATTTTAAATAAAAAAATTATCTCGGAAAACACAGTACAATCTCTGACATCTGTCAGCAGCAGAGTATTGTTATAAATACATATATGTATAGGTAACACATTTTCTCTAGGTTTAAGTACTTGTTTTCGTGGTAGTAAAGTGAGTAAAGTTCGTTTCTCTCAACTCATACTCGTCTTTTGATAGAATATCCTATAAAATTGGGCTATATTATCACCCCATTCTCGTTATGACGAACAAACAAATTAAATCAGAATTCTAGCTTACTAAATCATAAAAAAATTCCTCAGAGAATTAGTTTATAACCTATAAATTTACTTCTGTTTTTTATTTACGCCATTAAAACTACAAATGAAAGTGCCCCTAGAGACTATTAGATTATTGCATGCCTGCAGCTATATGGAAAATTTTTATGGTCTATTTTACTCGTAAATTCAAATTATATCATCTCATTATTAAAGAAAAAGGAAAATTGGGCATTGATCATTAATTTAATAAATCGTAAAATTAGTACCTACTTATTTTTAAAGTTTTGGGAAAGGATCCACTCACTTTTACACAATATCCGATGTCAATCGAGCATAAAAGGTATAATCGTGGTAATATAGTCCCTATACCTAAAGTTACAAATTTTGTAGTGTACTTTATTTTCTGCTATCACATTGCACTCCGTAGCTTTATTTCAAATGGAGCACCCTGTAATTTGAAAGAAAAGTGGGTTTTAATAAATATATTGAGAGCAAGAAAAACTGGTAGGTAATTATCGTATTAATTTGCTGGCTCAAAAAGTAAACTTTTTCGCCCTTATAGATAGTGTAAATACGTAGATAGATCGTCTCGTATTTACAATTGATTGAACAAACTGTAATGTCTGATGATATACTGTGTTTGGGTGAGTGTTTAACCTTAATAAAGTGGCACTTTCCTGTGAGATGCAACTGATGCACATGAAAGTGACGTCAACCACTTGACTGCATCGCGTCCAAGGTCGATCACGCCTCAATTATCTCCAGTTCAAGTATAATTTTCGACCGATAGGTGGCGCCGATACGCACAAGAAACCGCACACCTTGCTTTACGTAATCGTATTTAATCCGCTTTTTTAACCAATGTTAAATAAATTACGAGTGAGAATTTGTGCTAATAATAGTTTATAATTCGCGACCCTGAGTATAAAATCAGACATGACTGAAACCAATTTGTCGAAATAAATTCAACAAATAATAACGACCTTTGTAAATTGGTAGACGCAATAATTGACAGATAACAATAACAATTTTGATTCAAGGTCACTAGAAGCGATGAGAGCAATTTTGCTATATAAGTTTCGCCTTTGCTCAGTAAGACGTTCCTTCGAAATTAGAATAATTTGGGGGTGTGACCAGTTTGCATATTTAAGTAGGCGATTTTTTAAACTTAAGTTGTAATAGTGTGTGTGTGAAAGAGAGAAGGGGGAACATTGCAGACATACAAATTCAACATGACCTACACTAACGTTTGAGGTCATTCTGTCCCTATATATTTCGCGTTTGTGTGGCTTCTACGCACTGGGTCACTGCAACATGTATTTACTAAATTTACTAACAATATGCGCCACTTAGCTTTGTTTTATAGTTTATGTACTACTAATGGGTGCCGCCTTGCCATATGATCTAACTGGATTATGCCATCTAGTACATATAAGCCGGGTACAAGTAATGGAACATAAACAAGATTTAAAGTTAAACCTTTTATTAGGGTTCATTAGCGGTGAACTGCATTAGGGAGACTTCGTTACAAATTATGTCGCCACGTGTATGCATTCTGTTTGTTCTGGGAATACTCGCACTGTTTGTTGCCTTAATTGGGTTATTGTCGTCGTGCCTATTTTTAACTTGACACTGGAAACTTTCATCCGCGCGATTTACTTAATGTGGTCCATGTACATAAATGAGTTTGACCATTCTGTTCTATTTTTGCATACCTATCGAAAACGAAAATTAAGTTAGTTCTTTCGTTGTAACTAAATAATGAATTCAAAGGGAAAACTCGTAACTGTAGAAAATTTGGCGGAATCTTTTTTAGTTTCTCATAATACTTAACGGTGCGGTAAGTACCAAAATTATGTTGATGAAATGCAATAATTTTCTGTTTGATTTGCTTCGTATTTTCGTAATTCCCAAAGTCAGTTTGTGGTTGACGTGTTTGTTGGTAGAAGGGGGGAGGGGGGTCTAAATTTGAAAATTACATTTTTTTACAATATACCTAAGTATAGTTTTATTTAAAGAAGAGAAGGAGTACTGCATCATACAAAATTTGGCAGTCGCCAAAAGCATAGCCCATCTTCGGAAGTTATCCAGAAAGCCACTTTACAATACAACGTCTTCAGCGTTCCTTAGCAAATCCTTGCCGAATCGTATAATAGGCCTCATAGGATCGGTTTCACAAAACTAATTAATCGATTTAACGTTTAGTTGGTAAATTTTGTGATGCGAGGTCATCGTTGTCATGAATGAACCATTTTACGCAATCTGGTTTCATATTCTAGTCATTTTTGTGCAAATGAGTTAAATGGATTATTTGTCAAAAATGTCATCAAATCAACATTGCTTTCTTTCGCTGGATATCTCCCCTTGATATCGATTTTGGTCATTAAATGGAGTCTTAAATTGGGCTTATCAAAATGTATTCATTTATATCCTCGGTGATAATGCGATGCAAAAACCCTTTTATTTGTTGTACAGCAAGCAGAATTTGGCAGATTGTTTTTCCCCTTTCACTACCTCTTGAGCTTATGGATGGAATATAAAATTTCATCCTGATACAGCAACCATAAAAACCATATGAAAAAAGGGCAAAAGTTAATATTTTATAGCATTAAAAGCGAGTGTCGTGAAATTTAGTGAAGAGTTTTTAAGTCACAAGTGCAAACCATAGAAGAGACAATCGGTATCACAGTATATAGAAGATAGAGGCTTAAAACAGCTAGACGTAAATAAAGGTTTTGGAAAAAAACTTACATTATCTGTGAAAATTACGTTATTATAATAGTAGCTGAGAACGATACAGTATACAGAAGTTTAACGACAGACGGATAGTGTTCTAATTAAATAGATATATTATTAGTATATTTATAACCATCGTCAATAATTTTTGTGTTGTAAGTATTGTGACGTCAGCAACTTGACATGAAATTAATCGTCCCATAAAACTTGTCACATAGGGATAACCACTTAAGTTTACGATTTGAGTGAGATGACGAGAAGATAAAACTACCCTATAACTAATTAATGTTGTGACGCGAGAAATCTTTTAAACGTTTTTCTATCCGTGGTTATTCGATTCGTAATATAATATAGCGTATAAGACCATAAACCGAACAATATTTAATATCTTCTCAAACATAACCTGTATGTATCTGACGTATTTTACGACTTTCAAGTTATAGCTTTATAGGAAAATTATTATCATTTGCGTCCGATGTGATATAGACTATAGACTTGATCGTTGACAGTTGACATAGTTCAGTCTATCATTACAAAAAAAAATTGTTGCGGAGAAGTCACTTAATTGATAGCGAACACGGTGTTATCAAATATTATTACAAGATTCATGGAAAGGAAGTTGAATCGCCTATCTGTTTCTGTATTTAATAAATCGGCAGTGGAACAATAGGAGATTAAGTATTCCATCTTAAACTGAAACATGGCAGTTTCTCCAAGCGTTCATTATTTTGTGTCGTTTTAGTTTGTCTTAGTATCAATTTAATCTATGTAAATCTAGGAAGAAGGATTCCGCTCATAACGGTCTTGGTTACGTTAACACTAAAAAGCAGAGGTGTTTCTGTAGAAACTCTGGTGGTAAATTAAGAGGGAAGAGTGATATAGATGTTATTGTTAAATTATTGTAGGTGAAAAAGAATGACATGAAGGAGAGACAGATCGAGATGTTAATTAAATCAAAGACTCTCAATCTCCCCTTTAACTGTATTTAATGAATGAAGATGAAATGAGGGTTATTTTCTTAGAGTAAGTACCAGACTACTGAGTACTGTTACCATGTTAAACTTCCATCATCATTGGCCCTCCCGGCTTTTGATCTTCAAGATTAGTCAATAATGTAACGTAATTAAGTAGTTATAGTGTTATTTTTCATCTTCATTAAGGTTTTTCCCCTAAGTCATCATATGTAATTTTTTTCGTTAATCTTTCATGCTTGAAAATGAAACCAGTCAGGTTTCGAAACATGTCGCACAGTCACCCTATTTCAGTTCACTTTTAATTAATAATTGTTCACAACAACTAGAAATATTTTCCATTGACATAGTTTCCAGTAGCTACTAGGTACACTTGAATGTCAATATATTCTTGCGATTAGTAAAGTAATATGTCTAGTTGAGTTAATTGATTTGTTTATTCTATTGACCCGACATTATTATTCCATTAGACCAATTAACGATTGTCTAATTATCCAAGTAATTTTATATAGAGGAAGATACTTTATGGGCGGTACCAAATTAAACCATTCACCAACACGTATGTATGTCAATACTCAGGGTCACGAAGTAAACAACCATGGGAACATTAATTGTTGGACAATCGCAAGTCCTTCTGGTCTTCCATTGCATTATGTTATGGAACGCACATGTAAGATCGATGTCGCCTTTCCATGGTTGCAATTTGAAGATTGTCTATTGTATTTCCCACAACGCTGAGCGATTATCTTTAATACGGATCAATATCATCAGCTATGGAAGCCATTTTTGAACGATGACTAAAAAGATCTTATCACTTCATTTCATTTCTGATGGTCACCATGTAGGTCGAAACTATACCAGTAGCTTTTAATCAATCACCAATTTAGTAAATTTTATGAATGGAGGAGGACTAATTCATTAAATTGTTGTCTACTTACCATGTCCACGATGGCTTCTGATAGGGAAGCATTGTTCAGTTGCTTTTCAATCATTTCGGCAAAATGCAGATAAGAATATTGACATATTATGTTTAATAAGCGTTCGCATCGTTTCTACCGCGTTAGGCCTTCAGAAAAACCAGTGATGTATCTTGTCCAACTCTCGTAGTGTGCGCTCCATTTCTTATTTACGTAACTGCCTACCGCGGTGATATTTGCATTTTTACATTTGGCAATGACCGGACGCCTTCATTATTTCGTACAGAGTGTTTCAAAATGATTATAAGACATTTAGGAAGTATAATAATCACAAAATAAGGCGACATTGTCACGTGACGAAATTAAGCTATTTGTAGCTGTAAAATTGCGGGACAATGTTACAACTTTTCAAAACTAGGATTTAACAGCAATAAGCTCGCTATTTTAGTTGTGATTTCTTGCTTAGATCTCGTAACAAATGTTTTCTTATTTTGTGGTCGGCCTAATTCCTTGTCGAAGATTGGGGAGGTTCTTTATCTCCCCCAAAGTGCAAATGCGAAATAAAGTTCAAATTTATTTTCTCAAATTTAAAGACAGAGATATAATATTCTTTGCAAAAGCAACTTGCCATCGAGATAACCAAGTCTGTTAGCACAAGTAGCAATATAAAGCTTACTTAACAAACTGGTGGATACTTTCAGAGCGTGGATCTTAACATTAGTCTTGCTTCCCTTTGATGCTTTCCTGAAGAGTTAATAAGTTGAAATTTGGTTAACTTGATAGGGTCCATGATAGACACAAAAATTGGTTCAAAATTCTTTGAAGTACTGTAAGGTTTCATGGCTTTCTTCTACGAAATGTATTCCCCATTTACTGAACGACACCATGAAGTTTCAATACAAAGGCGTTCTGAAGCTTTGAGAAGCGCTGTGGTTTCTTCTTTTTATTATTATCATTCCTTCGGAAATTTTTTTCTGCAAAGCTCGCAGTCAGGGTTGCATTTTCTGGGCCGTCTATTATCGACTCGCGATGCAGGATTCTTGATTCCTGGAGTTCCTGGAACGGTCCTAAATCATCAAGTACATGTGAAAAAGTAGCATAAAACGTGTGTTGAATGATAACATAAGGAAAGTCTCACCTCATTGTCCTTCTATTCGAGCCTTCGTGAACTTGATCCAAGAGCATTGCTGAACATTATTTCAATTCTCCAAGTATAACCATACAACCAGCATTGATTTGTCACAAACATTGTATCAAATACTCGCGGTTAGTTAATCATGCATAAACTCATCAATCATAATTATAAAATTGACCACATATTGGCGCATGTAAACTAGATCCATCTTTATAGTTTATCGCACCTGACAGATACAATTAGGGTTGTATTTCATTCTCAGACATGTTCCCATACAAAACCCAACATCACGAACTGTCTTATTTTGACGTAAAAATGCTATGTGACCATGTGACCTTTGTTACCGACAAATTAGGAGTTTATACGGGATACCATCATCTTAAAATAAGCAAATATTCCACTTTTCTTTTCTCCAAAATGTTCTCACTACTTTTTTGTATAAACAGATCACATATCTACTTTAGATTGATAAGAGGTATAACAAAGAACAGCTTCAAAAGGCGAATAAAGCACCCATAAACCGAAAATTGTTCATCGATAGTATTGGTTTATTCTATAAGTGGAGTAAGACGCCGATATAACGAACGGAAATATCTATTGTGATTTCTAAACCGATTGTTGAATAATCCAAAGGAGGATGACTCTTTGCCAAGTATCAAAGGAAACTTTGTAATTTATTATAGATTAAGTATTGAGAGCGATAATTAGATTTAGTATGAAGTAGTTCAGTAGGTTAAACCTAATTAATTTGGAAATCAGTCGGCAAAGCTTCCGTTTCAGATACGTTGTTTAAATCACATCTGAATATCGTTTGTTTTAAGGATGTAGATGTAGAGAAACCAGTTATCGCAAAGAAAGAAGAATTAAAGGACTCAAAGGACAAAGAGTCCGCAGTTGCTTATTATTGCGTTTACGATACGCAAGTGTGGCACTATTTCATTTAAAAGATCGATGCAGCCATATTTGTGATAGAATATTAAAATATTGTTAGTGCAACAACCCTTAAAGGTATAATTTTATAGTTCTAAGTCACTGTTATGTTTTTACACGGATAACATTAAAATGTGCACTCAAATATCATTCATGAGTTTCATTCTCATTTTAACGAGCATTAACTAATTTAATTAACCATTTATGTATACCATATGTACATATAACCACCGTAATGCTGTCATTAGTTGCATTGCCGTAAATTGGATTATCCGGGAAACGTAAAACGACAGTGAAATTTACACACATACTAACGCGCACCTCTCATCACATTGAAATTGATGACCGTGAATTTACCCGTTCCTCCTCAATTTTTTTATTAATCAATATTTTTTAATTGAAGTTTAATCGTGTGTTACGAAATTTAAATGTTTTTTTCGTGGTAACTTTCTCTATTTTAAATAACACGTCTGGCGCCGCCATCTTCATTTTGGAACCACGTTCCAATAAAATTCGACTTCAAGAAAAACGTATTAGAAAGTTTTGTTTTGATGATAAATTATGGGTGCTGTTTCACCTTCGAAAGAGGGTTGTTGCCAATATCGACATTTAAGAAATATTGGGTTGCACGAGCAGCTAGATAGTCCGGGTAACCCACTTTCTTCGTTAAAGCCGCACCTAGATCTTACCTTAATTTTTTTGCCCCCCAAAGTTTAACGGATCGTTAATGGGATGATCTAATTTAAACTTTTGGAGACCTTCATCAATTGCAGGTCATAACACATACAAACTCCTAAACGCATGTGCTGTCGCCCATTGACCTATTTATCAATAGTTTGAAAGTGAATTTTAATTTTCTCTCAAACGCACTTCCGGTTCGTTAAAATTTTGAAACACTCAATCCGAATGTAAAATAAATTGATAAGTTAACCACACTTTGACCCAATTTGTTCGTATATCAAAAATGAGATTGGACTCGTTTTGTGCGTACAACCTTTCAAATTAACCTTGAGCCGATTACCAACAGGACCAATTGATGCTAGCTAATCTGGGCAACCGATAAATGCCTCGTATTTAATTTTCTCCTGCCTCTCGCCATAAAATTTCCGCTAATAAAACTGTTTATAACAAAGCGTCGATGTGTCCCTCAACCCTCTCCCTCCACTTTTACATTATGACACTTACCCCATTGTGCAAGTCTCTGACCTGAATAGAAAGAATGCAACGCGCCGTCGCGGCGCCTACTCTCCTTTTCCGTTAGCGTCACTCTCCCCTGGCCCCTTCCAAACCGAAATTATCTATAAATCGTCCATAGATGGAATACGATAACAACGCCCGATCATTTACAACAATTTCAAAATTGAGGTAAACACCAAATTTAGTTGTAGATAGATATAAAATTCGAAATTCAATTTCACCTCCCTTACAAACAACTCTAAACTTCATTTCGTTCGTAACCCCATTCACTGTTGTCCCGCAGTATCGATCCATTCCCGGCTTGAATATTTACTCTTCCCTTACTTCTCCTACTAGAATGCAGCTGAATCAGCTCTACCGTGACCTCTGAACCCTGCTGAAGGCTGCGACCTAGATACAGGATTGTTGGGGTGAGGTACTCTCGAGACAAAGACGAATTAAATACCATCACGTTAACTATGACATTCGTTCGTTTTACTTAATTCCTCTGGATAATATCAATATTGAAGTAATCGCTACTTTCTCTTCTATTTCAATTTATTATTGAATCGTCGAAGTAAATTAACTTCCAGCTTTCTGTGCTAAGCGCTCAAAAACCATAATTCATATTTCACCTTCCATAAATTAATTACTCGAAATCAATCATTTAATTCAATAAATGATGAGGTGAACGTGAACGTGTCACTCTTATTTATAAGATTAAAAGGATAATCTCTAAGGGGTGTCACTACACTTGGGGATTGGTTGACCTGCAATTATTTTTAATATTTTTAAACTTTAATTAACCTTCATTGATTTATTGATGCAATACTAAATGTGTTTCATTTAATTTTAATAGGAATTTGCTAATTTTTGACGTATAATCGATAATTTTATTATTAAACAGTAGAAATTATGTATAAATCCTGCAATGAATTCGTTGTTAATTATAAATTAATCCGCGTAATCGATAACAACCTTAGACAGAATGTAAAATTTGGTGATAATTATTGAAGTTGACAAAGTATATAACTCATTAAATTGAGATTTAGAAGACAAGTAGTGACATAACTATATCATTTATATCGCAATCCTTTGGCGATTACAGTATGTTCGGGTAAAACTCATTTATAATTGATACACTGATATATTGATCATTGGTCGACAATCCAACGCAATAAATCGATTTGTGACTAATTATTGTTATTGGTTTTCAATATTTTGATAGTCCGTAATAAATGGACCAAGCGATAACTGAGCCATTTCATACGTGCTTGCTTTAAATGGTGGGTTTTCAGGTATAATAACGTTCTTTTGGCGGTACATGAAGATTGATCAATAATTCTCGCTGTTCAGTTACTAAAAGTTATCGATTCTTTGCCCATATAACAACAGCTTAACAATTCGATCATAGTATCGACTAAAATTCATATCTATAGTAGGTATATCTTGAGGACAAATGTTGTACAATAGTATATTAAAAAAATTCTGGCAAGTTGCCACGAGACTTCCCTCGTATTAGCACCTTTTTCAAAAAATAAATTTATATTGCTGAATTCAGAAAAGATTCTCTTTTAAACTGCATAAAAAAACTGCAATTTTATATTATTAAAAAAATGATTGCCGCCATTTTAGCTTATAGCGGAAGTGACGTCATCAAAGGTAATATCAGCATTTTCGTCCTTGGCCCGAATGCAATCCATTGGCGAAAACCGCGATAACTTTAATAGTTTCTGAGTATCGAGCGTTGCAGTCGATTTTTAATAATTATTTTTTTTAACACTTTTTTCAAAAAATAAGTAAGCACAATATATATTGCTGAATTCAGAAAAAAATTCTCTTTTAAACTACATAAAAAAACTGCAACTTTATCTTATAAAAAAAATGAGTGCCGCCATTTTAGCTTACACCGGAAGTGACGTCATTAAAGGTAATATCAGCATTTTCGTCCTTGGCCCAAATGTAATTCATTAGCGAAAACCGCATTTCGATAACTTTAATAGTTTCTGAGTATCGAGCGTTGCAGTCATTTTTTAATAATTATTTTTTTTAACACTTTTTTCAAAAAATAAGTATAGCACAATATATATTGCTGAATTCAAAAAAAAATTCTCTTTTAAACTACATAAAAAAAACTGCAACTTTATCTTATAAAAAAAATGAGTGCCGCCATTTTAGCTTATACCGGAAGTGACGTCATCAAAGGTAATAACAGCATTTTCGTCCTTGGCCCGAATGTAATCGATTGGCGAAAACCGCATTTCGATAACTTTAATAGTTTCTGAGTTTAGAGCGTTGCAAGGAATGTGTACGTACAGACTACAGACTACAGACTACAGACTACAGACTACAGACTACAGACGACAGACGGAAAATTTTTTTTTGCATATTTTGAATCTACGTATTCGGCGAGGGGCAAACCACTCTTAGAAATATGGTGTACACTGTCCTTACAATATCTTAACAATATCGCAAATCCCGAAAATATGCTAAATATCTATAATACCTCTACAATACCGAGAATATTATGGAAATTATGTCAATACTATAAATATCTTGATAATACCTGAAATATTGAAAATATGTGTAAATATTTCAAATATCTCCTAAAATAATATGAAAGTGTTAGGCATTTCTTAAGGGTTTGAGATGAATCAGGTATTCATGAACGTACTTATCAGTCTTATCACACTGTGGAATGTATTAGGGATTGGCGGCAGCATGTTCTTAGGGCTATTACCTACTTTTCAGTTTGCAGCAGTTGAAATCAACGCTTACATATTTACAAACAGAATTTTGTACTCATTACTTGCCTGGATTCGAGAATTTTGTGTAGGTGTAGTTCTGGAATTCTGGATACTTCTGTAGACTAGATTTATCAATGTTTTCCTTTTAATGGCGTGCAGTGATAATTTTTGAAGTATGTTTTGATAGGTCCTCGCCTCGGTCCTCGCATTATGTTGCTTAATTAATTTTATCAATTACCATGCTTCGTTTGTGATCAATGATCATCAAATTTGTGGATTATGATGTTATTACAGAGAGAAACTTATAAATGGTCGTGGCGACGTCGTGTAAATAAACAAATATTTTCATTTACATACATATTTTTCATAGGGAACCATGGTACCGTTCGAAAGAGAATGAAATTTTGCATCAGACTACGACGAAACATACAGGGTGTTCCATTTGAAAAAACCAACTTATGATGATTTGAAGTTAACTAAACTCGGGATTAAATTTCCACCACCCTGTATGCAATTAAGCCACTTTGAAAGTACGGATGGGAAGCTTAGGGGCCAGCTATCTCTCGTATCAATATGGTTCCTTCATCTTTCTTGCTGTAGAATTCACACGGTTTTAAGATAGATAGTGTTTATTTTAATTTTATTAAAAAAATTAAATATCTCCGAAACGGTTAATTTTAGAAATAAGAAAACTTGATGAAAGTCCACCTAAAATTTTACGTAGAATCCAAAATCGGAATGATATACAGTGTGTCCCCGGATAGGTGAAACGACTCTTGTGAAAGATAAAAAATTTTCGATATAAAATTTCATTGTTTGGGGTTCAGCCCTGCTTAGTTAAAGACTAATTTCTGACATAATTTTAGTTTTCTAAAATCATGTATGCCTTGGATATTTTCAAAAATCTGATTTTTGGTTCTAGTAAACTACCTTTGTTAGTGAAGATATAACAAAATTTGATTAACAAAAGTTGTTTAGAATCATGAAAGAGTCCTACTTCTAGAATTTCAAGCACCTAGGCCAACGTTGATGTTTTGGCAATTTACAATAATTTTTATCTGATAGTTTAATAATGTTTATCCCCGGATAGGTGATATGACTCTTGTTAAAGGAATTCTTTTATTTATTTTGTTTATTTAGAATTTTATCGCTTTTACAAGAGTCATATCACCTAAATTATTGTAAATTGCCAAAACATCAACGCTTCAAATTCTAGAAGTAGGACTCTTTCATGATTCTAAACAACTTTTGTTAATCAAATTTTGTTATATCTTCACTAACAAAGGTAGTTTACTAGAACAAAAAATCAGATTTTTGAAAATATCCAAGGCATACATGATTTTAGAAAACTAAAATTATGCCAGAAATTAGTCTTTAACTAAGCAGGGCTGAACCCCAAACAATGAAATTTTATATCGAAAATTTTTTATTTTTCACAAGAGTCGTTTTTGCCAAAACATCAACGTTGGCCTAGGTGCTTGAAATTCTAGAAGTAGGACTCTTTCATGATTCTAAACAACTTTTGTTAATCAAATTTTGTTATATCTTCACTAACAAAGGTAGTTTACTAGAACCAAAAATCAGATTTTTGAAAATATCCAAGGCATACATGATTTTAGAAAACTAAAATTATGCCAGAAATTAGTCTTTAACTAAGCAGGGCTGAACCCCAAACAATGAAATTTTATATCGAAAATTTTTTATCTTTCACGAGTCGTTTCACCTATCCGGGGACACACTGTATAGGGTGTTACATTTAAAATAACAAAGTTGGTGTCATTTCCGGAAAAACCGGAAGTGTTACGTAGACGCCATTATTTTATTTGAGGCCACGCCCGAAAACCCCATCACCCAAATTTTCAAAATTCAAATCGTAATAGTTTCTGAAATATTCTAATGGGTGGTCACCGTGAGACACGCTGTTGAACAAAACTTGCATAAAGTTGATGTACGGGCACTTTCTTATGTAGAAAATTATATTTCAAAATATACCGATTAGACAACAGACCGTTTAATTCTGAATAATATATCTCTTAGCAGGATTTTCGATTTTTCAGAAAGTAAATATTTAAGCAAACAATAACTTCCACTTTCTCAGAAATCAGTGATGCCTTGAAATTGTTGACAGGTATTAATTTAAGAAAAAAATTAACTTTTTTTCTACAGACGTCAAAAAATGACCAGGTTTGCGCATTGATAACAATAGGCGAAGTGACCCTTTTTTCACTTTCCTACGTTACCATGACACCGTGCGCGAAATACTTACTTCGCGCACTGCATGTAAACTATATGAGAGTTTTGTATTTTAACGTTAAAATAATTGTCAACTTTTTCACATTTGTAGAAAAAATTTTATTTGTAACTCGTGCGCGAAATACTTTGGTGATCTCGACTATTCAGTTCTCGATCACCAAAGTGGTATTTCGTGCGCTAGATACAAAAATACATAACTATTACAGAATGCAACTAAAATTATTTTATTAATAGGTACTAAATAAATAAAATAACTTCATTTAATGAATCTTAAATGGTAACTAGTTTCTTAAATGCTGAAATAAGCCACCTTCCGCCGCTAAATATTCTAACAACTCGAACAAACCTATCATAAAACTCTCGTCATGCTCATTGACAGACAAACAACTATTGTTTTTACGTCAACCATTCCATGGAACAACTATTTTTTGCCAAATTATTACTTCTAATTTTCAAATTTTCTTCATGCTATATGAAGTAAAACAGCCACTGTGATAAGATGGCTGAAGAATCGGCATTGACGCTACTGTCCGAATTCTAGCAAAGATGATTTACGATTCCCCTGAAGTACTTGTAAATACAGAAATATCACAATATTCTCGACAATATCGTAAATATCTAACAATATGTAAATTTGGAAAGAATATCACTCAAATAATGTAAATACTTGAAAATACGAAAATATCTCGAAATCTTCGAATATTGTCAACAATATCTACAATACGAATATAGTGTACGTTTTTTTGCGAAGTGGTTTACCCCTCGGTATTCGGAAACGCAAAGATATGTAAAAATTTCCATAGGTCAAATTTTTTTTTTTCGAAAACTAATACAATACTTCCCTTTTACTTCGTACTCGGGAAGTAAAACAAGTTTCATAAGGTACGTTTTATGGCACGAATCAAAGTTTAGAAAACGAGTGGCGCAGCCACGAGTTTTCTTAATGATGAGTGCCATAAAAGCCTTATGAATGAGTTTTTTATACTATTTTTTAGAATTTGCGCCTTTTGCAAGAAATTTTAAATATATATTTGACATTATCAAAATCTAGGGAATTTTTTAGAGATTGGAACTACTACTTTTCAAATTGTCAATTTAAAATTTATTTAAAGGTTAACTACAGTATTTGCTATGAATTAATTCGGTAAATACCAACTTAGTAAAATTAAATTGTACCGGTTTTATTAAAACACCCAAATGTCTATTAAAGCACGCAAATAATAGGATCTATTAAAGCACTCAAATGACGCGAATTCTAAAAAATATATTAAATAAATACTTTCACTTTTCGGGGGGGGGGATCTGCGTAGATTGTATTTTTAAAATCCGGATATACAAAGTAATTAAATAGGAAAAAATGTTTATTAGAGGAATTATTAATTTTAATTCGTAGTCATAAAATGAAGTGTTGTGCGAAATCATAAAAAAGTTACAAATGGTATGATTATTTCCATCCATTATGGATAATTGTATTTACTCTTATGAGCAACATTAACATTCATTGAGTGAGGAAAAATATTATCATTTGGCAACGTTGTAATCTTTCAATTGTGTAATAATGAAAGAGAAACTACTCAAAATCGGATTTATTCCTATATGATTATTATTCTTCCACATCCGTCCGTCTTCGGAATTGTCAGATGCATGTCCGTTTATCACGGTCGATATTCATGATTGTCTTAATCGATACTGGATCTGCCATATAATTCTTAACCGAAGTTTAAGAAAACCGTTCTTATTACTAACCAAATCATCAACGTTCGATTCCAATTATGAAAACCGGATTTTTACACTTGCCTATGAAGCACACCTTGGCATTTATTTCTTTTCAAACACTGATCTCCATTTCAATATAAAAACTGGTCACTATTTTATGGGCAGTTTTTTTTTGGTTCTGCATGCTCAAAGTACCAAACCCCTTTTCAGTTATTGAACAACTAACACAATTACAAAGGTTTCCCATCATGAACACCGAAAGTTTAAGTGGGTGTACCGATTTAATAGAACTCCAGAATCCCATGCAGATTAAGCAGCGTTGTCGTCCTCAAAAAGAAAGATGGCAAGATACGCGTCTGTATCGCTTTTCAAAAAACCAATGAGGTGACAGTTAATCACACCTTCCCTTTACTGTTTATCAGTGAAATACCTTACCCTCTGCGTCAGGTACATTACTTATTCATTATAGACTTCATTGGCAGATACCGATGACCGAATCTAGCTGCGCCATTCTGTCTGTGTGCTATCGTTGATGTACCAATTGCAAGTATAATATGATAATGCATCATGCTTGTTCAGGTTAGATTTTTATTTCGTTACAAATTCTTCAATTCTAATATCCTTTAGGTTTACGAAGTGAATTGGTCAAAAATATCATAATTAATTAAGCTCATAAAGAGGTTTTCGAAGCACATCAACGCTAATTCATCTGTAAAGTCAAATACAGTCTGTTACAATGATAATAATTATCATGCATTATCGTTATTATTGATTAATAGGGTTCTTGCATTTTCAATCCATTGTCTATGAAATTGATGAACATATAAGATTTATCTTGTATATTATCAATTATCACAAATTATCATATCTTCTGGCAGTGGCTAGTTCATTATTTTCTTATATTATAGCGTACAAGCGGAAGGTACAGTAGCGGTAGATATTAATTTTAATTCGGACGTAGAAAGTAGATCGATTGATCTGCTGAGGTCGAAACTACGAAAATGTGAGTGATATACTTCAAACTTGAGACGATATTGATGTGTTAATTGTGACTACGTTATTGAAACATTCCAAGCAGCATTGTAGCTCTCATTGGACAAGACGTTAATGTGACAAATCGATGAATTAAAAGTTTGATAACTCAAATTTGACTATGTTAGTTATCCACAAATTTGCTTTTTTTTTCTTAAAACTAAAAGGAATACCTGGAAGCGTGTAGATGATAATTTTTGCATGGTAATTGTAATGAAAACCATATAATTAATCGAAAGGAAGATTAGAGGAATTGATGATAATTCATCGATAAGCTTTGCTGAATTATTAATTATCGCAGTTTTAGACAAATGATATTTGTATATTGCATTGGGCATATACAGTCGATATTTTCCGATGATTCTCGTTAATGGATTAATGTCACCTCCACATCATGAATACAGAAGTTAGATTTGAATTCGGATACAAACTGAAACCTTTCCATTTTTATTTAAGCCTAAAGATTAGTTCTAACATGTTCCACAAGAACCTCAACTTACTATCAAGGAATAGTTCCTTTGAGTTTTGTTAGCAATAATTGGATAACGCCACGATAACACATTGAGTCATATTTTATTGTCATTTACATATTAAAAAAAGCGGATTCAAAAACTATCCAGAGTGCTGTTCCAACAGACAAGATAAGAGCCAAATCACTATTTTGAGTTGATTTTATACTGGAAAGTTTACTAAAGTGATCGACACCTGCATCCTTGTCACCTTATCCCAATTTGTGTCGTTGTTTCAATCGTCCAACGTACTTATATTTGGCTACAGTAAACGCCAAACAAAATCCGTTGCACGTCAGCAATCAGCTGATAATTGACGTCCCTGCCGTAAATGTAACGGCATAAAAATCGTGAAAATTCGACCTGTAAACATTAATTTCATCAGAATTTTATGATCGCCACGTTGGTAACAATGGATTTGTTTTCAGCAACGTTGCCAATGCCAATTCCATAAGGTATCAATTTTGTAATGTTTTGTTGTGGTTATGTTTTGACTGTCACAATTTTGAAGTTTTGATTTTGTTTTTTATTTATTAAGTATAACTAAAGTTACGAGTGAACTCAAAAGTTTTATTTGCGTTACCTTCTTTCAATTACAATCTGGCAACATCTACGTCACTCACATTATATGACGTGCAACGGATTTTGTTTGGCGTTCACTTTATACACTTTACAACTGTTTTTATATATGCCCACTTTTTTAGTTTGTTTGTGTGATGTTTCTAATTTATTTTCATTAGAAATCAGCTTTACGTTTTTATGGTCAGTGATTCGCATCCCATAATAACAATTAAAAATTACATTCCATTCATTAATATCACGACGTTACATTCTATTAAAGTACATATAGTTAATGATTTGATCGTATCGGGTGAGCCAAATTCGATGTTTTCGTAGGGTATAGCAATAAGAGTTAGCAAAAAACCCCATGAAAACATCGAATTTGGCCCACCCGGTACATACAGGGTTTTTCAACGAAAAGGAGCCACCCTTTATAACTTCTAACAGAATCAAAATTTGAAAAATCGGCGATACCCGTCTATAATAATATCGAGGGGGACACTTTTTGACATAAGTTTGAGATTTCATACCTTAACCCCCTGGGTCCCACAAACATACCCTTAATTTTTTTAAATGGCAACATGGGTCATGTGATACGTCATTTGAAAGGTCTTTTGATATCTTGCATTACTGCGTTTAAAATTTTAAAATCGTTCAATTCGTTTGTGAGATATTTTAATTTAAAGTTTTAGAGAACTGATATAATTTTCTTCAAAATGGTTGTTTTTTATTTATTTTTTTGCTTTTATAGTCAAGATAAATTGATACGAAATTCATTGTATTAAACTTTTTTTATTTACATGGAAATAAAACTTAAAATAAATTAAAAAGTCAGTAATACTTTTATATTGCATTATTATAACGACAAATTATATCAGTTCTCTAAAACTTTAAATTAAAATATCTCACAAACGAATTGAACGATTTTAAAATTTTAAACGCAGTAATGCAAGATATCAAAAGACCTTTCAAATGACGTATCACATGACCCATGTTGCCATTTAAAAAAATTAAGGGTATGTTTGTGGGACCCAGGGGGTTAAGGTATGAAATCTCAAACTTATGTCAAAAAGTGTCCCCCTCGATATTATTATAGACGGGTATCGCCGATTTTTCAAATTTTGATTCTGTTAGAAGTTATAAAGGGTGGCTCCTTTTCGTTGAAAAACCCTGTATATTATGTTGTATAAACGTAGACAAACAAGTTTTCCAAATTCGAAGCGTCAAATAATCAAAATCAATAATCTGCAACGACCTTTTTACAACGTGATTAACACAATGGACAGTAGATTCTATTCATCATTATGGCATAACATTTTGAATATTTTACTGCTCGAGCGCATTATTGTAGTGGAAGTTTTAATTTGCACGAAGGAGTAATTTGTTTAATTAGCCATTGGTATAAAACAGACCGGCCTTGACGAAATAGAATTACTAGCCTATTTTATCCTACGTAATTTGCCTCTAGCGTGGATGACACAATTTGAATGACACGCATCGCGACGCTTGTTTTCAAACATCATTGCCCAGATGAAGGTCGTCAAGGGAACGTTGCAAATTCTTCTCTTTTTCGTGCGCTTGAAGGGACGTAGATAATTGCATAATGCGCCCACGTTTTTTAACGATACAAAATCAATCCGCAATGAAACGAACAATACAAGAGGGAAAGTTAATTAACTAAATCCCGGGTGAAATCGAGAGAATAGGACAGGTGCAATGTTGTGTCTGCTGATATTGATTTTGCCTAAAAGCGCGGGCGTCCAGACGTGTCTGGCTCTGATAGAAAGCGACTATGTGTAACTGCATCCAAATAGTGGTTTGCGAGATGAGAAGGGCATTAAATTGGAAGAGGGGGATATTTTTATCCATATCGTGTACAACATATAAAAAAGCTAATATTTTTGTTGATAGACTAAAAGGAGATGGGGTGACAGAAATGAGGGAGGATGGAAATAGAGTTTTTATGCGTCGGGGATTTCACTTTCCCAGTTCCACGACCTCGTCCTTGTGTTGCGCTGCTCTGTGAGTCCTTACCTCTTCTATGTCCTTCTCTTTCTACGTTTACATCGCATTGCGCTGCATCATCCCTCAAACTCCATCGTCTAGACTACCCCTGTAGTTAGTTTTAAATAAAACCTTTCTCGAAATTACTTTAATCACACGTTTCTATTGTATTTCTCAGATTCATGCAGTTGCTTTTTAAATCTCGATTGTGGAAAAGTGGAACGGAAGCGATCCCATACGTAATCTCTGTTGGTAAAGTACTTACGTGTGTTAAGGATGCGGTGAGGGATGTAATAAGAGTTTTAAAAGAAGCAGGTTAATTGTTTTGCTCCGCTCACTTGAATATGAGAAGTATTACGGTCTCTTAAAAGGAGTGAAGCTCATGCTACCGATGCGACGCTTTGTTTTGGTCTTTGCATATTATCGATACAGCTCTTACTGGTTTGGGAGAAATATACACATAAAATATAGCGAATATTGTTATCGAGTCTTGTATATCCGAGTGTATAAAAAAGTCAAAAAAATCGTTTATCCATCCATTGCGCACATCTGTCTGAAATACGGAACGAAAATTGCAAACTTCATGTACGGTTATAATAGCGTATTTGGATCGATATTTTCGAAACTGTGAGATCAGAAATAAAGGGCATTGAATGCGCCTTATTGAGAAAAGAAAGAGAAATTGTTGGCTTCACAGAAAACTGTTGGCTAACTCATTAACGGTTTGATCATAGGTAATTCCTATAACCCTATTGAGTCCATTGAAGAGTTCCAAAATAATTTATAAAATGGACAAAATTATTTAATCTTTGCCTCTAATCATCGATCAAACGACTTGTGTTACAATTTTGCATATCTGCATGTACGACATCAAATTTCAACATTGACGCATCGGCATGGTGTCAAGATCAAAAGATACTTTAAAAAATGACAAGTATGTATCTAATGAGTTTCTGGTTTTTGGTTTGATGCTCCATTCGACAATAGGTTTTATATTCGTTCGTTTGACTCTTCTACCTTCTATTGAGAGCACTTGTAGCCATTGAACTAAAGCACAATACATCAAACACTATTATCATCAAAGCAATATTTTTAAAGTTTTTAATGTTTACTGTGTTTTTTCTAACAAAATGTTGATTTTCCCATTATTAAAATTTGATAGTTTACCACAAGTAATCACAAGTTGAAAAACACTTCTCTGCTCCGTTTAGCGCTTTTTGGCCGTTGATAATGTTATTTTAATGATACTTGATTCTTAAATAATTTGAGGCTTTCATAGTTCCTCGAACTGTTAAGGTAACTAGTTTTAGTCTTACACCGCGTCATTATATTTGTTCCACAGCTTGCGTTGAAAGCCTTGCCTAACCTTTTCCTTGTGAGGAAAAGCAAGGATTTTTGAGATGATTATCCATCCTCTTAGCTCCCAATGGTGTAGAATGAAGATACAACTGCAATGTGTTGTGAAACGTCAGAACTGGCAAACCAAGACTTAACAGTGCACCACCATCGGGAGCTAAGAGGATGGATAATCATCCGAAAAATCCTTGTTTTGGCTCGCAAGGAAAAAAGCAAGGCAAGCCTTTCAACGCAGACTGTGGAACAAATATGACGAAGCGGTGTAAGCCGAAAACTAGTTATCTTGACAACTAGTTTCTTCTTTATTCATAGAGCTGTATTTATAATTTGACATAGGTACACCAATAGAATTTTGATTTTCCCATAACTTACACACTCTCCAAAAATACCATATCATTCTCTATTACATTAAATTTATCCATTCATATTCACAATTTAGTCGATAATGCTTCACCTCGACAATTGTTGAGTACTTTGTGATTCGCTCGCATCACCTTTCTTCTACGGTTTTTGCTTAAGTTACCCCATTTTGCAGTATATCGAATTTTGGTACGGTTGAGCAAGTGAGCCTTAAATTTTCTTTCTTCAACTACGTTCTTAAATGATATTTCTTTACATTTCATGATGTAGGATCAATATCTACAAATGAATTTGATGAGTTGTGCCTCATGAAACCATCGTACGATTTAAAGCCTGTTAAACTGTTACCATCTTTCATCATTCATAAATTTGTTTTTCTGCTATCGTCATCTGTTTTAGGCATTCTTTATCTGACAGTTAGTAAGTTTTGTCGCTTTTAAAGAAATTGTTGATTCATGTATCTTTTAACTTTCAAAAAACAGTTTTATTGTTTAACAACTTTGCGATCCATGTTTCCACATGCTTCAGAGTTCATAATTTTTTGACAAACTTTCAAAAACGCGCGTGTTTTAAAGTTGCCATGGCATCATCGTCAATTTGAAAAACGTGAATTCTTATTGGTTTAGGTATGTATGTGAAATAACGCACAACCTTCCCCTTAAATTAGTTTAATAAGATGGAGACAGAAGATATCCAATTAAAACGATGAAGTTGGTGATCAAAAGCGACATGTTTCGGAATTAGCTAATTCCATTATCAAGCTTAAAATTCGAAGGTTATCAATTTTAAGCTTGATAATGGAATTAGCTAATTCCGAAACATGTCGCTTTTGATCACCAACTTCATCGTTTTAATTGGATGACTTCTGTCTCCATCTTATTAAACTAATTTAAGGGGAAGGTTGTGCGTTATTTCACATACATACCTATATTAATCCCCCCCTTCGGGAAAAATGGACTCCACAAAGATTTCTTATTGATTATTGATCTGACAGGAGTACTTTGTTACGTCAAATAAAATGACAGATTGCAAATTAATTTCCGTTTTTCTCATTTCCATGACAACGAAAGGTAGGTATACTGATTTCACATTAGGAATTCAACCATTTCACATTATTAGTTCTTATTTCCATTTTAATACCAGATTTCAAAGTGAACCAATAAAAAAATAGCGTAAAGTATTCGTGGATAAACAGGTCTTTAAAACACTTGCTCGATTTCAAGCACTCCGGCTGCGCCGTCGTGCTTGAAAACTCGCGCGAGTTTTAAAGACCTGTTTATCCACTTATACTTTAATATACTATTAGTTAAAAGGAAACTCTTGTATCTCATGTAGGTGGAGGATTTCTTTACAGTACCTTCCCCAGAAGTTTCGTTTATCATTTCTTAAGACTTTGCTGTATTTTGTGAATCAAATTTAATTTAAACTCGAGATGGATGGTGTCCGTAAGGGAAAGACTTCTATTCCATCAAGCCTTCATTTTCAAAGCTCTTTGTGCTCAACTTCCTCGTACGTTCTCGCCGCGCCGTCTTTTTATCTAGTTTTTTGCAGCAAATGTCTGCCCGGAGATGACCCATGTCTCTCTAAAACATATCCCTACCAAGACGACGTTATGGATGTTTCATATGGTATGACATGGTATTACAAAAGCTACCCTATTATATTAACTTCTTCTTGTCTCATATTATATTTCATTACCTTCTTTTTTCTCTCCATCCATCTTTGTATATTATGCATCACCCTTGGAAATTGGGCGCTGTGGCTTTGGCTCCATCGTAGCATCGATAACAGGCTGATTGGTGGTGACATTAACATTTTCAATATTTTCTCCATTTTTGGCTTTGGTAAGGTTCTTCATTTCATCCACGATTCACCCTCTGATTATTCGTAGCTATCGTGTCGTATCTTATGATTATTTTCATTTTCGTCTTTTACTTGTTTGTAAAAAGACGCAAATAAACATACCGAAATGGTAAACATTTTACCTTACGATCGACCGCGACCTTTTAATTAGACGCTCCATGCAACTGTAAACCGTTTCTTTTTTAATGTTAGTGGATCTCCATATCAGTGAAACGTAAAATGAAATTTGCTCAAAGCACAATTCTTTAACGTTGTACTAAAGTGCAATTAAAGTGCTGTACACGTTTTTGAGTTTCATAATTGGTCACGATACGAAGTAAAATAACAAGCGATAGAAAAAAGGTATAGTAACACCCGATGTTGTAATGCGATGCTTTTAAGTGGCATCATTTTTTTCTGTTTTACGATAAGGGTAGTTGTAGTTATACTAGTACTTAAGAAAGTGGGTGGTTTCTACAATTAACGTTGATTTTCTTTTTTGTTACAGATTGTGATAACATGCCGCGCCTCGACCCACGCCGGTAACGACGCAATAAGTGTTCAAAAACCGTACATGTATCGTCAATCATGGACTTGAAACAGGAGATAATGTACCGGGAGGAAACTTTATTAGTTAAAACCGAGCCCAGGTTGCATTCTCCTTGTGGCACGAATGCGAACGGATTAACAACTCAAAATTTATTAACGAACGTAAGTTCGACCGGCGGCTTAACAGCAAATGGACTGACTACTAGTATATCAGTGGTTACTGGTACCGCCAGTAATGGATTAGGTATCTCAACGAATGGTAATGCATATAATAGCGTTGGTGGTGCAAGTAATAAACGACCGCGAACTGACGAATGGTTAAGTTCGCCTAGTTCGGGAACAATTAGTGTTAGTGTACCTCCCCTTACACCCTCACCTGGACCTCCTACCCAACAATACACTACTGTTATCAGTAATGGATATTCATCCCCGATGTCTTCAGGCGGAAGTTACGATCCTTACAGTCCCAACGGAAAAATAGGTAAGTGGCCAAAACGTCGTGATTGCCATCGTCACAAACGTGACTGTTATCTTGAAATACTCGAACATTTATAATGCCACTAATCAAAACCGATAGGGAATTACGGTGTTCGAGACACGCTAAATCAATTACCCATTGAATTTGTTGATGATGTACCTACCACAAAATGGAAATAAAAAAACGTTCTTTGTTACGGCTGCTGTGCTGTCTATTTACTACATACGATAATTTCGTAATGAATTGCATTTAATTACAGATTTATATAACTGATAGTATAGTATAACTCAGTCTAAATAATAAATGCTACGTAATTATGGACGTTGCATTTCAACTCTTGGATTTCATTCGACCTCGTGAGAAAGATTTAGTTTTTACACACATCTTATACTGTTTGTGTCTTAAATTAATCATCTTTTTGCATTAATTATGTATACGAAACGTCTGGCATAACAATTAGATTAATTGTTGTAGGGGTCGAACTATTGATTAACTGCGCACCATTAAAATTGTTCACAATAATATGAAAATGTACTAGTTTATTTATTTATTTAAAATTACGTTTCTGTTAGGTACAAATTACGCACTTAAAGTACTTTTATAAAAGGACGATGGTCACGCGACCCTTTTTTGATGGACAACCAATCGTGAGAATGTACTTTCGCATATATAACTAAATGTACCTGCTCTTGCCTCCTAAAAAAATATTTCGATTTTGAGACTAAACCAAGAATTTCTTGCTCATCGTTTCATTGTGGTCAAGTACATTCTCGCGTTACAGAAGACACATGGGCGCCCAAAAAGTAATTTCCAGGGGGGGGGGGCAATTTGGGGAAGATTGAACAATTAGTGTTATTTAAATTAAAAGTGTCGTTATTTAAGGAATTATTACTGCTTAGAGTCCGAGTTCAGCGGGTGGCAGCTCCTCCTTATGGGCGCTCATGCGTTCAGATATTTATCAAACTTCATCTTCAACCGTTTTATTATGGATTTGTACGCCATTGGATTTTAAGGCAGTGCGATTTTGAAAAGTAAGCAATATGTTCCAAAGAAAAAGAAAAAAAGATGTTAATAGATTTATACAATTTCAATGTTTAACATCAAACGTTACATTCACAAATAGATTTACCAAGAAAGTCATTTCCGAATTCCGTCGCATATTTAGGTACCTGCTATGCATAATGCTTCTTTCTAATTCGATACACTGATATGTATCTATAAGTTAAACAATAACTGTTTCAGTTAAGTAGATTTTTTTTTGCAAAATTAAAGCTAAAGAAAAATAAATTATTGTGCCAAAAAAGCGGGAATATCACATTTAATCCTTATCGAAACTTTTTTTTTGACGAAACACCGATCCTTCCTCTATACGGTTTGAGACCTTTTTCGTTGGAATTATCACAGTGGAAGTAAAAAGTTTGCCTTTGTTTAACATATCCCGGTCACATAACATAACATTTCCTCATTATCGCAATGAAGTAGATCATGCAAGAAGAGAATGGAAGAAATTTCATGTATGGAAGTAATATTAAATTATTATGGTTTTTGAAATTATCAAGTTGAGGAAGCATAGAACACGGACCCAAGTTCAATATACCATTTTGCCAAAATTCAGTGAACAGGTTTTAAAAAAGATAAATTTTGAAAGTGTCCTCCCTTATTCAATGCGAATTTTAAACTATGCCAAAAACACGGTCCTCGTGTTTGCAATTTGTAATTTTCAACCAATGTTGTTAATCTTGTTGGGTTTTCCACATTTCATAACGTAGTTAATATATAAAGTTTTAAATATTTTTCACCATTGTACAAGTTTTTTCCCCGGAGCCATCATCACATGTAATCACCAGATAATCCCATCTTAATTAGCTTGAAAAGGAAAGCAGTATCGGTTTCGAAACATGTCGCAATTATACTCTAATCTTAAATTTTGATTATCAATTTTACGATCACTTTAAAATTAAATGTCTTAAAAAAATAACCATCATCCATCGTTCATTATTTCATTAAATTTGGTAAAGGAGAGGTTGAATGTTTCATTTAAAATTTATCCCTTACCCCTTTTGTGAGTTAGAACCATCCATTATGTCTTCAACTTTAGTCCTTGAACCGCCCTAAAACTTTCAAAACTAGCGGATTTAAAGGATTCCTTACGCTCTAATTACCGAAAGTATTACGAAAGGAGTGTTTTGAGTGTAAACCGTCTCCTATTTTGGCCTTTTGAATGACTCATTATCGTTGAAGACCAAAAAATAATAACCTACTCCCGGGTAATATCACTCGAAAAAAATGAATAAACCTTTAGAGAGAATTTCACACCCCTTGGGTTTTTAAAATTTGGTCGATTCGTTTGAAACATTCAGTGTGGCAAATTAAAATACACATAATATATCTTTTATCTGCTTTTTATTTTTATTATTTACGATTGCAAATGTTACTTCCCAAAATTGTTAAATCGAATGTTTATAAACTCATTTCGGATTCAATAAATGCAGTAAACGATTATGTACCTCCAACAAGTAATACAAGTTATTGTATGTATCATTTATGTATTTTATGTATCATCATTTGCTATAATTGATTGACAGTACAAGTACACTGTAGCGGGGCTTCTAAAGAGGACGGTACGTCAATTAATTTTACTTTTTTGAACGTGTAAAAAAATCAAGATAAATCGTATAAATCGCTAACCATTCGATGGATTTTCTTCGTCCAATCCATTATCGCAAAAATAGTGGAGTGCAGAGGGAAAACGGAGTGTGGCAGAGTTCCATTTTGTTGAGAGACCAACTGAGCTTCGAGATAATTGTCACCATTTCCTTGAAAATTGCAATAGGTACCATTTTTAATTTTAATATTAGGTCTGCGTCACGAATGTTTGCCACCAGGTGATTAGGGTGTCTACAGGGAGTTATTATATTGACGCATTGATTGTTCGTTGTTGCTAAATAATCGTTCAATCATTTGCACCTCTTTGTTAGTGTAAGTGATACTTTGTTTTAGCATAACACAAAATTTTATACTTCAATTGGCACTAGTCGATTTAAATAACTAATGATATCGAAGGCTGGCTCACCTATATCGATGGATTTTTTTCAGTAGGTTCCAAAAGTTAAAGATTCTTTGCTATACTACTTGGGAAATATTTTTAACCCCTCATGTCTTTCAACGAATATATAGATGAATTGCAAAAACCAAACATGAAGGTGGAGAAAATTGAAAAAAGTCCTTCTTTCCAGAGAGTGATTCAAGCTGTTTTCGTTTTCGTAAGGGCATCCTTCCCGTATAATAATTCTAGGTTTAACCAAAACCTACCGCTGATCGCGGAGAGAAAGTGCATTAAATTTCTCTTAAAAATGGAATGAAGGAAATAAAGTCATACAGAATGTTGGTTGTTGCTCATGGTGGGTCTGGTCTACTATGAGTAAACCAAGAGTGGTAAAAACGTTTTAAAGCGGATTTCACTAACATAATGCACCATGGGTTGCTACCATATGGTCGTATGATCGATAAGGAATACTATCTGGAAATTGTGGGTCGTATGCGTCAAGCAATTCGATGGAAGCACACCAGAATTGTGTCAAAACAATTGGAAGTTGCAACCTCCATAATCCGTACCGTCACGTTTCATTGTTTGTTCGTGAATTTTTGCCCCAAAAACATTTCGGTCACCGTATTCACCGGACGTGGCCGACCGTGATTTTCTATTCTTGAAACCAAAGAGAACCATGAAAGGACGTTTTGCCAACATTGTAAAGATACGGCTAGAATTGCTGATGGAACTGAAAAGGTAACTGGAAAGGAAATCCCAGAGGTTTATTGAAAATTGGAAAAAGCGTTGGTAGACGTTGAAAAGGAACAAAAACAATATTGACTGATAAATAATTACAGATTTTTTTTGGAAAAAACGAAAATTCTCGCTAGATTTATCAATTCTCGTATAATATCTTAGTATATAACTTAGAACGTATAATATGTTGGTATGTATGGGGATGCGACAAAATGTACAAATTACCCTTCTAGGACGCCAGGTTTTTTCCTGCCGCGGGCAACCCTAGTATAATTATAATTAGCATAGGTAATTATGCGGTCCTACACTACGGCGTTAAGTTATCTTATTAAAGGTTTTCTGGCTACGTGTCACGAATGTAACAGTTTTTCATCGTATACGTGTGGGAAGCACAGAAAATTCGAAATGAAATTCAACTAAATCCGATTTGTTTCAGAGAATGTTATGTTAGCGTAAATAAACTTCCACCTCCTTCAATAACATTGTTTTTGCTGTAAAATTAAGGTACGTAAACGTCTATAACGCCGCCCCCGTAGAATGTACATAAAAACAATTGACTTGGTCGTTAGATTGAAATTCAATTTGTTCTCAGAAAGCGTTCATAAATATATTATGCGTCGAATATTGATTACGACAAATGGGAGCAATAAACGTTTGTCCTTAATATTCAATAGGTAAAAATACATATTGGTCCTTGGAATATCTTAAATTTACCCAAAAATAAATAAACCAAAAATGCGTTAAATGAAAACAGAAATGTTGGCACATATCGCGAAAGTTAAAAATGCAAAAAAGTGCAAGTTGTTTACATCAAAAGTGATTTAAGTAAACGGAAACGATTTTTGCGGTGCATTTTAATTGATGTTGTGCCAAATATGTTTTACGACAATAATTTGTTGTTGTGTCCTGTGTTGTTTTGTAAAAAAACTCATTAATCAAAATTAGAAAATTAACGTGATCTCATGCACAGTAGTTTTATATAACCGAGTGAATATTCATAGTCACGTCTTTAAATAAAAATAATGTTCCGACATTACTTTAGATTTAATCTAATAATTAACTTTCAGTTACCACTCCTCACTTAATTTAATGCCATTGTAATTTCTTGCCGGCACGATTCTGCCTTTGAACAAAACGCGTATTTGTTGTTATTATTTAAATTTATATAGGAGTTAACGATTAACTTACACCTGTTAAAGGAGACGCGCTCCCGTTGCTTTCTTAATGCTCATTTTTATTGTACGAGATGAAAAGTAAATTAGGCGTAATTACACAAATTTGGCGTTTGTCTAGACGTGCAGTTTTCAAAATATTTTCTCTTCAGAGGTCAGTAATTTTCTTTTTAATATTTATGGCGGTTTCGGTTACATTCTATTTTGAAAATAGGACTGAATTTGGTTCGGTTCCAAAATATGACGCCTTTGCTCACTTGAATAGGTACGTTTAGGTGACAAATATGACTCAGATTGAAATTTAATGTGACTTTGACAAATGCTACGGTTATATATTTACTTTCGAACAACAGGATGCTGAAGTTGAAGGTGTCTCAATTTTAAATACAACTATGTATCTTCGTACTTTGATTATTGATACAACCAACATTCCTTTTGCTTATTTTGTTTGACAAAATTTAAATTTTCACTGCGATCTGCATATTTTTCGTGTTTTCTTTACAATTTTTAGGTGTGTTTTTCAGTTGGCGTATTCTGTTTTTGCTATATCTGTTAAATTAGTAGTAATGATCGTTTTTTACATAATAAGGGGGCCCTGTAATCACTTCAGCGTGTCTATCGACTCGATCCTTCAAATATGATTAATATTCGCCGCAGCAACACATTGCAAATTGTAATGTAATTTACACCCTATCAATCAATTGTAGTTTTCCAAATTTATAAGGAGTTAGTGTGAATAAGTACATGTTTTTTAAAATTTTATAAAGAATTAATCACAACTAGAAACTGAAATACACAGTCTAATGTTAAATGCTAGTTTGGCACAGACCTTTTATCTTAGTAATATAATTTGAATTAGAAATGCATGTGCTGTGATTCCATTCATATTAATATCGGCACCATAAAGTATTAAAGTTGCCATACTCATACGAGTGATGCTGGTTGAATCATTAAAATGGAGGTGAAACATGTTGCTGACGTTTCTAAGCTGCCACATGAAATTTTATCATTACCAACAATTTCACTTTTATATTACCTACATTTTATGTATGTGCTTTAAAAGTACTGACTGGGCTTGGACTAGAGAAAATTAAGGAAATGGCACAGCGTCTTCGAGTAATTTGGTGAAACAGTTAACAATGTAGAATTTTGTGGCAGAGGAGCACAATTGGTTTTCTTTTCCTCCTTTTGATTCCGACATGCAATAAAATATGTGCTGAAGTGAGAACGGCCATTGTCCAGTTCTTTTAATTTGTCACTTATATATTTATTTATTTATTTATTTATTTATTTATTTATTTATTTAATCGTCTTTATTTAGGATCTGGTGAATAACAAGACAAAATATGCTCCTAAAACATAAACGATTAGACACGAAGTAACTAAAAAAAAAACATCACAAATAACACATACCGGGTGTCAACGAATCTATTAGACAAGCCATAACTTTTAGAATAATAGGTGTATTAAAATGAGATTTGGTATAGGTGAATGGCATGTAAAGAGGAAAATTTTCGCATATTTTTCACCGTCTGGTCACTTCCGGTTTCGCCGTAAATGGCTCTGGTTTTGAATTTTTAAATGGAACACCCTGTATATTGCTACATTTTTGGATTTCTGAGACAATTCTGAATCACAATATGAATTTTAAAAATTTTTTTACGCCTACTTCATTTTTTTAGAGTCATTTTTAATATTGTATCTAGGTGGCCATGATTGGACGTAAACTAATCTGAGGATCTCAGGTGATGTCAGAAAATTACAATCGCAAAATTTTAGTGACTAGTATGATAGATAGGACTAAGACAAGTTGGAAAAATTACATTTTCGTGTCTAACTATTATTTTTCAAATGGCGACCGTTTTTAGACAAGCACTTTCCGAAAAGAGGATTTTTTGGCGAATCTAACGATACTAATTTATTTGCGATTGGAACATAAATAAGGAAAATACTGGATAATAATTTATTTACTTTTGTCAAGTGTGCCATGGATAGCCGTGATGCATAATATTTTGTACCTAGTTACTTTTATCAAGTCTTCTTTGGATAACAAAACACTCACTTTATCACAGTAAAAGTTTCTTAAGGCAAATATTTGTGCATGTGCTTCCTGAACGAGGACACAGAGGCTTGTTTTACACCACCGTCCAATTCATTATAAATCTTTACGGCATTATAAGTAAAGGAGCAGGTGTGCAATGAAGTTCTGTAATGGTAATGTAATTATTAATGTAATAATATATCATAATTATATATCATCATGGCGTCACACTTTGTTGTGACACTCTGTATAATCAAAAATATTTTCCTGAAATATACTGTGAGGTACAGGAAACGTCTGTAAAATATCAAAAACCTAACTTAATTAATAACTGAGCTACAGAAGACGGGAGGTGAGGTGCAGGATCCAGTATAATCATTATACATATGTATACTATAAAGTGGTATGGTCTTATACATACTACCAAAGGATCATATACGTTCAATACTCCACTCGTAAGGGACGAACTGAATCGTTTCGAAATGTCCAAGGAATAATTGTGTTTGTGATGTTTTTTTACTTATCCTCCGTACCATCACACTATCGCGGTACATAATGGCTTATTGGATTTACAGAAAAATTTACATTAGGTATACACGATTGTACTCATTTTCATATGCAACACCTTAGACCAATGGTCTAAGTGCAACACAGATTTCCATGAAAAACGAGATAATTTACTTTTCATCCAGAAGCTAGTAAGGGTGAATATGGAAAAGTGGCACTTTATAAAGTGATTATCAAATTGGGTTTCAGGTACTGCCGCAAATACTGTCCCATTTCGAAAGTATTTGCATTGAATAGAATGTATAGGTACATAACTCTTTACCACGAAGTGACATTTGGTTCTGTAGTTCTTTCACTGAACCATACGTGTGAGTCAACCTATGTGGCGAACTTTATTTTACATCAATACCATTACATAAAGGCATTACGTATTTCATTCTTGAAAATCGACTGACCAATTTTTGAGTTTTTTACACCGTACGATATTGGCATTCATTGCTCATAATTTTGTGGTTTTTAATTTATCATTCGACTGGAATTTGAAAATTCTAGCAATGTTTCAATACTATAGGAAGGAATAATGAATCTCTGGTAAACACGTTCCAACTATTCATCCATAAACAGATCCGTATTTTTTGTAATTTTATTAAGTGATGAGGACTACAGAATTCGCCAATAACTTTATTGAGTCGTAAATCTCACTTATCCCAACCTTGGCTTGTTGTACCATGGAATCATCGCTCAATCTGGTACCTATTTACAAGATTACAACGGTTTGAATTTGTGTTACGTTGAATGTGTAAATTTTACTTAAAATGTAAACTAATTTGGAGCACTGAAAACATGTCAAATCATTATTCACATGTAAATTGAGTAACAACTCATTTACTAAAACAAATTCGGGCGTTACAAGTTCTGTTTTGATAATTGGATCTCTAATATCGTAGTTGGATGACCATGTTAGAAAATGTTGATGCTCACATGTGACTGATTTGCTTATACCTTGTTAAGTGATACTTTTTATTATTTTATTTGCATGAGAAAATCTTGCACAACGTGTTTATCAATTTCAATTCCATACGTTTAAATCGAATTGGTTGGATAGTCTCAGTGATCGACGCTGTAATGCCTGTCCTGCCTCCTCGGGGGATGAACTCTGCCTTCATAAAGTGAATACCACCCGGCGCTCATTTCCGGAGTAATAATGGGGGGCTAAGGAGCACAGTCCTAACTGAGGTTAAATGGCTCCAACACACTTGATAATCTTATAACATCGTCGAATATTCCACTATTATTATTTTATGTTTAAATCGATTCTGTGGAATATCATTTCACGTATATCATGCAGGTTGTATCAATCACTCGATGCTTTTAAGGAATCACTTAACGATCCTGTTCGCAATTCGGCCACTTCGTTAGTGCACTTACCCCGTTGACGCCTAAAAACGTTAATAGTCTGTTTATTGCATTTAGTTTAGCTTTGAGCGTGCAAAATTAAATTTAGTTTTTATCGATATCGTCTACGAAGTTTTGCATCGTTTGAAGATTCACTCTACATCGACCACAATTTAACTGGCTTTAAATTGGTAGACGACTGAAAATTGCTTTTTTTTGCGGTTATTACGTGTTGAGATGAGCTTTGAGATCTTTGAGAAATATCCTTTCTCAAAGTTTGAGATTGTAGGACCAACTGTTTCATTTGTGACTTGTTTTTATTTATTTTGTGCCCAGATATCTATTGTCGTCAACTTATTATTTGACAAGGCAGTAATTCGAAATCTAAAAAGGATCTTTCAAGAACGGAATAATTCCCGCTGTCGCGTAACACGAGTTCGTCATGAAGCTTTCATTATTTTCCACAAGCCAAGATTTATATCCAAATTAGGTAAAATGGTGTTAGGACTAAGCCTCTACTTTCTATTTGAAATTGAGCAATTTAGAAAACCCTCGACACTAAATATCAATTAATTCAATTTGAAAATTATATTTTTCGTAGTTTTCCAACTGGAAGCCCCAGCATCAGCATCCATACAAAAGTAGTGTATTTTATACGAAATACAACAGCAAACAAAAATTTCTCTATCTTAAATTTGATGTTTTCCAAGGATCATAAAATGTTAAAGCTTTAAAGACGAAAAAATAAAATTTTGCACACTATAGAGCATTTTTATGACTTCACGTTTGCTTTCTTAATTAAAAGACTTCGTCTATTTGTCCAAATTAACAAATGAAACGTGTTTACATAACATAAGTGATAACATGCCAGATTTGAGATTACAGCCTGCTTGCTTTCGGAAATAGTCGAACGAGGCCGAGTGGATGATTATAGTGTTATCGTAAAATTAATCCAATATTTGCTTTGTTGTAATTGTTTAGGACTGGAGGAGTCTTTTCGCTCTAGATCTTTTTGGTGCAAACAGAGAAAAGATTCAAAACCTACATTTTTATCGCGAATGGTTCATATAAATTCAAGGTTGTGACTTTGTGTAATAAATAAAACAAACGGACTTGGTGCCAAAAACCCGATGTTAAGTAAATATGTAATCGGCGATTTAGCCTTGAACTTGAACAAGTTTATCAACCGATAGAATGGTATTATTGCGACTTGGCGCATTGTTTTCCCTTATCATCGTGGAAAAATGTGTACCCAGCTACCCTTTTATCAATGTTAAGCGTTCCTAAAATAGATGTAGATTATAGCTTGACAATAATGTCTTTGTTCTAATAAATCTTCTGCGGTTGTTGTATTAAAAAAAACTAGGCAATAATTACATAACTGCGTATTTAAATCTCGACGACCTACTCTAAACAAATTCGTCTTTAGTGTTTTGCGGTGAGGGATCTCAGCAATAATTTTGCACTCTTTATGACGTAACGTGTTTACTAACCTCATGTCGTTAATATATCTTTTTTCCCAATTTGTAATAACAATCTTTTTTCTCAAGGCTAATATCAGTGTTCGAATTGACCGCCGAGTGCAGTTTAGAACCAATATTTTTACATGGTGATCTCACATGCTCTTCCTTCGATGTTTTTTGTCCGTTTAAGTTCAACGAAATATTTTTCCCACACTAATTTTTACACATCTTAGTGCTTGACCTAATATTTATAAATCAGAATGTTTGTGTAGCACTTGATCTTAATTCCATTAACGGGAAACTGATTACAGTACTTCCGTCCATTTTCTGTCCGGCCACAATCATTTTAAGATCAACAGATTTAAGATATTATACTTATTTAGGAGATACAAAAAACTTTCATCTTCCTCAAAAATTTGATATACCTATTGATATTCGGGCACGAAAGGTGGAGAGAAAATTTCCAGACTTTGAAAAAAACTTAAAAAGGAAACGTTAAAATTTTTATCAACTATTTTATGTGCACGTGGGGTATTCGGCATGATTATTTTTCGAATAGCAATAACAGTTAACAGTAGAATTATCTCCAAAACCTTGCATTTTTAAAAAGATCTTCAATCAAATTACGATTTATGCAAACTGTAAACGAAACGTCAAAATACTCGCGATTAAATTTTGACGTTTCGTTTACTCGCGGTTAAATTTTGACATATGTAACTCGTCTTTTCACTCTAAAATATTTATTAGCGTCTGTCATTGGATCAGAACGATATAATAACCGTATTCTATTGGTTAATATTATATGAGTGAAATAATCAAGGGAAAATCTTTTTTATGTCAGGGACCTAGGAGAACTCAAAAAAATTATTTGTACATTATTTATATTTTGATTAGTAAAAGAAGTTGACAATTTAGTTAGCTGGACGGTACGAAATTTGCAACGAATATTTTGGAATTGCTTAAATTTGGAATTTAATTGATAGGTATAACAAATAAAACATTTTGTAAAAAATGAGATTGAATTGATGTCAATACTACGTTATTAAATGGTTACATGTTGCAGCACAAGAAACTAATAATGGGCAACATCTTCATGGTATTGCGTATCGTCTTGTGCATCTTCATTGTGAATAATCTATTTGTAAAAAGTGTACGATGGATAAGTTTGCAAACATGTCCCAAAGTAGTCAATGAGCCAGATTTCAGTGTCTTGTTCGTCTTTGAGGAGAACAACTACAGATTCTATCATTTCGGTAATTTTTTACCTTCTTCAATTATTCTTGTGCGACATTTTTTATTAGTAAATTATATGGTTACTACCATTTTTAATTCATCAAATTTTACAATGCTGCTTGTGGTAGTGGTATGGTATAGTTCAAAACAAAGAACATGAAAGTCACTATGGATCGGTGTCAATTACCAATCAATTCATTGTTTTTTTTTCTACTTTCAACAGAATTATTCAAATTAAGTGATATTGTTTTGGGATAAATTCCATGTTTTTTTCCAATTTCTTCTTTCTATATAAACGCGAACGTGTTATTATAGAAGAAACATAAACAAAATACTGGAGATTTGAAGTGGTTAGGAAAAGCCAAAAACCTCTATTAATACCGAACCAAAGTAAGTCATTACTGCATGATTTTTAAGTTTTTATTATCTTTCCTGATTACCTGTTAATTGGTTCATCGATTACCGCTGATTATACTCAATAATTGGTGTTGAGAGCTAAACAACTCTTCAAAAAAGTTTGATTCCAATCGTAGAAGTGATCATATAGTCATTCATTAGGTTCAATAAATTTTCAGTTCGCTTGATTATATTAGAGGCGGCATGTTTGTGCCATTGTTTTGACCATCTTTCAGTCTGTTTACTCTAATTTTTTGCAAAAATGCCCTATTCAATGGTTACACAAGTAAATTCCGTAATTATCATCATATGGTATGTTAGAGTGTTAGACGATGTTTACTAATCTTTACAAAGAAACTAATCTTGAATATATGAAAACATTATAGTAGTTCAGAACCACAAAAAGGGGTTTATTTACCTTGAATATGTGCACGAATATTTGAACGTTTGAAGAGCAAGTGCAATTAAAACAATAGTACAGTGTGTAGGGGATTATAAGATCACGTACGGATATTACCACAAAATAAAAACTGAAAAACTACCTTACACATGCTCAGAATTCCACTTTCCTTTCCACCTATAAAACAACATTGGGGTCAATGTGTTGTAAATAATGTTTCAATGCTCCATGAACGATTAAAATTAAGTGGCATTTGCAACATGATGTTATCGTTGTTATAACCCACATTCCTTCAACTCACCGTGCATGAAATCAAGTAGGTCATCTATCTCTCCTTGAGTCTCAAACTACGTCAGAGGACTTTTAGTGGCTGCGAACGATTATCTAGGTTCCTTAAGTTCTTTTCGCCATCATATCCCGTATGTTGTATCGGTCATGGCGTTGGGTTAATGGTACTTCCTTGGAAAAAGTTTAAGAAAAGCTCTTTTCGATGGAGTGCATTTCTAAACAGATATTCATAGTTGAATATCACTATTTGCTACTCAAGATACCAATTCAATCTTATCCCACGCCATTTCAAACTGGAGAGGACGGTTTTGTCGCATAAACTTTGCGTTTCCTGCAGGAAACATCAGTGGATAGTTCTTTTCGTCCAATTATATTGCCTCGGAAATACTGGTGCAAGTGTAAGGCAAGGTTCTCAAAAAACCTCCTCGCAAGGCAGAATTGGAATTCGTTCATTTGATATTAATTTCCGCGTTGTCACGTTACAATAAAAAAGATGTTAAGTGAGGACCAAAAGAGATCACCCGCGTGAAGTTATCCACGGATTTTTTTTTAACCATCCACGAGTATTTTTTTTCACAATCAACTACATTTTTGCCAAAAAAATGTTAATATAGGAGACAGATAATGACACTTCAATAGGCTACATAATTTTATTACCAAAAATTAAAGATTAAGTGAATAAAAAGTCTTGAAATACGTAATTTTGTACATATTTCACGATGCTGAACCGAAGACCCAAAAGTAAAAAAAAATTCTTTTAATTACTACAACGGGCACTTAATAAGAAAGCTGATAACAAAAAATTGTGATGTAAGTATTTTTTATAACGTCAAAAAAGATTCATAAAGATTACGTTTACGCGCTGGGGCCGATCGTCCGGAATGAACTCGAAGACCCAAAATTTGTTTAAATTTTCTTTAACTATTTTAAAGGGCACTTAATAAGAAAGCTAATAACAAAAAATGGTGATGTAAGTATTTTTTATAACGTGAAAAAAAATTCATTAAGACTACGTTTACGCGCTGGCGCCGATCGTCCGGATTGAACTCGAAGACCCAAAATTTGTTTAAATTTTCTGTAACTAAGACTAAAAAATACTTACATCACAATTTTTTGTTATTAGGTTTCTCATTAAGGGTCCTTTGCAATAGTCAAAGAAAATTTAAACAAATTTTGGGTCTTCGAGTTCATTCTGGACGATCGGCCCCAGCGCGTAAACGTAGTCTTTATGAATTTTTTTTACGTTATAAAAAATACTTACATCACCATTTTTTGTTATTAGGTCTCTCATTAAGTGTCCTTTGCAATAGTCAAAGAAAATTTAAACAAATTTTGGGTCTTCGAGTTCATTCCGGACGATCGGCGCCAGCGCGCAAACGTAATCTTAATGAATTTTTTTTCACGTTATAAAAAATACTTACATCACCATTTTTGGTTATTATGTTCTTTATTAAGTGTCCTTTGCAATAGTCAAAGAAAATTTAAACAAATTTTGGGTCTTCGAGTTCATTCCGGACGATCGGCGCCAGCGCGTAAACGTAGTCTTTATGAATTTTTTTTCACGTTATAAAAAATACTTACATCACCATTTTTTGTTATTAGGTCTCTCATTAAGTGTCCTTTGCAATAGTCAAAGAAAATTTAAACAAATTTTGGGTCTTCGAGTTCATTCCGGACGATCGGCGCCAGCGCGTAAACGTAGTCTTTATGAATTTTTTTTCACGTTATAAAAAATACTTACATCACCATTTTTTGTTATTAGGTCTCTCATTAAGTGTCCTTTGCAATAGTCAAAGAAAATTTAAACAAATTTTGGGTCTTCGAGTTCATTCCGGACGATCGGCGCCAGCGCGTAAACGTAGTCTTTATGAATTTTTTTTCACGTTATAAAAAATACTTACATCACCATTTTTTGTTATTAGGTCTCTCATTAAGTGTCCTTTGCAATAGTCAAAGAAAATTTAAACAAATTTTGGGTCTTCGAGTTCATTCCGGACGATCGGCGCCAGCGCGTAAACGTAGTCTTTATGAATTTTTTTTCACGTTATAAAAAATACTTACATCACCATTTTTTGTTATTAGGTCTCTCATTAAGTGTCCTTTGCAATAGTCAAAGAAAATTTAAACAAATTTTGGGTCTTCGAGTTCATTCCGGACGATCGGCGCCAGCGCGCAAACGTAATCTTAATGAATTTTTTTTAACGTTATAAAAAATACTTACATCACAATTTTTTGTTATTAGGTCTCTCATTAAGTGTCCTTTGCAATAGTCAAAGAAAATTTAAACAAATTTTGGGTCTTCGAGTTCATTCCGGACGATCGGCGCCAGCGCGTAAACGTAGTCTTTATGAATTTTTTTTCACGTTATAAAAAATACTTACATCACCATTTTTTGTTATTAGGTCTCTCATTAAGTGTCCTTTGCAATAGTCAAAGAAAATTTAAACAAATTTTGGGTCTTCGAGTTCATTCCGGACGATCGGCGCCAGCGCGTAAACGTAGTCTTTATGAATTTTTTTTCACGTTATAAAAAATACTTACATCACCATTTTTTGTTATTAGGTCTCTCATTAAGTGTCCTTTGCAATAGTCAAAGAAAATTTAAACAAATTTTGGGTCTTCGAGTTCATTCCGGACGATCGGCGCCAGCGCGTAAACGTAGTCTTTATGAATTTTTTTTCACGTTATAAAAAATACTTACATCACCATTTTTTGTTATTAGGTCTCTCATTAAGTGTCCTTTGCAATAGTCAAAGAAAATTTAAACAAATTTTGGGTCTTCGAGTTCATTCCGGACGATCGGCGCCAGCGCGTATACGTAATCTTAATGAATTTTTTTTAACGTTATAAAAAATACTTACATCACAATTTTTTGTTATTAGGTCTCTCATTAAGTGTCCTTTGCAATAGTCAAAGAAAATTTAAACAAATTTTGGGTCTTCGAGTTCATTCCGGACGATCGGCGCCAGCGCGTATACGTAATCTTAATGAATTTTTTTTCACGTTATAAAAAATACTTACATCACAATTTTTTGTTATTAGCTTTCTTATTAAGTGCCCTTTGCAGTAATTAAAAGAATTTTTTTTTATTTTTGGGTCTTCGGTTCAGCATCGTGAAATATGTACAAGATCACGTATTTCAAGACTTTTTATTCACTTAATCTTTAATTTTTGGTAATAAAATTATGTAGCCTATTGAAATGTCATTATCTGTCTCCTATATTAACATTTTTTTGGCAACAATGTAGTTGATTTTGAAAAAAAATACTCGTGGATGGTTAAAAAAAAATTCGTGGATAACTTCACGCGGGTAAAGAGATCGCCAGTAAAACAATAGCCCAAGTTTGATTAAAACATTGACACTGTTATACTTGCTGCAATTATCGATTTTGCCCATTTTCGTACACTAATTTTAATTGTTAAATGTTCCTTATCTTATCTTATAAACGTATGATCTACAATTTTTGTCCTGTATAATTTAAAAGAAAAAAATTGGCAGTAGAATGTAGGCCGAAAAGAAGCAAAAGGTTTATACTGACTTATTTTTAAACTTCATACAAGCACTGTATTTTGTCACTCAGAAGGTAAACCTAGTTACTTTTGAAGCCAATTTATCAAAGAGAACGTAATTCCTTTAATTAATACCTTTTATGTTTCACTTTTTCTGAAAAGTCTACCTGTACGCTTTTCCAACAAATTAATTACTGATGATGCTCTGTTAAAGTGTTTAACAAAACAGAAGCAAAAATTACGTAATTGCGCATTAAACAAAATCATGACCTATACAAAAAAAAGCTTACTTTAAGCATAATTAGTAATGCATCCTATAACGTTCATTTTACCATATGGCAACAGCCGTCTTCTTAATCTCTAAAAAAAACCCATCTCGACAGAGATTTCCCAGGGTGTGTTTATACAAGCCATATTTATGCCTCATATGCTTTACATGTAGACGTATAAAAAAATTATATCCGGTAGAAGGAGCTTTTGAATTGCCTTTTTTTATTACTGACGCTTATTGTGTTCGTTTTTTAACATGTATGGCCTTGACTTAAAAAAAATCTGTTACAGTTGGACATTGAAATAATCCTCTTTTGATATTTTAGAGATAGAAGCTCGTTTCCTGTACATCACATTAATTAATTCAATTTTGAACATTGGTTAGTTATAATTTTAGTTTTTTATTATTCCCCCTGGAATTAGAAAACGTTAAAAGTTTAAAATTGAAATGCTATTTGAACAGTTTCTGCCTCAAATGACTTATTTGGGTTTTCCCTCTTCTAACTACGGACGCAGTTTTATAAACTTATTCTTCTGGCTTTGAAAGGCATTCTGTTTGAGATGAATCTTTGAAGGGACATAATCCATTTAAAACCGCCACCACAACATAGCTTCTTTGAATTGAGAGTTTTGGTAAATGCTCGTGATATTACGAAATTGCGTAATTACAATTTTTTTCATACAATTTAAAATTCTCGATCGATTACGATGGAAACGAAAAATACACTACCGATGTTCGATAGAAAATAACAGAAACTTTCCCAAAGAAGAAACAAACCAGTGTTTTTCTTGATCGATTCTTGTGAAATTGGAGGCATTCAAACTATTTACGAGTTGATTTTTCTGTTTATCGCCGTACATTTTCTAGTCTCTAGAAATGTATTGTTCCAGTTTTATTACACATGAAAGCACCTCGTTGTATTTTCTAAAAAGAAACTTAAATCGACTCGAAAACATTAAACAATATGCCATTTTATTGGAAATTGAATTATTTGAAAGAAAGTTTCTAACGTAAGGAAAGCCAACCATTAGACAAACTGAACAATGAATAAATCCTTCTATTCGTCATTTTGCAATCTGCGAGGATTGGACAGGAAGTAATTGAAAATCTTTTTCCTGGAAAAAGTAGTCGACAAAAAAAGAAGATAAATTTGCTCGAAAAAATTAAACCATGTGCTGATACGACCCACCACACTACAATTTCGGCTGTGTAATTTAGTGAAATTGGCGAAGGGTTTACGTGTCGAACATATAAAATTCTGTCCGTTTAGTTACCCGCTGGCATGGAAACATTCCTTTTTCGATATGAGAAAGTTGTCAACAAAACTGGGGTCGTCATTAATCTTTTACATCTTTTCCACGGAATTGCTCTCTCCCAATGTAGTATGTTGGTTTCGGGTTCTGTACAAATCGAATTTTTGTATGGGCGAAACTTCGATCCACTGTTGAGCGTTCGATCCCATGTCCCATGCGGCATACGCGTTTTGTTTCAGAAACGTAAACTTTCTCAATTCGTTGAATCTCCCAGTTGTTTCTTTGATAAAACCACACCCGTCTCCTTAAAATCTCCAATCAATATCTTAATTGCTCTAAATTCGTGTGAAATGCCTTCACAGTAAATCCACCGACTCACTTAGGCCATGATTGGTATAATAGCGCATTGAAGAATTCTATTCTAAACCTTTTATCAACTCCTCAGCGTTGCCATTACTTTTTTAAAATTTCCCCGTTTCAGGGGCCACCGTGTGTAAGTAGAGTAATCAATCTGTGCAGTGCGTAAATAAGCATGCTAATAATAATAATAATATTTTATTAATTCGGCGATCAAAGTGCCTGATATAGGACAAGTCAACAAATTACTTACAATAGATACAACAACTTATACATTTACATACCAATATGTTATTGAACGTGGGATAACAGCATCCATATGATTAAGCAATAATTACTCAGACCACGCCGTTTATTATCTCAATGTGTATAATTATGATTGTCTCCAAGCTCTTAGATTCAAATAGGAATTCATAACCAGTTATTGAGATGTGCGATCAGGTTATGAGGGTTAATAGAACGACAGAGTGCATCAACGACACAATTTAGGAAAATCTTGGACAAGTAGTAAAATTACATATTTAGCTATACAGGGTTGCCCACTTGCCCTTCGTTCTTCGATTGTGCCTTTAATATTAATTTTAGGACAAAAGGTCAAGAGACATTTCTTATTCAGATGTTCCCTGTTTACAACCTAAAAATATTTTCAGGCCCGTACTACTCTCGGTTTCGTCTGTACAGGATCGTACTCGATTATTTTAAATGGAACACCCTATAGATTTTTACATTTTTGAAATCCATATTCGATTCTAGACCAAGTTTGTTTGACCTTTCACCTACCTAAGTCGACTCATTTAGGAGAAAATAAATGTTTTTTAAAAATTGTCGCCGAAATCAACAATCAATAAAAAAATCATAACTATTGAATCATTGGCAGCAGAGCAACAAAATTGGAGATTATCATAAACAAAAGAGCGTTCCATTTCTCGATATGCTGATTTTGTAAAAAATTTGTTGCAAAAGGGCCGTACTGAATTTTTTCTAACGACCACACAAGAAATGCTAAAAGTCGACTATTTTAAATGGAACACCCTGTATATTTTTTCATGAATGAATTGCTTTTTAAATCAGCTTTGATTTTTGTTAAATATGCCCTATACCTAAAGGTAATAGTTTTCGAGATAATAACCTTATTTTGAATTATTTAGTTTTTTCGCCCAATTCTGAAAATAAAATTAAAGGAACCAACAAACAATAACAACGTTTGTATCAGATAATTACTTATTATTATTTACTGGTGTATAACATTAATTAATAAATAAACTTACATAAAATCGAACGGCACAAAACACAAAACATTACCTAAACATTAATTTTCAAACAACCTATCGGTATTGTGTAAACATTGCCTTACACGATTTGAAAAATGTGTGTTAATATCTTCCAGGATATCAGGCATGATTCGCATGATTGATCTGAAAGCTTCGCGTATCCTAGAAACATTCGCCGAGAATGAAAACCATATCAACCAGTTCGTTATTTCGAAAACGTGACATTTTCGATTCGATTTAGCCTTTTTAACAAAGTGAAGACCATAATATGTCAAATACAATCAATTAAAATTAAACTGGCGTACCTATGTCGTCTATTGTTATTGGCATGGCAATTATGTTAAATGTATTTATGATAAAAGAACAGCATAGGTACTGTCTCAATAACATTTTAATACCTAGTCGTTTTTTTGTTTCACATTCCTGGTTTTTTAAGTAATAACACAATTTATTTAGGTAATAATAAGTAAATATCTGATACAAATATTGTTATTGTTTGTTGGTTCGTTTAATTTTATTTTCAGAATTTGGCGAAAATCTAAATAATTCAAAATAAGGTTATTATCTCGAAAACTATTACCTTTAGGTATAGGGCATATTTAACAAAAATCAAAGCTGACTTAAAAAGCAATTCATTCATGAAAAAATATACAGGGTGTTCCATTTAAAATAGTCGACTTTTGGCATTTCTTGTATGGTCGTTAGAAAAAAATTCAGTACGGCCCTTTTGCAACAAATTTTTTACAAAATCAGCATATCGAGAAATGGAACGCTCTTTTGTTTATGATAATCTCCAATTTTGTTGCTCTGCTGCCAATGATTCAATAGTTATGATTTTTTTATTGATTGTTGATTTCGGCGACAATTTTTAAAAAACATTTATTTTCTCCTAAATGAGTCGACTTAGGTAGGTGAAAGGTCAAACAAACTTGGTCTAGAATCGAATATGGATTTCAAAAATGTAAAAATCTATAGGGTGTTCCATTTAAAATAATCGAGTACGATCCTGTACAGACGAAACCGAGAGTAGTACGGGCCTGAAAATATTTTTAGGTTGTAAACAGAGAACATCTGAATAAGAAATGTCTCTTGACCTTTTGTCCTAAAATTAATATTAAAGGCACTATCGAAGAACGAAGGGCAAGTGGGCAACCCTGTATATTATGACGACTCACCCACACACTCGGTGGAAACAACAGCGATGATGGATTTCGGGAAAACACTGCAAGACAGAAAGGGATGAAAGCATCCCAAGATCATACATAAGCGAAAGGAAAAATGGAATAATCTCATAAATAGGGTGCAGAGACCAGAGAGGATAACACAAGTATAAAAAATTAAATTAGCGTTAGGTAATAAAAATTGCTTAAAAGTTTATAGAGCTAAGTGCAGATTCAGAAGTTCGATGAAGTTCAATCTTGGAAAAGAGGGAATTGATCTTGAAACATCACTGTTTTTTATAGATATCGTCAGAAGGCATCAGCTCCCAGTTAAAGCTCTGCTAAAACAATTACTGTTCAAACACAACATAAGAGTTTTAAAAAAATGAGATCCTCGACAAGTACTATAATGGTCATTGCATTATATGACAGTAGGTAACTAGATTTCGTGCGAAGGGAGGAAGGAGTGTGTGTATGTGTGTGCAAATGAGGAGAATTTCTCACACGACGTTACGCACAAAATTCCCAATTAAATAGATAAGTAGTTTACTCAGTTCTACAAAAGTGACCACCAAGAGCGTAGAAAATGTAATGTGGACACTGCCTTAAAAATTTGATTTACCATCTGCCTTGAGAGCAAACCTTCCAGATTCATTACAACTGAATGGGCAAATGAATTCAAGAACGTTTTAATTTAACGTTATTTTAATCCACAGATCTGTGCACGAATTTGGTTAATTCGATTAATAATAACAGCGGATTAAAACAAATGTGGGAATAAAGAGATGGTGCCTAAATTTGAATTGCGTAATTTTACGGAGGCGAATTAACTCAGTTGACCAAGTATTAAAAGTGACGTGTTTCAATAATATAATCAGCAGTTTTTTTTATTTTAGACTAAATTAATCACTTTCGGTCAGAAGGTTAATGAACATTATTTTATTCATTCATGAAAATAATTATGCAAATGTGAATTGAAGTCTCCCAATCATTCTGGGTTAATTGTACAAAAATTTAATAACACTCCATAATTATCCACTGACACAGTTTGCGTTACAAAAACAAATATACTCGCGTTATTAACTTTCATCATTAACGCTATTTCCAAACCAAATAATTGTTTTTTTGCCTTTATATTACACGTGCAATTTATGTGTTACCGATTTTATGGCGTCACCTGTGGACGGGTTGGCGAACTGTGAGCTTTTGCTTTTTTATAACCGATGGCACTTCGTTCGCCTTTTGTTTGAGCTGAAAAATTTCGATTTCATGCCTTTTTTTTCAGAAAGCCACAAATTCACATTTGTAATCGCATGAAAAAATTGGTATTGCTTTCGAAATTGAACCCCGTGACCCTCAAGCAACGTCCTTGTGTTTTCGACAAGTATTAATGTGTTTACGTATTCCGAAAGCGTTTATGAGTTGAGTTGAGGTAATAGAAAAATATTTTTAGGCTAAGAACGGCCATGAGAATTTAATATTCTCAACGCTGTGGCGTAGCGCGTGTGACAGTTTTTAGAACTTTCTCAATTTATTGTGGAGAAAAAAAAACTGGAAATGTAAGATTATTACCGTGGTTAGTTAGTTATAAAACGACGACAGGCAATGACCTTTATTTAAAGATAGAAACAAGACCAGGACAGGAGGAATGTAGTGAAATAGAAGTGGTCGTAGATGGTTCTAATTTACTAAACCAGTTCTGTGACCATGTGAAGTAACGCTTCGCTAACTCCCCAACTTCACTTACAATCATTACCAACTTCCACACTATTATGCAACCTCACACACTAATTGCTTATGTAATATTGTTCCTAGACTTTTGTTGTACTCGGAGATTTTGTAATTATAATTCTAAAACAGGGATGGAATTCAAGCGTTGAATTCTAACTGTAAAAAAGGCTTAGTTGGGGAGATTATTTGAAACAGAAGAGTGGGTTTGTTTCCGGCCAAATGTTTGTCATCGTCACACTTTGATGCGGCCACACGAAATCTCAAGATGAAAATCTAGGTATCGGTATCACTAATATAGGTTTCCATTAAAATTGTAAATTTTCGTTTCGTGCCAATTATGAGCACGTAATTGCATTAATTAATTTCGCACGAACGCTACTTGCATTTTTTCCTTCACTAAAGAATGTATGACGGCGTAATTCAAAAGCCTACCCCAATATCCTGTAGTCGAATCCTGTTTGTATTCAGGAAATCGGGCGGTCATTCGTTTTGGGTCATGCAGCGCTGCTTACGTATTAGGGTAGGTCACAGATGTTTATGTAGGTCTTACTGCTCGTAAGCCCTCGGTCGAGTTTACCAATAAAAATATCGAGAAAAATAAATAATTCCGACGAAATAGTGTAACAATGACATTAAACTTGTCTATTCTACTTTTGTTTTCAACCTGCTCGCTTGGTTATGCTCTGATGGAGCAAGGCGCCGGTAAAATGGCGGCTGTTACATCAATTTTAATCTTAAACCAGTACCAGAACGAGTTGTTATTGTCAATATGAATATTATCAGCGTCGGCGGCTAATTTAAAAAATAAACAGTTAGTTTTCTCGGGGGATTCGAAGGACCATAAATAATGGGAAAGGTGAATACCGTTAACTTACGAGTTGTAAAAATGTAGCAGGTAGATTTCTTATACGATCGCAAATTTTTGACATATTTGGAGTAACCCTTTCCTCATTGTCATGGTCGGCCAGCTGCCGTGATCCATATTTATAAATGTCTATCGATTTTTAAAATCCCAGCTGTTTTTTCTATAATTGCGAATTGGGGAGGGAAGGGGTTCGGCATCTGTTTCGATATGCGAAATAACGACAGAGCTCTAGAAACCTGAAAATTTTCTTCTACGAGTACAGTTTTCAGAAGTTCACGGTCACTGTTTTTTTATTTCGTCTTGGGAATTCCACTTGTTTTTGTTTATTTATATGAAGTTGTTTTATGATAGTGTACCTATGCTAAAAATCTTTTTACAACCAACTTTATTTCCACGTTTCACTCAACCTATAAATTATTATTTTACATCATAATATAGAAATAACGTCGGGACTAATTGTTATTAAACAAACAAAAATCACACGATCTCCGAAAGGTCGTTGACAATTAATGATAATTGCTAATTCAAAGGAGGCTGGTTTCGTGGTTTTGTTACATATTTAACATGTCATTCAAGGAGATACGTAATTATTTGTTTATATCTACACTTGCAAAATCACCAGATTTAAACATTCGATAATAAGTGATCTACAGCGTAACATATCCGTATTACGACGCTCTGTATAAAATTCTTATGAGTAGATTCTAGAGTTTTTGAAAAGAAATATACGAAAAATGATCGAAAATGTCTTGAATGAGGATCTCACGGTATCTCATGGAAACCAATTCCGTGAACGATCTATACAAATCGCATGCTAAAGTAGATGCGATTATATCTCCAAGAGCTTATAGTTTTTGACAGCTTGTAATCCTATTGCACTTATATGAAAAGATTCCAAAATCGTAGCGACATTTTTGGTAGTTCGAGGCAGTACGACAGATACTTGTACAGTGTTATTATTCCATTAAAAGAAAATAAAAATCGCCGTATTTCCTTTCTTAGCTCTTCGATTCTATGTAAAAGAATCTCTATGTCGACTTTCACGTTGTAAAAATGTAATTGAGGTTCATAGATAAGGGATGAAATGTAATTGGAATAGCAAACGCAGACAATTTTGTAAAGCACAAGGACAAATTCTATTAAATTTTGAACGTGATGGCATTAACATTATTACAATGGAAAAGTAACACACGCCACATACAGACAACAGACATAGATAATTCGAGAATCAACATAAGCAGTCTGGAGCATCCAAACACACAAAATATTCGAAAGCATCATGCGAAGCTTTGGTAAAGAGAAAAGAGCGTATATATGGAATAAGAAATTGAGGAAATGGTAGTGAGGTGGAAGAGAATTTATAATATCTAGATAACAGTAGAACAGGCAGAAGACAGACAAAAATGGAAAGAAGCTCAAAAACTAGTCAAAATCGATAACACAACAAAACGGAGATTCGTAAAAAAGTGAAAACCAAAGATAACAAAATCATAAAAGATAAGAGAGGAGTTGTAGTGCACTATTGGAGAATGGAAGATAGCTAGGTCCGGGGGAAATTTGTACCAAATAATAAGGAAATTGCTTACAATGCAATTAGAATATAAAAGTGTATACAAAGTTAGTTGAAATAGAGGGAAATGCGATACATAGAGGTCTGTCAGTGATGACTCCTGAGAAACCTTACAGAGAGTGAGTGTGTGGAAAAACTGAGGAACAAAGTGACTTCCTTGTCGGAATAATAAAATAAGAAATAGAAGCTATATATGAAAAATTAAAGATGTGCTACTACAAAAGAAGATAATAGAATGAATACGTCGGGGAACGAATTGTGAAGGAAAACTTAGGAAAGAAAAAAAAATTGGTATTGGAAAAGTCTACAAAAGTTTTAAATCGTAGTTATATCAAATGGAAGGCCAGTGTTGTGAAGGAAGAACGATGCTTGAATGTAGAAACTTCTTCCGGAATAATCTTACAGTTTGGTAAACCTCGTTTAAGGGACGAAAGTGTCATTTGCAATTTTATCTTCACATGACGACAGATTTTCTAATTGAAACCTATTAAAATTGAAACAGACGTGGGCACGATTTCATATTTTTATTGTGATATTACTGTCACTTAACTTGTGATATCACGTCTATTAACTAACTTTCTATATTTGCATTTAGAGATTCTATTCTCACAGCTGTAGGTGGATAGAAACAATCAGCAAAACCAGCACAGCATAACTTTTGACCATGATGTGGGACGCCTGATATCACAGGAGCTTCTTCCTTGCAACCTGTAACTTGAGGTGTATGGAAATTATGGTTTCAGAGCACGTTCGATTGGCCAATTGCGAAATTCGATGCAGTTTGTGATAGAATCTTATTTATGTTGCGAGTTGCCAAATTTTAATGGGTTCTGAAAGACTCACAGACATTCTTCACATGTCAAGAAATACAGCGGGACGAAAATGTTACAAAACCGTTTTTTTCCCGATTTTAATGACATTTAAATTGATATTTTTTCGAGAATTAACAAAGGTTCTTCCATGAAGTACCAAAGTACCTGCTGAAGTACTTCACAAGGTTTTGTTACTCAGATGCTAGGTTATCCTCGGTAGCACCAAGCGACATATGGTCGATACAGTTAATTCCTGCTACATTCATGGAATAAGAAATAGTTACCAACTTTTCCCTTTTTGCCCATTGTGACTCGGCATTTTCTTTTACGGAATCTTCCAAACGAGTGTTTTTGGGTAGAAGTATGTTTTACCCCACCCTTCAGGACGGGGTTTGAACTGGCTAAAAATGAATAGTCAGATTATTTTTCTTTTGGGAATCATCATTGTTTATCATTAGGCACTCTTCCCAATTTTTCTCCTTTTTGTTGCACTCTCTCAGCCTTTTTTCTTACATTTTGAGAGTTATTCTAAAAATCATTATCGGGATGTTTAGGTCAGGGGCGTACGCAGCATTTTTTTTTTTAATAATAATAATCTAAATAACAAAGTTAAGACGCCTAGATGAACGCGCAAGACGATTGATTATTTCTTCGGGATGAAAGCTGTAATCTCAAAATTAACATTATTATTCATATTCTTTGTGTTTAGAAACAGAGAATTTCAGGGGGGGGTTTAACCCAAGAACCCCCCCCCCCCTTCGGTACGCGCCTGGTTTAGGTCACGATTCAAACCTTACTGAATCCAAAGGCACTTTTCTCTCGATATTTTTCAAATGAAAATGTCACGATATTCTGCCCCTAAAACTGTGCAATTTCTTGTCGATTTGTGTCAGATGTTGTTCATATGGTGATGTAATGGCACAGGGTGACCGGAATATTTCAACATAGCGTCAATAAGTGTTGGGCACTGATTGAGCGTGTACTAACCTATAGTAGAAAAACACCAAATTTTCACTCTTTTCTTGAAGGAATGCTATAAATAAAAAAATAATGTTTTGACATTCAGTTTTATGTATAACTACCTACTTTGTGAAATTTCGATCACAATGAGTAACAACGAACATGACTTGTTTCCAATATGTCACCTTCTCATTTGTGTATGACTTCATATAAATCGTTCACATTGTTCAAAAATAACCACAACATCATTGATGTCTAGATCACATACTCGAAATATAATATGCAAATATATAAAAGTAAACAAAACACAAATCACCACGCCCACTTGAAAAAAAAGTCTTTTGTTTCATTGCTATCTTAGATAAGCATATCAGTTTGTTTGATTTGTTGTTCAGGTACGGCCAAAAATTATGTTCACTTAATAAAGTCCGTTTGCATAAATAAGTTGGCCGAAGGAAGAATTTACAAATATTTATGTTTTTCCAAAATTTCCACACCTTTTTTTTGGTTTCCTTAATAAAAATGCAAATTTTTTTTCTATTTTTTTAACACTAATGTCAAAGACAAAAAGTGAACGTACTTTTAATCATTCGCGTTAAAATTTAGGTACTAGAATAAATTGTTTATATTTCAAGGTCTGTGGAGCATTCATTAACCTTTTTTAAAGTTAAAGGTTATGAACCACATGCTTTTGCTGTGATAAAATTGTGTCTTGTTTTTCCTCACCTCGTTTTTTTTTTGCTTTATTTTTGTCGATTATTGACTTATTCAACAAGTGCTGCTGATTTATTGCATCATTCGTACAACGTCAACGTTATTGCTAAATTTTCTTTCAAAAAGACAAACTGATTATTATGCGAGCAAACATGGTGGGCGCAAAATCATATTTGATGAGTAAACACTCTATTAAAAAAATCATCTTTATTTATATTCGACCTCTCATTGTTTAGTAGGTTAAAATCTAAAGAAAATGGAATTTCAATTTTTTTAAAACTGCGGCGATGATTTCGTGTTCGTGAAAAATGTACGAGCGTGAAACTAAACAAAAACAAGGTTATGTACACTTGGCACGCATGAGTTGTACCGGAAATCTTTATAAAATACCACAATAATTTTATATGAACAACAAACGAAATAACCACAAATTTGATTTTAGTAAAGAAGCGCGGGAAAAAACATTACTTAAAACACACTGAATTAATTAAATTATAAAAATGTAAATTGTGTGTACTTATAGAGGGGTATTATTTCATTTTTCAAAAGAAGGGGCGTGCATTGAAGCAAACACATTTTGCATATATTTTAAATTTCCGGTATCCAGTAGTATCTGTCGTTTCCGGTTGTTAATCATGACTAATTTACTAATAATATTAATTAGCTGCTTCAGTCTTTAACGATTGTTATTGAAAGAGGAGACAGCTTTCTTAAAGGTTCATTTGCTCTCATTAAGAATAAGAATCGCTTTATAAAGGCAATTCAAGACAAAATTATTTCTTGGTCACGAGAAAATGTTGATAACCTTCGAGAGAATGGCAGTACATCTACGGTACGGTGTACAAATTTTATCCATAATTTTTCCTTGGTTTTTGTTATAAAAAAATTGGAGAAGGTGAGCGAATTATAAAAATTCAGAACACAACGCAAATGAACCGTGGAAGTGACAAAAATCATGCTGTCAGTTGAAAGGATGTGAATTTTAGAAAACCCTAATTTTTTCGTTGTTTCCTAGGATTACAAAATCTATTTTTGCACAACTACTAAAAACACATCAGTACGAGAGGAATTTTATTGGTTTATTGACACACACAAAAAAATGTTTTTAATCATTTAAAATATTCAAATTTTTCTAAAAATATTTATAAACCTTCGATAATTAGTTACGTAACATTTTTAATTGAATTATTTTGCAAACATGACGAAATATTGCGAAAAAACTGTAGCTACAATAATAGTGTTCAAAATGTTTTTACACAATTCTTTATCCGAAAAGCAAAAATGGGATTTACTGTTTAAATGTGTCGCCCACTTGTTTGGTGCACCGAAGCTGAACGTACCTACATCTGGTAAATTCAGCGTGTTCGGATTACTGATACCATGGACGAGGAAGCATTTTTTGTAATGTTATCTTTTCCGTACAAAGTTCGACCATAATGCTATAAAGAACAGATTTAAATTTTTTTAGGACGTATCCGCTTCTGCTATTCTATTTTTAGTTTGTCGATTTTTTTGGATCCAATTCTTCCTTCTGCTCGCATTATTGTTGTTAGCCATAATTGAAAATAGTGTCTTTATTTCTCCTTAATGAGAAAACCAAAGTTTTTAGATCGTCACTTTCTGGTTGAAATCACGTTAAGGTTGTCACCAGATACGGATGATTTCAGTAGTATTAAATTGTAGTAAAATGGGTTAAGTTTTGTATACTCCACAATGACGTTATTTCCTGCCCTTTGCTTGGACTCATTTCAGTTTTGACCATAACAATGTTCAAATTAGTATACCCGCAGAAAAATAATTCTTGTACAGTATTCTAAATGTACTATATACGCTATTTTTGAACCTTTTGGGCCTTATCCAATAATGGTGAGAAAAACCTTAACAAGTTCTTTAAGGTATTGTAGTAATCCTTCGTAGATGATACCTTGATCAATGTAGATCCTCAAATTTCATAAAAATAGTGAAATGTAAACGATCAATATTATTAAACAATAATTCATATTGCACAATTATATTTAGCATTTAGAGTAGTCATCTTCAGACTTTGAGTGATGGTAATAATAATAATAATAATAATAATCAAATCACTCAAACTCTGATGACCCGATGACTATATCGAAATTTTCGAAATTAATGCAATTTAATGACTCGTTCTCCATCATCACGTACTTCAAAAGTTATTGTTAAACATTGAATAATAAAGAAGTAAAGTGTCTCATTCCGTCGAAAAGTATATGCCATCAGACAGACAATTACTTCAAACCCCTTATTCGATAGTTCTCATTAAGAACTTGTACATTCATCAAAATTTATTATGTCTAACAGGTACAAAGTATGAACCTGAACGCGAGGGCGGATCTCCATATCCTATCGAACTCTGTCGTCGTTTTCCGGCGTTGTAACGACCCCGATCATCTCCCACATGAGTTTCAGACCACACATATTTTCTCATTCGGATTTTTCTAAACCATTTTTATACTATTTGGTGAGATGAGTAAACTTCGTAAAACCATTCGTAAAACTTCATGCAGAAACTCCTCAAACTTAAGTTGTTTTGTGTTGAGCTTGGGAGTTATTAGGTTGCTTACTGTCGGTCCTGAACCACATTACCACAAAACACTTGTTGGGAGGCTCCCCGGATTAACTTTAAGGTTTTTTCTTTGCCTTTTCTCTATCATGTCCGGCTAGAGGTAATTTTGCAGTTCTCTGCTTTGCTGCCACTTGTCAATCAAGGTTTTGATTACTTCGTTATATATGCTATCCATGAGAACTTTTCTTACATTAAGCGTTATTCCTACTACTTTTGTCTGGAATAGTTTCAAGTTCCATCCATGAAGTTGTGTATATCAGGCGCAGTACCGGATTAAGGGGGGGGGGGGGCAAAAGGGTGCAAGTGCCCCGGGCGGCACGTCCGGGGGGCGGCAAAATCGAATTGAAAAATATATCCCTTTTTTATAATTTCATAATAACTACCATACAAATTTTAACAAAAACATGAAATTCAGATATCGGAGCACACGTCACGCGAATTTCTGAATGTTGTTGATCGCATCACTCTCTACAATGTGTATTATAGATATATGCGCTATTAGAATTACTACAATCGTCTACTCAATACTCATTTAAATGCAAAATAGTTGAGAAAGACATTTTTCTGTAGAAGAAAGTTTTTGTAACAGTATGAAGGAAGTCATCGATATGATACTTATCCAGTTGAAAGATAGAATGCGCAGTGTAACTGCACTCAACGATATTTTTTCTTTTTTAGGTTGTAAAAAATTGAAGCACTTGAATGACAATGAATTAAAAGCATGCGCTGCAAATTTAGCTAGTAAATATCTTGAAGATATAAGTGAAGATGAGTTCCCTACTGAAATTCTGGTTCTTCGTGACCAGTTACAGAATTCAATTTCAAGTATTAATTTTGAAGAAATGACGCCACTTGATCTTCTAAATCTAATACAGGAAAGGGAATTGACTGATACTTTCCCAAATGTGTGCATAGCATTAAGAATTTACTTAACACTCCCAACTACTTCAGCGAGCTGCGAGAGGAGTTTTAGCAAACTCAAGATAATTAAAAACTACCTGAGAGCAACGATGACTCAAGATAGACTGAAAAACCTCGCAATACTATCTATAGAAAGCGAAGAGGCTAACTTGATAAATTATGACGACGCCATTAATTCATTTTCTGAAAGAAAATCGAGAAAAATAAATTTGTAAAAATATGTACATACAATTTCTAAAGTAAAAATATAGGTGTTTATATTATAGTAAATTAAGTTTAGCATACCTATCATTAAAAAAGACTGTTACTTTAGTCCTGTTAGTTATTATAAGGGCGGCATTGAGCTTAGTTGCCCCCCTTGAGATATTTCCTAGATCCGGGGCTGTCAGGCGACCCCTTTTTCATGAAGGGAACTGCTTCATTATCTCGCCTTGAGAGTGAGGCTGTCCTACCTCATTACTTCATCCCTTCATTTATTGTCGCATCGCATGTGGAGATCCAGCGGAGGCATACCTAGAAGAGTCTCCATAACGGTTGTAGGGGTTGATTATACTTACACATGATTAACAAGGGCTATTATAGTTGTGGGGAGTCCGGTTCTAGGCCACCTGATTATTACCTCCGCAATAAATCACCGCAACCACAGGATAGCTATTGGTGATAAGCCCAATATATGCCGATCGAAGGCCCTATTAGCTTTTTCCGCTTTAAGATGAATAGGCTTATTCCAGTTCAGTTTGTTGTCGGGTTTAATACGTAGATACTTACTCTCTCTCAAAACTGGATTTATTTTTGGAAGAGTAGTTTGGTTTAGACTTGTTTAGAGTCGTTGTACTGTGCCATGGTATAATATGAAGTATTACGATCTCCTCGTCACAGGGCGGGGGCACAGATTTTCACGTTGCTGCACTGAGCGAAATCGTAGTTCGAGGTCGATGGACCAACATTGAAGTTTGCCCTGTTTCGGTATGAAACAATAGTATAGCGGTGTTTACAAATTGAGTAGACATATAGGCCATTTTAAAGGCACTCCACACTCCTTTCCAATTTATTCAACCACAAATCCTAGAAAACATACGAGAAACGCGGAGAATTGAGTACTTGATGCTAGATTGAGTAGTCATTTGTAATTTAAGGATCGGCAAGGACAACATTAACAACCCCAAACGCCTTAATCGATACATATAAAACTTTACCGTCCTATCGTTAATACACTTTCTACACTGGTTTTCCACCAAAGTTTGTAGTTTAACCAAATGTGTTTTCCAAAGCTTTTTTCCCAGACAAGTTATTGTTGTCTGAGGCAATTAGTGTTAATTAATTAATCGAATTTTGTGTTGCCAATATTTAAAGATGAACGATTACAAGACGTTTTCGATTATCAGTCACTGTTGCTGCCGTTCACCTTAACACAATAAAAACACTTATTGGCTGGCAATCGGTGAACTTTTTATTGAATGGGACAAAACGAAAGTTTGTATTGGTTTCACTTAATTAAGTACGAATACGTCTTCGGTATAAAAATAAAGTTGCACATCAACGGCTGCCGGCCATACGCGTAATTTTTTCTCGTAATTATGTGACAAATTCGTATATAATGATAGTTGAGTTGTAAAAAATTATGTACTCGCAATGGAAGAGAGAGAACGTAAGATGGCCCTGACAGTGGAATCGTGTGCGCCAGGTAAATGTATTGGAATGCTCAAGGGGGGGGACAAGGTAACAACCTGTTGTGACGTCACAGCTGCCATTAGCAACCTCTCCTCGACGAAGAGCAACATTAGTGCTAGTGGCCGACCGATTCAGTCAAACGTTTACTAGTTTAGTGCTACTTTCATTTATTGTTGGTCCTACTTACATATTTTAAACACCACGTGCTTGGAACTTTTTTTCACACCGAGAAATTTGAATTCAGTGGAAAAGTTGTGTTATCATCTTTAAAAGATACGTAATCCGGGTGGACTTTGAAACTGTTTAAAAAAGGATAAGTTTTGTAAATATTTTTCTACAAGTGCGTTTTATGTGTGGTCAGTGTTACAGAGATTTTAACGCCGGTACAGACTGCGAACCCTTTTCTAGTTTTTCTCCTTTTTTTTGTTGAAAACTTAGTGAGTGATATTTTATTTTCAAATGCGAGATGAAGCGTAGATGGTCTGGCCTTCAGGCCGTAAGAGTAACACCTGAGGAAAGCAGCTCGGAAGTGACTTCTTCTTCAGCAGTTCTTGTAATGAGCCCGGCAAATTCTTTAGCTTCAACTGACATTGGTGATGTGGATTTAGAATTTTGGGATTTAGATTTAAACGCCCAAAATCATGCACGTAATTTAACAATTGTGCAAAATTGCTTCGGTATACCCGGTCAAACTGTTATCGCCAATACTCATCACATTAAAACAGAAACAAGTCCGATGTCAGGTACGGAAACTTTTCCCATTTTTTAAGCACTAAATAACATCCAATTGTCTTTCAACAGAGATAGACAAATAGGCTTACCGTTTGTTCTTAGAAACCGACTAAATTTAATATTCATATCATGACTAAGTACAAAATAACCGTAAACTTAAGTATAAAGGAGCCTGTTGTTCGGTGCATGTAAGTGTAATCGACTTTTTCAAAATTTACATTTCTCATTCAGAGTTGCATAACTCCATGTAGGTGAGTACATTCACACATAAGATCAAAAATTCACATTCTCACTTCCGTTTCATCAAAAGGCTACAATTAGATTCTCCCATGAGCATTCTCATACCAAGTAGTGACCATCATTGCGAAAGGGCACTCTGCGACTATAAATGATTGGCAGTTGTAGGAAGCCAGTTTTGATATAGCTATCAATCATTCTCATCTTTGTGTATTAATTTTGAAACGTTCACGATATTTTGACATTGATTAATTACCGTAACAATATAATTACTACAGATTTGAAAAACCAGTTGGAATTTTTCAAACCCGGGGGTGTACATATTAAGGATACGTGATTTTCTGGTGGAACGTAGGCCGAAAACGGAAATCTTTACGTTGCTCTAATAATTATTCCAAGTGTCAGATATTTGCACTTTTGTCCCATTAATCATTAGATGGGTACGACTATGTGAAAAAGCCGTAAAACTCTCATTCTTTATGAAATTAACGATCTGTATCGTTGGCGTGAATTTGAAGAAGAATTTTATCAATTTTTTTTAACTCGTTTTGTGTTGTTTTTGTAATTACATTCGTTCGGGATTTTCATATTTACGTTGTGCTTTCTTACCAATACTGTGCTTTATGGTAAGTTGTTTTTCATCTTTTCATCGCTAGCATTGTTTCCCATTTTCATACAAATCCTTAATCACGAATTTTCATACTTAAAAACCGATTAATTCTGAACATCACATCTCCGATATATAGATTCCAACAATAACGTGGAAGCTTTGTTATGTAGTGTCCACGAACAGTTCTGAACGATCGATAATGTCTTATCAAAGTAATCTTATAGAATCGATTAACCGAAAGATTAGATTTATGGGATATGCAGAAATGTGGGTTGTACACGTGTGTGAAGTTGTCAACCCATGTTGGAATTTCGAAACGAAAACTATTGCATAATTTTACCCAAGTTATGCCCACTTTTGCCCAACCAAAGAAAAGTCAGAATGTCAGAAAGTGACAACCATGATTTCAGTCATCGAAATATGGGAAAAAACCTTAGTAAATCGTAACTCGAGCGCACCGTGACTTTTTTTTACAAATCGCCTTGTACCTCGAGAACGTATGTAGTTACTTGCGATAAAGTCTATAATAAAGTAGACATTCCAAAGAACATTTTTAAGTAAAAAAGAAAATAGATTTTTTGAAAATTGCCTGTTAAAATTATAATGCCTGAAATCGTGCAATTGTGTGACTCTCGTATTCGTGGGAGAAACTTTTCTTTGCTTGAGCAAACTTGTACAAAATAATGACCTATATTATTTCTTCTAACTCCCTCATGGGGGTGCCACACCACGGAAATTCGACTATTTACTCATGGGTTAACTCCGTCGCTGCACAAAACGAAATAGCTATTTTGGGCATAACTTTAGCAAAATTATGCAATAGTTTTCGTTTCAAAATTCCAACATGGGGGTGCCAACTTCACGCACGTAGGTTGTATGTAGGTACACTACTGCATTAAAGGTGCTCTTCAAATGCATTGACAGCTTCCTGTGATATTGAACAAAGGATTAACGCAATTTCTTCCTAATAGTTGGGAGGGATAAGACACGTAACTAATCCGATCTATAAGGTGATGTGACATTAATTTTATACCAGTAGAACGGAACTCTTGTTTTCAACTTTGCAGATTGTTATGGTTTTTCTGAACTTTTTACAATTTTTAGTTCAGCCATTGCATTGACATTTACACTGGCAAAGTTTTTTTGCTCCTTGTCACCTTCTGTATATTGTGGGCTGCCTCTTACATTTCAAAGTGGTTCAATGGCAGCCCATTTCTATCTGTTTTTTGTTTCAAAATCACGTTTTATCTATGATCCCCTTGCTGTCAAGTTCATTTTCGATAACTTGCATTCATCTTTGTGACCAGATTTATTGCCAAAAAGCTCATCACTATCACTTATCTCATTTTTAATATTAATATTGTTCTTGTTAAGTAGTATTAACGATTCTACATTTACTTTCTGTAGCAAGGTTTCACATAAATACTCCTTCTATTCCCTCCCAGTTCGATTGTCTAAACAGTATTGCGCTCCTCAAAGTTGGGACCCTGTACTTTCAACTTTTTTTGGATTCTTGGATATAGTCTGTAAATTGAAAATATTACACAAATATTATTTCAAAAACTAATGCAAAATTGAAAATGTGCAGCGGTATGGATATCGCCCATTTTGTCCCAATAAATTATGTTACAGTATCCAATGAGCAAGTTATAACATCGTCTTATTAATTAAAAAACGGCAACAATTGTAACGTTGTAAGGTAATTAAGTACAAGATTTTTCTCAAAACAGCTTATTACGAAGCTGAAGATAGTGACTAAGTAATACACTTTCATATAAAAGTGTACTCGGTTGTGACTTTCATTAAGCATGATTGCTCACCGGCAAAAACGTTCTTCTTTAATATTTCAATTGTTGCGTGCGGTATCAGTTTTTTGTTCTCATTTTTCGTTTGTTTTCGTTTCGTTCTTATCAGTGGTAGTTTTCTTATTCGCTTCGATATAGCCGAACACAAGAGCGTAGATATTTTTTGTTCTTGAGGGAGCGGCTAAAACAAAAAAATTCAATAAATTTTATTAAGTTTTAGTAACATCACACAAGATCTTAAATAAAGTCGAATCGAAACATTATGTTACAAAATACGCTGATTATGTTGTCTAAATTTTATTTTTGTTAGGTATCCGTAATATTTTGAGTTTTATTTTTATTATTATGGTCCTTAAGAGGGATAATTACTCCCGAACAATCATCCCCACCCCAGAGTTGTGTGGTGCCGTCCTTTTTGATAAATTTGCACTACTAACACACAACATTCTTGACTTTAATTCGTTGCCTCTTATTCCAATTTCACTTCTGTCTCCGTCTTCCATTCCTTTTAAGGTTTTTGTAACCTCGGGTGATTCTGCTTATTTCACTTACTCAGTTTCGCTGATTAACGCTTGTATCTTTACGATTAAGGCTGTAATTGTCTAGATCTTTCTGATTTTTGGTCACACTGTAATGGATAAACAGGTGTAACTTTTCAATTGTTACCAAGCCTAGTTGCTCATTGCGAACGGCTAGAAGTAAATGAGCTATATTGCGGAAAACACATACGCGCCCTGTCTCAGCTCAGTGAAGTTGACCTTTTTTCTGTTACAAAAAATGTAGTTTAGGTTAAAATTTAATAAACATATCGTATGTTATACGAAATGTACTATGGTTTTTGATACATTTTTCGTTAATATGGCAAATCTCTTTAAAAAACATAGTTTTCGTAACGATGGGGTGGTTTCTCCTTAGGGCAGTTTTTCCCCGGAGACCTTCTTTGGAGTTTTATTTGGAAATGGGTTAATGAAACATCGTGTACTTCATTATTGTCGACGTTTCGACCAGCAGATGGCTAGTCTTTTTCAAGCCTTGAAGTATTACGTGGTAGGGTTGGAAGAACATTAATTAGCAAACCTATTAACCTTTGGCGAGTTTAATAATAATATACATTTGAGGTCTTTTTGGTGCTATTGTTTTAGTAGTTTTTATATCGCTAATAAAAACATTTTGAAGAAAGGATCACTTTTTTTCGTTCTGGAAAACAGTTCTCGTTCCATTGCAGTTTTTTTTATTGTAATTAGGCAACTAATTAACATTAAACATTTGATACAAATTGTACCCATTCAGCAGCGCAAAACGGTCACGGAGATAACATACCTCTATACTTCCTTATCAGTCTAAAAATAGTACTAAATATGTGTTAATTTGTTGCACCATTGTTGAAGTTTGCACTATAAGCTCTTAGAAAGAAAATAGAAATTCTTTCTCCCTAAGCCGAAAGCACATTACATACACTTCACATATTACATGTCGTGGTTATACGTTTGCTAACAAATTTATTCTTCAAAATTACATTACAATTGCTGCCGTATATTTCTTTTATTACATTGCTCTACCTAAACTGTGGAGACACATCCAGACAGATTTTTTTAATACAAAAATCATCGATGCCTTTCGAATTGTCGAATTTCTTCAGGCTAAAGGGGGTGTTTATAATAAGTTTGTCATAATATGTTTAATAGAAAGAATTTAAAAAAATGTACAGGTCTAAAAAAATAACCCATCCATTATTGTTTGTTTGTTCCCTTCATTGGGATATTTTCTCTATTACGGCTTTGTTTTTCAAAACTATTAGGTCACTAACGTCTACTACATTTTTTTTGATCAATCAACCAGTTTAAAATTCTTGTCCGACATTAATGCCTTATATCCAAGCAGTTCTTCTGATACCGCTAAATTGTGCTCCCATTTGCTTGAGAAATCGCCCATATAATTTCTTCTCCAACTCTGAACTTTTTTAGGGTATATTTTTTAGAAGGCTCCAACGTATTATTGCTCACATTTTTGAAATAAAGACGATAGTAGACACACCTGTCACGTTTTTCACTCAAAAAATAGGCGCTTTTGTGGTCATTTCGGCATTTTTATAATGACGGCCGTTGTCTCTAGTCTGTGTCTTAAATTAATGACTAATGATTCTAAAAGTCTTTTAACCATTTCGACGATGAAACGTTTGTGTACAATTTGTATCCTTTCACTAAACGGCACAACTAATTTATTGTTCCAAAAGAGGCCCAAAACGTTAGCTGTTTTCCTTCTCACGTTAAAGTTTTTTTCAGCCAATGAAGCGGGAGAAAGAAACTACGCATTGCAAGTCTACCCTTCCAGCAATCGCTTTGAACAAATTATTTTATAAGAACATTAATTTTTGTGTTGAACCATTTCAATAATTAGATACTTCATTCATTTCGAGGCGTTGTTAGTACTCCACTTGTATGACATACCATGACCATTTTTGAAAAGTGTAAAAGTATCGTCAAAAGGTCTTCGCTCCTCCTCGCGATAATAACAAAAAACTTGAGATGTTTAGACACGAGGATCTCCGCGAAATCCACATCCAATTCCGTAACCTACCTTTACGTCAAAAAAGATTTCGTAGTATAGACCTGGAGGTCAGTAAAGTCGCAAAGCTATTGTTTTGAACGCCATGTAGGTCAAGCACTTGCATTCATAAGAACGCCCACAGAATTTAATATAAAATTTGCTTAAATTAAAGCAGGAACTAGAAAAGCTTAAAAATTGTGCGAAACACTCTCCTATTTCTCGTAAATGTACGTGAAACACGTGGGGTTCTTAGAATGCTGTGTTCGTATCGTATAGTGTCAGCCGTCAGGTAACCGAATACAAAGTGTGTTTATTTTGTGGTCATCGGCATATAATTATAACTAACTTTGCACAAAATAAGTAAACAAGTCCCAAAAGGAAAAGGCGTAGATCTTTTTTTTTTGTATAGTTTATAGTACAACACACGATCCTTCATTACTCATTCGATCGTTTTTTCTTCCTTTCAGTTATTTGATCAAAATTTCTTAACCAGTAGTTTGCATTGACCTAATAAAATAACCTGTACGGATTTACTTGGTATAAAAAATAAATGGTGATAGTGGCAAAGCAACGTAAGGAACGCGCGCGACGTCCTACTTTGTATCGGTGTCACTTTCCACTCAAGAGCAACATTGCACAACACGACGTATAAAGCAAGTGAGCACTTTCTCGAGTGAAAAGAGAATAATATCGTATTTGTATTTCTTCGATTTTGCGACGTTACGCAATGTTCCAAAAACCCCATTTTCTTTTTGATAAAATGACGTCACTGTTAAGGTCATTGTTAATCTAGTTCAATACACTTATAATTACTGTTTTAGCACGTTTATCTACTCTACTGGATGCGTAAAATCGAGCCCACTTTTTCTTATCGTGACACACTTTTTATAATATGTAATTGAAATTTTTGTTATTACCATATGGATGTTTAATTACGAAAAATGCAGATGGTTTCGCTAACGAGGAGGGTTGTACAAGGACAAATACGTGCGTTAAGGGGGGCCGCTGTTTTCCAGATTGGAGCAGGTGCCATTTTTACCTATTGCGTCCGTAGTTATTATCATACAACGTGCAATTTTTTTACGTATCCGGTAATCTTCATCGCTACGCGTGAAAAGATTTTCAATGGCGTCTCTTAGCTGCAAGAGAAATTTTGTTGCACACATCGAATGGTAGACAAAAGGGTTGAATTAAGCGGGGACCTAATAAGTCCTAACATTTGCCCTAGTCCTGGTTCACCTGCCGTTCTAGAGGTCGGACAATGTCATGGTCAGGGCCAACAAGAACAGCATCTGCAATATGCAACTGTACATTGTTATTATTACGTTCTACAAAATTGTAAACCTAGAGAAAGTTTTTTTTTTTATTTTAGTTTGATACGAACCCGTTTAATTGCCTTTTTGCTGAGTGATCCTTTAAACTTAACCACATGCCATGATTATTACATAATTAACCTTGAAATACGCAAAAAACCTAAGCACCGCCTCACTAGGAAGAAGACCAGATGGCAAACGTGAATTCTATTTTGATTATTTTAAATTTCACCTAACTGAAAATTTGCATATAGGTATAAACTTCTTCTATTTCAATTTTTTTCTGCTAGATTAATTACAAACCAATTTGTCTGAACACGAGATGGCCAATTAAATTGTCAAACATATTGAGAGTGGCGAGAGGTTATTTCAAACTTTAATAATCTTCGCGATAAGTAAATGCGAAGCCGAACCTTGTAAATGAAGATATAATTTAGTAAATTCAAGTAATAATCCTATTAAGATTACATAATTTACTTTTAATACCTTTCTTCTATACGTAAATGATATTCTTTGTCTTTTGTTACAGGTGAGTTGCAGCAGAGGACGAATGCGGAACTTTTCTGGAAATTTTGTAAGTTTTATTTTTCTTTCAACATTCATGTGCATTACGTCGTTTAATCACTTTTGCTGACTGTTGGAATTTGGATTACCAAACGTCAGGATTCTACCTAACTTTAAAATCCGAAGGGTTTTTCAATTATACATTAAACTACAAAAAACGAATAATTAAAATACAAAAGTTGGTATTTTTTCTACGAAAATCGCAACTTTCACGTTTGCATGATTATGACAACCAGCGGGGGGGATGTATTTCAGTTTCAAAATCCAGTTTCGTGTCGGCTTTTCTCTTTATGACTGTGCGTATTATGCTTCCAATTTCTAAAGCCGCGTCCACATTATGCCGAATGGTGTCGATCGACACGGTCGATCGACAATGTTGAACAAATGTGTACGCGTCGCCCGGCTTTGTTGAACCATACTTGTCGAGTCGAACGCAACCCGAATCAAGTCGGTACGGATCAAAGGAAGTCGAATCGACAGCTGTAGTGGGGACGTGTCGAACACGTTGCTCTACATTTCTGCTAATCGTAAACTAAAAGAATTACGAAATATTTACATATTATACTGTTCAGTTCTGTTTGTGCATTCAAATATTGTAGTTCATGATCAATCAAGCAATAAATCTTTCATAAATTCCTCTATACTGTACTTTTTTCTGTCTCGGACAAGACTGGGCCTTACCCAAAACCTCCTTGGGCGGCGGCGACGGCGACGATCTTCCTGCATTTCAACAACTGTAATAATCACCATAAACATGACGGAATGTATTGGTGTGAATAAAGTATGTATCCTCCATCTGTGTGGTGATTTACGATCAATAAATGATTGAAAAGTTTATTTCTTTTGTATTGATATTCACAGTCTTTTTTTTCTAATTTTTGCTCTCAAAACTGTTGCATTGTTCCTAAAACAACGCCATAGTACGTAAACGTAAGTAAAAAATAAGAATGGGTAGGATAAGAACCTTTTCAGTACTTCATTTGATTTCAAACTGTTCGTCGATTTGGAATGCTCACTTAAAGCTTTCCATTATTTCATGGCGTTTCTTCCATTGTTGGAGCCACACTTCAGGTGTTCTCATTTGGGATGTACTAGAAATGAATCTGTTTGATGAGTAGCTGTGATGAAATAATGAATTTTCATACCCTTCAATAAACTGATCTATATAAAGTGGGTTCAAACTCATGGAAATCTCTCGCACAAACGCTATAATAGCTCATTTTTAGCTATTGTGATTTATGTGAATTGGAATTGAAACAATTTGTGGATTAAAATTAATACCGACAAATTCGGCAATTGCTTTAGCTGATGACGAATAGCGACCGAAACGCGTTATTTTAAAATTCAATAAAATAAATAATGCTCCTTCGATTTGGCAACGTTTTGCATCAGTTCTTTACTTTTTCAGGTTTTCTCATTTGTAATTGTTAAATTGATTCCAACCGTTTCATTGTATGTAGGTATTGGAATTTTTCCACGCAATTAACTCAGATAGGGCTAGAACTTGCCGAATTTTGATATTATTAATTGAAATTGAATAACCGTAGAGCTATTTCGCTTGTTCTGACAGCATCTCGATAGTACTATAAATTCTTGCAATCGTAAGGTTACTCGGTAGGCGTATCATCAAGGAAAGGATGAATCTTCGCCATCCCATTTCCGGTTTCCCTGTTTATTAACGAAATCTAGAACTTCATCGTTGCGGCAGTGATTTGCTGCATTTTCAATCAGTGATATGGAAAAATCTATTTGCTTAGATGGGTATGATTGGATCTTCTGTCACACTGCGACGCAAAGTTTCAATGTTTTCTATAGAGCGTATGGTAGACCAAGACCACGTCCTTTGGAATTCGGGGATTAAACGCAAAGTAGTGAACTTTTTTATGCTAAATGTATTTTGTTCATTCTACCTGTATCTTATCTTTTGGATGGAATTTTTAAACTTTTGAAAGTTTTATTTTGTGCCTTTTTAAAAAAAATAAGTGAGAGAAAAACGAAGAGAAGTCTTAAAAATTTTTTCGCAAACTTTTGGGCGAGGCAATATACAACTATGTGTATATGCTTATGTTTTCCAAGCAATTTGGTGTAAAGCAAATGAAAACGTGAAACTCTAGGCAGAAATTTGTAAAACTTATTGATCGTTTTAATTAAACTCCCAGGACCTTACTCTATTGTAAATGTCAGTGGTAAAGCAAACGAGAAAATGTATTGTTTGCCACACGTTTTGCTTCTTCTTAGACAAATCCTCCTCACGTAATCCGAATTCTGTACGTACTGGTAATCGAAGCAAAACTAAATTCAGAATGTTATAATTTATGATTAACCTTTATTTTGATGTAAATTAGTGCTGTTTTACGTTCGAACTTTGAAATGTTCAAAATTAGGTTCGAACTCAAAAGTTCGAGGTTTTTGAAATGCTAGTTTGAACTTTTAGCTTTAGGTGTCATCGTGTCATTCAGGGTTAATTTAAATTTCGGAACCCTAACTTGTGTAACTAAAATCTTAGTTTATAACGTCGAACGTCAAGGTTTCGTTCGAAGTTGAACTTGAAATTCGTTCAAAAACCTCAACACTTGCCAACAGTGTTTAGGAATCGTACAAACTATGGTAAATTTTTGTTAATACATAGGTAACGTGAATTATCCAATCATATTTTTATAATCGAGCCGTTCAATGTTGCTAGTGCTACTTTAGACATCTAAAATTGTTTTATTTCTTATTCCTATTTGGCATCCATTCAACAACTTTGCATGAAGTAGACCAAAAATTGTGTGCACGCACAATACTCATGTTTTAGTTACAAGCTATGAGTTTTGTCCTTCTCAATGTTTTTATGAGGTGAAAGTGAAATTCAACCCCCGTTAATACGAAAACCAAAAAAAAAATGAAATCCCATTTACGTTGGTTACTGGATATTGATTGTTTTCTCTATCGATCATTGCCGATGTAAATTTAGAGTTCTTCTTTATAGTGTTGGTTTTCGAAATGCACATCTATCAATTCTAGCTTAACGCCAAACCAAAGCTCTACTTTACTGACACCTTTTTGGTCTGAAGATGCGCATACTTCTGTTCATCCTTCCATCCTACGTTTTCCCGCCTGACCTATTTTCCAATTTCTACCTTTAAAATAGTCTTGGTCATCAAAAAGTTGGAAAACTCCAAAAGCTCACACCTTTACGTGTTAGTGTCACTGACTGTCTTGAATTTTTTTTATTTCAAAACAACCTGAACCACTTCCTCTGTTTCTGCTAGGTGTGCAGAGGTAATGAAACGAACAAGTGAACGAAAGAAAGACTTTTTGTCGGAAATTCCAAAAATGTTCGCACATTTACCCACTTTCGAGAGTTACAAACAATTTTGCCGCATATCTAAAACTCTCAATGACGTTTTCAGATCGCTCCGCGCCTTTTTTGTGTTTCCTTCCTCAATCATATTTCGTGCGAAGTATTTGTTTGTCGGTTGCTCCTTCGAAACAACCTAATTTGCTCACATTCCTTTGATGTCTATGTATGCAACGTTATATACAACGATTCGAAATTCTTCTTGAAGGTGAACGTGTGCTTGTTTCCGAAATATTTATTTGCAACACCTGTGCGTACCTATTATAAATTTTATTTAACTATTTTATGATACCAAAAACACACCTTATCCCGCATTAAACGAATAATAATCCTTTAATATATTCGGAAGCAGGTGGTTTCCGGAGGAGGGCGAGAATGTTTTCTATCGACCATTATAATATTATTTTGACCTACGGTTTTTTATTTAAAAAAGTATAATCCCGCATCCTGCTGCGCGCAACTATAAACCGATTTTTTTTTTGCCCGAATACTACTAGTGATAATAAAATAACCTTATTGTGTCTAGAACCAAAGGCCAAAGCAATTCTATTAGTTGTTATTCAAATAAAAATGAGATTTTCGCTACCTCAAGCGGGAAAGCTTTTCACTTTCGATATTCGCTGAAAAATATCATTTTTTCAAGGGTAAATATATTTTCAGTTACCGATAGCGTGTGAAAGGTCTCGCAAATTTCCCGTAATTGGTGTTATTGTTACACGGTTGCCTAGATGCTGTAAATTGTATGTGTGTGTGCGTTTCCCCTTTTGATCTTACAAGAACAACCTTTAAACTTGAACCTCATTTTTCTTGTTTATGAATACATGAAAGACTAATACATAATTGGAAATGAAAAAAAAAATTACTAATGGCTTCCTCTTCACTTGAACTTCCTTTTAGGTTTTCTGGCTCTTTATAGACGCCTATATTAATCGAATCGTTTTTTTTTTACTAAAGATATTGGTTGACTGTCTTAGGTGTATAAAAAGTAAGGAGAATCTCCTCACGAATCTCTATCTTTAACAAGGGTGAAGTCCTTCAATTTCTACACTTGAATGAGCCACGTGTTCTTAAAATCAAAGTTTATTTGGCTGAAATTTTCGCATATCGTAAAAATTTGTGACGTCTTTAGATTTACCGGAGTTAAATCGAAAGTAGACTTTCAAGTGTAAAAGGAAATAAAATTCCAGATAACTTGTTGCGGGTCACATCAACGTAGTAATAAAACTTGTAGTGTAGGTAGAGAGGAGAGATACTAGAGAAGAAGTCAGTTCTGCTTGGCTGGTCGTGGTCTCGTGGTTTGCCGGTCACATTGTTAAGGCCAAGACTGGTATTAAAAGTAGTTTAGTAGACAGAAGAGGATGTTACGTAACGCGTCAAGAATGAAAATGAACTTTTCTTAAAAACTCGCATTGGCGTAGTTTCGATAAAATTTTGGGTAGAGCTGACCAGAAAGGTGAAATGATGATAATTTACGATGTGTGATGGTTCATTATGGGTAGAACGCGTGCCCATTCACGACCCATTTCGAAAACCACGAAATGTAGGTTAATTATACACTAAACTCTAACCGCTACCCGATTTCTTAAAAAATTATGGCGATGCAACCAATTCTCGGTATTTTACAAAATTATTTTACCTTCGAATTTCTTTGTTATTTCTAACAGGAAATCTGGAACTAACGGATGTATTTCAAATTTTCCTTTCATTTATTTAGTCGTCGATCACATTTGCATTTTACATATCTTAAATTCTTGATTAATAGTACGGGCTCAAATTCAGATCCTTGTGTAGATAAATTTAGGAGAGATCGTATTATGTAATGTATTCGTAATTTCAGTAGATCTTTTGTAGGGCATCTGTGGTACAGGTAATAGTGCCAAGTTTGCTAACAAAATTAATAGACTAATTTGGCAAATTAAAGGTGTGAACATTCGTTTTTTTTGGCATCCAACGTGTTCATTTATTAAATTTACTTTGTAGTCGTCCTATACTTTATCATTTATGTTTGGTAAAAATGTTGATTTGATGTTTGAGTTTACCCCCTCTGTATCTAACAAGGGCATATTATTTTGGTGGTGATTACGTCTACAATATTTTTTGTAGAGATACAATTGGTTTGTTGGCCAAGCTTCATGGCAATGGATTTCGAAATCTGGAACAATTCTCTGAGATCCCAGTTGTTCCTAAATATAACTAATACAGAATCTCTTCACTCTTCTTGATTAATTTCATTAGCGAATCATACTAAATCCATTTTGTAGAAGGGAGTGATGTGTAATTAATTAATAATCACTAAGCACAAGAAAGGAATATTGGGTGTTTAGTTTGAAATTGTTAATGCGTTCACAATCTTGAGTACGTACTTTGAGAGTTGACTCAATTGTGATTCAAATCTACGTCCCTCGATATTTTCTGTATGAATTACCTGAATCCATCGATTAGAATCGCAATCTGTAGAAATTCAAACTAGCAGAGTGACATTCTTATTTTGACATGCTCAATTGAGATCGAAAAAGGCAATTTTAGAAAAATGAATTTAATCCCATATTGAAGTGAAACAAAAGAAACTGGCAGCTAATAAATTGGTAAAACTCGCCAAACATTTCCCAAAAAAATGTCAATACAGAGATGGCCCGATAACTTCTCGTTGTGTTACACCATTACTGAATTTCTTCATTTACAAATTCGTTTTCATCTATCGCTCCGTGTTTTTTCCATCTATTAAATGCGCTTCGTCCGTCTTCTGTAAGAGTTCTGTATACATGTATTAGCTCTAGAATTACTATCTACAGTTATTCAAGTAAATAATTCCGCATGAGGCAGGCATGGTTTAATCTTTGAAATTAAGTGCATCATTTTCAGTTTTTTACCCTTTAGACATGCGATTTTCGCTCGTTCTGTTTTTCAGAAATACAAAAATTCATCATTTTTAATATCGAATCTTATCCTTTTTATGTTTGTTGATGAGCCGATTTAGGGACATGCCTTTTGCTCGTCGAAATTCAAAATTTGATAGAAATGAAGTTTTATTTGGAACACCAAACCTGTTCAAGTGGTGTTTTACAGGCACTTCTATACTGCCTTTATGGTTTGGATACTTCTGTTCGTCTAACAGCATGATCAATTTGTGATTCTCTGCTTTGAGAATTATTATTTTAGACATGTACAAATAGAATAAGTAATATGTTTTGCAAAGATCATTTTCAAACACGTGTTTGAATTTCTGTAGTCCTGGGATTGGGATGTGGTGCTCTGACGCTATAATATACTCAAACGATAGGTGTAGTGAAATAACATTAAATTATATTTAACCTATCAGCTGCAACGCAAGAAAATGTTTTAGTGAGTGCCTCATTTAGAAAATACAGAGATAAAAAGGAATTTGTGCATTGCTTGGAATCTAAGTAGGTGTCTTTGTATAGAGTTACAACGTATTTCTATTCAAATTACTTTTCCGAGCAAAAACGTCGCAAAGGACTTTTCTTGCTAGAAACTGCACTAGCACGGCGACTTCTTACCGTTTATATCGCAGACGATGAATATTTCGAGTGAGATAATTAGAAAACGCCCTTTTGGTGATTATTCTACAAATCTCATGTTCTCATTTACCTTTACGTACAAAACTGGAACATTTCTTTGATCTACTACATTCTAGAACAATCAACACTGCAATTTAACAATTCTCGCACCTAGAGCAGTTGCAGGGTAAGAGTTTTAGTAAATGTTATAAACCGGTGCTTAAGGGTTGTTTGTTACTGGAACAAATCGACCAGTTCTTCCATTACTGAACTTGTATAATTAATAAAGGTGTAGAGACTTAAGATACATTTTATTGTGTCTGCGATCAAGCTATATTTTGTTGTCTCACTTACGCTGAAGAATGCTTTTCGTGTGACTTTTTGAACGTACACGACTTACGTCCGTTATAGAGAGAAGAAATGAAATCTTCTGTTCTTGAAATTTTTTATTACTTTGGAACTTCGGTAAAGTTTTTATTTATATTGTGGACTGTGGACCACCGTATACGGTATAGCAGCATAAAGAAAATATGTGCACGCATGTCGCCGACATATTCCACACTTTCCTATTTTCTATTCTACTTTTCAGCAATTTGGAGCATTGCGTTACGGTCTGTGTCGGCAATTGTGCAATTACGAAACCACAAGGCCTGTGTCGTTTCAAGTTTTATCTTTTTCCCAAGATCCTTAATGTATTGTCCGTACAACAACTATTTTTTAGGTACTTGAATTGTAATTTGTGTAATCGTGATAAATCTGTATTGATTAGAGGCTAACCTAAGTTCTATGCAATGTCTTTTTGGTGCTAGGAGTTCAAAAGGTACTTCGGCTTTGGTGCTAGGAGTTCAAAAGGTACTTCGGCAAAATATTTATTGCGCCCTTTTAGGCGTACCTACATAGGTACCGATTATGTGATCGTAATTAAGAATGTGTGAATTTTTGTGGCTCTTTTTTATACTCTGGAAGTACAAAGTTTTTTGGATTTTTTCAGAGGAAACCTCAAGAGGGAAAGAGTATGATCATCAGTATTTGGTTCGGCGTACCTTAAAATTTAAAGGCACTGAATGTTGTTTATATGAATGTTTGTGATACGTAAGAAAATGTACGCGATTGAAAGACGGATCGATGTAATGCTAATTTGAGTTTGTCTGCATTTGAATAATGTCTTTAAGAGACCATCGTAATATAAGGATCTGTGTGGGTACCAATTATATGTGGGAAATAAATACCCACATCAATCATACATGGATCGTTCTGCTCTATATGTGGCGTTGTGGCAATATTTATATTTGAGTACAGGTACCTAAAATTATATGGTTCAAAATATTGCTAAGAATGTAGGTGTGTATATTTAGAGGTCACTTCTACATCTTCCCCCACTTGATTGTGTTTCAAAACCGATTAATACAGAAAAATCTCACAATGTTTCATAATTACTGTTCATTAATGAAAAAAAAAAGAAGAATAGGTAGATGATTAATATCAGATTTAATTATGTGTATGATGGCCTTCAACCTGAACCTACCATCAACCTGAACGTTGTTTACAATCATTCCATGTAACCAAGCACGAATTTTGCTACATTTCATTTAATCCAATGACAAATCAAAAAATTTTTCTTAAAGTTAATTACCCAATTTTAATAGTGCTCTTTTCAAAGTTGCCGATGAAAATAATTACACTAAAATTAATCATTCGATGGACGGCGACTACACACCTACTCGCGTCCATTTTTGCGTCTGTTCAAGGTGAAGGATTCTTAACAAAACAACTTTTTAACAATTTTATATAGTACTCTCATTTAAAATGCTATTATAATTTATACTTAACAGTCAGTCAGCAGTTACACTTTCAAAAATGCCCGAAGCCCGAATTTTTGCAAAAACCGGCTTTGCCATTTAATTGTAGTTATGTATTATAAAATATAATATGTAGATCGTTGATATCCTTTTTAGAATTTTTATAATCTGGTGATAATGGCAACGCTGCCAATAAACATTTGCAACAAAAACGCTAAAAGTAATAATAATTCGAAATAAAACTCGTCCTTGGTTATAAAAATACAGAAGCAGAATAACTCGACATACTTGACATTGACTTGTAATTGAATGTTTCAACATCACGAATCGTAAAGTCTTAATGGTAATAAATACTTCTCTCCTTATTATTAATGTTATTGTTGTAATCCGCAAACCGCAAACATTCGATATTAGTTTTGTTATACGATAAATGTGACTGATTTCGAAGTATCTGTCTTTTTTTTGTTACCTGGTCGTAATGTGTATGATGGACAAGCTATGTATGTATATATTGTTGTTCATCTATAAAGTTATGGTTGTAGGCGTTACCCACATAAATACATAATGTACAATAAATATAAAACCATCTGACCTCGCCTTCACTATATAAATTATATGGAAAAACAACAACCAAAACTGATATTTCACAAGTTTCAGATTGAAGATCAATTTACGTCACGTATTTTCTAAAGGAAGAAAAAGCCTAGTTTCCAGTTGTGAGAAAACTTCTTTAAACGCACCACCACGATTAGAACGTCTGTATTTCTTATGGTTTCGTGCAGAATTTGATCGTCCTCATTACCTTTTTTTCAGTTCTTCCCATTTATCTTTAATGTATGCAGTTTCATTGTTTGAGTAACAGCCTTGTCACATTGTTTTGCCTCATCGTAAAAGCTTTCTTGAGATTCTCTGCACGTAATTACTTAACCTTTTCTTCTGTCACGTATCTACTACTCCATGTTATTTACGCTTCTTGGTTTTGGGCGAGTCTTATTTTGTCTATTGTCAGCATCTCCAACTAAATTTTAGACTTAACAGCTAACATAACCATAACCCCCAAACATTTTTTATCGTTCATTGAAGAGACTCCAAAAAGTATGTGTACTAAACTTGAAACAACTGTTAGTAGGTAATATTAATCAAAATTCTCAGCCTCTCCTTAATACTTCTTTATTAAAGTTGCAAAAATGAAGTTTAAGCAATTGGTGAGTAAATTTTATCAGTGCGACATGTTTCGGTAACTGACTGTTACCATTATCAAGCAATAAAATAAAACATTGATCGAATGACGTCCATACATTTCTTTTTCTTATAATTTTAATGGGAAAAAAATATCGAAACATGTCGCACCGATAAAATTTAGTCATCAATTGCATAAACTTCATTTTCGCAACTTTAATGAAGAAATATTAAGGGGGGGTGGGAGTTTTGATTAATATTATCAACTTCACCCCTTTATCTTTGTGTGTTTCCGAACTTTCTTAAGATGACAACTGTTAGGTATTGGAAAATGTAAGGGAAAAACTCAAAAAAATGTTTAAGTTTAATCATTTATTTATGTAAGGAGTACTTAACTACCCTTAACTACCTATAAACCTATAAATTACAAATCAAATGTTGACTTGAACTTGATACTATTTTATACGTGACTGGACCCACATAAGTAGCACTTATTTCAAATTTGGTACAGATCTTACTTTTACGTTCCTGAAGTTTCTTTTTATGAAATGTAAATCAGTGTTTTGAATGGTGCGAGTTCTAACTAGGCGTCGTGCCGTCCGTCGTGGTGAAATATACAGTTGAGGGTTGTGATCAAGTTGGTCATTAAGGGTAATTGACTCCATCGCCGGTTGACTCTAAATGGGGTGAACATTGTAAGGAACGTTGATTAATAGTTATTTGTATTATTTTGTACAACAAGAGAAGAAAGTTATGCTTTTTTCAACTCGAGTTCAAAGTTTGACACACGAGGACGAGCGTGGCGAGTGCGTTTGACACACGAGCGTGGCGAGTGCGTTTGACACACGAGCGTGGCGAGTGCGTAAATTGAGCGAGAGTTGAAAAACGTTTTCTTCTCGTGTTTCACACATTTTTTCTGAAACTGCATATAATTAAAAAAAGGAGAGAGAGAAAGTAGAAACATACAGGAAAAAGTATACACTGCGACCAGGACTCGAACCTGGTCGCAGTGTATACTTTTTCCTGTATGTTTCTACTTTCTCTCTCTCTCCTTCAGCATGACGATTAGTCATATATACATTAGTCTTTACGACAATAACGCACTTTACTAATTAAAAAAATATTCATTAATTTTTGATTTATAATCTTAAATTGTCAATGTTTGGCAATTTATTGAATTCATTTGTTTTCCTGCAATAGATAAATGGTGTTGGCAATACTGTTTACTTTCATCACAAGTGAGGAAAATCCAACTTTCCTCACTCATTTTACAAAAGAAAATACTATTTTCGAAGGCAGTTTTAGAAAAATAATATTCTCTAAACCTCCGCAATATTGTTTCTTTAATAAAACGATTGTCTTTAGCTACATGTTTCGACTTCTACGAGTCATCCTCGGGTATGTAAATGAAATCGACCACCCAAAGAAGACGTACATATATAAAAACCGTGATTAGTATTGTTTCTAGGCAAAACGAGCAGTTCCCAGAACTATCATGCGTACAACGAAAGTGCCAAAAATTGCAATGCACAAAATGCTCAAATTTCTGAACTTTCGACCTGGACTATCCAATAAAATACAATATTTCCTTCGACTCATAATTTTGCCTTAACTCTCTCACATGTCCTTTATTACGTACTGGGTAAACCTGACGATTTTTGCTAAACGGAACCTACACTTCAGCATATTTCATGAATAAACTTGAATATACATTTTCCATTTCACCCATAACTTAGTTGACACAATGGGCCATGGGAACCACGAAAGTGAAAGGATTTAATTTCAAAAATTATTCGAATTTCTTGTCCTCCAAAGGCTTTCAATGTTTATTTTGGTGACTTATACAGCTGTATCCACAGAAGTGCCACAAGGCAACACAAAATAAAATGTTTCCCCCATATATTACCAACTCGTAATTTCTGTTTCTATATCATAATTCCGCCTTAAATTGCGTAATTTCGCCTTGCGTTTTCTAAATTTAACTTGTATCCCATAATTTCAACTTGCACGTCATAATTTCAACTTTTACTTCAAATTCATTGTAGGTGCCGAAATTCAAACAATATTCAAGTATTATAATAATACTTGAACTTGTGGTATTGCCACACAGAACACCTACAATAAGATTTTTTTTTTTTTGGGACAACGAATATTTACCAACAGACCAATTTACAGATCATAAAATGTTAACTTTGAAATTAGAACAAATCGAAATTACGATTTGCAAAGTGGACAATATGAGGGAAATTTCAAGTATACCCTAGAGATCATCCCCAAGCAGAAAATGAAAGTTTCCGGGTAAACATTCTCATTTTGTACTGCAAGGAGTCTCAATTACGTAAGAATGTTAAATTGAACATCTTATTTAGAAAGATTGAAGCATTACAAGGTGGGAAAATAAATTAAATGCAATTAGTAGGATGCACGTGCTGCGATCGAAGAGTGTGTTTCTTTCACTCATTGTGACCAATTTACAGTCGGAAATGTACACACAAAGCAGAAATTGGTCACAAAAATGACCAGGTGAGAATAAGTCAATTTGTTCCGTTGAAGTGTTACAAATTTGTTTGGTATTTTGAAATCATCTTGAAGTAATATGATAATGAGGGTCTTCTCTATGATTTAATTTTCAATGACGTACTACAGGTATGACGCCAGAATGTCTGGAGAAAATGTCCTTTACGATCTTCAGTAATAAATTTCGATTTTCTTCAAAATGAAAGTAGGTAAATGAAATAATTTATTGAATATCCGATACTCTTGTCTAATTTGGTGGATGGTAAATCGTGTAGGCGTTGCTGACATCATCACCGATCATCATCACTACTATGTATGTAGATGTAGATCAATGTGTTGTTGGCCTCCCTGTACGATCGTAGTTCGTACTCGTTTTGTTTAGTGACGGGAAAAAGTTTATGCTTAGTAGATGATGTTGTTTGGTCGAGTAGTAGAATGACCAGGGGCAGTGCGCGACCTTGACTCTTGTATGTGCTAGCCTGAGATTTCTCGGCTGGCAAGAATCGTTGTTGCAATCCCGCCACAATTATTCTCTTTCTCTTACTCGCTTATTTTTGACTTCTCACGCATCATATTTAATAGTTGTGTTGAAAAATTACACATTCTACATTGAACGTGTAACACGTTCAAGGACAATCATTGTTCGCCTTTTTTACTTGTGTAACAACCATACAAGGCGCACGAAATTGCTTGTATATAGATTAGCGTCATTATAATCGCGAAGCACTAATTGACGTCGCCGTTACGTCACCATTTCAAAAAGAAATCTGTGTGGGCAAATCGATTATAAAACGAAAAAAAAAGGGGGACGTAACAGCTCGAGGAAGTATTATTAATTCAAGCAAGCCTCTAACTACTATTGTCTTCACGTACTATAGGTGTAGAGTACGTCACTTCCTGACCATTTATTTACGGGGGAACCAAATACAGTAATGGAAAATTATGGCATTATCCCTTTATGAAATTAACTATTAAAATATTTATATGATATTTAGTAAATTCCGGATGTGACCATTGACTGGGTTATCAAGGTCTAAATAGGTCATGATTCAACAATCAACAATGTGAGCAAACATTCATTAACAATCGTTTGAAATACGTTATTTTAATATAAAATAATTTATAAGTACTTGTTTTGTTTCAGGCCGTGAAGATCTGTCACCACCAAGTAGCCTGAACGGATATAGTGTGGACAGTTGCGATGCGAAAAAAAAGAAAGGCCCAACACCACGGCAGCAAGAGGAATTATGTCTTGTATGTGGAGATCGAGCATCCGGATACCATTATAACGCTCTTACATGCGAAGGATGCAAAGGTATTGTTTTGCCAACCTGAACACTTTTTCCAAGCTTTGTAACGAGTTTTCCTTATAAAATTTTGAGATCCCAGAATAATTTCATCATATCCATTATTAATACGTGTCATTTGTTTTTTCTAGGTTTCTTTAGACGAAGTATAACGAAAAACGCGGTGTACCAATGTAAATATGGTAACAATTGTGAAATAGACATGTATATGAGAAGAAAATGTCAGGAATGTCGACTGAAAAAGTGCCTAAGTGTTGGTATGAGACCGGAATGTGTCGTTCCAGAAGTACAGTGCGCCGTTAAAAGAAAAGAGAAAAAAGCACAAAAAGAAAAGGACAAACCTAACAGTACTACGAATGGATCTCCAGACATAATTAAAATTGAACCAGAGGTAAATTTCGAATGTTCCCCTTTTAGAAAAACATCTCCATCATACAATATGTGGTCCAACCATTGTGTTTTCGTTCCTCGTACTGGCCTTCCTATTTTATCTCATCATTTGTTCTACTTATCCATATTTCATTTCGTTGCTCATAATCCCATTTTTTCTCATCTCCATCATCCCGTGTTTCCTCCTCTGTTAGGAGATCACACTAGTTGCTAGTGATTTATCATATCTACTTATTATTTTTGTAAATGTATACTCGCTATTGTTGTTCTCAATGTTTTAATCTGTTTCTTCGGTGAAGATTGCTTCTAAATATTTTATTATTTTTATCTTTTCTACTTGGCAAACTTTTTCTTTACCTTTAATTTTCTCTAATGGCTTATATACATCTCTTCTAACTCAACTTTTTTAAAATCTATTAAAGAAACAATTGTCAGTTTGTATAGTTGTCCACGAGCGCCACTGATTATAACCATCAGTTTTAAAGTTATGATGTTTGTAACTATATAAAAAAAGTTCAGGATCTTTTTGTAATGTCATCAGGTGCAATTTGCTTTTCCCAAAGAACGTGTGTCGTAAGGTGCTGATGTGTACCTTGCAGTGACACACTATGTGAAGTTGTGGTACTCCTCACAACTCCTGAACATTGGATTTTCTCCAAAGTCCATTTTGCTGTTTTGATTATCGAATTTGAGCACATTTTACAATTTTTGGTTGGTAGCCACTTTTAGTAGAGCCTTTCCTTCTTTTTCGCCAGGAGTGTTCCTTCAGTATTCATCCTTTAAACCGTATAGAATGGCTTTTATTTCTCTCCTTCAAGACTGTTGAAGTGCTATAACAGTTGCCACCTCAACATTGAAACTCTGGTCTGTGGTACTCCTACTTCGCCTAAATCGCCATTTTAGTTTTCATCAACAAGTGGCCTATTTGTAATAGCCATTGTCAATATCATGCAAGCATGATACCTTCCTGTACGTTTGGCAATCACTCTTATCTCCTATTTATATATAAGAAAGAAGAAAATTGCTTCTATCCATTCTTCCACTAATATACGTTTGGTCGAACCAATTCGTTACTTCCTTACTTTTTAGCTATCGATTAGTCTCTTTTTTTCAGTTCTTCCCTGCATTTATTGTCAAACCATGACCTCTGTCCTTAGTGTCTTGGTTAGTCAATCTACCTTTTCCAATGTATTTTCCACCTCTCGCCAATGTCCCTTGACATGAATCAATTGTCCTCACTGTTACTGCCTTTTTATTCCAATCGGAATTAAAGAAATAATTTGTTCCATTTTGATTCTTACCAATAAAATTCTTAGTTAAATGCAATTTACTCAATATTGTTCTTTGGCTTCTTTCAAAGTTTTAACATTATTTTTGACAAACTTGTGGTGCACCTTGCTCCTTTTTGAAAAATATAAACCGCAAAAAACTATGTGAAACTTCCATTGTTTATGTATTGTACACAAGAAGTGTATATGCTGGTTCAAAAGATATTTTTCCTCATTCCATTTATTTGATTCAATGAAAAAAGTGCAGTGCTTGAACTGTGATTTTGCAACCCATCTAATATGTAGTTATGTATCAGTCTCACACAGATACTTCATTAATAGTGATTGTGTCAGGAAACAGAACACAAAGAAAAATGTGCTCATCTTGGACAATTTTTAATTTTTTTCCTCATTATAAATCACATTACCCTCTAAGTTATGTTTATTTCTAGTTAATGGATTCTGAAAAACCGTTGTTGATCAATGGCATTAAACCGATCTCTCCCGAACAAGAAGAACTCATACATCGACTTGTTTACTTCCAAAACGAATTCGAACATCCATCAGATGACGATGTGAAACGAATAATGGTACGAATTTCTGTGGTATTACCTTGTATTAACGATTACAATGTTTGTTTTGTTTTAGAACCAACCGGTGGAAGGAGAGGATCAGTGTGATATGCGATTTAGGCACATTACGGAGATTACCATTTTGACAGTACAGTTAATTGTAGAATTTGCGAAACGCCTACCTGGTTTTGATAAACTATTGCGGGAGGATCAAATAGCCCTTTTAAAGGTAATTTGTAAACTTCGTAATTCAATAAACAATATAACTACTTTTGGAGTTTGACAATTAATTACGCTATATTTTCGTTTTTACAGGCATGTTCCAGTGAAGTAATGATGTTTAGGATGGCGAGACGGTACGATGCACAAACCGACTCCATTCTTTTCGTCAACAATCAACCGTACTCTCGTGATAGTTATACTTTAGCAGGAATGGGAGAAACGATTGAAGATTTGTTGCATTTCTGTCGAACTATGTACTCAATGAAGGTGGATAATGCGGAGTATGCCTTATTGACGGCGATTGTTATATTTTCCGGTAAGGTTTTTTTGTTACGCATAGTGCGTGGTGATTTTATTGCGTTGTTGTTATAGAGAGACCGTCGTTGATCGAAGGATGGAAGGTGGAAAAATACAGGAGATATATTTAGAAGCGTTGAAGGCGTACGTCGATAATAGAAGAAAACCAAAGCCGGGGACTGTTTTTGCAAAGTTACTTTCAGTTTTAACGGAATTACGGACACTCGGTAATCAAAATTCGGAGATGTGTTTCTCGCTTAAATTGAAAAACAAGAAATTACCACCATTCCTCGCAGAAATATGGGATGTTGATATGAGGACATAGTAGATGCATCTCTCAGATGTAGACCGGAAATGCCGGGTGGGTGTGATGGATGTGCAGTGCTATATAAACAAAACCGGGATAATAATTCTTCGCTTTATAGAAATTATGCTAGTACTACAAGGAAGAATTTTAGTACAGTGTTTTAGCACGTGCAAAGTCCACCACCGAATTGTTGGCTGTGAAATATTGTATAATATACTTTTTTACTAACTGAATGTTGAGACGGCATCTAGAGAATGTTATTATTGAGTATAGATTTATTTAGATAATTGCGTAGGAGATAGTGCTCGACTTGAAAGATATACGTAGCTTTTATAAGCGTGTATAAATTACGCATCGTTTTATATATACTATTATACCAGGCGATTTGCTTACTTAAGATGTAAGACTGGATTGGACTGAAATAAACAGAGGTGCCTTCACGACACACATGGCTCACCAGACTGAGGGCAGGTGCAAAATAGGACAGTGGCATGATATCAAAATGTTAATGCAGAATTAGGAAAATTTTTAATGATCTGTCTAAAAAAGTGCAATTCTTCGTGGAAGAACAAAAAATTTAGTGTTATATTGAAATTGGTGAGAAAATTGAATCTTTCGGAGTGACGTATATTTGTAAAGTCACAAAATGAAAGAGGCATTGCGAAGAAACTATACAAGGAAGCAGCCGTCCGTATTATGTACATATTGGAAAGTGACTCTGTCAGCAGTTTTTCTAAGACATGTGCACCAGTTACGCTGGACATCTGTCATAGTTGCACTAAAAACTGTCCTGCCTTTATAAACTTTTTAATGTTTTAACACAGTAACTCTTGGTGTGTAGTTCTTAGCTTCTCATTTTGATACTATATAGTTTTCTTTCTGCAATAGTACTTCTGCTGCTAGATACTACATACATATATAATATATACAAGAAAAAATATACATATGTGCATTTAATATGTTCACATTCATATTTTCATAATTCATTCGTGTAAGTAATCATATTTTCGTAAAAGAGAGAGAGATGTATTTTTGTTGGACGCAGAATTTATTATTCGCGCCATTTAATGCCTTATATCTGGGAAGCACTCACTATTTTTAACTGAGGGGTCAACCATTATACTATTTTTTAGCGCATAGTCATAGATGTCAGTTTAGTTCAAATCTATACCTTCTAAAAAAAAGAATCGTTCCAATCTTATGTTCAGAATATTCTCATAAGTGTTCTAACTGAAATCGGGATATTACAGACAAGTATAGGAGAATTCAAAGAGTCTTGTGCAGATAACACAGAGCAAGAACATTTCTTCGTTCTGGATGTAGTTGTTTACAAACTGTATACTGTTATCATTACTGACATGCGCATCTTTGATGACAATTTGGGTAGTGAGATAAATGTTCTATTATTAATATATCTGAACAAAGTTATCATCTATACCTGTTGCCACATGTGTTGTTCTAAAATTTTTCTGAATTCTCAATTTGGGGAATTTCGAGTAAAGCGAAGAAGAAATTGATTTGCTGCACAGTTCAAATTGTTTGTGTACCCGAGTATCCTAATTTAAACATTTATGTGAATATTAATGACCACAATTTTAGAGTACTAAAATATTCTTTAATGAAATAGAAACATTTGCTCACGATTATGAATGCCTTTAGTTTTTGTATTGTTTTACAAATGACATGTACATCACCCAAAAAGGATAGAATAGTTTCTAAAATTTTGTGTCCGACTTGCAATAAGGCAAATGTTTGTCAGAAACAATTGTTCCAAAGAGCTCAAACATATATTAACTTGATCTTCATTGACCTACGGCATCTTTGATTTTGTTTATGGAATACAAGACAAAATTTTGATTGTTATGTGTAAACAACGATTACATTTCATATACCTAATCGAAAACTCATGTACAAAAATTTCAGGAGCACACAAGTGCATTACACTGTTGACTTACTTAATCGGTGGACCCTTCCAAGTTCACTGCCAACAGGGGCTCTGTCTCTCTCATACATTACATGTGGTATCGCCATTTCCTTATCTCTCATTCAAACACAGGAATATTGATTAATTATGGACGTACCCTACTCTCGAGGAAGATTTTCGAACCATGTGCAAGGATAGGATGTTATTTTAGTAAATTCCACTCTCTTCGTTTATCTGAGAATTGTAAGTCCATTTATGATCAATAATCTTGTAAGTATATGTTAAAACCGTTGCAGTCTTAATCGTGTTAAAAATTGTCAAATATCGTTTCTACACCCAAACATCTTACGTGTAAGCACAAGGCGAACACTGCCACATTTGCTAAAACTGCCAATAATATTGTCAACATTAAAAAAAAAACAGATGAAAGACTGCACGGTTATTGCCATTTATAAAAACAAGAACTGCTGTTACTTGTATACACATTAAAAAAAAATTCGCGTTTTATTAAAACATTTTGTAATGAATGTCGTGTATACTTATACATACACTATAATATAACAATTAAGTTGTTGGCACTAGAATCAATCGATTATAGATTCTAGTTGGCAGATTGTCTAAAACGATAGAGAAAATATTGGCAAACTTTCGAAAGCAAGTAACAGAATGCACATGCTTACTGCAACAGAAAACTTGTGTTAAGATAATTTTCGCATTCTCTCACTTGTTTTGATTCTTTTACTTTAGCAGACAATTAACCGCTGACTCAATTATTGCACCTGAATAGTTTGCCCTTTGTTATAATTTACTGTTGAAACTTGTTAAAGACACATCATTAGTTGCTGTTGGTAATTAAATGTCTGTTAATTTAAAGAGAACTTTAATTCCTTTAAGAGTGAATTTATACTGATTTTAGATTAATGAAAAAGTGCAATATGTACAAATTCTACTAATTTACTTTTTTTATATATTATATTGGTTATACTTGATTATTGTGTGTTAATTTTATACTGAGCAAACTAGTGGCAGTATTATGTAAGTTTCGGACCAGCACGGTTTTAACGTTTTCCGTCTTGGTTCTGTACATCTCCCATATATTTACACAGATATGGTAATTCTATTTGAAACTATAAAAAAAAATGTATTTCACTTCTTTCTTCAGTTTTATAGAGAATTTATTTTAATATTATTACTGTAATTAAAGCGTCAAGTAGAATAACCATTCTTCAGACAAATTACCTGCAATTTGACCTTTAAAAATAAGAGTGTTGTAAAGCAATGAGAATGTTTCGATGAATATATTTTGTGCAGTAAACAGTAATTCGATAGTTAAAATGTGTCTCATTTATTATTTATTTTTTAGGTAAGATGTCCCTGTTTCAATTTCGGAATCGCAAAGTTGTATTGTACCTACCCTAAAGCTAGCCACCCTTTCTAGATGCCAATTCATTTATTTTAAACTGACCCTGTCCAGGTCTACTGTTTGTTATGGGAGTTTCTACATTTCCTACCGAAGGTACAATAATTTTTGCATTATTTTTTGGAACTACTTATTCATCACTTTGTTGTGTGCCGTTCTTGTCATGTTTGATATAGTAGAATGTACTTGGTGTTGGATATTTATTTGTTTCAATGTAACCATTTTTAAGTTGGGCCCCACCTTTCTTAGAGCCGCTTCCCCATCCAGCGTCCTCAGGTTTGTCTCACGTGTGGGATGGCTTGAGTGACGCTGCGGGGTCGAACGACTCTAATCGGGGAGGCAGCACAAAGGGCCCGAATAAGTGGCCTAGGTGCGTGTCGGATTTCCCACCCTCCCATCGAAATCCCACCTTTCTGAATTATAATAAAACTGAAAACTGAATAATAAAAATTGTTGCTAAAGACTTAGTTTGACATTTTAAAAAATCATTGATAAAATCATACCATAAATTTGGGACATACTACATAAATATTTTTGTACTAATGAAACATTTTTCTAAAAAAAACATTGTCTGTATGTTTTGAATGTATTCCAAATTACTGACTCTCTCTGTATAGTATGGCCTGTAATTATCTCTAGCCATTAGTTTTTCTATAACAATTCTTTTTATCTTCTCTTTTACAGATAACAAAATGCTACTGGTTTGCTTCGATTGTAAATCCATTCATACACAACCACAAATTTTTGTAGAATTCCAAAAAATGAAAACAACAATGAAGGATACCCATCCCTTATCTTACCTTATGTGACTATTACAATGACCGTTTTATTTATTTGAAAGAGAAACTCTTGAATAGAGATGGAGTAGGCGAGACACAAATATAGTTTAGAGTAACAGGTCTATCTCTTCTTTGAGCAGTCTTTGTAGCCTTACAGGTTAACATCGCATTGCCCCACAAGGTATTTATAATTATGCAACCCTCCCAACTACTGTTTTATTTGCACAAACCCTTAGTAGAGTTTTCCTTAGCTGAGAGTGTGCTATGAATAAATATTAAGAGTAATGTGCTCTATATTGACAACTAACTACTTCCTTATACAGGGTGTCCGGGAAAAAGTGGGAAACCTCTCGTATTCAGACAAAGCATGGAAAAGTAAGATGACAAGTTCCTATAAAAATTTTTTCTACAGGCCTTCCCTGCGGAGATTAGGAGCGGGCTAAGCTAAGCTTTACCCATTGATGCTCAAATTTTTAATACCCTGTATGATAAAGACTTTAAAGAAACGAATCTGTGTAGCTTGAACCTTAGACTCAAAAAATGTACTCTTGTTTATTGTCGATAAAATGAACCGCTGTCGAGATTAAGAATAATAAATGAATTCATGTTTTTTCTAATAAAAGTTAACATTCATTCATAAGTAACATGAATTCGTTTATTATTCTTTATCTCGAAAACAGTTCATTTGATCGAAAATAAATAAGAGTACATTTTTTTTTGAGTCTAAGGTTCAAGCTACCCAGATTCATTTCTTTAAAGTCTTTATCATACAGGGTGTTAAAAATTTGAGCACTGATGTGTAAAACTTAGCCCGCCCCTGATAAACTAGAAAATCTAAATATGTTTCATAGACACAATTTTAAGTGGTTTTCTCTAGTGTCCATCATATAAATTTTTTATGAAATTATATTGAGTTCTCTGAGAGTTATTTAAGAAAAAACCATGGGAGTCCTTCATGGGCACATAACTCTGCAGGGAAGGTCCGGACACTCTGTATACATTGGTTTTGTAACAATCTCACCCACTATTTAGAAGGATACATGGTAATTCTGTAGCCTTATTGAAGGTCTTACTTCTCTTCCCGAACATCTTAGTATCAGGTCAGGTTGTACCTCGTGATGTTCTGGCAAGGTCAGTGTGGTTCTGGTTGTAGTTCCACTGTCACACCTCTTGCTTCTGGTTGTAGTTTCACTAATGGACCTCTTGGTTCATTGTTAATTTTGGAAGATAGTTCCAAATTTCCATGTTTTTGTTTGCCAGTGAAATACCATCTTGCTTGCACCCGATCTCCCACTCTTAATTCACATACCCTGGGAGATATGCTGCAAAAGTGGATTTTTCAATTTAAGTATAATTCTGATGGAGATTTATCACAGGAGAGACCTGTATCGCATTAGGATTTCTTGAATTTTCCTCTGAAGAGGTAATGTAGACCAAGTCATGACTTGTAGTTTATTTTTGACAGGCTGTACAATGGTTCTGGATTCTGGATTATGATGGGAAGGTGGTCTGGTCAGAAGTCCACTCGCACATAGGCCACCTATTCGGGCTCTTTGTCCTGCCTCCTTGATTAGAGTCATTCAACCCCACATCATTACTCAAGCCATCCCACACATGAGATAAACCTGAGGATGCTAGACGGGGAAGCGGCTGTAATCTGTACAATGGTTGGGTTTAACCGTCGAGATTTGGCGTCGACCACAATAAAAAAATGATGGACCTGGAATGGTCCAGCATAGTCTATGTCAACCCTTTCGAAATTTTTTGACAGTCCATCTCAGTGGTGTAATAGCTGCTTTTGGAGGGTTTTTTCTTATTCTGCTACTGTCTTGGCAAGCTTTCACAATATTTTCTACGTCTATGTCCCAATAAACGTACTGCCTAGCTAGTTGTTTCATTGTTACTATTAGTCGCGTCAACCCTTGCGAACCCCTGGAAAGGTCGGATCGGGATGCGGTTTTCTGCATTCTCTTCCAAAACGATTATCACGAAATGTACCTCGGTAGAATTTTCCCTCCCACCGAAAATTGCATCGCTGCAGGCCAAAGTGCACGCGAAAAATGCATTATATGGGAGGCCTTTTCAAATTTGATAAATAAGGGTCAGAACTGGCCCGGATCGGGTACTCGGGGGTTTTCGAGGTCGCTGATCACGAATATAATGTTCAAATTGACCTCCGAATGACGTTCAAGCCCAGGTTTCGGTGCACCAGGTGCCGGTGGGGTGTTCGCCGATGCCAGATTTGGATTCAGCGGGCCAAAAAACCCCCCGAAATTATTTTTGGTTGACCTTCTTTGATTGTGTCAGGAAAACTCCCGGAGATGACGTTTAGGGTCAGGTTCTGGTGCACCAGGTGTTCGGAGGTCAATTTGAACATTATATTCGTGATCAGAGACCTCGAAAACCTCCGAGTACCCGATCCGGGCCAGTTCTGACCCTTATTTATCAAATTTGAAAAGGCCTCCCAGATAATGCATTTTTCGCGTGCACTTTGGCCTGCAGCGATGCAATTTTCGGTGGGAGGGAAAATTCTACCGAGGTACATTTCGTGATAATCGTTTTGGAAGAGAATGCAGAAAACCGCATCCCGATCCGACCTTTGGCACCACTTTCCCAGCATCATCCCCATTTCCGCAACGGTTGACGCGACTATATAGCTACATGGGTGTGCTGAAGTGCATTAACCACTATTTGATGCATGGAAGTTGGTACAACTACTCGTCCTTTAAAAATATCTCCGGTTTGAAGTTATACTTGAGTCCAAAATTTTGCCATGTATTAGATCTGATTTCATTTTTAATAGTCGTTCATCATGTGAGGTTTCTTCAGCAAATGTTTTGTAATTGAGATGTTCGTTGGAAATTTGATAAATAATTTTATTAGAAAGTAAGGAGAGAAAATATTGTTCAATCTGAGAAAAATTGTCTTAAATGAGAGAGATTTTGACAGAAAATCGGTATGGACGTTTGTTGCATCATTCTTGGAAAGTTTTTCTGTTAATGTTCTGCGCCCATTTTTGAAATTGTGTAGATGTATAAGTTTAGACACAAAATTAGGTTTTTAAAGTTTTATACTAACTACACTAACCACAATTTTAATAGTTTAAAAGGCTTGAATTATCCATTTATTTATATCCCATCCTCGTCAGCAATTTATGTCTATTTAGATTAAACACTCGCTATCGATTCCTTTGGGTAAAACTTTAATGTAACAAAAAAATTAATCATGAGATAATCCATTGTGCCCTATATTAACAATTGATTACTTCCTCAGGATAGATAGATTTATAATAGTGTTTCATCCAGTAGTAGAGGATCTTTCACAGGATTTATGGCGGCCTTTTACTTTTTTCCAGTCGTATTCAAACCTGTATTACCCCAGAGTGAAACGTAAACACGCTTATCATTAGACTACAGAAGTAGCTAAATGTGCAGATATGTACCAAATAAAAATTGAATGGAATGTTACAGTTACAGGAGAAAATATCTGAATGGTGGTGGGACAGAAAGCAATTTGTTCAAGGGCTGAATATGAATGTGAGTACTTTGGTTGCACACATTCCGTCATGGTTTTTAGAAAAACTGTTTGATTTTTCTAGGCAATTTATCTATTATTTTGGAGAAACAAATTCAATTTAATTATTTAGGATTATCTCCCATTGCGACACTTTGTAATGAAAGTAATCAATAGTAAAGAACTATTATATCACAATTAAATATATAATTTTACATATAAATAATGAAGTTAAGTACATTATAGTCTAATAAATACAAATGTAATATAAACATCGAAGATCATACATAATAATACATCTATCTTTCTTGAGAGTATAACGAAAATCGTAACATTTTTGGCAAGACAGAATATTTCAACAATCATTCGAATGTGGTCGAAGAATTGTCCTCTGAAACATAAAAAGTGAACGTGACGACATTACGAATATGGTATAAAAACGTACCTTCTTCGAAGAACTCACGTTGGGTAGTATCGCATCGTTATGTTGCGTTAATTCATATAATACATTGGAATGAGACAATTTCATGCACTCTTCTAACGTCTTAATAAAAGTATCACATGTAGCCGTAAGTAAACTTGTAGCTTCGTCCATTTTTGCAATTTCGGGACCACCTTCCGAATTTGCCGCCGTTTTAACAGTATGAACTTGTTGCATAAGTAAGTCGCAGTACAGTCTAAGTTCGGACTTTTTGCTTTTAAGCGTATCTACTTCCGATTCACTATTATAAAATGTATTGTCACTAGCGTCTTTTCGATTTCTACTTGAAACACACGCTTTAGCAGTGCCTAATGCGATCAGCCAACCTTGTCGTTCTTGGGGCGTAGCTGCTTTCAAATATAAATGTTGCTCTCCGGGAATGTCCAAGTCCAATCGGGTGGTATCAAGTGTGTGTGCTATAATGAGTAGGTAATTACTTATGTATATTAGTTGTATGAAAATGTTACCGATTATTTCACAGGCTTGCACCTTGATAGATCCTTTACTACCCTTGTTAACTTCCTCCTGTGATTTGTAATATGTTAAAATGCCATTTTCCAGTATAAACCATCTTGTTTGCCACCCTAAAGATTTTCTTTTACATTCTATTACAATGAGGAGCATTAATTACCGTTCCAATAATTTGTCCATTTCCACAATACACCCTCCATTCTTCCACCACCTTGACTTGATCTACATTTTTAAAGTACCGTTTAAGTCAGTTTTTTATTTGACGGAATTTTTAATTATGAAAAGAAAAAAAATTGTTATGATTAAAGACACGTCAACATATTTACGTATAGCATCTTAGCATCGGTATATTTACAGACAGCTGATATTGACACTTTTTTTGTTCAGCGCCATCTATGATTGTCAATTCAATTAGTGCAATGTAGGTTGCATTTATTTATTTATTTATTATGACAATTGCATTTGTGTTTATACTGTATGAATTTTGATATTATTGAGTTCATAAGGAAATTATAAGAGGAATAATAACAAAATTATTGAATAAAGCGGGGCATATTCCATTATAACAAACGACATAACATTTTTAAATGACGCGCTCTTTTTGGTAACTTGTCACAGTGGCTTGGCTACATCTATGGTATCTGGTATAATCTAAAATAATTAGAATACCTACATTTCTATGGTTAATTGTAGCTGAATGTGACCAACGAAATTTTGAATGTGGCCTATCCTAGCACTTGTTTTAGAAATCAAGAAATCTAACCACACATTTTTCTACTTTTTTTAACTTAACCATAGGTAAAATTTTATAATGATTTATTATTATCGTTAATTGTAATTTTTAAGCACATATAGTACACTATCAATTTAAGAATCTTTTAAGTTTGTTAATATGGAGAAGCATGGCCCGAATGGAGTTGCAAACTTAGAGGAGATAAAAAAGATGATTAAACACGAAAAAATGTCTATCAGTCGTTTAAAGTCTCTGAAATTACCGAGGAATCTTAATTTAGGAGGTACAAAACCGAAGAAAGTCTACACACCTAACTTGAATGCCATCCGAAACAAAGAAAAACAAACTTTGTAAGTTTGAACATTCGATACTAAAATTCTATAAACAGAAAACGTTAAACAACTTGTCTTAATTATATTACAGATCTACGAGGAGAACAAATACACAAAAAAATACACCCCAGAAAAGACAGTTTGGAGATAGTCCACATGCAAATAAAAAAGCGAAATATGTACAGTCCGATGGAATATTTTCACAAGGTGTGGGAGAACTAAAACGTTCCTCCTCGTCTCAAAGTATGAGAGTTCATCATTCGACAGATCAAAACTCACTAACAAAACCTAAAATTAAAAAAGGACAAGTAAAGAAGCTGGATTATTTTTATCTAAGTACTAATCGTTCAATTTAAAAGGTTATCAAAAACGAGGATCCACATTCATCCACTGCATTGATATATGATAATGATAGTGACTCAGAATCGGACAATGATTATTTTCCAGTCGTTTTACCACTTAGCTCTAACAAAAGTTACATTATTATAGGTGTGTTAGTATTTGACTTAACCGTTTCATTACAGATTCGTTTTCAAGTAAATTCTCTATTAAGCAAGAACCCCCTATTAAAATTAAAGCTGAAGAATCTTCGGATGAACATGAGTCTAGTAAATGCACACCATTACCCAATTGTTTTAAAGCAAATGGTAAGAATAACATTCACCCTTGTGAAGTATCATTTCTGCTATGTTTAACATATACATTATATTATGTGTTGCATGTTCAGTTGACTAATCATTGTGTATCTATATAATATCAGCTGGCCTCTCTGTGCAATACACTTGAAGCCAATGGTGTATTTTTGTTTTCTCTCCATAATTCACTTGATTGTATTTAAAAAAGGTGGTATAGTCCGTAAAATGAATGATTGCGATTTTCGGCTTGCGCTTTATTTGGCGTGCACGCTCGTAGTTTGTATTTATTTCGTTCTAACACACAATATTTGGAAATACAGAGAATGGAATGCTACATTATCGTCGCTGCGGGTGTTAGAACGAAATAGATACAAACTACGAGCGTGCACGCCAAATAAAGCGCAAGCCGAAAATCGCAATCATTCATTTTACGGACTATATTGAAAAAATATTTCGAGTTGCATTTTATTAAATTTAACCCTAATTGCTTTGAAAGTGACAAGCAGACTTAAATGTTTACCAATAAAAAAAATTTAGTCATTAACGCAAGTTAGAAATTGTTTATTCGATTAGCAAAGGGAAATAAACTAATTATACAAAAGTAGAAATATTGTATATTTCTATAAACTTCTTCTTCACTAACCTTTGTATCTTTCAATCCATCTCTTTCTTGGTCTCCCATATTCTCTCCTCTTCTGTGTATTCTGAGTTTTTTTTCTGTATTAATTTCTTCTCTTTCTTAACTGTGTCCATGGCAACTTATCTGTTTCTTCTTTTTGAACGATGTCACTGGTTTTTAGTTTTTGACCATTCGCGTAACATTTTCTTTGATTTCCTTACCGCATTCCCTTTTTCCAGCAATAGTATTTCCATTTTCCGTTTGCGACTTTTGTTTATAGCCCAGATTTCGCAGTCTAGGTTAGTCTTGATATGAATTGTATCTCTCCGTTTAATCTTTTTCTATATGTCACTATAATACGATTGTGTATAATATATGTTTGTAGTTTTCCTCTCTTTGTTGTATCTATCATACTGTCTAGGCTAGGTATTGGTAAGTTGTTACTATTGCTCACCATTTATGTTAAGAATCTCAACCATGATTGTTCTGCTATTGACTATCATTACTTTTGATTTGTTTACATTAATTTGATGTTTCCCCAGTATTTTTATTAATATTTTGAACAAGTCGAAGGTAACTTAAATTTATAAAGAAAATAAAACAATTCTTCTTTTCTATATGGTAGAAGTTCGTTTATTCAAAGTATCCTTGTTCGTCTTTTAAAATACAGCTATACATTTCCTGTACCTTATTTATAATAATAATAATAATAAGTATTCCGAGAAGTATTCTTGTATGTGATTCAAGATGACCGACGAAAGACATAGTTTCGTAATTGTCACACCATTTGTAGAAGAAAATGAGAAAATACATAAAGAAAGAAATGGGAGAATATTTAAAGCAGGAAAAATACTTGAAAACCTTGCTTTTCCATTTCTTACATTATTTGATTTTCTCTTGTTTTGTCTATTGTTATTTGTAACACTGTGTTTCTTCTATACAATATAAAGTGAATTAATTCATCAGTTTTTCTTCTTATACGTGATTTTTTTGGTAAATTAATGTGAGGATGTTTTCGTTTTTATTCCTTTATTTCTCTCACTATTTGTACTTCCTTTTTGATTTTGAGTTGAGATGTTTCAAAACTTATTGCTGTCCTCATGATTTTCGTACTCTCTTACACATTGTTCACATTATTCAGAAATAATATCTACTCTCATGTTTTCTGTCCTTCCTGTTTTGATTTTCAATCATATTGGTGATTTTCCATATTTTCATATCCATCACATACAGTTAGTTACATGTGTGGTACCTTTGGGGATCTATGTTGGGCCCACTATTATTTGTCACGTTTATAAATCATTTTCCTAGTACAGTAAAACCTCGATATAACGGACTAATTGGGGGGAGGGGGTGTCCGTAAAAGCCGAAAGTCCGTTATATAAAAATAAGTTTAAAAGAAATCAAAAAACCTATGCTAAGCAAGTAAGAAAGCATTATTCTCCGCGTTATCAGCCGGCCGTACTGAAAACGCTGAAATCACAAGAAATGTAGGTCAATGTACAGTAAAAGGAAGGTAATCCGTTTGAACTGAGGAATGAAACGCACGCTTAATTACATTTACGTATTTTTATTTTTATTTTCTTGAAATAAATTTGTGTTTTTGTAGTAAAATTTGTACTTTATGTATAATATCAAGAGGACTTTTTAAATTTTTTTACCGGATTTTTTGTCCGTTATATCCGAAGTCCGTTAAATAGAGGTCCGTTATATCGAGGTTTTACTGTATTTCTCACAGCAAGTTACAATGTATGACGACATCATTAGTATTGTTATTAGCGGCAATATAATTGTCCGAATTAATAGCAAACAAAATGACCCTATCAGTCTGTGCAAACATTTTTGAATTTATGAATGCTGTCTGAAAAAATTATATGACCGTGGCGCCGTGGCACAAGTCATATACGTATAATGTAGTAATAATAGATAATGTCATGTATTAGATTTCATTTGAGAAACAAAAATAATTACAACCTCATCTGAAATCTAAGTTCAGTTGATTATCTATGTTAAATTACTCATTAAGCTGCTCGAATTAATACATGTTACAGACAGAAGTTTTAAAAAATGCTTAAACAATATCTAACTGAAACTAGTTTTTATCGAATACAAGAGCTCCTAGAACACTAATTATTTCTTTATTTTTTTTGTATATGTAGTTATGTAGTTTACTTTTTATAGACTTATATTTTTGACATATGTTGACTTATTGTATTACATTATACTTTGTTTATAGATTATTACGGTTATAATTAATTTATTTTCTAATGAACCGAGGGAATATTTTAAATTTAGGTTCATTGACAATTTATTGCATAAGTCATAAGTCACATTAAATTTCAGGTGATTTTCTTAGTCTCCTGCGTCACTTTCAATTTATGTTCAAGAGTTTATTTTTTGTCTATGACAATACACTACCTTAATGTTTTTGTTTTTATTTATAAAAAAGGAGTTTTCCATCATTAAACATTATTATTATTAAAATAACCTTTCAACAGGGATTAACTTTAAAGATAAAGAATGGCAATCTGCAGAGATTAGCAGTTTTTTGTTGTTTAGTTATTGTTGTTGTTATTAAATTACATGAGAACATGTTAGTCTCTGAAAAGGTCGATTGTATTTGATGTCTTATTAATTATATTATAGTGAAAGTAGAAAATTCCGAACCTGTAGTAGTAGGTCCACAGACAGCGTTCATGGACGATGTAACAAAATGTGATGATGACAATGTTGTATTTTCATTAATAGAGGTACGAAAAGTAAGTAAAATAATCATAAATTGTACCACTTTTTCTGCAGTTACCAAGTACATTCGTTGGAAAGGTATGGAGTGACGATTCAAAAGAAACTAATCTCGATTATACACTAAGATGTTTACCGGAAGGCCAAATTGGAAAAATTTGTGTGCATAAATCGGGCAAAATGGAATTCGTAGTACAGAACACAGAATTTCGTTTACAAGTTGTCGAACCCGAGTGTTTTGAACAGGTAAAGAAACAGATATATGTCCCAAGTTCTTTATTAATAGTTTATTAGACTGCCGTACAGTTTCCCGGAAAAGAAAGTACGTCTTTGGAACCATCCTTAGTTACTCTAGGAAATGTAACCGAAAATCTCTTGGTGACTCCAGACTGGAATAAAATGTTCGAATGTGCCCAACAGAAATCTAAGTTTTATTGGTGAACAAACGTTTATAGTGTCTTGCGATATTATATTTAGTTAATTTATCAGTACGCTTATCCTTTGGTGCATATAATAAATGGGACATATGCGTGTGAAAAAAAGTCAGCAAAGTGCAAGATTCTAGAGGCAAAATGATAATGATTCACTGAAAAATATTAGCTATAAATTGAGTATGAAAGTTGTTTAATTTTTGTCACGATTTTGAATGGCACAATAAAATTGATTTTTCTATAAAATATGTAATTTTACAATCAAAAGAAACCCTAAAATAGTTTTGATATAATTGTTGAACTGGCAGTCATCAGCATTCTTCACATACGAGTACATCTTTTGAAGCTGGGTAGCTCTCAATTTGTCCAGGTCCTTTGTGTAAGAAGTGAAGTAAAAGAATTTCAATTTTCAGGATTTTAACATGTTTTTGAAACTCGTGAAACTAATGGTAACACTTGCTTCAATGTGTTGCTTGGTTTATAACAGGTGCACTTTGAGTTGACGCTATGCACCATTCTTTCCTTGTTTCCTTTTTCCGATTCACGTCCTCGCTGTAAAATAGGCAAAACATTTTTGGTAACAGTTTAGTATCCAGGTTCAGACCAATTTTGGGTAAAATTGTTATGCATGATCGGGAAGGGGTCTTTTAGAAGAAAAATGAAATAAATTTGTCTCGGAAAATGACCTTTTTTGCAAACAAATTTTTTTGTTAAGCACTTAATTGTAGAGTTATAGTTACAGTCAACTTTGGTATAAATACCTTAATGTTATAGTTTAATAGAGCAAGTAACAATATTGAAGCACATTTATCTCTGAAACAACATTAATGGTGTAACCTGAAGGCACAGTTCTGTGAAGAAGTTTCATTGCTGCTACTTTTCTATTTTGTGGCATTTAAGCTATTGAACCATGAACTGTTATGTGTTTCAATAAATTGCTTTTCAATTTTGAGGAATAACCACAATCATGACATTTAAACTGTCCTGGATTATGATGCAATTTCACATGTCTCACTAAATATTCTTTCAATTTTGTTGTAAAGTTACACTGATTACATGTAAACTGTTCGGGATCATGATGCGCCTTTACATGTCTCAGTAAACATCTTTTCACTTTTGTAGAATAACTGCACTGTTGACATTTAAATTGTACTGAACCGTGATATACTTTTACATGTCTCACTAAATAAAGTTTTAATTTTGTTGTGAAGTTGCATTGCTGACATTTAAACTGTCCTGGATTATGATGCACTTTCACATGTCTCGCTAAATATTCTTTCAATTTTGTTGTAAAGTTACACTCATTACATTTAAACTGTACGGGATCATGATGCACCTTTCCATGTCTCAGTAAATATCTTTTCACGTTTGTAGAATAACTGCACTGTTGACATTTAAATTGTACTGAACCGTGAAACACTTTTACATGTCTCACTAAATAAAGTTTTAATTTTGTTGTGAAGTTGCATTGCTGACATTTTAACTGTTCTGCATCGTGATGTACTTTTATGTGATCTAATAGATAGTCTTTACTTTTTGTGACATAGTTGCACCAATCACATTTCAACTCCTCTGAATTGTGATACACTCTCACATGTTTTAATAAAGAGTTTTTCCATTTTGTAGTCAAGCCACAAAGATGACATTTAAACTCTTCTGAACCATGCCCTGCTTTCACATGCCTCAATAAAGACTCCTTCCATTTTGTGGAATAATTACATTGTTCACACTTAAAGTTTACTGAACCATGATACACTCTCACATGTCTTGATAAATATCGTTTCAATTTTGTTGTAAACATGCACTGCTCACATTTCAACTGTTTTGAATTGTGATGTACTTTTATATGATCTAATAGATAATCTTTACGTTTTGTGACATAGTTGCACTGATCACATTTAAATTGTTCTAAACCATGATTGAATGTTACATGCCTCAACAAACTATGATTCCATTTTGTGGAATAATTACACTGTTGACATTTAAACTGCATTGAATTATGATGCGCTTTCAAATGTTTCAGCAAATATTTTTTTAATTTTGTTGTAAAGTTGCACTGATGACATTTCAACTGTTGGAAATCGTGGTATACTTTTATATGATCTAATAGATAATCTTTACTTTTTGTGACATAGTTGCACTGGTCACATTTAAATTGTTCCGAACCATGGTGCAATGCTACATGTCTCAATAAACTTTGATTCCATTTTGTAGTAAAACTACACTGTTGACATTTATACTTCTTTAAACTTTGACAATGTTTCACATGATCAATTAAATATTTCCTACATTTTGTTATATAAGGACAATGGAAACATTGAAACACTTGTGAACCAAGATGTTGTTTCAAATGTGGATGTAAATATCCTTCGAATTGTGTTGCGTAGTTACACTGCTTACATTTATATTTTTTAGTAACATTCTGTAAATTATATTTCAATCCACTATTTAACTTCTCTACAGATGCAGTTGATTTTCTAGTTCGTGTTTTAGTTCCTTTAATTCTGAATTTATTTTTACAGTTTACATATTCACTTTTCGTAATTGCTCCATTGTTGTCATTAACAAAAGGTTGCACTGGATTTAAAATAGCATTCGAGTTAATCTTAAAATCATTCGATTCTTGCTTTAATGATATACCATTATAATAATCTTCATTTATTTCGTACTCTTGTTTTATAACAAAGGAATTTAGTTCTACTTCCTGTTTTGGTTCAACCTTTTCAACTTCAATCAGTGTTTCTTCGCCAGTTGAATTTATTTCTAGCTGTGGTTCATCTTTGATTATATGCATAATAAATTTATTATCTTCTGTGGACATAATTGATTCTAGATTAGAATTTAATATAATTGAACGTAAAACAAGGTTGGGAGGAGGATAGTTACGTTAGTCAATAGAAATAGTTCAAAAGTATTCATTAAAAATACGTAAGAACTACTATATGATGTTTGAACTATTGCCGAAGGCACATGTGAATCTATAGGTGTTTTCTTTTTGCACGTTGTGGTCAGCCCTGTCAATAACACACCATTCGTTTTATAAAAATAATTTGTTCTCTATTCGTTTTAAAAGCTTTATGTAAGTTTTATATTAACCTGAGTCAGAAATGTCATATGCCGCAAGGCACTTCAATCACGTGATACTTGTGACTTTACCTAACCCTGTGGCGATGCAAAAAGAAAACACCTATTGAAAATGAAGGGTCGGAATATGGGATACGTAAAGGCAAAATTACGTTATGCTCATGGGCAGATCCACGGGGGGGGGGGGGGGGGGGGGGGGCTATGAACTCCTTGGTTCATTCTTTATAGTGGGAATTGATAAAAAAGAACATAAAAGTTGAAACCCGTGAATTCAGCATTTTGGTGGAATGTTCAGGAGATTTGGAGATTAAAACCCAGCTATAATATAAAATTGATTTTTCTATAAAATATGTAATTTTACAATCAAAAGAAACCCTAAAATAGTTTTGATATAATTGTTGAACTGGCAGTCATCAGCATTCTTCACATACGAGTACATCTTTTGAAGCTGGGTAGCTCTCAATTTGTCCAGGTCCTTTGTGTAAGAAGTGAAGTAAAAGAATTTCAATTTTCAGGATTTTAACATGTTTTTGAAACTCGTGAAACTAATGGTAACACTTGCTTCAATGTGTTGCTTGGTTTATAACAGGTGCACTTTGAGTTGACGCTATGCACCATTCTTTCCTTGTTTCCTTTTTCCGATTCACGTCCTCGCTGTAAAATAGGCAAAACATTTTTGGTAACAGTTTAGTATCCAGGTTCAGACCAATTTTGGGTAAAATTGTTATGCATGATCGGGAAGGGGTCTTTTAGAAGAAAATGAAATAAATTTGTCTCGGAAATGACCTTTTTTGCAAACAAATTTTTTTGTTAAGCACTTAATTGTAGAGTTATAGTTACAGTCAACTTTGGTATAAATACCTTAATGTTATAGTTTAATAGAGCAAGTAACAATATTGAAGCACATTTATCTCTGAAACAACATTAATGGTGTAACCTGAAGGCACAGTTCTGTGAAGAAGTTTCATTGCTGCTACTTTTCTATTTTGTGGCATTTAAGCTATTGAACCATGAACTGTTATGTGTTTCAATAAATTGCTTTTCAATTTTGAGGAATAACCACAATCATGACATTTAAACTGTCCTGGATTATGATGCAATTTCACATGTCTCACTAAATATTCTTTCAATTTTGTTGTAAAGTTACACTGATTACATGTAAACTGTTCGGGATCATGATGCGCCTTTACATGTCTCAGTAAACATCTTTTCACTTTTGTAGAATAACTGCACTGTTGACATTTAAATTGTACTGAACCGTGATATACTTTTACATGTCTCACTAAATAAAGTTTTAATTTTGTTGTGAAGTTGCATTGCTGACATTTAAACTGTCCTGGATTATGATGCACTTTCACATGTCTCGCTAAATATTCTTTCAATTTTGTTGTAAAGTTACACTCATTACATTTAAACTGTACGGGATCATGATGCACCTTTCCATGTCTCAGTAAATATCTTTTCACGTTTGTAGAATAACTGCACTGTTGACATTTAAATTGTACTGAACCGTGAAACACTTTTACATGTCTCACTAAATAAAGTTTTAATTTTGTTGTGAAGTTGCATTGCTGACATTTTAACTGTTCTGCATCGTGATGTACTTTTATGTGATCTAATAGATAGTCTTTACTTTTTGTGACATAGTTGCACCAATCACATTTCAACTCCTCTGAATTGTGATACACTCTCACATGTTTTAATAAAGAGTTTTTCCATTTTGTAGTCAAGCCACAAAGATGACATTTAAACTCTTCTGAACCATGCCCTGCTTTCACATGCCTCAATAAAGACTCCTTCCATTTTGTGGAATAATTACATTGTTCACACTTAAAGTTTACTGAACCATGATACACTCTCACATGTCTTGATAAATATCGTTTCAATTTTGTTGTAAACATGCACTGCTCACATTTCAACTGTTTTGAATTGTGATGTACTTTTATATGATCTAATAGATAATCTTTACGTTTTGTGACATAGTTGCACTGATCACATTTAAATTGTTCTAAACCATGATTGAATGTTACATGCCTCAACAAACTATGATTCCATTTTGTGGAATAATTACACTGTTGACATTTAAACTGCATTGAATTATGATGCGCTTTCAAATGTTTCAGCAAATATTTTTTTAATTTTGTTGTAAAGTTGCACTGATGACATTTCAACTGTTGGAAATCGTGGTATACTTTTATATGATCTAATAGATAATCTTTACTTTTTGTGACATAGTTGCACTGGTCACATTTAAATTGTTCCGAACCATGGTGCAATGCTACATGTCTCAATAAACTTTGATTCCATTTTGTAGTAAAACTACACTGTTGACATTTATACTTCTTTAAACTTTGACAATGTTTCACATGATCAATTAAATATTTCCTACATTTTGTTATATAAGGACAATGGAAACATTGAAACACTTGTGAACCAAGATGTTGTTTCAAATGTGGATGTAAATATCCTTCGAATTGTGTTGCGTAGTTACACTGCTTACATTTATATTTTTTAGTAACATTCTGTAAATTATATTTCAATCCACTATTTAACTTCTCTACAGATGCAGTTGATTTTCTAGTTCGTGTTTTAGTTCCTTTAATTCTGAATTTATTTTTACAGTTTACATATTCACTTTTCGTAATTGCTCCATTGTTGTCATTAACAAAAGGTTGCACTGGATTTAAAATAGCATTCGAGTTAATCTTAAAATCATTCGATTCTTGCTTTAATGATATACCATTATAATAATCTTCATTTATTTCGTACTCTTGTTTTATAACAAAGGAATTTAGTTCTACTTCCTGTTTTGGTTCAACCTTTTCAACTTCAATCAGTGTTTCTTCGCCAGTTGAATTTATTTCTAGCTGTGGTTCATCTTTGATTATATGCATAATAAATTTATTATCTTCTGTGGACATAATTGATTCTAGATTAGAATTTAATATAATTGAACGTAAAACAAGGTTGGGAGGAGGATAGTTACGTTAGTCAATAGAAATAGTTCAAAAGTATTCATTAAAAATACGTAAGAACTACTATATGATGTTTGAACTATTGCCGAAGGCACATGTGAATCTATAGGTGTTTTCTTTTTGCACGTTGTGGTCAGCCCTGTCAATAACACACCATTCGTTTTATAAAAATAATTTGTTCTCTATTCGTTTTAAAAGCTTTATGTAAGTTTTATATTAACCTGAGTCAGAAATGTCATATGCCGCAAGGCACTTCAATCACGTGATACTTGTGACTTTACCTAACCCTGTGGCGATGCAAAAAGAAAACACCTATTGAAAATGAAGGGTCGGAATATGGGATACGTAAAGGCAAAATTACGTTATGCTCATGGGCAGATCCACGGGGGGGGGGGGGGGGGGGGGGCTATGAACTCCTTGGTTCATTCTTTATAGTGGGAATTGATAAAAAAGAACATAAAAGTTGAAACCCGTGAATTCAGCATTTTGGTGGAATGTTCAGGAGATTTGGAGATTAAAACCCAGCTAAAAATAAGTCACAATTGGCCGGTGCACCATAAGGATTTCAATGTAAAAATCTTAATATTCGATTATTTGTTTCCCTATGATTTTAGACAAAAAGTCTATTTAACTTTTTTGTAGAGACAAAAATTCTGAATCGGCTGATATGTTACTTATTTTTATTTTGTATTTTTCATAGGCAAATAAAAACTATCGTAAAACTCTCTAACATTTCCTAATTGTCTCGACGTTATTCTAAAGCACTGAGTATAGGTATCTCTAGAGGAATTTTTTAATTCTTTTCAATTTTCAAATCTCTTACCAGAATATATACTTTTGATTTTAAATGTCCCCACAAATAGAAATCATTTGGAGAAGGATTAGGACGCGAAGGCCAATTAATTTCATATCCCTACCAATAACTTTTCTTGCAACATTTCGTGAAATCGTACCTACAGATGTTAAATTTCCTCCAATAAAAAACGCTCCAATATTATTTTGGCCCAAAACATCTACCCAAACGTTCACTTTTTGAGGATATTGAGTTTTTGTTTCTACATAATGCGAGGGTTCTTCAAAACCCACATCTTGTTATTCTGCGTAGTTGGTTTATTATGGAGCGTAAAAGTACATTGGACAGAACAACAAATATTTTTCAAAAAGCTTATATAAATTAGGTAGGTACATTTAAATTTCGAACGTTAATTAATGAAAATATAAATTACTACACACTATAACATTATGTACTAAGAATTTTGACTTCTATTTCGATTTCATATCCAAAAGGTTTTAATCAAAGAAGCGGGAATGAGAACAAAATGACTTTATTTAGCGCCACAATGCAATTAGCAAATTTAGAAACATGTTTGTATCACTGATTGGTTAATTAAGCACAGTCTACGATTATATTACTAATTGTACAGATTTTTAATTTCGAAAATACGAAATGGAAGATCAATCTCGAAATACTTACCTATTTACTTTCAGTAGCAGCAAAATGCTGCCGAAACGTCGACAATTAGAATAAACCTGGTTTTTGGTTATCCTCACTCCTACAGGAGGCCGTTTTATAAGGAAACTCAAACCCTAAAGAAGATTAAGTGCAGTATCAACAATTTTATATACGTCTTAAGTTTAACACCAGGAATGATTTCCTCCAATTTTTAGAATAATACCAAAACTTTGGTAACATTTTTTTTTTAAAATCGGCCAGAAAGTAGTAGTTTCCGGATTATTTTTAGGCTAGAAAATGTCATTTTGACGGACTGAGCCGGAAAGTCATTGTGATAGTCCGGTAAAAGTTTTACCGGACTCATTTTTACTTTACCGGACTCATTTTTTACTTTCCGGCCTAGAATGGTCAATTGTTCTTCCCGTTTCTGGACGATTTTAAAAAAAATATTGTACGTAATACGTCCCAAAAGTGCTTTTACTGGACTCGCAGGCTTGCAGGACTCGCCTGCGGCTCGTCCTGTAATTTGCCTACTTGTCCAGTAAAAGGTCACTTTCGGGACTTGTTACGTAAACTACTATTATTTCGTGATAAGTGATCACCTGATTGAAAATTGAATAATTTTAGGTGAATCATTGCCGTCAGGTCACTTCGATTCGATATTCTTGTTAAAATGTGAAAGTAACTAGTTTTTATAAACGTGTTATAAACGACGTTTGTGTAAATTTTTGAAGTTGTTACCGATCAGTATGTTAAAGATTTTAGTGGCGGTCGGAAGTGTAGTGAAATTAATTTCGAAATTGTTCTTCGGTACCGCGTTCGTGATTTCGGGTTCAAAAATCTGTGTCTGTGTGTTTAATAATTAAATCGTAAACGTTGTTTAAGTTTAATTATAGTGCTGGACCGTAAAAACAGATAAAGGCGTCACTAAGGGTGAGTTAGTGTTAATAAATGTTTTTCGAAATTCGCTAATTTCTGTCTTTTTCCATTGTAGACGAAACAGTGACGCAATAAGGTAAGTGATTTTTTGTTATTGTCGCTATATTTATTGAGCTGCTTGTTAAGTTGGGTTCATATTAGTCATGAATCCGTACCTACCTATTGTATATTGAAAATGGTACAGTGTGTCTAGCTTAAATGTACTTATTTTTGGAATTGCGAACAAAAGAAATTGTTCATAGGCATAAAGAGGGACTTTCAGTATCCCAATGTAGATAACTTTTTTTAAATATTTATTGGTATTTAGATGTGCTAGAGCTAGGGTATTTACGTAAATCAATACACAATACACAACGTCGCAAATACAAATACAAGTCCAAATATACAAAATTATCATCTAATTGAATAATTGCAATACTCGTAGAATATTCGCATTTCTCCTTAGAAAATAATAAAAAGTTCAAAATATAAACAGAAGGTAAAGCCTGCAATCGGCACGGTACCCTAATGAAGGGACACATTTCATTTGTTATTTTTATTACTTAAATATGTTGACATTTTGTCTAAATTTTTCTGTTACGTACCTACCTACATATGTAGCACAAGGTAGGTCATTTTGTTCCCATTTTTGCTATGTTTATTGGACTGTTTATGGAGACTATTTTATTTATTATTTGTATTATCTAAATAACAAAATGTGTTGATTTTTGTCTATATTTTTCTATTACAGGTATAATCCAAGGTAGGTCATTTTGTTGAAATGTTTGCTATATGATTATTGAACTATTTATGGCGACTATTTTATTTATTATTTGTATTACATATTTAAATGTGTTGATATTTTGTGTATATTTTTCTTACAGGTAATACAAGGTAGGTCATTTTGTTGCATTTTTGTTATTTTTATTGAACTTGTTGGAAGGAAAATTTTTTATTTATTATTTAAATGTGTTGATATTTTGTGTATATTTTTTTATTACAGGTAGCACAAGGTAGGTCATTTTGTTGCATTTTTGCTATGTTTATTGAACTGTTTATGGAAATTTATTATTTGAATGATCTAAATATGTGTTGATTTTTGCCTATATTTTTCTATTACAGGTAATACAAAGGTAGGTCATTTTGTTGCTATTTCTACTATGTTTACTCAAACTGATTATTAAGTTGAGTTCATGATAATGAACTTAAAATGTTTTGGGTGTGTGTTGAAAATATTAGGTACTTATACCTACTTATATGAAAAGTTGAGGTTTTAATTGATATGATATTTTTGAATAATTTGGCAGTTTGAAAATAAGATATATTGATAAAAGGTATAAGTAACTTTGATTTCATTCTCGGTGTATTTTTGAAACTGTTTTTAAGTTTAGTTTATGTTAATAGCGAACCCAAATATTATGAATGTACCTAGGTATACCTACTATATATAGCAAAGATATAACAAGTTCTGAAATTTTTCCGCAAAATTCTTACCTAAAGAGGTAGGTACCTAAGGTTATTTCTGAAAATAGTCTACTACAGGCGTTTTCTAGGGGCTGTTATTCTTATCTTACATCGCCTTCTATTTGGGGCCCACACTAACCTTTTTTATTATAGTTTTACTATTATAGACCTTCTAGCACTACCTAGGTAGTTTATGCAATATTATACTTACTAACATTAAATGGTCACAGATTCTCGTGTTATATAAATAACGAAGGGAAATGTTAAAGGAAAAGGTGGTACCTACCTAAACAATTTTTGAGAATAACTTTGATTCTTTTTTTTATATTTTCTTTTCCGTTAACATTTGTGTTTTTTGCGGTAAATGCCAAACTGATTCTGCATTTTTTTAATTCGACTGGTGGCTCGCAATTGAGCAAGAATTAAACAATAACTTTTATTTCGTCCGGAAAGGAAATTACACCACGCGTCATTACGGTTTTCATGCTTTTCTCGACGGTCGGGTTTCATTAGTGATTAGAAGTGCTGAAGCTGAAGTTATTAATTAATTACTTCTAAACTTTACTTAATTGAGCAAGTAAGTATGACAAAATATTATTACGTATAGGGGGTATGTACCTATTAAATATTTTGTTTATTTTATTACATTTAGCAACACCAAATAGTAGATTTCAGGGGAACAATCTCAAAAGTCTGAAAATTATGGTAAAAGCGAAACGAATCTAACCGTAAATTCCATGAGTTGGGGTACTTCTGTCCAAAAAACTTGTAAGTAGCTTTGAACAGAATTTAGCCATCAAACGGTGTAAGTTCGCTTGCTGTTGAATCATTTTGGGTTACAACCACTGACCTGTATCTTAAAGGACTGAGCATTCTAATGATCCCCTCCACTATTTTTGAAGCAAATTGAAAACCGGTATTTTAAGGTGCCAATTAGTAATTTAGGTTTGTTGTGTTGGTGATTATTGGTAACACTGTAACTAATGTTTTTATTTACATAAACATAACCTTGTTTCATACGTAGTATAAACTACGTTTATGCATTGCAATAAAATACAATTTTTAATAATTTACGTTTTTAAACTGTAATTATACTACTTTTCACCAGATATTAAGCATATAGGTTAGAACAAGCTAAACTGTAACAGCTGATACCAGTACTAGAGGTAAATTGAAATGTAAAGAACCTGTCACGTGGGTCAATCTGCGCGAACGATTTATTTGACCTTCAATTCAGTAGCGCCGTAAAATCACAGTATAAAAACGAACCAGTACATTAACTCCTACGCATTTCATTCACCGTCGGATGAGATTCTCATCCGAGCAGCGTTGAAGGTAACAGAAAGTTTAGTGAGTTTAGTGCGTGACGTCACGAGATAACATACTGGTTCGTATGTATACTGTGGTAAAATCTTGTTTAAACGTAAAGTAGGGTTACAGTTTTATCAAGGAAATTTTGAAACACTTCTTCAACACAAATCATAAAAATATATAGGTACCTTACTATAAAAATATTTATTAAATTAGATGACAATTTGAATAAAATAACAAACGAAATTACTAGACAAAGGTTATCATAAATGTAGAGCTTAAATTAATGTAATTGACAAATGATACATAAACATTAAACGTCATCATCAGTATAATTAATATCAGAATCACTATCACTGCTATCTCCTGTATTTACACGAAAACTAATTCACTACATTCATCGAAAACATGTTCTTTCTGGATATATTCTTCCTCGACTTTCTTAACGTGATCACATATAGAACGCCATTCTTCTTGAGACACATTTGCAAACTTTTCCCTCGTTAAGGTCTCCACATCTTCCATTTTGAAGGTAACATTGTGACGTGCTACCCAATTTTTGACTAATGCCCAAACTTTTTCGATGGGGTTTAGTTCAGGGTGATAAGGTGGAAGGCGCAATACACTCACTCCTCGTTCTGCCAGCATTACATCAATCGTAAATGTAGGGTTTGTCATTTTGTGCATCTTTATAATTTCATATAACTCGGGTTTTGTCATTTTTTCATCAATACTACGTTCTTTGCTGTTAGCCAATCGCACATTTCACCTTTTAGAGAAGCAGTCGTAGGATCTTTTACAGCTTTAACATTATGGTATGAAGCATTGTCCATAACTAATACACAATTTTCTGGTAAGTTTGGTATTAATTGTGTGTTTAACCATAATTTATAATTTTGGTAATTCATTTCATCGTGATAATCGCCAGATTTAGATCCAGACTTAAACATAAGTAGAGCATTTGGTATAAAACCATGTTCATTTCCAGCATGTACAATAATAAATCGTCTTCCTTTAGAAATAGGCGCTTTTAGTGTGTCATTAAATCCATCACACCATTCTTTAGGAACAGTATGCGAACTATGAATGTACGTTTCATCTGTATAAACTATGGATCGACCTTCATTGCGAAATCGTGTTAAATTTCTCAAATATTTTGTACGAAGTGCTCTAATATTGTAACTTTCCATTAAAGCTTTTCTGTTATCGGTAGTCTTTTTCCATCTACAGTAAAATAACATTATTAGTTATAACCTTAAACATAAAATTTTGTTGTTTTACCTAAATCCAATTTTCTTTAAAAGAACATTCAATGTGAAAGTACTTCCAGTAAATGGTATTTCACACTCTCGAACTTTTTCTAAAATCTGTTTAAGTGTCGGACGTTTTTTTTCATGAATGTAGAAATTATGTATCGTTCTTCGTAAAATTGCTACTTCGTGGTTCGGAAGGTTTGTTTTTAAAACAGTTTTCGGCCTATTCTTTCGAGGACTAGAAAATGAGGTGCTTGCCCCTGTGTCCACAGATTCAGCTTCTTTCAGAATTCGTTTATAGGAGCTTTCGGAGATTCCGGTTGCAGCTAACACCCTTTGTTTATAATTTGATAGTGGTATTATGGGATCTCCGTTAGCTGCTTCTTCTTTCATAAATTTCATAACATTTGCAATTAACTGCAATGAAAATGTTTAGTACTCATAAATGCATTTGTTAAAATAAACTAAATTTACCTCTCTTGCTTGGCTGTGAATTATTAGCCCTTTCTTCCCTAATTTGACGGTGTCTGCCATTTGGAAATAAATGAACTAAAGTTCTGACAAGAACTGCTATTAATTAGATTACTTTGCAAAGTTTAACACGTTGAATGAAAATATACAAACGATAACGAAAACGAAGGAACGAGTACGAAATTACGAATATATTGCAAGCAAACGTAAACAATAACATAACCTGGCTTTTTACAATTCGTTCTTCCCCTTATATGAACAGTAGATTCGTCCGTTTCATTTTCGTTCATGGCGCAAGTCACGTGACAGGTTCTTTACATTTCAATTTACCTCTACGCCATATTGATACTACACTTATGTCAAACAAACTGTCAATCATATTGTGTTAGCACTGTTAGCAGTGAACTCTATACTAAGAGTTCACTGTGTTAGTAAAAAGTGTAATATTTATTAAGTGCGTGTGTATTACAGTTATATACTAATGTAAATATTAAAAGTATTATGGTGCCTTGTGCTCCACGTAGCTGCAACAGCAAAGATGGCGTGGATAAGATGAATTCGATTGGTATAACATTTCATAAGTTAGTGTACAAAATATAAACAATGTGTAGGGCCGTAATTGGAAAAATCGAAAAGGAGATTGCGATGTTCAAAGACGATTAACATTAATGGGGATCTCGTGAAAAGTGAACAGCACCCGTTATTTTCGAGGGACAAAATACAGTAAGTGTTGTGCTTTGTCATTAATTGTAAATAAAGCCACCTTTTGAGCGGAGGGTTAGAATGATTTTTATTTTTTATAATTTTCCGTAGTCCGCACCTGGTGAGGCAGCCATATTGGTACTACATTTAGCCCCGCCCTATACTCCCGTTTTCAGTATACAGCAAAGATGCCTTATAGCGTCCCCTTTAGTAAGTATCCTTTCTCAAAGGAATTAATCAACCATTCAGTCCTAGTCACCTATTAAGAAGGCAAACAAGCGGCGCAACCCGATTGGTAAATCCGAAAGGCGAGTATATTATAAAAATACAAGTCAATTGCGTATCATATCTGCATTTACTCATTGTTATTCTGCATCATAAACGCATTCTCACAAGTGCATTTTTTCGAATAATTTAATTCGCATTTGATTATATATCACTATGTAATTATCCGGTAATTATAATTCAATAAATAACATGAAACGAATTATAGCATCTTCCGATAGGGTGCAGGGTGCAGTCAGTAGTAATAAAATGCCGTGTTGTTGCGCCGTTAAGTGTATTTGTTTTATTATATTCCGAAAAATTTAGTCAAAACATCATCTACTTTACTGAGTGTGTAGTGAGTGAAGCGCGGAAAGGACTAAAAATGGCGGAGGTTGCGGTACTCTGTTAATCTACTGACTCTGGCAGGGTGTACAGTGACCTTCGAACATATAACAAAAGGAAGGAACATGTATATGGCAAAATGAGTAACATTAATGGTTTAATAATATGGCTACCTACTGTGACGTATTCCGTCGAGTCATTGGTGTACTGTTAAGCAGGGTCGTAAATCCAATATGTGTATGTTTACGCGCCTGCTGTAAACAAAATAAAATGCATAAATTTTTTTTTAAATTTTATTGCCCTTTAAATATAATTAATTTGGTATGCATATTTCTAATTTTTTACACATTCTCTATGTTCATAACCGTATAATGAATTCTACGCTACTGGTAATTTTATACTTTTAAATCGACAACTGCACGCTGCACCCGTTTGACCAATCATAAATGGTTTACTGTTACGTCACTGTGACGTAAAGCCTGCGTAACTTCCGTTACATTGTACCGTCTACTAAACTATAGGGATATTCCTTCCTTTTGTTATATATTCGAAGACAGTGACTCTATTACAAACAGTGACGACAAGCGATGTATCGATTTTTATTGGCCGCGTTGGGCGTGGTATATTTTGCATCTTAATGGCGGCCTGACTGTGTTTACCTTTGATCAGCGTGTGATTTTTATTTGGATTTAGAACGTTGCTAGGATACCACCGTTGAGTTCATAGAAACCCGCCCAAAATTTTGCCTCCTAATGGCGGATGGGCGGAGCTAATAGCTGCTTGTCGTCACTGTTGGTAATAGAGTCACTGTAGCAGGGTAAGGGACTCTAGCAGGGTAATGACTTTTGCGCCACCTAGTATTATTACTGTTAAATTACTGTTTTACAAACTTGTTCCTATTTACCGTTACTGGATACTACAATGAGTCCTAGTAATAGCAATAGCATTGTTTATTAAGAAGATAGTTAGTCAACCGGAGGTTGTTTCTGCGCCACGTGACTCTATTATACCACAGTATAAAGACAGCTCTGTAAGCATTAAGCTGTGATTATACTACCTGGTAAATTTTCTCATGTACACTTGTGTCGCGCTTGTGGTTTCATTTTCTCGAAAGTATGTCTGCAAAAGTAGTCTATGCAAAACGTAGTAGTTTTACGAGGAATAGGAGTAGTTCTTTCTTCTATAATCTTATACCTACTATTTTCCTAACCTAACCCCTCTCATGTGAGGTCAGTGAACTGTATGTATTTGTATAGAGTTCACTGTGTGAGGTATACACTTATTTCTACCCATCATACAAATAAACATCAAGTATATCATAACTTAAAGTGTTAATTCAGTGCTTAAAGTATAAGAATCGAATATATATTACCAGAAGGTAATGTTAATGTAGTCATGGCTGTAATCAATGATAAAGTTCAGCAAGGAGTTGCAGAAATTTCAAGATAAAGAAAGCTTATGGAAATTGAAAAACCGAATATGTTCAACATAATTAAAGAAGAAGCTCTTCAAGAAGAAACTGAAATTAATTCAGCATGTGGAGAAACAGTTATAAAAATCGAACTAGTTGAACCGAAGCACGAGGAAGAACTAAATTTCTTTCTCACAAAGCAAGATTTGCAATTAAACGATTATTATGACGATGTTAAAAATGGTCTATCACTAAAGCTTGAATTGAATAATTCTATTACAAGTTCTAATGATCAAGTTTTAAATCCTGTGCAAATACAAACTAAATTTTTAACATCTACGCAATTGACATTTAATGTATTGCAAGAGTTGAAATGTTTTTACTGTACTTATGTAACAAAATTTAGGAAACGCTTAATTCTACATGTAAAAAAATGCCAAAGTTCCAAAAAATATAAATTTCAAGCATGTACTGATGCCACAAAATTGAAACAAAATTTACTGCAACATATGAAAGTGCATCGTTATTCAACAAATTTTAAATGTACTCAGTGCGATTATGACACAAAGTGGAAACATGCTTTATTGCGACATACGAAAGTGCAGCATAGTTCAGAAGAACTTAAATGTGCTCAGTGCAATTATGCCACAAAGTCTAAACGTACTTTATTGCAACATACGCAAGCACATCATTGTTCAAAAGAGTTCAAGTGTCATCAGTGTAGTTATGTCACAAAATGGAAACATGCGTTATTGCAACATACAAAAGTGCAGCATACTTCAGAAAAATTTAAATGTACTCAGTGTAATTATGTCACAAAATGGAAACAAGGTTTATTGCAACATATGAAAATGCAGCATAGTTCAGAAAAATTTAATTGTGCTCAGTGCAATTATGCCACAAAGTCAAAACATAATTTACTGCAACATACGAAAGTACATCATGGTTCAAAAGAGTTCAAGTGTCATGAGTGCAATTATGTCACAAAATGGAAACATGCGTTATTGCAACATACAAAAGTACAGCATGGTTCAGAAAAATTTAAATGTGCTCAGTGCAATTATGTCACAAAATGGAAACCTGCGTTAGTGCACCATACAAAAGTACATGGTTCAAAAGAGTTCAAGTGTCATCAATGCAATTATGCCACAAAATGGAAACATGCTTTATTGCAACATACGAAAGTGCAGCATAGTTCAGAAGAATTTAAATGTCACGAGTGCAATTTTAATGCAAAATGGAAACAAGGTTTATTGCAACATACAAAAGTGCAGCATAGTTCAGAAGGATTTAAATGTGCTCAGTGCAATTATGTCACAAAGTCTAAACATACTTTTCTACAACATACGAAAGTACATCATCGTTCAAAAGAGTTCAAGTGTCATGAGTGCAGTTATGTCACAAAATGGAAGCATGGGTTATTGCAACATACAAAAGTGCAGCATGGTTCAGAAGAATTTAAATGTGCTCAGTGCAATTATGTCACAAAATGGAAACCTGCGTTATTGCACCATATGAAAGTACATGGTTCAAAAGAGTTCAAGTGTCATCAATGCAATTATGCCACAAAATGGAAACATGCTTTATCGCAACATACAAAAGTGCAGCATGGTTCAGAAGAATTTAAATGTGCTCAGTGCAATTATGTCACAAAATGGAAACCTGCGTTATTGCACCATACGAAAGTACATGGATCAAAAGAGTTCAAGTGTCATCAATGCAATTATGCCACAAAATGGAAACATGCGTTATTGCACCATACGAAAGTACATGGTTCAAAAGAGTTCAAGTGTCATCAATGCAATCATGCCACAAAATGGAAACATGCGTTAATGCATCATACAAAAGTGCAGCATGGTTCAGAAGAAATTAAATGTGCTAGTGAAAATATGCCACTACGTTATTGCAACATATGAAAGTACAGTAGAACTCGGTTATAGTGTCATTGTCGGGAGTAGCGATTTTTGTTGTCGTTATTACAGGGTGACGTTATTCGGATCCTGAATTTTTTAATAACCATGATTATCGTACCACATATTATTTCTTACAACAAATTATAATTTCACCAAATAAATTACTTCTATGATGTCAATTAATCACAATGATGGATTTTCTATACTGCCCGAGGTATGGTGCATAAAATGTTTTAGGGAGGGCACTTATAAACGATCTCAGTCATCCACCTGGATGTATCTGCAATACCGAAGTGTTCCCAGAGGGTTCTCTATGATATGCGCTCTTTATATTATTTTCTCTGGAAACTGCAACTATAGTAATGAAACTTACAGTTGCACTAATGACACAGTATGTGGTAACAAGTGGGTAAGTATTTCAAGTTCGCTACTGGTGGCAGAACCTACTTGTGTCATGACTTTTTTGGTTACAATTTTTCTGGGTTTTTGGACTGTGTATATAGTTGTTGCTGTTTCGTCCTCCAGGTTAAATATACGTGTACCATCAACAAACTGTGGTATACGAATCAATAGCTATGTCTTGCAGGTTCATAAAAAATAGATCGATGTTTTTATTGAAGAGAGTTACTTGTGAAGACTGTTGCCTGTACGATGAATTTGGATGGATGTACCGGACAACTACACTTCCTGACCGATAAGGAAAGCTAAGTCTTGGATGCACAATGGTCGTATGTATACAAGATATTTAGTCGTTAACGTTACCCACCCGATTCCACTTCCTTAACGTGCAGGAACTGTAGATTTAGCGCACCTGTTGTTCCTGTGTAGCTTTAGTAGTCTTCCATAAAAAGCATTATCCATAAAAGTACGTAACACCTGATTTCTACAAAAAACTTCCCAAAGTATTGGGATTCAATTGCCTGAATTTTGCTTTCCTTGCATTTGATAAAGACCAATTTTCACTACCGTATCGATCGTAATGTTGATCTAAAAACAGTCTTGCAGATTGCCGTCTTGGTTCTTCTGTTTATTTCCCTCCTTCCTGTGACTATTAGCTTCCAAAACATTTGTTTATCTTGTCATTTATTTCACTTTCCTTGTTTCTCCGTCCCAATCTATGAGTACTTCAAAGTATGTATGTACGTAAAAGTGGTTCACTTGTTCTATTTCTGTTTATCTATTTCTATACTCAAATGTATAACTAACAGGAAATAACAAAACATATTATTTGAATTGAATCCTTTTCACTCTATTGGAAAAATAATGCTACTGAAAGTACCTATATGAATATGTCATCTAATTCAACTGTAGTAATGATAAAAGGTGATCATTTCGAACAACTTTTGTAATTCACCTACTTTTGTTAATTTCATTTTTTTTCTGTTAATTAAAATTATTAATAGATTAGCAACGAATAGGTAAACATTGTAGCTGTTAGTTCATCCTTATAACATTGCTAAATATATTAAATATGTATTATCAATTTTTTATTTCAGCAACTAAATATAACAACAACAACAACACATTTATTTCTAATCAAAACTACTACATATTTAAAATGAGACAAAACAGATTAAAAGCGATATCACATATTACACACCTAGAGTGTAATCTGTGGTGACAAGTTTTCAAAATATTTTTGAAACCGTCAACTTTTGGTATACCTAAACTATAAATACCATAAATGATAAATTTAAAATCAATGAAGTGATATCTAGAAAAATGTTATTTGTACAACTGGAGAAGAAAATTATGTTTTTTTCAAGTCGAGTTCAAAGTTGAGCGTAAAAAAGGGACAGTTCTGTGAAGAAGTTTCACTGGTGGCATTTATAAACATGTTTTACTTTTCTTTTTTTTGGCATTTAAATTATATTGAACCATTGACTTTCACATGTTCTCTTCTTTGAACTGTTTTGAATCGTGATGTACTTTTATATGATCTAATAGATAAATTTTAGTTTTTGTGACATAGTTGCACCGATCACATTTAAATTGTTGTAAATCATGATGGTGCGATCTTGCATGTTGCAAAAAACTTTGACTCCATTTTGTGGTAAAACTACACTGTTGACATTTAAATAACTCCACTGAGCCATGATGCACTTTCACATGTCTCATTAAATAAAGTTTTAATTTAGTTGTAAACTTGCACTGCTGACATTTCAATTGTTTTGAAGAATGATGTACTTTTATATGATTTAATAAATAATCTTTACTTTTTGTGACATAGTCGCACTGGTCACATTTAAATTGTTGTAAACCATGAAGCGTTTTCACATGTCTCCTTAAATAAACTTTTGATTTTGTTGTAAAGTTGCACTGTTGGCAATTCAACTGTTTTGACTCGTGATGTACTTTTATATGATGTGATAGATAACTTTTACGTTTTGTGACATAGTTACACTGATAACATTTAAATTGTTCTAAACTATGTTGCACTTTTACATGTCTCGCTAAATATTGTTTCGATTTTGATGTAAAGTTGCATTGCTCACATTTCAACTGTTTTGAATCATGTACTTTTACATGATCTGATAGACAACCTTTACGTTTTGTAACATAATTGCACTGATCGCATTTAAATTGTTCTAAACCGTGGTGCAATGTTACATGTCTCGCTAAACTTTGTTTCCATTTAGTGGTAAAACTACACTGTTGACATTTATACTCGCTTAAACTTTGACGATGTTTCAAATCACGAATTAAATCTTTCCTATATTTTGTTTGATAAATAGAATGGAAACATCGAAACCCTTGTGAACCATGATGTTGTTTTAAATGCTGATGTAAATATGCTTTGAATTGCGTCGCGTACTTACACAGCTGACATTTATATTTTTTAGTAACATCCTGTAAATTATATTTCAATTCACTATTGAATTTTTTTAGAGATCCAGTTAATTTTCTACGTCGTGTTTCAGTCCCATCATTTCTGAAAGTATTGTTACAGTTTAAATCGTCATTTATCGTAATTGCTCCAGTTTCGTCATTATGAAAAGGTTGCAATGGATTTAAAATAACATTCGAGTTAATCGTAAAATCATTCGATTCTTGCTTCAATGATATACCAGTATAATCATCTTCATTTATTTCGTACTCTTGTTTTATAAGAAAGGAATTTAGTTCTTCCTCCTGTTTTGGTTCAACCTTTTCAATTTCAATCAGTGTTTCTTCATCAGTGGATTTTATTTCTAGCTGTGGACCTGTGGTTCATCTTTCATTATATGCATAATAAATATATTACCTTCTGTGGACATAATTGAACATAAAAGAAGGATAAGATGGGTGTCATGGGTGAGAACGGAGAATAGCGATTATTGTTACAGAAAAACGACATATTTCATGGTCAATAAAAATAGGTCAAAAGTATTCATTACAATATCGCAAAGAACTACTCTGTTATGTTTAACTACTATCGAAGAGTTTGACATTTTAATTGAATATTGAAAATGAATTAGCATTTTTCGCAACAAGTTACAAGATGTACAATTTCCAACGCTTATTATTATCGGGAATTAATCAACCATACAGTTGTAGTCACCTATTAAGGCGAACAAGCGACGAAACTCGATTGGTGAATCCGAAAGCCGAATATATTGTAAATACAAGTCAGTTGCGTATCATATCTTCATTTACCTACTCATTGTTATTCTGCATAATAAATGCATTTTTTCGAATTTCATTATATATCACTAAAATATGTAATTATCCTGTAATTATAATTCAATAAATAACATGAAACTGTCACAGGACATGGGAAAAAGGACAATTGAATAAGTATAAATAGTTTTGACAGATAACAATCTGAAATATATTATAACTTTAGTATTGTAAAACGTGAAACTAATAAATAAATATATAACATGGTGGCAGCTATAAAAGCATAAAAAAAAGTAGTATTACAATAATATTACGTGTTATATTCATTTGAAGTGGTTATAATAACATTCAGTGAAAAGTGTTTAAGAATATGGCAAGCTTACGTCCTCCAAAGAATTTCGTGGCAGGTGACAACCCAGAAAGGGCCTGGTCAAAATGGCAACAACAAATATTGCTGTATTGGGTGGCTACTGATTTGTACAATACTCCTATCGCCAAACAAAGAGCAACCTTTTTACATATCCTGGGTGAGGAAGGTTTAGATGTATATAATACCTTTACATTTCAAGAAACTGGTGACGCTTTAACTGTAGACATAATTGTAGCAAAGTTATCAGAATATTATGAGCCATATAAAAATGAAACTTATACAAGATTTGAATTCTTTAGCTGTAATCAGTCAGAAAATCAAACAATTGATCAGTATGTGACGACATTGAAGAAAAGGGCGGCTGATTGTGGGTTTGGGGTCCTTAAAGATTCACTAATACGAGACCGAATTCTTGGTGGTATAAAAAGTGACACAGTTAGAGAAAAACTACTAAAAGAAAAAGCACTTACGTTAGATAAATGTATCGATATTTGTAGAGCCGATGAAGAATCTCAAAAACAATTACGTGCCATGTCTGCAGGTAACTCTAGTACGAGTTCAACAGTTGACCGAGTGAAGCAAGGAAAATACTGCAAGAAAGATGCACCACAGAAGGGCAACAGAAATTGCCATAGATGTGGGTCACAACATGAGTTTGGAAAATGTCCCGCATGGGGTAAAATATGTTCCAAATGTAAGAAGCAAAACCATTTCCATAAGTGTTGCAAAGCAAAAAAGGTAACAGAGATTGTGTCAGAAGAATTTGAAGAATTAGGCGACAACGAAAACTACTTGGAGATTGGAGCTATAAAAGAAACTTCATGTGTATATAACATACACGTCGCTAAGAAAAACTCCTGGGTAGAAGAGGTAACTATAAATGGCCTACCAATTAATTTTAAACTGGATAGGTACAGGCAGTGAGGTAAATATCATACCCTTAAGATTCTATAATAAGATCGAAAACAAACCTAAGATTGCAAAAACAAACAACTCATTATTAACATACAACAATAACAAAATTAATGTACTCGGAACATGTACACTACAATGCAATTTCAAGGAAATGGAAAAGAACTTTAACTTTTATATTCTGCAACAAAGTTTAGAGCCGATTTTAGGTCTAGAAGCCTCAGTAGAACTAAATATAATTAAAAAAGTAAGCACTGTAAGAAACAAGGAGGTCCAAAATGTCAAGAAAAAACTGTAGAATTGTCAAGAGCGTATAACTTAATAAAAGCATATGCAGATGTGTTTACAGGTCTCGGATGCTTCAGTAAAGAATGTACAATACGACTGAAACCAGACGCTGTACCACAAATAGCAAGGTGTAGAAAAATCCCTCTGGCATTAAATGCACCAGTCAAAGAAGCATTGGAAAAAATGGAAAAACAAGGAGTTATTGTTAAGGTTGAAGAAGCAACAGACTGGCTGCATGCTATAGTAGTCGTAGAGAAAAAAGATGGTATTAAGGTAAAGTAGGTTTTTACACAGGGGAGTTGTAGCAAGACGTGTAACGTGTAATGATTAAGTAAACAGGTAAGTAAACATTTATTAATAGGTACTCAAGAAAAGAACATGAACGTAATTAACATAGAACCCAGTTCGAGTTAGTTCGCTAACAGACAAGCAATTGCATAAGCACTCTGCTGATGCGTAAACACAACTGACTGACTAACTAACTACTCACGGTTATACCGCTCGTATATATATATAATATTATACAGCCGCAACTGCGCAGTGACAATTTGAATATTTTCCTTAACACTTTCACCAAATTTTCCAATTGTCACTATTCTGCCTATTATATACCAACTATATAAACTAAAACCTGAAAACAATCAAATGAGTAGGAAACGTCAAATTGTTTTAACACTTTTCATCCCTAAAGATGATCTTAAGGTGTCAAATTTACATTGGCTCAAGGGTTTTGTCAAGATATCAGCATATTGTTCCTTACTTTCAACATAGTCAACGTCTATTTCCTTATTTTCGAATTTTTCACGTATATAATGAAATCTGATATCAATATGCTTCGTTCGTTTATGAAGTTCACTGTTTTTTACCAATCTAATTGCACTTTGATTGTCTATCTTCATCACTGTTGGTGATTTTTGTTCTTCACCGATATCGCACAGTAATTGTCTTAACCAAACAGTTTCCCTTGTTGCTTGGCTTGCACTTACATATTCACTTTCGGTGCTGGATAAGGTTACCATTTGCTGTCTTTGACTTGCCCACGTTATTACGCCATTGTTGATTTTAAAAACATAACCTGAGGTTGACCTTCTCGTGTCGATGTCGCCTCCGAAATCTGCGTCTGAATAACCAACCAGTTTATTATCGTCATTGCTTTTTCCGTCATATTCTATCCCTAGGTCATTGGTATAATAACGCTCTTGCACTTTCAACTATTGTTCTCATTTCGCGTTCTGCTCGACCGTTTTGCGGAGGTGTGTATGGAGCAGTTCTTTCGATTTCGATTCCCCGATCGCGTAAAAAGTCTTTGAAATTTTTGTTTACGTATTCTGTTCCATTGTCCACGTGCAATGTTTTTATTTGATGCCCGAATTTATTGTTGCACAATTCAACAAATGATTTGAAAGATTCTAAAGCGTCACTTTATGTTTAAGAAAAGACACAATTCTGTAGCCCGTCGATTCATCTTTGAATAGGATAAAGTAATTTGAGCCACCAACACTCGTTTCGGTAAACGGTCCACACACGTCGCTAAATATTACTTCTCCCGGCTTCACCTCGCGATTCACCCTGCCGAACTTTAATTTGTGTTGCTTAGCATAAATACAACTTTCACATTTAAAGTTTTCCACTTTTGTCAAATTTATACCTCGAATTTCACCTTGATTTACTAAACTTTTTAACGTTTTAATGTTCACGTGCCCCAACCTATTGTGCCACATAATCATTCTTTCTTTATCGGTTGCGGCGTAATTTAACTCCGACTCGTAATTTATCACTGTTTTGAACTGTAATGTGTATAAGTTATTTGACCTTCTTATACCGACAGCTGCAAGCTTTGCATTATCAAACACGTACGCGAATTTATCTTCTTTAACCATTTTAAATCCGTTTTTGGTTAATACCCCTTCGGAGAACAAATTTCGTCTTAAGTCTGGTACGAAAAGTACATTTTTAATTATGGCGTCATACCATTTTCCATTTATTTTCTTCTCTATTTTTATCGTTCCTTTTCCGTGCACTTTTAAGGTTTTGTCGTTACCTAACTTAATTGTGTTTTCAACACCGAATTTTTCGTAGGTTGAGAAATATTCTTTCATGTAACTCATATGGGCGCTGGCACCAGAGTCCATGACCCATTCTTCATTTTCGGCTGTTGTTAGGATTTCATCCACTTGCTTTTCTTCGTCTGTTACGAAAGCTGACAAATTTCCTTCCTTTGGCGTCGATCCATTATCCCGCTTCGGACTTTCATCTTTCACTCTTGTACGTTCTTTTTTCGGTGCTCTGCAGTTCCTTGCAAAATGTCCCTTTTTGTGACAATTAAAGCATGTTATGGTTTTTGCCTGTTTTTGAGGTGTCTTCTTTTTTAATTGGGCTGTGAATGCTTCGTCATTCCTTTCCACCGTTGTTAGATTCGCCTCTTCATCTAACAGTCTTGCCGTTAAGTTTCTTAACGTTTGTTTGCTTTCATCAACGGATAACCATGCCTGCCTGAAAGTTCTATATTTTTCTGGTAGTCCCGATAGGATTTTTGTCATTACTGACACGTCGCTTATCGTGTCACCAGAATTTCTAATTTCTTTCACTAAACTTTCAATCTTTGCGATGTGGATTGCCATAGAATCGTTCTTATCCATTTTGTAGCTGTGATATCTCTCTTGATTTATCAGTTTATTCGTTTCTGATTTCTGGTCGTACACCAAATCCAGTTTATCTAACACTTCTTTCGCTGTCGCGCAGTTTTCAACTAAGGTGATCAATGATATTTCCATTGAGGATGTTATAGTGAACATTGCGATAGCGTCTTTCTTGTCCCAAGTTTCTCTGGCTGAATTGTTTCCACCAGGTTGCGGAGTCGATTGCGTGGCTGGTTGTGGAGTTGTGCCATTTGCTATCTCCAGAACCCCTTTTGCCCTCAACGCGCACATTATTTGGAATTTCCACTGCTTGAAATTCTTCCCGTCGAATTTCGAGATTGCACTTACGTCAATTTTTTCTGCCATCTTTTTCTTCTTGAGACCTCTTTCACCCGTTTTACACTAATTGTTTATTCCTTACACTCGCACAGAACCCGGTTCGCGCACTTTTTTCTTAGTTACAACACACGTGGCCTGGGCCCATAACCTATTAAGGTAAAGTAGGTTTTTACACAGGGGAGTTGTAGCAAGACGTGTAACGTGTAATGATTAAGTAAACAGGTAAGTAAACATTTATTAATAGGTACTCAAGAAAAGAACATGAACGTAATTAACATAGAACCCAGTTCGAGTTAGTTCGCTAACAGACAAGCAATTGCATAAGCACTCTGCTGATGCGTAAACACAACTGACTGACTAACTAACTACTCACGGTTATACCGCTCGTATATATATATAATATTATACAGCCGCAACTGCGCAGTGACAATTTGAATATTTTCCTTAACAGATGGATCTATTAGAATATGTATGGATCCAAGGCCTCTTAACCAATACATAATAAGGCAGCGATTGGAGTTACCAACACTGGAAACAATTTTTGCATCTATAAAAGACGCAAAGTGGTTCTCGGTGCTAGATGCTTCTAGCGCGTTTCATCAAATACCGTTAGACACTGAGAGCTCAGTCCTATGTACGTTCACCACACCATTTGGAAGGTACAGGTTTACAAGACTCCCATATGGACTATCGAATGCTCCAGAAATATTTCAAAAATATATCAACGATTTGATAATAGGATTAGATGGAACACTGGCATATTTTGATGATATATTAGTTTTTGGGAAAACGCTAGAAGAACATAACTTAAGGTTAGAAAAACTATTAGAAAAAGCTAAGCAAAATAATGTCAAATTTAAAGCGGATAAATTGCAATTAGCTACAAATAAAATAACATTCTTAGGACATACAATCACAGATAAGGGTGTTGAGATCGACCAAAATAAAGTGGAAGCAATACAGAAAATGAAACAACCAACGAACGTAAAAGAATTGCAAATGTTTCTTGGAATGGTGAACTTTCTTGGCAAATTTATACCAAATGTTGCTCAAGAATCGACTCCACTACGTATGCTATTGAGAAAGGACACCCTGTGGTCTTGGGAAGAAAACAGTCCCCAAGATGTGGCCTTTATGAAATTAAAAGCGTTAGTAAGTAGTGCCCCAGTCTTGAGTCATTTTAATCCAGACTTGCCTGTGAAGTTAGCAACAGATGCATCACAATATGGCTTGGGTGGGCATATTAGTCAAATGGATCATCCTATAGCATATTGGTCCACTTCTTTAAACTCTGCACAGCGCAATTATGCTCAAATAGAGAAAGAGCTTCTAGGAATAGTATTAGGTTGCGAAAAGTTCCATTGTTATCTGTATGGTAGACCTGTTATCGTAAACACGGATCATAAACCACTCATAGGTTTAGTTAAGAAACCTATTGAATCCCTATCGCCGAGATTACAAAGATTAGTAATTAGACTTCTGAAATATGACATAACTCTACAATATATTCCAGGAAAAGATTTATATATTCCGGATTTGTTGTCAAGAGTTCCATTGGAAATGACTCAATCGACAGATTATTTAAATGATTTTCGTGTTAGGTCAATCATTTTGGTATCTGATCAGAAAAGAGAAATTTTAAAAAATAGCACAAACACGGATGAAGAACTTAAAGCTGTACGGTACTATATGAGAAACGGCTGGCCAAATAATTTATCTTCGGTGAAGACGGTTGCAAAACCTTATTACCCATATAAAGACGAGATATATGAATTAGAAGACTTCCTATTTAGAGGACATCAACTCATAATCACAAAAAACCTCAGAGCGGACATATTAAGTAAGATACATCAAACGCACCAAGGAATTAATTCGTGCCAAAAGAAAGCTCAACAAACCGTGTTTTGGCCGGGTATAAATGAACACATATCAAATGCAGTATCCTCTTGTATGACTTGTGCAACTTATAACCGATCGAATATAAAACAACCACTTCACCCCCATCCGATACCTAAATTGCCTTGGGAGAAGATTGGCATCGATTTTGTGCACGTTAGAAATGCAAACTATTTAGTTGTTTGTGACTACCATTCTAAATTTGTGGAACTTATTACCATGACACGCAAAGATGCTCTAGCCGTTACTGAAGCGTTGATGATGATATTTAAGTCGCATGGATTACCAAGAATCATAATGTCCGATAATGGACCACCATTCGACTCGACCAAGTTTAAACTGTTTCTGAAAGATTTAGACATAGATCAAGTTACTTCAAGTCCTGGTTATTCGCAGTCTAATGGTTTAATCGAGAGGCATATTCAAACGATAAAGGCATTGTTAATGAAAACTCCAAATAAACATCCATATCTAGTAACAATGGAATATAACAGCACACCTAAACAAAATCTACCCTCTCCAGCAGAGATGTTAATGGGTAGGAAGTTCAAAACTCAGTTACCACAGTCAAGAATGGCCTTAAAACCCCTCTTCGATATAGAAAAAACAGTTGACATACTACAAAACATGCAAAAGACCATGGCTCGTTATTATGATAGAAACAATTAAAAGACCCCTGACCAATGTATCAGCTATGGAACCAGTCCTGGTACAAAAATCAATTAGAAACTGGATACCGGGTGAAGTTGCTAAGGTAGATACAAACCCTGAAAGTTACATTGTGAAAACACAAGATGGAAGTGTTTACCGCAGAAATAGAGTTCAATTGCGTCCTTTCCATAACACAGTTACTTCTAACTCACCCAGGAAAACCCCAGTTGCAGCAACCCAATCCGAAAACGATTGTGGAACACAAGAATTAAAAGTTGTAGAAGAAATGGAAACTTCCAGTCCCTCAGAGCAGCCAACAGTTCAAGGGTCAACTCAGCCTTCTACCACTCTACCAGCTGAAACTCCCAGTACTGCAGGTGCTGACAACCAACCTACAAGCAAGATTTCTGCACGTGGGCGCGTGTTAAAAGTACCATCAAAAATGAAGGACTATGTTACATATTAAAGAGAATGTGTTAATAAAGATAAAAGGGGGGGCATGTCACAGGACATGGGAAAAAGGACAATTGAATAAGTATAAATAGTTTTGACAGATAACAATCTGAAATATATTATAACTTTAGTATTGTAAAACGTGAAACTAATAAATAAATATATAACAGAAACGACACTGACTTATAGACGGAGAGCTGGCTACATGGAGTGCGACATGCCTCGGTGCATGAAATATTTTACCTGGAAAGGGATCTATTGCTGTTAATAAACCGGAAGGGCCACCGTCAGAAGGCGCGCTGGAAGATATGTGCGTGGGCGGACCATCAAACGTGTAAATTTTCCAATTAAAAAAACTGTCGAGGTGCACGGCTCAAAATTTACATAGATATCGAGGATCATGAGAAAAATCAGTAAAAAAAATGTCAGAAGGGTAAGTGAAAGCTAAAAGCGTGTCAGAAGTTGCCAAAGTTGCGAAAAATATCGGAAAATTTACATATTGAAGAACACTTCTGACAATTTAAAGTTACACTGTGCTGTGATACAATTTGAGGTATACACTCATTTCTACCCATGATACAAGTAAACTAGTAAACATCAAGTATATCATTTTAGTGCTTAAAGTATAAGAATCAAACATATATTACCAGAAGGTAATATTAATGTAGTCAGGGCTGTAATCAATGATAAAGTTCAGCAAGGAGTTGCAGAAATAAAGAAAGCTTATGGAAGAACCAGTTGAACCGAAGCACGAGGAAGAACTAAATTTCTTTCTTACAACACAAGATTTACAAGTACATAAATAAATTACTAGAAAATGATCAATATTACGTTGGTCAACCTTCTCATAATAACGAAATTACGAAAAATAAGAGGAATATGTGTTTAACCGCCTCCAAAAGTAACGGGCAATATCGGTTATCTTCAAAAACTTCTTTAAATCATAAAAATATATCCATACATTGTAGGAGTAAAAGACAAACTAGAAATTCAACGAACACTTCAGAGGGATTTAAATGTAATAAGTGCAGTTTTGTTACAAAATCGAAACTCTCTTTATTGAGGCATGTTCAGGGCCAACATGGTTCAGAACAGTTCAAATGTGATGAGTGCAATTTTACCACAAAATTGAAACAATATTTAACGACACATGTGAAATTGCAGCATGGTTCAGAAGAGTTTAAATGTGCTCAGTGCAATTATACCACAAAACAGAAATATAATTTATTGAGACATTTGAAATTACGTCATGACTTAGAACACTTTAAATGTGCTGAGTGCAGTTATGTCACAAAATGGAAATATAATTTATTATCACATTTGAAAGTGTATCATGGTTCAGAACAGTTACAATGTACCCAGTGCAACTTTACCGCTAAATTGAAACGATACTTAGTGTTACACGTGAAAGTGCATCATAGTTCAGAACAGTTAAAATGTGACAAGTGCAATTTTACCACAAAATTGCGACAATACCTAACGAAACATATGAAAATGCGGCATGGTTCTGAAGAGTTAAAATGTGCGCAGTGCTGTTATGTCACAAAAAGGAAAGATTGTTTATCGAGACATATAAAACTACATCATGGCTCAAAAGAGTTTAAGTGCGCTCAGTGCAATTATACCACAAAATTGAAAGATTGTCTAACGAGACATGTGCTGAAAGTGTATCATGGTACAGAATTAAGGGATTAAATGTGCTCAGTGCAGTTATGTCACAAAAAATAAATATTGTTTATCGAGACATATAAAACTACAGTATGGTTCAGAAGAGTTTAAATGTGCTCAGTGCAACTTTACCGCTAAATCGAAACGATACTTAGTGTTACACGTGAAAGTCCATCATGGTTCAGAACAGTTAAAATGTGACAAGTGCAATTTTACCACAAAAGTGCGAGAATACCTAACGAAACATATGAAAATGCGGCATGGTTCTGAAGAGTTTAAGTGCGCTCAGTGCAATTATACCACAAAATTGAAAGATTGTCTAACGAGACATGTGAAAGTGGATCATGGTACAGAAGGGGTTAAATGTCCTCAGTGCAGTTATGTCTGGATTCTGGATTTCGATGGGAGGGTGGGAAGACCCACGCGCACCTAGGCCATCTATTCGGGCCCTTTGTGCTGCCTCCCTGATTAGAGTCGTCCGACCCCGCAACGTCACTCAAGCCATCCCACACGTGAGATGAACCTGAGGATGCTGGACGGGGAAGCGGCTCTAATCTTAGCCATGTCCGGCCAGGATTCTCCCAACATGGATCGTCTTAATTCGACAAGTACGGGACATATGGTGAGTCTACCAGGCCCATGCGGTGCATGTGCTTGTTAAGTTTGCAGTGTCCAGAAAGTATACCTACAAGTAGCCGCAGGTTTCCTCTGGTTAGCCCTGTACAAAAGCGCGCCAGACTGCGAGATGGTCCTCTGAAGGCCTCTCTCGCGTGGCGGCAGTCTAACAACAAGTTCCACCTAGCCCTGTGTTGGGCTTGGGTGTCTTGAGTTATTAGGTTGTTTACAGTTGATACTGTTAAGGTATATTCACACTTGTGCATTTCCATGCTGCATTTTTAGATGCGGCATTACCTTGCACTTGCTGCATTTTTTCATGCACCAACTCCTATACGTTCACATTAGTGCATTTTTAAATGCATAGGGAAAATCTCTGTAAGGAATTAATTTTTCACAAATTATAACTATATGTTGGTGTTGAGGGATGCACATTGCCACAGTTTACTGCTTAGCTTATCTTTATGAACACGTTCTAACTATGTGCATCACGCATCACGCATTTTGTGATGCTGCAACTTTTGCAGTGTGAACCAAGAAATGCATGCATTTTGATGCTGCAACTAAAAATGCAGCATGGAAATGCACAAGTGTGAATATACCTTAAGTGGAAGAGCCGGCTCTGGACCATAAAACGGTTGTTTTGAGGCCAGTCGGGCTAACTTGTCGGCTTTTACATTGCCTATTATTCCAGCATGCCCTTTAACCCACACAAGCTCAAGGGTATTGCTGTTAGTTACTTGCTCTAGTGCCTGGTGACACTCGGAAACCAGCCTAGAGGTGAGTTTGTATTGATCTAGTGCCTGCAGAGCCGCTCTGCTGTCACTGGAGATCCTGATGGTTTTATTCTTTATGCTGTGCATAAGAATTGTTTTTGCACTTAGCGTAATACCTGCTAGCTCTGCCTGAAAGACAGTCGAGATTTTGCCTAGTGGTTGGCTGATATGGAAGTTCAGTTCTTGTGAGTACACACCTGTACCTGTGCCTTCCATTGTTTTGGATCCATCCGTGAAGATGGATATGTCTGGTTGGGATGCCACTTCCACATCAAGGAAGATGTGGTAGTTTTTCCCTAGTATAAATCGAGGTATGAGTGAGTCAGATCGTCCTTCTAGTATAGGTAGTCGCTTGACTGCCTCGCCAAGAATTCGAGAGTGACCCACCTCAGTGCCTTTTCTGTTCAACAACCCCCTATTTCTCAGACGCAAGGCTGCCAGAGTGGCCTGCTCTCTCACGTGGAGATCCAGTGGAGGCAGACCCAGGATGGCTTCCATGACGGCTGTGGGAGTTGTTCGTATTGCGCCTGTGCATGCAAGGCAAGCTAATCTTTGCACATGATTGAACAGTGCTTTGGTTGTGGATAGTCTGGTTCTAGGCCACCAGACAATTGCTCCATAACAGAACATAGGTCTTATCACGGCGGTGTACAACCACAGGATAGCCTTTGGGGATGGGCCCCAAAGTCTTCCAATAACGCGGCGACATTGCCAGAAAGCCCTGTTTGCTTTCTCCGCTTTAAGCTGGATGTGCTTGCTCCAGTTCAGTTTATTGTCAAGTGTAATACCTAGGTACTTCACTGACCCTGAAAACTGGAGATGTTTTCGGAAGAGTAGAGGAGCTCGAAGGCCCTCTATCTTCCTTTTCCTTGTGAAGAGAACTACCTCCGTTTTTGTCGGGTTTATGGACAGGGAGTGTTCCTTGCACCATTCTTCGGTTACTCTGAGAGCTGATTGCATCAGACTGGACAGAGTACCCATAAATTTGCCGGTTATTAGGATGGATAGATCATCCGCATAACCTAAGGTGTAGTAGCCGTTGTCGTTAAGGCGACAGAGGAGGCTATTTACAGTTATGCTCCACAGAAGTGGTGACAGCACCCCACCTTGGGGGCATCCTCTCACTACTGTGCACCTGAGTGTTTTGTCGCCGACGCTGATGTGCACCGCTCTGAGTTTCAACAGTTGCACAATCCAGCCACGTGCGACCTCTATTATGCCATGGTGGCGTAAGGCAATTTCTATTGATTCGAAGGTTGTTTTGTCAAACGCCCCTTCTATGTCTATGAATGCTCCCAGTGTGGACTGTTTAGAGTCCAACGATCTTTCAACCAGCCCTACAACACAGTGCAGGGCTGATTCTGTAGATTTTCCTGGAGAGTATGCGTGTTGGTTAGGGTGCAGCGGAAATCGTGTTAGCGCCGTATCCCTTATGTGTCTGTCGCACAATCTTTCAAGTGTCTTTAGAAGAAAAGACATTAGACTGATTGGACGATAAGCTTTGGGTGTGGAGTAGTCACCTTTGCCAGGTTTGGGGATAAAAATAATTTTTACCTCCCTCCATTGTTTTGGTATGTATCTGAAGGCGATACAGCCCGTATAGATTCTCACTAGGTGAGCGACAATAACATCCAGTCCCCATTGCAGGAGAGCTGGTATTATGCCGTTCAGTCCTGGTGATTTGAATGAAGAGAATGATTTCACTGCCCAGGTGACCCTCGTCACATCCACCATCTGTTCGACGTCCGCCCAGTCAGTCCCCGTAGGGACAGAGGGAGCTGCCTCTGGCCAGATAGGGTATGGCGTAGTGGTGGCTCCGGGAAAGTGTGCGTCTTTCAGCACCTCAGCTGTCTCTAGCAGGTTGTTCGTATAGGAACCATCCTCCCTTCTGAGGCTAGCTGGGTTGTAGTGCTGATCTTTGGTTAGGATTTTGTTTAGGCGGGATACAGATGAGGAGGATTCTATAGAGCCGCAAAAGCTCTTCCACGCCTCTCTCTGACGCCTCCTAATGTCCTTTTTGTATTGCCTTAGGTTTGCCTTATAGGCTTTCCAGCCGGCTATGGTTTTGTCCTTCTTTGCCTTGTTGAACAGTTTACCCAGCCGAGTTTTCTGTTTATCGAGCGCCTTACACCACCAGGGGTGGTGTTGGGGCGTCTTGGCAGTTCTCAGGGGACAGGCCTGTTCAAACGACCCCATAATGGAGTTGGACAGAAGGTCAACTTCGTCCTGCACGTCAGCAGGACTTAAGAGACGTCCCTCAGAAGGGTGTCCTTTTAGTTTCTCCCCAAGGAGATGTTTGTATAGGGGAATGTCCGTTATTTTGGGGTTGCGATAACTCCGTTGGACTTCACCCATGTGGTTCATTTCAAAGTAAATCATTCTATGATCTGACATTGTCGCTTCTGGAGTAACCCGCCAGTTCATTATGTGGTCAGAGATGCTCACTGAGGCCAGACTGAGATCAATCACAGTCTGACTTCGGGTAGTTACGAACGTAGGTTCACTGCCCCGATTGAGTATCTCTAGGTTAGTGCTTGTCAAATATTCAAGTAGTGCTTTACCCCTAGGGTTGACGTTAGTGCTCCCCCACGTGGTGTGGTGAGCATTTGAGTCACACCCTATTATGAGGTGTTTGTTTTTTTTCCCACAGTGTTCTATCAGCTCTACCATCTCGTTGCTAGGAGGTAGGTTAACAGAATCCCCTGGAAGATATATTGACGCAATGACTAGTTCAGCCCTTCCCTGTATGTTACCACTTACCTGTATGGCAGTGATATCACGCCCACACAGGTGCGGCAGCAGGAGAGCTTTAATGTGGCTGGGAACGTATACACATGTCCTAGGTTTATCTTGCCGTTTGTCGTAGAAAACGGTTCCTTTTGTGATGTCACCCCCCTATACCCTATAACTAAACTAGAATTTACGAAGAGCTAACTTCACACCCTTACGTTAATAATTTCAAAAGGAGCGGGAATCCCTAAACATGGCCGGCAAATTTAAACTTTCCCTCTAAAACAAACCAACCCCAAATGACAAAAGCTCGTGATCGTCTGGCAGGCCCTCTATCGTGTAATAGGTATACACTGGTCGTGAACTATGATCGGGAAGGAGAAACAAAACCAACATTAACTGTACCAAAATAATTCATTTATTGACAGTTACTCGACGATTCGGAGGAGAAAAAGTGCGAACACTAAAAAAACTCCTCCTTTGACATAATTACATACATGACATCAATTCAAATACAAAATTATAGCAACAAGACTGTTAAATAATAGCAAGACAAAACATTTACAATAATTTCATTGTTGATACTCTTCGGTCACATTTAAATACTTTATGCAGCAATGGTTTATATGGCACAATAAATAATCAAATTCCGTTATATATGTAATACAAGGCAAAACAATGTACACTCGGTACTCAAGGCCACAACTGAACTACCCACTACTTATACTCCCCCCTGGTTCGTCAACTACCACATTCACAAGACATGTAAAAGCACATATAAATAGTTAGTTATTCGAACCCCCTCCAATTCGAAAGGTACACGCAGCCCTGGAATGCGATGCTTACGGCTATAGTTGTATTTCGAGCACGAGTGCTAAATTGCTATTAAACGCCCAGCAATCGGCTCTGACACGGGAGAAAAAAAACATCATTAGTTCATCCACCAAGGCTCTTACATACATGAGGGAGTACGTTTGCAACTAAGTTTAAGCTTCCAGCAAGTGTGTGGCTCTTATTGAGAAACGACATGTACACATGGTGCGACAAAGAAAATTACATTACATTAAATTAAACAATCAAAACCAAATAAAATACATTGCAATCATTAAAAGGGTCATGAGAGTTTAAATAGATAGAAGTTTACAAGTTACAAAAAGGGTTCAACTTCAGGTAAAAATACACAAAGGGTACAGTTAGGTCCGTTTCGAGTACAATAGAGCCACCTTTTCTGTTTATCCACAAATATTTAATACATTATGTCCAATTTGAACTCATTTGTAATGTCCCTCAATTAATCATAAAACACATAAATAAATAGGAGAAATCATCATAAAAATTGCTAACTACACACATAATCATAATAATATCGAATTCAGAATCAGCCGTGGGTATTCCCCAATTGCGACTGTCTGTTTTTAAGGTATTCATATTTTTTTGTCATTTGTTTTGTTTTCATATTTTTGCTAACTACACACATATATGATTAAATGTCGGAAATGCCATGAGTTCAAACCACTGACCTGTATCATAAAGGACTGAGCATTCTTCAATACAACATTGAAGCAAACAAGCCCCACCTAAATATTAGTTACTTCAGGTGCCAACTAGTGCGTTAGTTATATAATGATGGTAGCTCGGTGTTTATAATGTGTTGGTAGTACTGGTATCAGCTGTTACAGTTTAGCTTGTTCTAACCTATATGCTTAATATCTGGTGAAAAGTAGTATAATTACAGGCTCATAATTATTTAAAAACGTAAATTATTAAAAATTGTATTTTATTGCAATGCATAAACGTAGTTTATACTACGTATGAAACAAGGTTATGTTTATGTAAATAAAAACATTAGTTACAGTGTTACCAATAATCACCAACACAACAAACCTAAATTACTAATTGGCACCTTAAAATACCAGTTTTCAATTTGCTTCAAAAATAGTGGAGGGGATCATTAGAATAGAATGCTCAGTCCTTTAAGATACAGGTCAGTGGTTCAAACACATATTTAACATGAAACAACTGGACATTACATAGATAGTTCTACTATTTTACACACGACATCAAAATAATCAACGAACGCTCCCAATGTGAGATTCAAATTAATTGAATACTCCCGTTGAAAAGCGGGGCAATGCAGATTCAGGGTAAGACCAGTTTATAACAACATACAATGCAATTCAATTAGACAGATCTAAATGTATTAATCAAAAACGTTTCACCTGCAGAAAGCACTAAAATGGAGTCACCAAAAATAAAAACAAATGAAACGATCTTTACTACTTCGCGGTTTCAAATCAGATTAACCTGAAAGCGTTGATTGAAATATTAATATTTCAATCAACGCTGAAAGTTAAGGTTAAGCCGCCTTACACCAAATCCCCCGCCAGATGGAACTACAGTAAAACAAAAGTATCGACGTTGCCACTACTTTTCAGCTTTTTGTACATGTTGTCGGATCTCTAAAATATAGGTAACCCAACTGTGGATACTACACTTTGGTGCCCCCAAGACCGGAAACCCTTGATTGAACAACCCAGGGCTCTTGGATGAGGGCGATGTCCTGCTTCATAGTAAGGCGCCTGCTTAGGGTAACCGTAGCCGCCCTACAGTGTTGCAGGTTTATTTGAATAAAATGTTCTTTCATACTTAAGGTATGTTAAAGGGGCAGGAGCTGCCTTTATTTATTCCGCGTTGCTGGATTCTGACTTCAGGAACGCCTCAAGGTTAGCAAACTCATCCCAGTTCGTAATCGGCCCGGGTGAGCTGCTTAGGTTAGAGCATTCACTGACCACAGGTTGCCGTGGCAGCCTGGGCGGTGATGCCTCTTTTTCCTCTGACAGTTGCTCCTGTGGCAACTGCTGAGGTTCTTTTTGTGGTTGTGCCGAGGTACTGGCTCCAACCGGTTTAGCAGGGTTCCTAACCTTCACCTTTAGAGAGGAAAACCTATAGTTAAGCTTGTCTCCCTTGGCGTTAAGGTTAGCCTGATCGGCTTCCCCAATGCCGAAAACTATCAGCCTCCCTGGAGGCTGATCGTTCACGGCTGTGTGAAAGACACACCAGCTGCCTACATTTGCCCAGGGATTCTGCCACTCAAGTCGCCGCTTAACCACCTCCAGATCCTCGGGTTCTTCCGGGATCCAGATGGCAGCCTTGCGGAGCCTCTGAAGGCAGTCTTCCTGGACCACCTTTAGGTGTGCAGCCTCCCATAATGGTGGGAGGTCGCTAACCACCTTCTTAAACCACTCAAGGGAGTAGTTGTTCTCGCACGAGATCCGCAAGATCTCGCCCGAGTACCTCCAGCCCTTGAAAGTGGGTGCAGGAGTTGTGCTCTCTGTAGCATAGAAGAGCTGGTCAATGCTTTTGGCCAGCTCGTTTTTCACCATCTCTGCCTGGTTAGCTGACAGCTTGCCCACGGGATTGTTGGTGTCGTTATGTCACAAAAAATACAGATTGTTTATTAAAGCATATAAAACTACGTCATCATGGTTCAGAAAAGTTAAAATGTGACAAGTGCAATTTTACCACAAAATTGAAACGATACCTAACGAAACATATTCAAGTACAGCATGGTTCAGAGAAATTTAAATGTGTTCACTGCAATTATGCCACAAAAAATAAATATTATTTATCGAGACATATAAAACTACAGCATGGTTCAGAAGAGTTTAAATGTCACGAGTGCAATTTTACTACAAAATTAATGGGATGGTTAACCAAACATGTGAAATTGTGTCATGGTTAAGAAGTGTTGAAATGTTTAATTTTACCACAAAATGGAAACGTGCTTTAATCCAACATGGAAAGGTTTAATGCAGTTTTATGATGTCATGTGCAAAGATGTTGTGGGTCCGGTGTACATAATTTAATTTTCATCAGAATCGCACTACACATAATTAAAGCCTTTTGTATTTTTCAACCTGTTATAGTTGAACCATGAACGTGAAGCAAGAGATTACTTTACCTTAAAAATGTAAGAATGTGTAAATACTTGAATTATAAATCAGAATTTGTGATTTTATAATATTTGTAGTAGAAAGTAGTAGATTATTATTTTATCAGAATTTACTTAAATGCAAAACTGTATGGGTAGTATTTTTTAATTTTTTGTTATGGAGGGATTATTATTGTTATGCTATTGGTTCCTGTACAGCGACCTTTTGGTCTATTGTGCTTCCCGCTGTTGTCTACCCTTCCAGAATACCTGTATCTTTAACAAAGCCAGGATTTTAAAAGGGCGAATCTTTGTTACTTGCTCTTATGTAATTTTTTCATTTCTAAGTAGGTGTTCCCTTGGCTTTGTGAATTCCTCACTTTGGCAAATAACGCAATAGGAGTTTCTTCTTCTTCACAGCAACCCCTGCATGTTGGTCTATCGGTCAGTCCCCCTTTGGGATTTCCAGAAAGATCTTGGAATGACTGTCCTGGGATTTTCGACCAGTGCCTGCAATACTCTTTCGTGAGTATTGTTTGATTCTCTTTTTTGGCTGTATTATCGATAATCCCACAGGCCGTTTTCGATCCTATAAGTAGTTTTGCGCTTGCCATTCTCGCAAGCTCGTCCGCAACCTGGTTACCTACGATTCCCTCGTGCCCAGGTGTTCACACTAGTGTTACTGTTACGTTTACCTCTAGCGCGTTTAGCATTTGGGTGCATACAATAAGGACTAGCCTCGAATCTACCACATATGAGTCTACTGTTGCAATCGCTTCTTTGCTGTATGTAACTATCAAGATTTTCAATCAACATGACCCAAATGTAAACAAAGATGACTCAACAGTAGTGTACAAATGGCTGACTTCCGTCACTAATTTTTATGCAGCAATGATGCGATACTCTCCTTCCTCTCTATTCTATATTCAATGGTTATAACTCCCTTGGGATATAAAGAGGCTATAATTCCCCCTACGTCTCTTTATGAACAAGTAACCTAGCAACAACCAAAACTGCAATTGACGATACCTGAATCAAATACACCGGAAATGAATAAATTTTATTAAACTCAGTCAGAAATAAAATTATCTATGTACCACGGAAATTAATAGGTCTCAATTACCTTGGGCAATTGCTGTCCCTCGGGCCAAACGCCAAAGGCCTTCGGGACGTAAACTTTACCCTCGCTGTAATTAAGACCCTTATAATTCCCTTGATACATAAATAACCAATAAACTTTATTAATGGGATGCGGTAGAGTGGTTTATTCCTTGTATTGTACATGTTCTTATCTTCATTTTTAATGAAATGACTTTGGTTTAAATATGTAATATGATTACAAATCAAGGATTTAAACTTCTGAGTGTTAAGACTCTCTGCATGATTTATACCGAGGTATACCTGCAATAATTCTTTTACTTATCCTTTTTTAGAAGAGAAAAATCTTGCCACAGCCATAGTTGAAAGGCAAGTTCCGTATCTCAGTACAGATACAAAATGAGCATGATACATTGTTATCTGTTCTTTATGTAAAATTTATTATAGTGTAGCTTATTGCTTGGTCTAATTTCAGGTTTCAGGTGAAGTACTTTTTCTGTTGATAATACGCCATTATTTTACTAAGAAAAATTCCTTAGAACGAAAATTTATGCTAATTTTAAATTTGAGGATAATAGCATATCAAATTTATGAAATATGCAGTTACTGCAGTATTGTTTACTACAGTTCGTTCTATTTGTCCATTAAATCATGCGAAGTTTACCCAATTTTATATCGTTCAAATAGCAGTACTTGACCTACCGTACTTTGATAATAATCAATATCGCGTCGGCAATAGCAGAAAGATCTTTATTATTAATTTTGCGACGAAAATTTACATAACCCAATAACTTTTCGAATTTTATCAAAGTAGGACTATCATCCTGAAAATTTGCATATGGCCATAACTTCTCATTCTGAACAACTTTTCTTAACAACATTTTGGCATACTGTGAACAGAATAATAAGGTACTTTACCTAAAATGAAAATATAGTTTCTGCTCAACTGTAAAGGCCTACTTGATTTTAAAAAATCGAAAGTAGGCTAAAAATAAGTTTCAGGCCAAGCACATTTTGCCGAGAACTCCAAAATAAAAAAGTTTACAAGAGTGCGCAACCCCATCCGGGGACACCCTGTATATGAATAGTAGATAAAATATATATTTTTACAGTAAACAAAACGTTAGGTCTCAAAGTACATTCAGAGAAAGAGAGAGAACACCAAAATTACAGTGACTCTTACAAACAGTGGCCACAAGCGATGTATCGATTTTTATTGGCCGTGGTATATTTTGCCTCTTAATGGTGGCCTGACTGTGTTTACCACAGATTTTTAACCATACTCCTAGATTGACAACTTCATTGTTAAACAGTGAGGCCACAATAGGTGTTTTCTTTTTGCACGTTGTGGTAGACTTAAGTCAGGTCTGTCAATAACACCCCATTTGTTTTATAAAAATAATTTGACTCAGTTCTCAATAACCCTATTCGTTTTAAAAGCTTTATTTCAGTTTTATATTAACCTAAGGCAGAATTGTCTACATGACGCAAGGCACTTTAATCACGTGATGATTGTAACTTTACCTAACCCTGTGGCGATGCAAAAAGAAAACACCTAATATATTGCCAGTATTACAAATGCCCATATATGCGTATATGGAATTTCCCACCACTTTTTGCCAGTTTGACAAATATATGAAGTAGTGAATCTAGGTGTATGTTAGAAATCTGTGGTGTTTACCTTTGATCACCGTGTGATTTTTATTTGGATTTAGCACGTTGCTAGGATACCGCACCGTTGAGTTCATAGAAACCAGAGGTGGGTAAATATTTGAAATAAATCTATTTGAAATGCCTATTTAAAATAGTAAATAGCCTTTTGTATTTTATATTTCAAATACTTTCTTGTAAAAGTATTTTATATTTATTATTTGAAATAGAAGACAAAGATATTTTCTATTTGAAATATATTTTTTCGATTATAGTGTATTGGGCATCTGTTGCATAATAATTACGACCTATTACTGAAACTTTAAGATCAATTGAAAGGTTCAAGGCATACATATTATGAAGAGCTTCTTCCACATCTAATTCGCTTACATAAAGTTTTAAAAACTCTTGAATTATGTAAAATATTTTAAATTTTGCTCTGTTCTTGTGACAACACTATTAAACAGCTTGCAAAATAGGTTTAAAGATTGTCTATCAGTCTCATCGGCAGTTAATAATGCCTTTTTAAATTGCGTTTGGTTTCACAAGACAATAAAAATAATACATGAAAAGCATTTTTTATTTAAAAACTTATTTGAAATGCCTATTTTTCATTTTGTATTTTAAATAACAACGGTCAATTCTATTTCTATTTTGTATTTTAAATATGTTGAACTAACCTATCTTATATTTTCCATCTTAAAATGCTTTTTTAAAACCATTTTACCCACCTACGGAAAGCACCGCAAATGCAAAATCATAACAAAGCGACAAAATTGTGGGTCTTTTTATATTAGGTGTTTTCTTTTTGCACGTTGTAGTTGACTTAAGTCATCTCTGTCAAAAACACACCATTCGTTTTATAAAAATAATTTGACTCAGTTCTCAATAACCCTATTCGTTTTATTTAAGTTTTGTATTAACCTGAGGCAGAATGTCTTATGACGCAAGGTACTTCAATCACGTGATAATTGTGACTTTACCTAACCCTGTGACGGTGCAAAAAGAAAACACCTATTGAAATGTTATTATAATACGCAAATAGAAGCTTCGTGGTTATAACACTTCAAGACACCTTGCCACTTATAATAATAATATGATAACTCCACAAATATGACGCAAACTTAACCTTTTTATTAAAAAGCTTAACAACGTGGCGATAAGGGTCAATTTCTCGACGTCAAAATTCGAGTTGTCCAAAATTTTAAATTTCCCAGACAATTTTGACGTCATCACTAATGGCCAATGGGGTCTATCACAGACAGTGAACTCTATACATACTGGAAGGGATACTGATGGTCGATCTCCGTTAAGTATTTGTGTCATTTGTGTCAGGGGCAAAAGAAAGAGAGGGAAGAACCTCGAGGGCTTAGTATCGCAGTCTAACGCGTTGTTTATAACGTGAACGCGTAGCCGCTGATCAATTAATAATATTTAACTTGTGTTTGTCACCTGAAAACGTAAACTACCGTGAATTTCTGTAGAACTATGTCTGTTGTGTAGTGCACGTTAAAACGGTCGTTAATTATGTCGCATTTGGATGTAATAACGTTTATTCGGAGGAATTTTTGTGTATACAGCTATTATTGCACCTCATTTTGATTATTGTCCGACCCAATTATTTTTGTCTCCCGAAAGCGACTTTCCAAGACTGCAAAAATGGTAAAATAAAGCAACCAGAATTATATTATATTGCAGTAAAATAACACGAATATCGGCAATGCAGGAGTTTATTTTAAAACTTTGGTGTTTATTTATAAAATAATTAATAATGTTACCTAGCTACATGCAAAAATTTATTGTTCAATGACATTTCACATTCATCTTCATCAGTTCAGTACCTATTAATGCAACATAAATAGTTTTAGGTTAGGTACTTTTGTTAAGAAAACTTTCTCCAGAATAATTTATATTATAAGGGTTTAAAAATGTAAATGAACTGCCTGATTAAATTAAAGAAATGGAGTCATTAACGAATTTTAACAAAGTATGCTCAGCGTACGTTAGATAAATTTTTTGTATCTGTAGGTATGTGATTAGATATTAGGCGATGTAAGTATCTTACTAGATGATATAATAATTAATAAACCTCACTACTGTACTACTATAATGTATTTATTAAATTATTATACTTATTTATTGGTTTATTATGCATTATATGTAAATATATCGACAATAATATAAAGTAAATCGTGAGATTCCCGTTTTGTGCCATATAAGCTATTGAGTAAGAGAGAGACAACAATCCCTCACATCGACAGGTTGCATACTTTTCAAATGGCTTCAGCGGATCGACAATAGGTGTTTTCTTTTTGCACCGCCACAGGGTTAGGTAAAGTTACAATCATCACGTGATTAAAGTGCCTTGTGTCATGTAGACATTTCTGCCTCAGGTTAATATAAAACTTAAATAAAGCTTTTAAAACGAATAGGGTTATTGAGAATTGAGTCAAATTATTTTTATAAAACGAATGGTGTGTATTGACAGAGGTGATTTAAGTGTACCACAAAATGCAAAAAGAAAACACCTATTGAGTATCCCTTCCAAGTATGTATAGAGTTCACTGATCACAGATTACACCATTACCAATATTACCATTGAATAATTCTTTATTCAATGGATTACACAGTGTAATCTGTGGTCTATTGTCAATGTCATCTTTCATTTTATGTTCTACTTACTTTTATTGAGTTTTATTTACTTTACATTGAAGAATTTACCAATTATTATTGTTTTTAATAGTTCCAAAGTTTAAAAATTAAATATGTCCAGAGAAGATGATATCAATATAGTGATGCAAGTAATCAAAGATGAACCCCTTCAAAAAGAAGCAGAAATTAATTCAACTTATGAAGAAACAGCGATAAAAATTGAACCATTTGAACCAAAGCAGGAGGAAGAACCAAATTTCTTTCTCACAAAGCAAGATTTTCAATTAAACGATTATTATGACGATGTTACAAATGGTCTATCACTAAAGCTTGAATTGAATGATTCTATTACAAGTTCTAATGATCAAGTTTTAAATCCTTTGCAAACACAAACCAAATTTTTAACATCTACGGAATTGAAATTGAATGTATTACAAGAGTTGAAATGTTTTCACTGTACTTATGTAACAAAATTTAGGAAACACTTAATTTTGCATGTAAAAAAATGCCAAAGTTCCAAAAAATATAAATTTCAAGCATGTACTGATGCCACAAAATGGAAACAAAATTTACTGCAACATATGAAAGCGCATCGTTATTCAACAAATTGTAAATGTACTCAGTGCAATTATGACACAAAATGCAAAGATGCTTTATTGCAACATACGAAAGTGCAGCATGGTTCCGAAGAATTTAATTGTGCTCAGTGCAATTATGCCACAAAGTCGAAACATATTTTAGTGCAACATACAAAAGTACATCATGGTTCAAAAGAGTTCAAGTGTCATCAGTGCAGTTATGCCACAAAATGGAAACATGATTTATTGCAACATACGAAAGTACATCATGGTTCAGAAGAATTTAATTGTGCTCAGTGCAATTATGCCACAAAATGCAAGCAGTATTTATTGAAACATACGAAAGTGCAGCATGGTTCAGAAGAATTTAATTGTGCTCAGTGCAATTATGCCACAAAATGGAAACAGTATTTATTGCAACATATGAAAGTAAATCATGGTTCAAAAGAGTTCAAGTGTCATCAGTGCAATTATGCCACAAAATGCAAGCAGTATTTATTGAAACATACGAAAGTGCAGCATGGTTCAGAAGAATTTAAATGTGCTCAGTGCAATTATGCCACAAAATGGAAACAGTATTTATTGCAACATATGAAAGTACATCATGGTTCAAAAGAGTTCAAGTGTCATCAGTGCAGTTATGCCACAAAACGGAAACATGTTTTATTGCAACATACGAAAGTGCAGCATGGTTCCGAAGAATTTAATTGTGCTCAGTGCAATTATGCCACAAAGTCGAAACATAGTTTAGTGCAACATACAAAAGTACATCATGGTTCAAAAGAGTTCAAGTGTCATCAATGCAATTATGCCACAAAATGGAAAGGAGCTTTATTGCAACATACGAAAGTGCAACATAGTTCAGAAGAATTTAAATGTGCCCACTGCAATTATGCCACAAAAGGGAAACATGCTTTATTGCAACATACGAAAGTGCAACATAATTCAGAAGAATTTAAATGTGCTCAGTGCAATTATGCCACAAAATGGAGACAAGCTTTATTGGTACATACGAAAGTGCAGCATAGTTCAGAAGAATTTAAATGTGCTCAGTGCAATTATGCCACAAAATGGAGACCGGCGTTATGGCAACATACGAAAGTGCAGCATAGTTCAGAAGAATTTAAATGTGCTAGTGCAAATATGCCACTACGGTATTGCAACATACGAAAGTACAGTAGAACTCGGTTATAGTGCCATTGTCGGGAGTAGCGATTTTTTTTGTCGTTATAACAGGGTGACGTTATTCGCATCCTGAATTTTTTAATAACCATGATTGTCATACCATATATTATTTCTTACAACAAATTATAATTTCATCAAATAAATGGCTTCTATGATGTCAATTAATCACAATGATTGATTTTCTATACTGCCAGAGGTATATGGTGCATAAAATGTTTTAGGGCACTTATAAACGATCTCAGTCATCCACCTGTATGTATCTACAATACCAAAGTGTTCCCAGAGGGTTCTCTATGATATGTGCTCTTTATATTATTTTCTCTGGAAACTGCAACTGATGTAGTAATCGTAATGAAACTACAGTTGCACTAACGACACAGTAGTATATGTGGTAACAAGTAGGTAGGTATTTCAAGTTTGCTACTGGTGGCAGAACCTACTTGTTTCATGACTTTTCTGGTTACAATTCTAGGTTTTTGGACTGTGTATATAGTTGTTGCTGTTTCGTCCAGGTTAAATGTACGTGTACCATCAACAAACTGTGATATACGAATCAATAACTATGTCTTGCAGGTTCATAAAAAATAGATCGATATTTTTATTGAAGAGAGTTACTTGTGAAGACTGTTGCCTGTACAATGAATTTGGATGGATGGACAACTACAGTTCCTGCCCGATAAGGAAAGCTAAGTCTTGGATGCACAATGGTCATATGTATACAACACATTTAGTCGTTAACGTTACCCACCTGATTCCACTTCCTTAACGTGTAGGAACTGTAGATTTAGTGCAGCTTTTGTTCCTGTGTAGCTTTACTAGTCTTCCCCTTCCTGCCTCTGCCATTACACAATTAAATTCATACAGCTTATCATACTACTAGTGTACGTCTCACTGTGGAACAAACATATGGCCACTGATGTTAAATATTTTACAAACATTATAGATTTCTTTGTTGCAAATACATAGGTAAAAAGCATTACTTATCCATAAAAGTACGTAACACCTGATTTCTACAAAAAACTTCTCAAAGTAGGTATTAGGATTCGATTGCCTGGATTTTGCTTTCCTTGCATTTGATAAAGACCAACTTTTGTAATTCACCTACTTTTGTTACTTTCATTTTTTTTCTGTTCTTAAAAGCTTATAGTTATTGATAGATTAACAACGAATAGGTAAACGTTGTAGCAGTTAGTTCATCCTTATAACATTGCTAAATATGTTAAATATGTATTATCAATTTCTTATTTCAGCAACTAAATATAACAACAAAATACGATCATCATTTATTTCTAATCAAAACTACTACAAATGACACAAAACAGATTAAAAGCGACATCACATAGTGTAATTGTGGTGACAAGTTTTCAAAATATTTTTGAAACCGTCAACTTTTGGTATACCTAAACTATAAATACCATAAATGATGAAATTAAAATTAATGAAGTGATATCTAGAAAAATGTTATTTGTACAACTGGAGAAGAAAATTATGTTTTTTTCATCTCGAGTTCAAAGTTGAGCATAAAAGGCACAGCTCTGTGAAAAAGTTTCACTGGTGGCATTTATAAACATGTTTTACTTTTCTTTTTTTTGGCATTTAAACTATAATGAACTATTGACTTTCACATGTTCTCTTCTTTCAACTGTTTTGAATCGTGATGTACTTTTATATGATCTAATAGATACACTTTAGTTTTTGTGCATAGTTGCATCGGTCACATTTAAATTGTTGTAAATCATGGTGCGTTCTTACATGTCTCGATAAACTTTGACTCCATTTTGTGGTAAAACTACACTGTTGACATTTAAACTCCAGTGAATCATGATGCGCTTTCACATGTCTCATTAAATAATATTCTAATTTTGTTGTAAAGTTGCACTGCTGACATTTTAACTGTTTTGAATCGTGATGTACTTTCATATGCTGTGATAGATAAACTTTACGTTTTGTGACATAGTTGCACTGATAACATTTAAATTGTTCTAAACTATGCTGCACTTCTACATGTCTCGCTAAATATTGTTTCGATTTTGATGTAAAGTTGCATTGCTCACATTTCTACTGTTTTGAATCATGTACTTTTACATGATCTGATAGACAACCTTTACGTTTTCTAACATAATTGCACTGATCGCATTTAAATTGTTCTAAACCGTGGTGCAATGTTACATGTCTCGCTAAACTTTGTTTCCATTTTGTGGTAAAACTACACTGTTGACATTTATAGGTACTCGCTTAAACTTTGACGATGTTTCAAATCACGAATTAAATCTTTCCTATATTTTGTTAGATAAATAGAATGGAAACATCGAAACCCTTGTGAACCATGATGTTGTTTTAAATGCTGATGTAAATATGCTTTGAATTGCGTCGTGTACATACACAGCTGACATTTATATTTTTTACTAACATCCGGTAAATTATATTTCAATTCACTATTGAATTTTTTTAGAGATCCAGTTGATTTTCTACTTTGTGTTTCAGTGCCATTATTTCTGAAAGTATGGTTAGTTTAAATCTTCATTTATCGTAACTGCTCCATTGTTGTCATTATCAAAAGGTTGTAATGGATTTAAAATAACATTCGAGTAAATCGTAAAATCATTCGATTCTTGCTTCAATGATATACCAGTATAATCATCTTCATTTATTTCGTACTCTTGTTTTATAAGAAAGGAATTTAGTTCTTCCTCCTCTTTTGGTTCAACCTTTTCAATTTCAATCAGTGTTTCTTCACCAGTGGATTTTATTTCTAGCTGTGGTTCATCTTTGATTATGTGAATAATAAATATATTACCTTCTGTGGACATAATTAAAAATAAAAGAAGGATGAGAATGATGAGATGGGTGACAACTGATGAGAATAGAGCACAAACCACTAAAAAAGTATGTTTGCAAAAGTAGTCTATGCAAAACGTAGTAGTTTTACGAGGAATAGGAGTAGTTCTTTCTTCTATAATCTTATACCTACTATTTTCCTAACCTAACCCCTCTCATGTGAGGTCAGTGAACTGTATGTATTTGTATAGAGTTCACTGTGTGAGGTATACACTTATTTCTACCCATCATACAAATAAACATCAAGTATATCATAACTTAAAGTGTTAATTCAGTGCTTAAAGTATAAGAATCGAATATATATTACCAGAAGGTAATGTTAATGTAGTCATGGCTGTAATCAATGATAAAGTTCAGCAAGGAGTTGCAGAAATTTCAACATAAAGAAAGCTTATGGAAATTGAAAAACCGAATATGTCCAACATAATTAAAGAAGAAGCTCTTGAAGAAGAAACTGAAATTAATTCAGCATGTGGAGAAACAGTTATAAAAATCGAACCAGTTGAACCAAAGCGCGAGGAAGAACTAAATTTCTTTCTTACAACACAAGATTTGCAAGTAAATAAATTACTAGAAAATGATCAATATTACGTTGGTCAACCTTCTCCTGATAACGAAATTACCAAAAATAAGAGGAATATGTGTTTAACCGCCTCCAAAAGTAACGGGCAATATCGGTTATCTTCAAAAACTTCTTTAAATCATAAAAATATATCCATACATTGTAGGAGTAAAAGACAAACTAGAAATTCAACGAACACTTCAGAGGGATTTAAATGTAATAAGTGCAGTTTTGTTACAAAATCGAAACTCTCTTTATTGAGGCATGTTCAGGGCCAACATGGTTCAGAACAGTTCAAATGTGATGAGTGCAATTTTACCACAAAATTGAAACAATATTTAACGACACATGTGAAATTGCAGCATGGTTCAGAAGAGTTTAAATGTGCTCAGTGCAATTATACCACAAAACAGAAATATAATTTATTGAGACATTTGAAATTACGTCATGACTTAGAACACTTTAAATGTGCTGAGTGCAGTTATGTCACAAAATGGAAATATAATTTATTATCACATTTGAAAGTGTATCATGGTTCAGAACAGTTACAATGTACCCAGTGCAACTTTACCGCTAAATTGAAACGATACTTAGTGTTACACGTGAAAGTGCATCATAGTTCAGAACAGTTAAAATGTGACAAGTGCAATTTTACCACAAAATTGCGACAATACCTAACGAAACATATGAAAATGCGGCATGGTTCTGAAGAGTTAAAATGTGCGCAGTGCTGTTATGTCACAAAAAGGAAAGATTGTTTATCGAGACATATAAAACTACATCATGGCTCAAAAGAGTTTAAGTGCGCTCAGTGCAATTATACCACAAAATTGAAAGATTGTCTAACGAGACATGTGAAAGTGTATCATGGTACAGAAGGGATTAAATGTGCTCAGTGCAGTTATGTCACAAAAAATAAATATTGTTTATCGAGACATATAAAACTACAGCATGGTTCAGAAGAGTTTAAATGTGCTCAGTGCAACTTTACCGCTAAATCGAAACGATACTTAGTGTTACACATGAAAGTGCATCATGGTTCAGAACAGTTAAAATGTGACAAATGCAATTTTACCACAAAAGTGCGAGAATACCTAACGAAACATATGAAAATGCGGCATGGTTCTGAAGAGTTTAAGTGCGCTCAGTGCAATTATACCACAAAATTGAAAGATTGTCTAACGAGACATGTGAAAGTGGATCATGGTACAGAAGGGGTTAAATGTGCTCAGTGCAGTTATGTCACAAAAAATACAGATTGTTTATTAAAGCATATAAAACTACGTCATCATGGTTCAGAAAAGTTAAAATGTGACAAGTGCAATTTTACCACAAAATTGAAACGATACCTAACGAAACATATTCAAGTACAGCATGGTTCAGAGAAGTTTAAATGTGCTCACTGCAATTATGCCACAAAAAATAAATATTATTTATCGAGACATATAAAACTACAGCATGGTTCAGAAGAGTTTAAATGTCACGAGTGCAATTTTACTACAAAATTAATGGGATGGTTAACCAAACATGTGAAATTGTGTCATGGTTAAGAAGTGTTGAAATGTTTAATTTTACCACAAAATGGAAACGTGCTTTAATCCAACATGGAAAGGTTTAATGCAGTTTTATGATGTCATGTGCAAAGATGTTGTGGGTCTCGTGTACATAATTTAATTTTCATCAGAATCGCACTACACATAATTAAAGCCTTTCGTATTTTTCAACCCGTTAAAGTTGAACCATGAACGTGAAGCAAGAGATTACTTTACCTTTAAAAATGTAAGAATGTGTAAATACTTGAATTATAAATCAGAATTTGTGATTTTATAATATTTGTAGTAGAAGGAGTAATGATATTATTGATTATATTATTTTATCAGAATTTACTTAAAAACAAAACTGTATGGGTAGTTAATATTTTTTAATTTTTTGTTATGGATGGATTATTATTGTTATGCTAGGGGTGGTCCCAATTGGTTCCTGTACAGCGACCTTTTGGTCTATTGTGCTCCCCGCTGTTGTCTACCCTTCCAGAATACTTGTATCTTTAACAAAGTCCAGGATTTAAAAGGGCCAATCTTTGTTACTTCCTCTTGTGTAATTTTTTCATTTCCAAGTAGGTGTTCACTTGGCTTTGTGAATTCCTCACTTTGGCAAATAACGCAATAGGACGTTTCTTCTTCTTCACATCAACTCCTGCATATTGGTCTATCGGTCAGTCCCCCTTTGGGATTTCCAGAAAGATCTTGGAATGACTGTCCTGGGATTTTCGGCCAGTACCTGCAATACTCTTTCGTGAGTATTGCTTGAATCTCCTTTTTGGCTGTATTATCAATAATCCCACAGGCCGTTTCCGATCCTATGAGTGGTTTTGCGCTTGCTCGTCCACAACCTGGTTACCTACTGTTACATTTACCTTGCGCGTTTAGCATTTGTGTGCATACAAGGACTAGCCTCGAATCTACCATATATGAGTCTACTGTTGCAATCGCTTCTTTGCTGTATGTAACTATAAAGATTTTCAATCAACATGACCAAAATGTAAACAAAGATGACTCAACAGTCGTGTACAAATGGCTGAACTTCCGTCACTAATTTTTATGCAGCAATGATGCGATACTCTCCTTCCTCTCTATTCTTTATTCAATGGTTATAACTCCCTTGGGATATAAAGAGGCAATAATTCCCCCTACGTCTCTTTATGAACAAGTAACCTAGCAACAACCAAAACTGCAATTGACGATAAGTACCTGATTCAAATATACCGGAAATGAACAAATTTTATTAAACTCGGTTAGAAATAAAATTATCTATGTACCACGGAAATTAATAGGTCTCAATTACCTTGGGCAATTGCTGTCCCTCGGGGCCCTCGGGACGCAACCTTTACCCTTGGTAATTAAGACCCTTGTACATAAATAACTATTAAATTTTAAGAATGGGATGTGTAGAGTGGTTTATCCCTTATAAGTATTATTGTACATGTTCTTATCTTCATTTTTAATGAAATGAGTTTGGTTTAAATATTATAAATTTTCACAAATCAAGGATTGAAACTTCTGAGAGAAGCTCCTCATCGTCAATTAGAAATTAAAAAAATTGTGGGTCTTTTCTTTTTACATTGAAATGTTATTATAACACACAAATAGAAGCTTCGTGGTGTCGTGGTTAACATTTCAAGGCACCTTCCACTTATAATAATAATATAACTCCACAAATATGACGCAATCTTAGACCTTTTTATTATAAACTTTAACAACGTGGCGCTGCTGGGTCAATTTCTCCAGAGTCAGTAAATTAATATACTGACTCTGAATTTCTCTACGTCAAAATTCGAGTCGTCCAAAATTTTAAATTTCCCAGACAATTTTGACGTCATCACTAGGAGGGTCTATTGCATTGAATAAAGAATAGAGAGGAAGGAGAGTATCGTATCAATGCTGCATAAAAATTAGTGACGGAAGTTCAGCCATTTGTACACCACTGTTGAGTCATCTTTGTTTACATTTTGGTCGTGTTGACAGTTGACCATAACCTGCAAAATTTGAAATATTTATTTGTTGATTGTTACAGTCACTGAACACCCAATTAGAATTATAAATAAGGCAGTTGTTTCTGTCAATTTCTATGTAACAGGAAACATGTTAGTAGCCATTTTGCCACCACTTTGATTTCAAGGTCGAGGGTATATGCTCCTTCCTCTCTATTCTTTATTCAATGGTCTATTGTCATCTTTATGTTTACCGTTGAGTGGTTTGTACTTTGTTTAGTATTGGTTAAATAAATAACTAATACATTGTTTATTAATTAATATATTAATATACCCTGTTCAAGTGACCAGCCGTTGCACGTCATTATTCGTGTACCAATGCTATAATTATAATTTACTAAGCAACTTTAATAAAATTTGCATTAAAGCCAAAATGTCATCGTAAGTAGGTACAGTTGGTATTAAAAGTCATTAATCGTGTAGGGTTAGCGACCATATTTTATCCTTGTCGCACACTTTGCAGTTCGTACTTACAACTTAAAACGTAGTGCGAATATAAACTCATAAAATATCTCGATGTTGTCACGTCAAGTTTTGTTTACTTTGTTAAATTCACCGGTACGCACTTAAGCTATTTTTTTTTAAATTGCCTTACTAAAAACAGTACTTATCAGTACTCTTATATTGTTTATGTCTACATTAGTTGTTGTATTTTATTATTACATAGATATACAGTATCTATTTGTTCCTAACCTAAAAACGTCAGTCTGACAACACGTACATTTGACAACGCTGATTACACGTCATTGATTTAGTAAGTTTTAAGCTATGACGTGCAACGGCTGGTGACTTGAACAGGGTATAGATGAATGCCGATTAACATTTACAAAGGACGAATTACAACATTACCAGAACTGTACATGTTCGTGGTCTGGTTTTATGTGTGCTGTTGCCACCTTAACGTAAGGTTATGTCTATACTTAACATACTTACTTTTATTTACTTTACATTGAAGAATTTACCAATTATTATTGTTTTTAGTAGTTGCAAAGTTTAAAAATTAAATATGTCCAGAGAAGATGATATTAATATAGTGATGCAAGTAATCAAAGATCAACCCCTTCAAAAAGAAGTAGAAATTAATTCAACTTATGAAGAAACAACAATAAAAATTGAAATTGAACCATTTGAACCAAAGCATGAGGAAGAACCAAATTTCTTTCTCACAAAGCAAGATTTTCAATTAAACGATTATTATGACGATGTTAAAAATGGTCTATCACTAAAGCTTGAATTGAATGATTCTATTACAAGTTCTAACGATCAAGTTTTAAATCCTTTGCAAATACAAACTAAATTTTTAACATCTACGGAATTGACATTTAATGTATTACAAGAGTTGAAATGTTTTCACTGTACTTATGTAGAGGTAAATTGAAATGTAAAGAACCTGTCACGTGACTTGCGCCATGAACGAAAATGAAACGGACGAATCTACTGTTCATGTAAGGGGAAGAACGAATTGTAAAAAGCCAGGTTATGTTATTGTTTACGTTTGCTTGCAATATATTCGTACTCGTTCCTTCGTTTTGGTTATCGTTTGTATATTTTCATTCAACGTGTTAAACTTTGCGAATTAATCTAATTAATAGCAGTTCTTGTCAGAACTTTAGTTCATTTATTTCCAAATGGCAGACACCGTCAAATTAGGGAAGAAAGGGCTAATAATTCACAGCCAAGCAAGAGAGGTAAATTTAGTTTATTTTAACAAATGCATTTATGAGTACTAAACATTTTCATTGCAGTTAATTGCAAATGTTATGAAATTTATGAAAGAAGAAGCAGCTAACGGAGATCCCATAATACCACTATCAAATTATAAACAAAGGGTGTTAGCTGCAACCGGAATCTCCGAAAGCTCCTATAAACGAATTCTGAAAGAAGCTGAAACTGTGGACACAGGGGCAAGCACCTCATTTTCTAGTCCTCGAAAGAATAGGCCGAAAACTGTTTTAAAAACAAACCTTCCGAACCACGAAGTAGCAATTTTACGAAGAACGATACATAATTTCTACATTCATGAAAAAAAACGTCCAACACTTAAACAGATTTTAGAAAAAGTTCGAGAGTGTGAAATACCATTTACTGGAAGTACTTTCACATTGAATGTTCTTTTAAAGAAAATTGGATTTAGGTAAAACAACAAAATTTTATGTTTAAGGTTATAACTAATAATGTTATTTTACTGTAGATGGAAAAAGACTACCGATAACAGAAAAGCTTTAATGGAAAGTTACAATATTAGAGCACTTCGTACAAAATATTTGAGAAATTTAACACGATTTCGCAATGAAGGTCGATCCATAGTTTATACAGATGAAACGTACATTCATAGTTCGCATACTGTTCCTAAAGAATGGTGTGATGGATTTAATGACACACTAAAAGCGCCTATTTCTAAAGGAAGACGATTTATTATTGTACATGCTGGAAATGAACATGGTTTTATACCAAATGCTCTACTTATGTTTAAGTCTGGATCTAAATCTGGCGATTATCACGATGAAATGAATTACCAAAATTATAAATTATGGTTAAACACACAATTAATACCAAACTTACCAGAAAATTGTGTATTAGTTATGGACAATGCTTCATACCATAATGTTAAAGCTGTAAAAGATCCTACGACTGCTTCTCTAAAAGGTGAAATGTGCGATTGGCTAACAGCAAAGAACGTAGTATTTGATGAAAAAATGACAAAACCCGAGTTATATGAAATTATAAAGATGCACAAAACGACAAACCCTACATTTACGATTGATGTAATGCTGGCAGAACGAGGAGTGAGTGTATTGCGCCTTCCACCTTATCACCCTGAACTAAACCCCATCGAAAAAGTTTGGGCATTAGTCAAAAATTGGGTAGCACGTCACAATGTTACCTTCAAAATGGAAGATGTGGAGACCTTAACGAGGGAAAAGTTTGCAAATGTGTCTCAAGAAGAATGGCGTTCTATACCTATGTGATCACGTTAAGAAAGTCGAGGAAGAATATATCCAGAAAGAACATGTTTTCGATGAATGTAGTGAATTAGTTTTTCGTGTAAATACAGGAGATAGCAGTGATAGTGATTCTGATATTAATTATACTGATGATGACGTTTAATGTTTATGTATCATTTGTCAATTACATTAATTTAAGCTCTACATTTATGATAACCTTTGTCTAGTAATTTCGTTTGTTATTTTATTCAAATTGTCACCTAATTTAATAAATATTTTTATAGTAAGGTACCTATATATTTTTATGATTTGTGTTGAAGAAGTGTTTCAAAATTTCCTTGATAAAACTGTAACCCTACTTTACGTTTAAACAAGATTTTACGGCGCTACTGAATTGAAGGTCAAATAAATCGTTCGCGCAGATTGACCCACGTGACAGGTTCTTTACATTTCAATTTACCTCTAACAAAATTTAAGAAACACTTAATTCTACATGTAAAAAAATGCCAAAGTTTGAAAAAATATAAATTTCAAGCATGTACTGATGCCACAAAGTGGAAACAAAATTTACTGCAACATAATATGAAAGTGCTTCGTTATTCAACAAATTTTAAATGTACCAAGTGCAATTATGACATACAATGGAAAGATGGTTCATTGCAACATACGAAAATACATCATGGTTCAAAAGAATTCAAGTGTCATCAGTGCAGTTACGTCACAAAAGTAAAAGAGTATTTATTGCAAAATTTTGAATGTGCTCAGTGCAATTGTGCCACAAAGTGGAAACGTGCTTTATTGCGACATACGAAAGTGTATCATGGTTCAAAAGAGTTCAAGTGTCATCAATGCAGTTATGTCACAAAATGGAAAAATGCTTTATTGCGACATATGAAAGTGCAGCATGGGTCAGAAGAATTTAAAGGTGCTCAGTGCAATTATGCCACAAAATGGAAACATACTTTATTGCCGCATACGAAAGTGCAGCATGGTTCAGAAGAATTTAAATGTGCTCAGTGCAATTATACCACAAAATGGAAACACGATTTATTGCAACATACGAAAGTACATCATGGTTCTGAAAAATTTAAATGTGCTCAGTGCAATTACGCCACAAAATGGAAACCTGCATTATTGCACCATACGAAAGTACGTGGTTCAAAAGAGTTCAAGTGTCATCAATGCAATTATGCCACAAACTGGAAAAATGCGTTATTGCAACATACGAAAGTGCAGCATAGTTCAGAAGAATTTAATTGTGCTCAGTGCAATTATGCCACAAAGTCTAAACCTAGTTTACTACAACATACGAAAGTACATGATTCAAAAGAGTTCAAGTGTCATCAATGCAATTATGCCACAAAATGGAAACATGTGTTATTGGAACATACGAAAGTGCAGCATGGTTCAAAAGAATTTAATTGTGCTCAGTGCAATTATGCCACAAAGTCGAAACATACTTTAGTGCAACATACGAAAGTACATCATGGTTCAAAAGAGTACAAGTGTCATCAGTGCAGTTACGTCACAAAAGCAAAATGGTATTTAGTGAAACATACGAAATTACATGGTTCAAAAGAGTACAAGTGTCATCAGTGCAATTATGCCACAAAATGGAAAAAATGTGTTATTGCAACATACGACAGTGCAGCATAGTTCAGAAGAATTTAAATGTGCTCAGTGCAATTATGTCACAAAATGCAAACAAGCTTTATTGCAACATACGAAAGTGCAGCATAGTTCAGAAGAATTTAATTGTGCTCAGTGCAAATATACCACTACGTTATTGCAACATACGAAAGTACAGTAGAACTCGGTTATAGCGTCATTGTCGGGACTAGCGATTTTTTGTCGTTATAACAGAGTGACGTTAGTCGCTTACTGAATTTTTTAATAACCATGATTGTCATACCCAGGGGTGGGCAGTCACAAAATACTTGTATTGAAAATACAGTATTTGAAATACATTTGTATTTTGTATTTTGTATTTGATGATTTTTCCCTAAAGTATTTTGTATTTTGTATTTCAAATACTCTCTTATGAGTATTTTGAATTTTGCATTTGAAATACATTCATTTATGCATTTTGCCCACCACAATGTTAACGATATAGGTTCAGAGTGAATTCTAAGTACACATTTTCAAGAACCTACCCATAAAACTTTCCTAGAAACGTCTAACTAAATCTCCCAAAAAAACATCCCGTATGCGTATAGGTATTTTTGTATTTCAAATATTGTATTTGTATTTTGTATTTTTAAAAATAATATAAAAGTATCTTGTATTTTGTATTTCAAATACATTTCTAGGAATATTTTGTAATTTGTATTTGAAATACGTTACTGCATGTATTTTGCCCAGCCCTGGTCATACCATATATTATTTCTTACAACAAATTATAATTTTACCAAATAAATGGCTTCTATGATATCAATTAATCACAATGATGGATTTTCGATATTGCCGGAGGTAAGGTGCATAAAATGTTTTAGGGCACTTATAAACGATCTCAGTTATCCACCTGGATGTATCTGCAATACCGAAATGTCTCCAGAGGGTTCTCTATAGTCTATGTTATGCGCTCTTTATATTATTTTCTCTGGAAACCGCAACTGTAGTACTTAATGAAACTTACAGTTGCACTAACGACACAGTGTGTGGTAACAAGTAGGTAGGTATTTCAAGTTCACTATTGGTGGCAGAACCTACTTGTTTCATGACTTTTCTGGTTACAATTTTTCTAGGCTTTTGGACTGTGTATATAGTTGTTGCTGTTTCGTTCAGGTTAAATATGTATTAAGGTAAAGTAGGTTTTTACACAGGGGAGTTGTAGCAAGACGTGTAACGTGTAATGATTAAGTAAACAGGTAAGTAAACATTTATTAATAGGTACTCAAGAAAAGAACATGAACGTAATTAACATAGAACCCAGTTCGAGTTAGTTCGCTAACAGACAAGCAATTGCATAAGCACTCTGCTGATGCGTAAACACAACTCACTGACTAACTAACTACTCACGGTTATACCGCTCGTATATATATAATATTATACAGCCGCAACTGCGCAGTGACAATTTGAATATTTTCCTTAACACTTTCACCAAATTTTCCAATTGTCACTATTCTGCCTATTATATACCAACTATATAAACTAAAACCTGAAAACAATCAAATGAGTAGGAAACGTCAAATTGTTTTAACACTTTTCATCCCTAAAGATGATCTTAAGGTGTCAAATTTACATTGGCTCAAGGGTTTTGTCAAGATATCAGCATATTGTTCCTTACTTTCAACATAGTCAACGTCTATTTCCTTATTTTCGAATTTTTCACGTATATAATGAAATCTGATATCAATATGCTTCGTTCGTTTATGAAGTTCACTGTTTTTTACCAATCTAATTGCACTTTGATTGTCTATCTTCATCACTGTTGGTGATTTTTGTTCTTCACCGATATCGCACAGTAATTGTCTTAACCAAACAGTTTCCCTTGTTGCTTGGCTTGCACTTACATATTCACTTTCGGTGCTGGATAAGGTTACCATTTGCTGTCTTTGACTTGCCCACGTTATTACGCCATTGTTGATTTTAAAAACATAACCTGAGGTTGACCTTCTCGTGTCGATGTCGCCTCCGAAATCTGCGTCTGAATAACCAACCAGTTTATTATCGTCATTGCTTTTTCCGTCGTATTCTATCCCTAGGTCATTGGTATTTTTTAAGTAACGTATTATTTGTTTGACGGCGTTACAATGGTCTTTGTTTGGATTCTCAAGGAATCTGCTTACAACGCCTACTGCGTATGCGATGTCCGGCCTTGAGACGATTGCTGCATAGATCAGCGATCCCACGGCTTCGCGGTACGGGAACTTGATATTGCTCTTATCTTCAAGATTTCTCGTCAGTTTTATATTTGGATTAGCTGGCACTTTCGCGATTTTTGCATCCTGTTGATTGAATCGTTTTATCAATCTATTTACGTAACTTTGTTGATGGATGAAGATCGTTTTATTTCCGCGATCTCTAATCACTTCAAGTCCAACGAAATATTTTAATTCACTTATTGTTATTTCAAATTCACTTTTGAGTTCACGTAACACTCTATTTACAATTTTCATGTCTTTGCACAAGATTAACCCGTCGTCAACAAATATTATTAACAAAATTTTTGTTTTCTCAATTTCACCTTTATAAACACATTTGTCTGCCTCTGCTTGAATAAAACCGAATCGTTTTAGGAAATTGTTGAATTTTTCGTTCCAGCATTTTGGGGCTTGTTTCAATCCATATAGTGCTTTTTTCAATTTACACACAAGATTGCCTTTTATGGTTGTACCTGTAGGTGGTTCCATAAAAACTTCTTCCTTCAATTCTCCATACAGGAAAGCCGTCTTTATGTCGAATTGCATGATTTCAAGATCCCTTTTTGCTGCAACTGATAAGAGAGTTCTTATCGAGTCGTATCTCGTGGTCGGCGAGAATGTTTCTTCATAATCAATGCCCTTTCTTTGTGCGAAACCTTTAGCACAGAGGCGTGCCTTGTAACGTTTCTGTCCATCTGGGTTGTTTTTAATTTTAAAAACCCATTTACAACCTATGACGTTCTGGTTTTGTTTTCTTTCCGTTAATTCCCAAGTTGAATTTTTTTCTAATGCCTTCAATTCGTCTTTCACCGCATCTTGCCATTTTTCTGAATTTTTGCTCGACATTGCTTCTTCGTAAGATTGAGGTTCTTCCATGACAAAGTTTACTTCATAGTCTTCATACCTGAGTGGTGCCGATATGCTTTCTCTTGGACGTAGTCCGTATCTTTGCTGTTCCGCCGTTTCATCTTCTTCAGCTTCTTCGACTATTGGAACTTCCGGTGTGGGTAGCCGTTCCTCTTGGTTTTCTTCCCTCTCGTTATATTCTTCTTCGTAGTCTTCTAAGTCCACTTTTACGGTGTTTTTCCTCTCGATTGGTGCTGCCAAATCTTCATCGAAAATAACGTCCCTGGATATCGTGATTCTCTTGGACTCTACGTCGAATAAACGATAATTGGTTGAATTGCCATCATAACCCACCAAAATTGTCTTTTTGCTTTTTGGTTCCAGCTTTGTACGCTTTTCTTTTGGTACATGTGCGTATGCTATGCATCCGAATGTTCTTATGTGCGACAGATTCGCTTTTTTGCCTGTCCACAGTTCATACGGCGTTTTTCCAGGTGTATTTGCATTTGGTGTTCTGTTTAACACGTATACGGCCGTGTTTACAGCTTCACCCCATAATTGCTTTTCTAGGTCTTTTTGGTATAATAACGCTCTTGCACTTTCAACTATTGTTCTCATTTCGCGTTCTGCTCGACCGTTTTGCGGAGGTGTGTATGGAGCAGTTCTTTCGATTTCGATTCCCCGATCGCGTAAAAAGTCTTTGAAATTTTTGTTTACGTATTCTGTTCCATTGTCCACGTGCAATGTTTTTATTTGATGCCCGAATTTATTGTTGCACAATTCAACAAATGATTTGAAAGATTCTAAAGCGTCACTTTTATGTTTAAGAAAAGACACAATTCTGTAGCCCGTCGATTCATCTTTGAATAGGATAAAGTAATTTGAGCCACCAACACTCGTTTCGGTAAACGGTCCACACACGTCGCTAAATATTACTTCTCCCGGCTTCACCTCGCGATTCACCCTGCCGAACTTTAATTTGTGTTGCTTAGCATAAATACAACTTTCACATTTAAAGTTTTCCACTTTTGTCAAATTTATACCTCGAATTTCACCTTGATTTACTAAACTTTTTAACGTTTTAATGTTCACGTGCCCCAACCTATTGTGCCACATAATCATTCTTTCTTTATCGGTTGCGGCGTAATTTAACTCCGACTCGTAATTTATCACTGTTTTGAACTGTAATGTGTATAAGTTATTTGACCTTCTTATACCGACAGCTGCAAGCTTTGCATTATCAAACACGTACGCGAATTTATCTTCTTTAACAATTTTAAATCCGTTTTTGGTTAATACCCCTTCGGAGAACAAATTTCGTCTTAAGTCTGGTACGAAAAGTACATTTTTAATTATGGCGTCATACCATTTTCCATTTATTTTCTTCTCTATTTTTATCGTTCCTTTTCCGTGCACTTTTAAGGTTTTGTCGTTACCTAACTTAATTGTGTTTTCAACACCGAATTTTTCGTAGGTTGAGAAATATTCTTTCATGTAACTCATATGGGCGCTGGCACCAGAGTCCATGACCCATTCTTCATTTTCGGCTGTTGTTAGGATTTCATCCACTTGCTTTTCTTCGTCTGTTACGAAAGCTGACAAATTTCCTTCCTTTGGCGTCGATCCATTATCCCGCTTCGGACTTTCATCTTTCACACTTGTACGTTCTTTTTTCGGTGCTCTGCAGTTCCTTGCAAAATGTCCCTTTTTGTGACAATTAAAGCATGTTATGGTTTTTGCCTGTTTTTGAGGTGTCTTCTTTTTTAATTGGGCTGTGAATGCTTCGTCATTCCTTTCCACCGTTGTTAGATTCGCCTCTTCATCTAACAGTCTTGCCGTTAAGTTTCTTAACGTTTGTTTGCTTTCATCAACGGATAACCATGCCTGCCTGAAAGTTCTATATTTTTCTGGTAGTCCCGATAGGATTTTTGTCATTACTGACACGTCGCTTATCGTGTCACCAGAATTTCTAATTTCTTTCACTAAACTTTCAATCTTTGCGATGTGGATTGCCATAGAATCGTTCTTATCCATTTTGTAGCTGTGATATCTCTCTTGATTTATCAGTTTATTCGTTTCTGATTTCTGGTCGTACACCAAATCCAGTTTATCTAACACTTCTTTCGCTGTCGCGCAGTTTTCAACTAAGGTGATCAATGATATTTCCATTGAGGATGTTATAGTGAACATTGCGATAGCGTCTTTCTTGTCCCAAGTTTCTCTGGCTGAATTGTTTCCACCAGGTTGCGGAGTCGATTGCGTGGCTGGTTGTGGAGTTGTGCCATTTGCTATCTCCAGAACCCCTTTTGCCCTCAACGCGCACATTATTTGGAATTTCCACTGCTTGAAATTCTTCCCGTCGAATTTCGAGATTGCACTTACGTCAATTTTTTCTGCCATCTTTTTCTTCTTGAGACCTCTTTCACCCGTTTTACACTAATTGTTTATTCCTTACACTCGCACAGAACCCGGTTCGCGCACTTTTTTCTTAGTTACAACACACGTGGCCTGGGCCCATAACCTATTAAGGTAAAGTAGGTTTTTACACAGGGGAGTTGTAGCAAGACGTGTAACGTGTAATGATTAAGTAAACAGGTAAGTAAACATTTATTAATAGGTACTCAAGAAAAGAACATGAACGTAATTAACATAGAACCCAGTTCGAGTTAGTTCGCTAACAGACAAGCAATTGCATAAGCACTCTGCTGATGCGTAAACACAACTCACTGACTAACTAACTACTCACGGTTATACCGCTCGTATATATATAATATTATACAGCCGCAACTGCGCAGTGACAATTTGAATATTTTCCTTAACAATATGTGTGTACCATCAACAAACTGGTATACGAATCATTAGCTGTCTTGAAGGTTCATAAAAAATAGATCGATGTTTTTATTGAAGAGAGTTACTTTTGAAGGCTGTTACCTGTACGATGAATTTGGATGGACGGACAGGACAACTACAGTTCCCGTCCGATAAGGAAAACTAAGTCTTGGATGCACAATGGTCGTATGTATATAGCACATTTAATCGTTAACGTTAGCCACCCGATTCCAATTCCTTAACGTGCAGGAACTGTAGATTTAGTGCAGCTTTTGTTCCTGTGTAGCTTTAGTAGTCTTCTGCTTCCAGCCTCGTTCCATAAAGCTTATCATACTACTCGTGTACGTCTCACTGTGGAGCAAACATGGCCACTGATGTTAAATATTTTACATACATGATAGATTTCTTGTTGCAAATAGGTAAAAAGCATTATCCAAAAAAGTATGTAACACCTGATTTCTACAAAAAACTTTTCCAAGTATTAGGATTCAATTGCCTGGATTTTGCTTTCCTTGCATTTGATAAAGACCAATTTTCACTACCGTATCGATCGTAATGTTGATCTAAAAACAGTCTTGCAGATTGCCGTCTTGGTTCTTCTGCTTATTTCCCCCCTTTTGTGACTATATTAGCTTCCAAAAGATTTGTTTATCTTCTCATTTATTTCACTTTCCTTGTTTCTCCGTCCCAATCTATGAGTACTCCCAAGTATGTACTTAAAGTGGTTCACTTGTTCTATTTTCTGTTCATCTATTTCTATACTCAATTTCGTTTCTTCTTTCCTATTGTCCGTGACCTTTGTTTTACTGAAATTTATTTTTAAGTTTCTTTTTCTCTTCAGTTCTTGATTCCAAACATTTAGCTTTTCTTGTATCTGAGTTTCATTGGCGGCACATATCATCCAGTCGCCCTCAAAAGCGCATACTGATAGATAAACAGGGTTCGTACTGTGTTGAATAGTGTATAATAGATCTCCTCCTCTTTGTCGAAAGCCATTATTTGTTGATATGACAGAGAATTTTTAATAATAATAATAATAATATTTATTATCCAACAGACATACATTTGTCCATAGTGGAATCTGCTATAACCATTACAGAATTGCATCACAACAAAATACAATATCTTGCCTAACACGCAATGTGGGAAGAGAAACTGAAATTAAAACTAAACTACTATACCCTATTTTTAAGACATATTTGAAACCTTAGGTAATTATTTGTTACATAAGTCATAAGTACAATCCTACCCATTAACGGTGAGCTTTTATGAAAGTTTGAATTCGGTGTAGGATAATTAAATACGTGTGACTTTCTCGATGTTATATGTGGCACATTTATACATAACTTACTTAACAACTCAGAATTATCTATAGTACCATGTAAAAGTTTATGTAAATAATTTAGCGTGTGGACATCTCTTCTACGTTTTAACGACTCTAACTTAAATTCACTAAGCAGCTGTGCATAAGGATAATACCTTTCGGGATATCTCTTATGCTTAACAAAAATAAGTATTTTAAAAATGTATGTTGTACTTTTTCTAATGCATCAATGTGGGTGTTATACAATTTGTATAGCCCTTATTACAAGTTTCTCCTTTCCAAGCTTCGCCACGCCATATAGGTAAGCTTAAAAACATTTTTCAGTCCTTTTTGGCAAATTTTACTGACAACAAAATGTTAGGTGAGAAGTTTAAAATTCCAATTCAACATGCCAAAAGCCTTTATGGTTAATTATCTGTGGTTTATTAAATGAATAGGTTACCTCATGAACAAATTTGCTTGGATTGGTTGAGTAAGTCATGTCATCGCCAGTCCTTTCAAACACGCCCACCACTAAATTTACAGTGGCTTTACTTTCTAACATATTCCCCCTTTTGCAGTTTGTATTAACCTCTTTGCTGTTTCCTTTTTCGAACGATTTAGAAGTGCCAGGTTTTATTGTTACGGGATCTACTTCTATTACATCCTTACTTATAAAAAGGGAGTAGGTAATCGTGCTCATTCTAAACTAGATGCATATTGAACATTGTTATAATTTTTCAAAATAAATACACTTACATCCCGAATCACACATGATTCTTGTATATTAATTTATGCCTCCCTCTACTTCAACCTATTCTAAAATATTTCTTCTTATTTGTACCTAAATGTTGGATTAAGTGGGGACCATACCATCAGTAATTACCTCTTGTATACTGCTTCATCACAGTATATTCTTTTTCTTGGCATTTTTTTTAAATGACTGACTATATTTTTAGAAAAGTTGCTACATAAAAGTTGGACGAGTTTTGATTAACTGCAACGTGGTCACATGTCGTTCACGAGATAATCCAAGACCTTTATACCTAGCACTTTTTTTTAAATGAGCACAAATACTTTATCATCATATGATTTTCAGTATGTAGGTACCTCTAGAGGGAAGTAGGAACGGGAAACTGACATATTACAAGCACAGCTTAAATAAGCTGTGTTACAAGATGAAAATAGCTTTGTGGATTGGGTTTGCCAGTTTGCCAGTGGGATATTTAAGGTCCAGGGCCTCGTCGTGGAAAAGTAGGAAGGGCCATATTATTGAGGTGGTAAATTTTTTTAATGTTTATGACCTTGAGTCAATTTGTTAGTGTTATTTTATTGCCTTTATTTTTTCACTCATTTACCTACTTATTTATGATTTATTATCTTTAATTTTATTTTTTGGAACACCCCCCCCCCCCCCCCGTTAAATACCCCTGTGCCTTAGATCACATACACTTACGCCCTCTGCTTACTACAACAGGAACAAAATGGAGAAAAAGGTACGTTAACTAACAAGTGAAAAAAAATTTATCCAAGGAGATGGGCTTGTCCAATAAACTTACTAATTGTCACAAAGGAAAGGTATAGATACTGTAGAAGGAAACACTACTAAATGTATAACAAAACATAGAAAATAACAAAACATGTTATATTTTAATTGAATCTTTTTCATTTTATTGCAAAAATAATGCCAGGCCCGTGCTGGGTACCTCTAAAGGGCGGGGGACAAGGTAGGGTGACGGGGGCGCCACTTAAGGGGGGGGGGTACCCGGAAAATGTTAAAAAATCTAAGCCCTGGAAATCACTTTACACTAACCTGGCTTCAAAAAATATATAAAATTTAGGATATTTTTACTACAAATTTATTTTTTAGAAATACATATTTTTTGGGAACCAAGAAATGGAAAGTTCTACTGAATCATTACGTTTTAATTTCAAAAAATTACAAAACATTACAGACACTAAAACACTAAGAGACGCCTCATTTCTGAACTGGTTTCACACAGTTTTGAAAGTACGACGTCTACTTCAATTGAGTTGAGAATGTCTTTCTCGGTAGGTATGCACTGAAGTTGCACTGACATTTTGAATCACACGGCACAAATTCCTCCTCTTCAACATCATAGTCTTCGTTGTCATTTTCAAATTCTTCACAAATCATTTCTGTAATCTCTATCCAAGGATTTTTCACAAATTGTTGACCAAGCGCTTGTGAAAGAAATATACTCTTCTTTGAGCTTGTCTCGGTCGACTGAAGCAACTAGTTCGCACACCTTGTGGAGCACATTTGCTGGGAGTTCACTTTCTTGAAATTGGTCAAATCTTTTCGGATCAAACAAAGCTACATCCAAACATAGGTTTTTGTGTTTGATGAATCTGGTTTCGATCGTTTGGTTGATTCTGTCCATAATGCAATTGAATATTTGAGCTCTGAAAACATCTTCAGGAGAACCTATAACGTTTTCGTCAGCACATACCTACTTCTCCTGCCATTTGTTTAACTTTTCTTTGCCATTTACTTGAAATTCAGATTCAATAGTTAAGACTTTAAAAATATTTCTGTCTGAAGAATGTCGAATTTTGTCTATAAACTTAGACATGAAAACCTTGTTTTCAGTGATAAGCAGCTTAGCTCTTATATTTTATAAACATGTATTAATTTCAAACTTAATCGTTCACGCGCATTCCATTACCTCATCGATCAACGTTAAATTTCACCTTTACTATAATTAACTTTAAACATCAGTAAGTATGTTATTAACCTAGTATTATGGCTTAGTCTACGAATATTATTTTAGCCTGAAGATGACAACTTAGTTTGTCGAAACATGTAGTGCACAATTTTATTAACTTCAACTTAACGTCAACGTCATTAAATTTCACATTTTTAAATAAACGTATATGGGGAAGGTTTTGAAAATTTAATTTTCTTCCCTTATCTTCGACTATCCCATTTTGAGGATTCTCTCCAACGGATATAGAGTCCATCAAGATGAAAACCTTTGCTGCATGCATAGCTTCTTCAAATACAAACTTGCTTTGCTTCTAAGTGCATTGAGTCTTGACACAACTTACTCAACAAGTCTCCACGCCTGAGCATAATCCAAGTTTCGTGTTTGTAAATAATCAGATAATGGTGTTGTTATCTTGAATATTTGAAGGAAAATCATTGCCGTCACTACAGTTTCAAAACTAACAAATATATGAAGGAGAGCTGTAGCATTGTTCCTTACTTTACCATTGAAGTCAGTACACGATGCTATTTTTAGCAATTCCAACGTCAGCTCAAAAAAGACGTAAGTACTTGACTGCTTCTGATTGATGGGGTTCTTTTGATGTCCAGGCATCAATCCTACCAAAAATCTTGGTACAAGCATCACTTCGGCTATGCCAACGTGTAGCACCAATAGCTTCCAACTTAAAGACCTTGTCTTTTGCCTGTGTACATATGTTGCCCATGCTCCAACCGCACCATACAGCTCACAACACAGAAATTCTCTCTCATCTAACCACTTGACTCCATGACCGTAGCAGAGGCGCCCGCTGCATGCCGCCTTGCAAGCGCAAAGTGAGGGCACGGCACTTCATAGTGACTTCCAGCCAATATGTTCTTCTATAAGGGTACCTATTAATATTATTCATGCCGCGAGTAAAGAATTTAATTTTGGTTTTGTTGACTACATTAAAACAAATTTTAATTGTTTTTGTTTATTAGATTTCTTTACGGTTTTCGGGCAAAGGGCGCAGGGGGACAAGTCCCCCTATCCCTCCGGGCCAGCACGGGCCTGAATAATGCTACTGAAAGTACCTATATGAATATGTCATCTAATTCAACTGTAATAATGATAAAAGGTGATCATTTCGAACAACTTTTGTAATTTACCTACATTTGTTAATTTCATTTTTTTCTGTTCTTAAAGGCTTATAATATAATTATTAATAGATTAACAACGAATAGGTATAAACGTTGTAGCTGTTAGTTCATCCTTATAACATTGGTAAATATGTATTATCCATTTCTTATTTCAGCAACTAAATAACAACAAAATACGATCATCATTTATTTCTAATCAAAACTACTATTTAAAATGACACAAAACAGATTAAAAGCGACATCACATAGTGTAGGTAATCTGTGGTGACAAGTTTTCAAAATATTTTTGAAACCGTCAACTTTTGGTATACCTAAACTATAAATACCATAAATGATGAAATTAAAATCTATAAAAGTTGAAGTAATATTTAGAAAAAGTTATTTTTACAACTGGAGAAGAAAATTATGTTTTTTTCAACTCGAGTTCAAAGTTGAGCATAAAAGGCACAGTTCTGTGAAGAAGTTTCATTGGTGGCATTTAAACTATTGACTTTCACATGTTCTCTTCTTTCAACTGTTTTGAATCGTGATGTACTTTTATATGATTTAATAGATACACTTTAGTTTTTGTGACATAGTTGCACCGGTCACATTGAAATTGTTGTAAATCATGGTGGTGCGATCTTGCATGTTGCAAAAAACTTTGACTCCACTTTGTGGTAAAACTACACTGTTGACATTTAAATAACTCCACTGAACCATGATGCACTTTCACATGTCTCATTAAATAAAGTTTTAATTTTGTTGTAAAGTTGCACTGCTGACATTTCAACTGTTTTGAAGAATGATGTACTTTTATATGATTTAATAAATAATCTTTACTTTTTGTGATATAGTCGCATTGGTCACATTTAAATTGTTGTAAACCATGAAGCGTTTTCACATGTCTCCTTAAATAAACTTTTGATTTTGTTGTAAAGTTGCACTGTTGACAATTCAACTGTTTTGATTCGTGATGTACTTTTATATGATGTGATAGGTAACTTTTACTTTTTGCGACATAGTTGCACCGATCACATTTAAATTGTTGTAAATCATGGTGCAATGTTACATGTCTCAATAAACTTTCATTCCATTTTGTGGTAAAACTACACTGTTGACATTGAGACTCCGCTGAACTATGATGCACTTTCACATGTCTCATTAAACAATATTTTAATTTTGTTGTAAAGTTGCACTGCTGACATTTTAACTGTTTTGAATCGTGATGTACTTTTATATGACGTGATAGATAACCTTTACGTTTTGTGACATAGTTGCACAGATCACACTCAAATTGTTCTAAACCATGCTGCACTTTTACATGTATCGCTAAATATTGTTTCGATTTTGATGTAAAGCTGCATTGCTCACATTTCAACTGCTTTGAATCATGATGTACTTTTATATGATTTGATAGATAACCTTTACTTTTTGTGACATAGTTGCACTGATCGCATTTAAATTGCTCTAAACCGTGGTCCCTTGTTACATGTCTCACTAAACTGTATTTCCATTTTGTGGTAAAACTACACTGTCGACATTTATACTTCAATCCACTATTTAACTTTTTTAGAGATCTAGTTGATTTTCTACTTCGTGTTTCAGTCCCATCATTTCTAAAAGTATTGTTACGGTTTAAATCTTCATTTATCGTAATTCCTCCAGTTTCGCCATTATAAAAAGGTTGCAATGGATTTAAAATGCCATTCGAGTTAATGGTAAAATTATTGCATTCTTGCTTTAATGATATACCATTATAATAATCTACATTTACTTCGTACTCTTGTTTTATAAGAAAGGAATTTAGTTCTTCCTCCTGTTTTGGTTCAACCTTTTCAATTTCAATCAGTGTTTCTTCACAAGTTGATTTTATTTCTATCTGTGGTTCATCTTTCATTATGTGCATAATAAATATATTACCTTCTGTGGACATAATTGAACATAAAAGAAGAATGAAGAAGAAGGGTGAGAACTGAGAGTAGAGCTTATAGAATGGCATAAATAGTAATAATTTATGTAAAATGGTCACAGTATCACAGTTACAGAAAAATGCCATTTATATTTTATGGTCAATAAAAATAGGTCAAAAGTATTCATTAAAATATCGCAACGAACTACTATGTTATGTTTCAACTACTGTCGTTTGACATTTTTATTATAATAATAGGTGTTTTCGTTTTGCACGTTGTGGTAGACTTAAGTCACTCTGTCAATAAATAACACACCATTCGTTTTATAAAAGTAATTTGACTCAGTTCTCAATAACCCTATTCGTTTTAATTTAAAAGATTTATTTAAGTTTTATATTAACCTGAGCCAGAAATGTCTTCTGACGCAAATAAGGCACTTCAATTACGTGATTATTGTGACTTTACCTATTGAAAATGAAGGGTCGGAATATGGGATACGTAAAGGCAAAATTACGTTTACTTACTATTTTTGTCTAGAAACTTTGGCAAGCACAAAAATTGAACAACCCAGACGCGTGATAGAGATACCTACCCATTCGTTGAGGGTTGCCTATTGGCTGTGACTTAGTTCAGTGTTACTGTTACTTATGCGCTTTTACTTTCCAGTTGCGTATAGCGTACAGTTCAATGTATACTATTCGTCACTTAACCTACTTTTAGCAGAGAATATCAACAAAGTCTCTACTACTTTTAGTTTAATTATTATTACATGTTTCTGCTTTACCTACTCAATTAGGCATAGTACACACAGTCCTCCAGCAGGTCGTCATCTGCATATTTATATCAAAAAATGGTATGTATTTGACAACTTTCATTTATATTATTTGCTCTATGGTCGTAGTTCAAGCATAGCATAGTAGTTCTTTGCGCTTTTTGTGAAAGTCTAATGAATCTGATTTAATAAATATGAAACTTTCTAATAACAACTTTGAATACAAACAACTATTAGTTTAATGATGGTTTAATGAAAATATATAAATAAATTCACCAATGTGTTTATGTTACTGTTAATTTATATTAACTATCAGGTAGATACTCAGTTACACAATGTTTTTTTTTATTATAGCTTTAAGGCGAATTTCCCTCAAAAGCATCTCACACCGACAAATAAGTACATATATATTTTTCAAATATATAAGTATCTACCACTCAGTTTCAATAATATAGCTGTACCTAAGTAATTTTTAAAGTCGAGCGCTTGTACAACTTAGGAATCATAATTAGCGCTTTTTTGCACATACACTGATACACAAAATTAACGAATTATTGCACAAATCTAAAACTGTACAGCTTTTTGTAGGACTAATGATCTTTTAAATGCACTTCATTTCATTAAATTATGATTGCTAATTACTGAGATACAATAAGCTTCTAAGCTAAGCTTTTTTGCATTTTTACTCCGATAGTAGCAGCTTTTTCTGTTCTCTCTTGCCTTACAAACAGGGCCGGACTGGCTACCTGTTGACCCCGGTGGGGACGAAATCTGAATGGCCCCCCTCCCCCCCCCCCCTCCGGAAAAAGAAAAACATTTTGCGTTTGCCTTTATACATAGGCCTAACTTCGATAATTGCTGGAACCAAGTTAAGGATAATATTGTTTTTACTTTTTGTTAAAACAAAAAATTAACCCAGACGTAACTAAATTACAAATCTGCTTGATTACATTGTAATAATTATAATTATACTGTCTGTAAATTAATGCTACTAAGTACTAATTAAATGTGTTAAGAAATAAGAATGGGACATTTTCGAAAGTGTCGGAGTTCACTTGTTATACATATTACAATTTTAGAGTGTCTAGTAGTCTAGTTAGTTCCGCAGAACTAGATGCTACATCGTCTATGATTTTCTCGTAATAAATTGAAAATTTCTTTCTACATAAAACAAAACAAAATCCTCCAATAATTCTTGCCCCAAAGAAGATCTCAAGCGATTCTTGATTACAACAAAGTTAAAACAAACTTGTAGGCTATGTACAAAGTCGTATAGAACTCGCCATGTGTATTTAATTCCTGTAACAATTCTAGCGCACACACTAGACAATGTTTGCATTTCTCCTTTTCGTCACAATGTTCCAATTCTTCAATCATTTCATCTTGTCCAGCAATTTTATGAAAAGCAGCCATCTGATCTTCCTCATCATGGTCGCTGGATGATAGGGCGGAAGTGGTTGCTGTTCCTATTTGCGTTTTCTGCTTCGGATTGTAAGCTTCATAATAAATTGAGAATTGGCATAACTCTCGGAAAAGTTTGTCACGGTTGGTATTGCTGAGTTCAGACATTTTCTTCAAGACAAATTCATCGCGGCTCATTTCCATGGTTTGGACTTTGGCGAAATTTCTGGGGTCAAGCAAAGCGATGTCATTCATCAGTTCATCATTGAATATGAAGCGCCTTTGAATTTGTTGCTGTGCAGCAATGAGAATGTTTTCAAATTTGCACCAGTTATCAAGGAGGGACTTTGCCTTGAATGAGACGTCGGAGGGAAAGTCATCACCAATTGCAATAGTATGAAGACACATCAGCAGCGTCAAGAACTTTTTACAGTCCTTCAGCGGAACATTCGGATCATCAATAACACTTTGTAGTGCTTTATCTTTACTCCACCAACGAGTTCCATTTACTTTTTGTACCCGACGGAGTAGTTGATGGCCCTTAGCCGACTCTCCATTAACCGTTGTCCACACAAGCATCCTTGTGACCGATTGTCTTTTTTTAGTTGAGCTTGAAAACCGTTATACTGGCCTCTCATATTTGCTGCGCCATCAAAGGAACATCCGACTATCTGCTTGGTGGCCAATTGAAAGTTATCCAGTTCGGATTTGATCTGCAGATAGAGGGCTTCTCCTGTTGTTTTTTTAGCCACAATCATTTTCAGTAGCCGAACACGTACGTGGCCATTCAGAACATATCTCACAAACCGTGCCAGCTGATCCATAGCTGCAATATCCTGAGTTGAATCTCTTCTATGCTAAATATCATTGCTTGACGAACCTCATTGGCAATATCCAGCTGAATTTGGATGGCCATATATTTGATTAGCTTATTGATGAAAGATTTTGAGAGGAAGGTCAAAAGAGCACCTCTTCCTTTAACTCCAGGAGATTTCGCCTTTCATTCTTGGCTATTTTTAATGGCCTGATCAACATGATTTTTTAGGACTTGATCATATTTAGCTAAAAGTAAAACTAACTCCAAGAAGTTTCCATGATTTATTAAGTTTGTTTTTCAAATCGGCCGCTGTTTCCAATGTCGCTCTATAAGCTATAAGCCTAGAGTCCCTATATAGGTATATAAGCCTTGCTTGCCAATGAACAAACTGATGTCAATTAGGCGGTGCAATACTTGTCTGACTTGGATGTCACTTTTCCGTTTTGTTACCATTTCCATGTTTATCAAGGATTCAATATCTTTTTTTGAGCTTATATGCAGATATGCTCTTGCAGCATTGAACTCTCGTGTTTTTCAAGTCTCCCATATAGATGCTTCAAGTTCACTTCCATTCCTTTAATAAAAGGGCTTTCTCTATCCAAAAGTTCTGAAGAAAACGACATACAGATAGCACAATATACCTTCCATGTTTCAGAGCAATACGAGGTTCAGTTGACATATCAGGTAATGTGCGCTGATGGGTTTTTCTTGCCTTAAATGGAAGGTCAGTATCTATGTCACTTGAATATATATGTATACAAATTATAATTTTTTATCTCGTTGGCCCCGGTAGCCGGTGGGGATGCTGGCCCCGGGGGGGATGCCCTCCCAGCCCCCTGGGCCAGTCCGGGCCTGCTTACAAACTACTCACACATAATTTATAAACTCAAATTTGACCACTAAATGAATCCAATCCAATTACAGACCTATCTCATTACTTTCTAACATTGGCAAAATACCAGAAAAATTCACAAAATCAATTTGGCTTTCGTGAAGGATATCAACTGAAGATGCAATTTGTGCATTAGTAACAAATATACATAAAGCATTAGATGGAGGTAACCAAAAGTATTAGGTATTAGTACCTTTGACACAGTTAGACACGCTCAATTATTAAGACGTTAGGTATTATTTTCACTAAGTTTGAGAGGTGTCTCTTGCAAACTGATCAAATCTTATCTACATAATAGGAAACAAATTGTTAAGATAGGTATAATTCCGAGTCAGGAAGAGATCGTATAATATGGATCAGTAGGTACCACACTTGGATCTGTATATCAACAATATATACTGGAAATAGATAGTCTTGGCAAAATCATTTAGTTTGTCAGATGATACTGTTGTATTGTACTATACAAACACAGCTCCGAGTCGTACCTTGCACAGAACAAACTGACTAATAAAATAATTGATGCCTTCAACCATTAATTATGAAAAAACTATATATATATTTTTTGTTATTTTAATCATTCCTTTTTATTGCTACGCTACTTCTATGCCAAATTTTACAAACATTGAATTCAACAATCATAAATATAAAAGTTTTCAGACGCACAACTTATTTGGGGATATTATTGGACTCAAGTTTGAAATGGAATCTTCATATTAATTGAGTAATAAATAACCTGCGACCATTGTTACATAAATTTAAATATTTTGCTAATTTTTTTATGCACGAATTTGAAATGAAAACAATTTTTTATGGACTAGTACAATATCACTCATTTCATATATGGTATTATCGTATGGAGTAGCGTTAATGAAACATCACTTAAAAAGCTTGAAATATTATAAGAGAGGTTTCTTAAAATAATTGTCAAAAAAGAACTTATAATGTATTCATCAAATTTATTGAATAAAGACGCTGGTGTTTTTGATTATAAAACAACTTTATTTTTCTAAGACAGTAGTAGAACAATGTAATGAAATATATTTATTTCCCACCCTCATTTTACTAGACTAGGTAATTAAAATTATTTGGTAACACAAGTACGTCAAGAAAAATAATTGGCCAAAGATCTATTTCCTGTATGTAGATCTTATACTTCAACATTTTACCTAAAGACATAAAAGATAAAAAAATGCGTCAATAGTCTCAAAAACAGCGTTAAAAAATGTTTGTTAGATAAAAATAATTTTATAGATATTTTATAATAAAGATATAGCCTAAATACCTACGGATCAAATATTACCTATTATGTTATTTAATTGCTACACTGTAAATTGTACCTAAAATATATTTTATAATTTATTATGTACCCCATGTACAAGGTATGCTTTTGTAGGCACCATTTATTTATTATATACCTACAATTAATTTAAAAATATAATTCAACGAAATGTAGTAAAACAAGTAATATTGTTTAAAGTAAAATTTAATTTAACTTAATTCTTGCGCTTTACACATTTCTTCTAAAACTGCACATAATTAAAAAATATACATGAAATTTGCATTTATAACATTAAATTTTAAATGTTCGACACCTCTAGAGAACAAAATGTAACTTTCTTCACTCAACTGATTAAAGAAAATACCATTTTCCACGGCAGTTTTAGAGAAAATTATTTTTTACATACCTAATTTAAACCTTCCAAGTTAAATATTTTTTGAGCAACCCAAGTAACAGTTTTCAACTGGTAACACTCAATAGTGATTGTTTGTAGATGTTAAAAATAAAAAATTGTAAGGAATACCATTTATAATAATTGACTATTTCAGATTTTAAGGGATTGGGAGTCACTCAGTAGTATAAGTGAAACTAATTTTTACTTACAGGTAAATAGTATGTATTTCAAAAACTAATACTTACTTAAAACATTAAACTAATACTATTTCACATTAGGTAATCGTGCAACGTTCTGTGAAGAAGTTTCACTGGTGGCATTTAAGAACATGTTTTACTTTTTTTTTGGCATTTAAACTATATTGAACCATGAACTTTTATATGTTTCAATAAATTACTTTTCGATTTTGCCGAATAACCACAATGATGACATTAAACTGTCCTGGATCATGACACTTTCACATGTCTCACGAAATATCGTTTCAATTTCGTTGTAAAGTTGCATTTCAACTGTTTTGACATGTGATGTACTTTTATATGATTTAATAGATAAACTTTACTTTTTGTGACGTAGTTGCACCGATCACATTTAAATTGTTATATATCATGGTGTAATGTTACATGTCTCAATAAACTTTGATTCCATTTTGTGATAAAAGTGTACTGTTGACATTTATATTCCTTTAAACTTTCTTCCACTGGACCATGATGTACCTACCTACCTTCACATGTCTCAACAAGTATTGCTTTGATTTTGTTGTAAAGTCCAATTGGTGACATTATGCAGTTTTGAACCATGACGGACATTCATATGACTCAATAATGTATACTTCAATTTTGTGGAATAGCTGCACTCTTAACATTTAAACCCCGCTGAACTATTATGCACTTTCATAATATGCCTCCTTAAATTTCGTTTCAGTTTTGTTGTAAAGTTACACTGCTCACATTTGAACTGTTTTGAAGAGTGATGTACTTTTATATGATCTGATAGATAAACTTTACTTTTTGTGACATAGTTGCACTGATAACATTTAAATTGTTGTAAATCATGGTGCAATGCTACATGTCTCGATAAACTTTGATTCCATTTTGTGGTAAAACTACACCGTTGACATTTAAACTCTGAATGACGCGTTTTCACATGTCTCATTAAATAATATTCTGATTTTGCTGTAAAATTGCGCTGCTGACATTTTAACTGTTTTGAATCGTGATGTACTTTTATATGATCCGATAGATAAACTTTACGTTTTGTGACATAGTTGCACTGATAACATTTAAATTGTTGTAAATTATGGTGCAATCTTACATGTCTCGCTAAATATCGTTTCAATTTTGCTGTAAAGTCGCATTGCTCACATTTGAACTGTTTTGAAGAGTGATGTACTTTAATATGATCCGATAGATAAACTTTACATCTTGCGACATAGTTGCACTGATCACATTTAAATTGTTGTAAATCATGGTGCGTTCTTACATGCCTCAATAAACTTTGACTCCATTTTGTGGTAAAACTACACTGTTGACATTTAAACTCTGAATGACGCGTTTTCACATGTCTCATTAAATAATATTCTAATTTTGTTGTAAAGTTGCACTGCTCACATTTTAACTGTTTTGAATCGTGATGTACTTTTATATGATCCGATAGATAAGCTTTACGTTTTGTGACATAGTTGCACTGATAACATTTAAATTGTTGTAAACCATGGTGCAATCTTACATGTCTCACTAAATATCGTTTCAATTTTGCTGTAAAGTTGCACTGCTGACATTTTAACTGTTTTGAAGAGTGATGTACTTTAATATGATCCGATAGATAAACTTTACATTTTGCGACGTAGTTGCATTGATCACATTTAAATTGTTGTAAATCATGGTGCGTTCTTACATGTCTCAATAAACTTTGACTCCATTTTGTGCTAAAACTACACCGTTGACATTTAAACTCTGAACCATGATGCGTTTTCACATGTCTCATTAAATAAAGTTTTAATTTTGTTGTAAAGTTACACTGATAACATTTCAATTGTTCTAAAAAACCATGCTGCAGTTTTACATGTCTCACTAAATATCGTTTCAATTTTGCTGTAAAGTCGCATTGCTCACATTTCAACTGTTTTGAAGAGTGACGTACTTTAAAATGATCTGATAGATACTCTTTAGATTTTGCGACATAGGTGCACTGATCACATTTAAATTGTTGTAAATCATGGTGCGTTCTTACATGTCTCAATAAACTTTGACTCCATTTTGTAGTAAAACTACACTGTTTACATTTAGATAACTGCACTGAACCATGATGCGTTTTCACATGTCTCATTAAATGAAGTTTTAATTTTGTTGTAAAGTTACACTGCTCACATTTGAACTGTCCTGAAGAGTGATGTACTTTTATATGATCTGATAGATAAACTTTATGTTTTGTGGCATAGTTGCACTGACAACATTTAAATTGTTCTAACCCATGCTTGACTTTTACATGTCTCACTAAATATCGTTTCAATTTTGTTGTAAAGTCGCATTGCTCACATTTCAGCGGTTTTGGAGAATGATGTACTTTTACATGATCTGATAGATAAACTTTACATTTTGTGACATAGTTGCATCGATCACATTTAAATTGTTGTAAGTCATGGTGCAATCTTACATGTCTTAATAAACTTTGATTCCATTTTGTGGTAAAACTACACTGTTGACATTTATACTTTAATCCACTATTTAACTTTTTTAGAGATCTAGTTGATTTTCTACTTCGTGTTTCAGTCCCATCATTTCTAAAAGTATTGTTACAGTTTGAAGTTTCGTTTATCGTAATTGTTCCAATTTCGTCATTATGAAAAGGTTGCAATGGATTTAAAATACCATTCGTGTTAGTCGTAAAACCACTCGATTCCTGCTTTAATGATGTACCATTATAACGATGTTCATTTATTTCGTACTCTTGTTTTATAAGAAAGGAATTTAGTTCTTCCTCCTGCTTTGGTTCAACCAAAATTTCAGTTAGTGTTTCTTCACCAGTTGAATTTATTTCTAGCTGTGGTTCATCTTCGATTATGTGCGTGAATATATTACCTTCTGTAGACATAATTGATTCTAAATCATAGTTCAAAAATTTATACTTATTGTAAAACCATGGTACGTACCATGGGTATAAACAAACAAGTATAACAGAAAATAAAAGTAGGTCAAAAGTATCATTACAATATTGTAAAGAACTACTATGTTATATTTCAGCTACTGTTGAAGGGCTTCACATTTTAAATGGTAATTTTAATTTTACATCGAAAGAGTCGGAACATGACCATGAGTACGTCCAGAAACCATGACTGAATTGATAAAGCAAGAAAGTACAAAAAAGTTCTGAAATAAGTACCGATTATATTATTGAAAATTTCGGGCTACATCTCATCAAGTTATCGTAATAAATTTCTGAGGTATAAAAGCTCTTTCATTAGGTGTTTTCTTTTTGCACGTTGTGGTTGACTTAAGTCACCCCTGTCAATAACACATCATTCGTTTTATAAAAATAATTTGATTGAGTTCTCAATAACCCTATTCGTTTTAAAGGTTTATTTAAGTTTTATATTAACCTGAGGCAAAAATGTCTACATGACGTAAGGCACTTCAATCACGTGATGATTGTGACTGTACCTAACCCTGTGGCGATGCAAAAAGAAAATACCTATTAATTAAGGGGAAATGCGAAACTCTTTTTAAACTTTTAAACCTATAGGTGCAGATGCTGTCATTTTTTAACGGTGCAGTTGCATTTCTAGTTTGTGTTTTATATCAGTAGGTGGACAGTTACTATACCTATATATATATAATCTAATGGCAATGCCAAATTTGCTTTTGTGTTGAATCTATATGAATAGTGTGTGACAAGTGTCTAATTATCGTCACTGATAAGGAATCCATTCTTCCATTATAATTAAAAATATAATATATTTTCGAAATATGCCATGGACAGGGTTATGTTATGACCTTATGACAATGTACTACCTTCCTTACCTAAATATAAGTTGTGGTGTTCAAAAGCAAATTGAAGATATTCACCCAAATGCCACTTACACGCATTGTCCTATTATCAATTTAAATTTAGAAGCAAATGCAATACAAAATGCAGACATTGTTTTTAAAACGCTTGGAGATATTTCCAACATCTTTGGGGTTAATGTATCTTCTCCATGGTGTTTGGCCTCTTGGCCACAAACCACTAAAAATAGACTGTCCACTTCTATAGAAAAATAGTTGGTAGAGAAATGCGGGACGGCGACTTCACAAGAGGAAAAGGGTAGGTTGAGTGACGCCCACAGCACCTTATTGGTTAATGCTTTATTGGGGGAAAATTTGAATTGAAATAAAGTAAGGTTATTGTTTTAATAAAATCATATTTATGGTTATGTTTATCATTTATGTATCTATTGAAAATGAAATAAGACATTTAGTTACAATTTACATAATATATAACAGTAAAACAGTACCTCCTATTCTACAAAGTAATACATCTGCCGGTGAATTTGTTGAAATTGTACAAATGCGATGCTGGCATAACAACACTTTTGGAACGTTCAGCAACAGTTTTTTCTTCATAATCCTGAAATAAATGTGGATATGAAGACTCATATGAAACTCACAAATATAATCAATTACAAAAATAATATTGTATCAAGCTTACTTTATATATTGGAAATGCATCATTACGTAATAAAATTGTGCTGAAGTCTTTAATAATGTCACTTTATAAAGGGAAACCCATGTCCAATTTTTAAATTCTCCATTAATAAATTCAACCCATTTGTTAAAAATGGACTTTAAATATAAATGTTTTGGGTTTTGAAACCTACATCTACGGACTTTTCTATTCCTATTCTTCATATTACACATGCGGGGACCATGTTATGTTCTAAGTCTAACAAATAGCGAAAAGTAAATATAGGTAGGTATGCAAGTTTAAAAACTTACCAGAAAACTATAAACTTTAATACACAATAAGTCAATAATTAATAAACAACAAAATATAAACGCAAAACCCAATAATGAACGATTATGTGACTACTTCACATATTTTAAACGAAAAATACCGCCATAAAATCAAACGCTTATCGCTTCGTTTGAATCAGCTAAAATGTCAATTTAATTTTCTAATTTTTAGTACCAACTAATTTTGTGAACAGGTTAACCAACCTACAAATCCCCTTTCTCTACCAACTATTTTCCTATAGCAGTGGACAGTCTATTTTTAGTGGTTTGTGCTCTTGGCATACGTTGAGTACTTATTGTTCTAAACCCCAAGGTCACCCTATTTAGGTAATTTTTCTAGTTCTATCAACCTTTATGACTTGTTTCAGGTGTTTTCTTTTTGCATCGCCACAGAGGGTTAGGTAAAGTCACAATCATCACGTGATTGAAGTGCATTGTGTCATGTAGACATTTCTGCCTCAGGTTAATATAAAACTTAAATAAAGCAATAAAGCATTTAAAACGAATAGGGTTATTGAAAACTGAGTCAAATTATTTTTATAAAATGAATGGTGTGTTATTGAGAGAGCTGACTTAAGTCTACCACAACATGCAAAAAGAAAACACCTATCATCACGTGATTAAAGTGCCTTGCGTCATGTAGACATTTCTGCCTCAGGTTAATATTAAACTTAAATAAAGCTTTTAAAACGAATAGGGTTATTGAGAACTGGTCAAATTATTTTTATAAAACGAATGGGGTGTTATTGACAGAGCTGACTTAAGTGCCCTAAACATGCAAAAAGAAAACACCTATTGTTTTATTAGAATCATAGGTAGGTACACTTATGGTTTTGTCATGTTGGAATCTATGGATGGAAATGAGAGATTGTCAGCGGAATAGCGGATATACGTTCAGTTCTTTCGAATAAATACAGTACCTGTTCCTACCGTTGTTTTAGATCCATTCGTGAAGATGAGTATGACAGGTGGGATGCACCTTCCGCATTTAAGAAAATGTGGTAGTTTTTCCTAATATAAATTGAGGGATGAGTGAGTCACATCGCCCGTCTAGAATAAGCAGTCGCTTGTAATTGCCTCGCCGATAATTCGAGATACCTCCGCTATTCAACAATCCCTTATAGGCGCAAAGCTACCAGCATGGCCTGCTCTCTCACGTATAGATCTAGTGGAGGCAGACCTAGAAGGAATTCCATGACGGATGTGGGAGTTGTTCACATTTCACGCAAGGCATGCTAGTCTTTGCAAATGATTAAGAAAAGTGCTATGGTTGTGGAGAGCCTGGTTCTAGGCCACCAGACAATGCTTCGTAACAGAACAGGTCTAATCACAGCAATGTATACAGCCACATCAGGACAGCAGCAGGCAGCACAATCTTCCGATTGCGCGGTGACTTGCTATCAGAAAGCCCTATTTGCTTTTTCCGCTTTGAGCTGGATATTGTTGTCAAGTGTGATGCCTAGATAATTCACTGTCTTTGAAAATTGGAGATGTCTGTGGAAGAGCAGAGAAGCTCGAAGACCCCCTACCCTTCTTTTTCTTGTGAAGAGAACTACCACCGTTTTTGTCGGGTTAATGGACAAGGAGTGTTCCTTACACCATTCTTCGGTTACTCTGAGAGCTGATTGCATAAGACTGCATAAAGTATATAAGCCTCAAATTTGTCATCCCATCATGAGCCACGGTTCTAGAGAAGTCCGAAAATTTTACCCCGAGGTACGCCCTCTTTTACCTTAAACGTGCACTCTGCCCCGTCTGGTAACCTGCCATCTGCCTGTAAATAAAATAAACGTGAAGTATTATATTGTGAAAATCCTGGTATCAAGTGCTTTTTTTTGAAAATGTTTTCAAAAATGTCGAATTTATTAACAATATTCCCAAAGTAGTTGAAATGGTGAAACGGTAGGTAGTTCGAAACAAATAGTTCATTTTTTTGTTGTTCGATTTATTCGTTTTAACCTAACACTGATTTTTACGAGATTTATATATGTAATGATTTATTTCTTTCCGTACAGCGGTTCAAAATCATGTTACTTATTATTGCAGCTTCTGTAATTAAACAGATCAGTTAAGACTTGCTTATGTAAAAATATGTACGAAATTCATATTAAGGATGAACCATTAGACGAAGGAAATGTCATTTCTGGCTCGACCAACAATACAATAGTCGTAGATTCACATAGATCCGTTGATGGTGAAACTGGTAAAGACGAAGCGAAATATGAAACCGAACATTTAGGTACAGTTATTGCTACAGTTACAAAGATTGAATGGGAGCACAAACCGAACACCAATTGGGTTCACACACAAAACGATCCTTTAATACACGACGTTAGAGAAGTAAAGGATGAATGTTATAATACAAATTTGGATCAGGAACATGATGGTAATTTTGTAGATAACAAACCTATATATTTAAATAATGTACAAGCTTGTCATTTTGATGAAAATGTTACGCAAACTGGTCCAAATTTACATGTCCTGTATGAACAGAAACAGGTAGATATAATCCCACAATTGAAATCGTATAGATTATTCAAATGTGAACGATGTGAGTACACAACAAAGCGAAAGCAAGATTTTATTACTCACACTGCGGTACACAGCGCTCCACAAGAGCTTAAATGCGAAAAATGCTGTTACATAACGACGAGAAAGCACGATTTAGCGAGACATTTGGAAGGTCGTCACGGTTCAAAGGAATATAAATGTAAATCATGCAAGTATACGACTACGTGGAAACAAAATCTAATCGCACATAGCCATATATGTTATAATTTGAAAGAATTTAGTTGCGCTCAGTGCAATTTTACGACAAAAAGTAAGCTCAATCTGTATGTACATAGGCAAGGACGTCATAGTTCGAAAGAATTTAAATGCGATTACTGTGAGTATACGACAAAGTGGCGAAAAAATTTACCGGTACACGTAAAAGGATCGCATCACGGTTTAAAAGAATTTAAATGTGAACTATGCGACTATGTAACGAAGTGGAAGACGAATTTAATGTCTCATATCGAAGGACGTCACAGTTCGAAAGAATTTAAGTGCGTACACTGCGATTATACGACAAAGTGGAGGAAAAATTTGACGATACACGTAGAGGGTCATTTTTGTTCAAATAAATTCACATGTGAGCAATGTAGTTACGCTGGAAAAACAAAAAGGAATTTAATGTTACATGTGCAAAGACGACACAGCTTAAAGGAATTTAAATGCGATCAATGCGTTTACTCGACAAAGTGGCGGGAGTGTTTAAAAGTACATATCAAAACAGATCATCCCTCAAAATTATTTAAATGTGTTACGTGTAATTACGCTGTGAAATGGAAGATTTATTTGATTAATCATATGGAAAAAGCTCACGGTTTAAAAATGTTAAAGTGCGAGATATGTGATTACACGGCGAAGAAAACGCAAGATTTAAAAAGACACTGCGAAGGGCGTCACGGTTCGGAAACATTTAACTGCGATAAATGTGACTATAAAACTACATGGAGGATGAACTTAAGAACACATATACGTGCGGTCCACGGTTTAGAAGAATTTAAATGTGCACATTGTGACCACATAACGAATAGAAAACAAAGCATACGTAGACATTTAAAACATAAGCATAATTTAGCTTAAAATCTAAGTACGATTGGTTAGTTAAAAATTTAAAATTGCTCATCAAATTCATATTTGATTATGTTGTAATTGAACATTATTAGTATTCTGTAACAATTTAGCAAATGTTCCACTACCTAATTAATAATTACCTAACAATTTCTCAGTCATAACTCATAAGATACACATGGTTGATTTTCATTAAATCAAGCTACTATGGTTTTTACTTCACGATTAAATAAATTGTATCTATCTTCTCTTAAAGTATCTGGTATATCCCTGAATCCTTTGGTCCACAGCACATGGTAGGTAATGTTTACTCTCATATTATAACTCTCTTTTGTACTACGTAATTAAGTACATTTCAATTTTATAATGGTCATGATTAAGCTGGGCAGAATCTCCATACTGTTGTCGTACCAAGCATTAACAATGTTTTTCTTTGAATATTTGAATGAGTATTTTAGGAAACGAGTTAAGAAGAAAAAGAATGAAGAGGAAACAATATGGAAAAAATATAGACAGATTCGTTGAGTTTTGCAATTTTTTTGATCTTTCAACTTTAGTTTTTTAGATGTTTTAATTTTTGATCTGTCGATTTTTTTGACTTTTCCACTTTCAATTTTCTGGAATCCTTCCATTCCTCATGGTATATAACAGGTGTTTATGATCGGGTACTACTTTCCAGTTTCTACAATTCATGGATTTAATGTAATATATAGCCTATCCAAAGGTAAGTGCCCGATGTGCTAACAATGCTCAAAGTAACATCATAGTACAATCCAACTCTCGAAATTCGACAAAACATATTTTTTTCTTAGAGACCATTAGACGACTATTAAATAATAACAAATAGTTCCATTCAAAGTCGCCCCGTTTCGGAGATATCGCTCTTTAAAAATCAAAATGGAGCAGGGTCTCCTCGCAGAGCCCTTTCCTCCGTTATCGTACAAATGAGACACTTATTATAGGTCGACTTGGTACACTTTTTCTACTTTAAACTATCTTTTATGAAGTAAACTAACATATTCTGCACTTTTTTCGAATAAAAAATTTCTTCATTTTTTGGCCAAAAAAGCAAGGTTAACCACTTGGAATTTTTTCTGGCTAAAAAACGAACTCTCGAAATTCGACCAAGTAAAGGTCGTTTCTTTTAGATCATTACACGCCAATTAAATAATTCCAATCCGTTCCATTCTAAGTCGCACCGTTTCGGAGATATCGCACTTTACAGATCCAAAGAGAGGGTCCCTTCGCAGAGCCCTTTCCTCCGTTATCGTACAAATGAGACACTTATAGGTCGACTTGGTACACTTTTTCTACTTTAAACTATCTTTTATGAATTAAACTAACATATTCTGCACTTTTTTCGAATAAAAAATTTCTTCATTTTTTGGCCAAAAAAGGAAGGTTAACCACTTGGAATTTTTTCGGGCTAAAAAACGAACTTTCGAAATTCGATCAAGTAAAGGTCGTTTCTTTTAGATCATTACACGCCAATTAAATAATTCCAATCCGTTCCATTCTAAGTCGCACCGTTTCGGAGATATCGCACTTTAAAGATCCAAAGAGGGGGTCCCTTCGCAGAGCCCTTACCTCCGTTATCGTACAAATGAGACACTTATAGGTCGACTTGGTACACTTTTTCTACTTTAAACTATCTTTTATGAATTAAACTAACATATTCTGCACTTTTTTCGAATTAAAAATGTCTTCATTTTTTGGTTAAAAAGGCAAGGTTAACCACTTGGAATTTTTTCGGGATAAAAAACGAACTCTCGAAATTCGACCAAGAAAGGTCGTTTCTTTTAGATCATTAAGGGACATTTAGTGTGACGTCACACATAGGCGGCAATTTAAAACGGAGTCATAACTTTAAAACTGTCAATTAAATTAGTCCTTATTGTATAGTAACGGTAAGGGTCACTTTTTTTAGCGAGCACTTTAAAGTGCCTCCATACGCTTACAAAATCAAAATAAGAAAATCGAAGATACATTTGAGAAACTATCATGTTTTTCTTACACCTTTCAGTCCTGAAATTTAATTTTCTTTCTCAAATAATTTTGTAAATCGATTATAGAAAAGTTGTGGTGAATCTTTTAACGTTGCGCATGCCGTTTATGCATTCCCGTCCTCTCGAACTTAACCTAACTTATTACTTATGTGTTTTGTTTATTAACCCAATTTCCATACTTTGCTTGCTGTCTTACTAAACTTCTATTTTAATCATTAATCTAAGTTGTTATAGTATCTTAAGTAGTTTCGTAGTGTTTTATTAGTGCATATTTATTATATACACAAGTAATAAGTTAGGTTAAGGTCGAGAGGACGGGAAATGCATAAACATAAACGGCATGCGCAACGTTAAAAAATTCACCACAACTTTTCTATAATCGATTTACAAAATTATTTGAGAAAGAAAATTAAATTTCAGGACTGAAAGGTGTAAAAAAAACATGATAGTTTCTCAAATGTATCTTCGATTTTCTTATTTTGATTTTGTAAGCGTATGGTCACACTTTAAAGTGCTCGCTAAAAAAAGTGACCCTTATCGTTACTATACAATAAGGACTAATTTAATTGACAGTTTTAAAGTTATGACTCCGTTTTAAATTGCCGCCTATGTGTGACGTCACGACTAAATGTCCCTATTAAATAATTCCAATCCGTTCCATTCTAAGTCGCACCGTTTCGGAGATATCGCACTTTAAAGATCCAAAGAGAGGGTCCCTTCGCAGAGCCCTTTCCTCCATTATCGTACAAATGAGACACTTATAGGTGCACTTGGTACACTTTTTCTACTTTAAATTATCTTTTATGAAGTAAACTAACATATTCTGCACTTTTTTCGAATAAAAAATTTCTTCACTTTTTTGCAAAAAAAGCAGGCATAAAAATCCAACTTTCGAAATTTTTTTCTTAGAGATCATTTGACGACTATTAAATATTAATAACAAATAGTTCCATTCAAAATCTCACCGCTTCATAGATGTGCACAACAGATAACAAAGCAAAAGCAAAAATGAGCACAACCAAGGCCGTAACCAGGGGGGGATCAAGGGGGTCAGAACCCCCCCGAAACTCAGTGGAAAATAACAATTTCTTAAACGAAATGTAAATTACATTACGTAGTTTGTAGTTACATCGGGTGGCGTGTAATTGTTAAAATTTGGTCCCCCTCCCGAATATTTTTTCTGGCTACGGCCTTGAGCACAACAGACAACCGATATGCACAACAGATAACAAAACTAAAGAAAAAATGAGCGCAACAGATAATCGATGTACAAGAGATAACAAACTAGATAGAGAAAAATGTGTACATCAGATAACTGATGCAAAACAGATAACAAAATTGATAGACAAAAATGTGCACCACAGATAATCGATGCACATCACAACAAAATAAATAGATATAAATGTGCACAACAGATAACAAAACTAAGCAAAAAATGAGCACAACAGTTAATCTATACACAACAGATAAAAAGTAAACTGACCAAAATCTGCACAACAGAATACAGAATTAATCCAAAACTGGACATAACAAATAATTGCGATGCACAACAGATAACAACGCTAAAGCAAAAACGAGCACAACAGATAACAAAACTAAAGGAAAAATGAGCACAACAGATAATCTATGCACAACAGATTAAAAAAAACGTACCAAAAATCTGTACCACAGATAATAGACACTATTGCAAAAATGGGCACAACAAATAATCGATGCACAACAGATAACAAGGCTAAAGCAATAATGAGCACATCAGATAACCGATGCACAACAGACAACAAAACAAACAAAAAGTGCGCAACAGATAAAAGAAGAAGAGCAATTTGAGAAAGTAATAACTTATCGGATCATTTGAAAGAACAGCTAACGTTGAATTCTCCCCCCACGCAGTAATGACTACGGGCGATCCCACACCAAACAGGAGGCATGCTAGAGGATGTTTTTACTTTTTAGTCGGTACGGGTTGCATAAATTCCGAGCTAACAATGGTGGCTTTGCACTTAAGGAAATCAATGACTTGCCTGAGGGTTCGTGACACAACATAAATAATAAATCGAATTAAATTTACTACAGAACGAAAACATTATCTATTTATTAACAAACTTCATAGATATACTCAAACTAAAATACGAAACGGCGACCGGCGAGACGTGCTAACGGTACCAAAGCTAGACGGTAGTGGCTCCATTTCTTTTCGCTTACGCCCTCTTGCCTCTCGAATTGGCGGGAATTACTTTTGGTCGCTGGCGATGCTGCCTAACCGCCACAGTAATAATTTGGATAAGTTACAACCACGAACCTCATAAATAAAAATGGACTGCTGATAGCATATCCCTACTTCTTCGCTTTTGACCCCACCAAGGATCCGCCATGATGACCGTGAGGGTAGCATTATCCCACACATTACACAAGGTTTTACTACCTTGTATCAAAGACTATCCTTAGTCTTTGCTTGTATGTACAATGTACATGTTAATCGATTTGACACATGGTTATTTCAAGCAATAAAATGTTATTATAGTTTAAGTGATTATGCGACTTTGAAGTGAAATATAAATCGGGACAAGCTGAGACATGTAGGTGCATTATCTTGTGCACCTGTGGAGTCACCACAGACAAACGCTTAGATCAAGTGATGATGAATAAATTCAAGGTTTTGTTGGAAAGGGAAAGGAATATTATTTGCGTTACCATATGCAGTGCAACTGGAAGTTTAACTAAGTACTAAAGTTATGGGTTTCCCCAGAAAATAATATAGAGAGCGCATGACATGGAGTACCCTCTGGAACGCTTGGTCTATTAGAAATATTTTTGTATTATGACACCTTATGTATGAATTTTTTTAAATTTTATTATTGTGATCCCATTTATTCCTTGGCATCACTGGTTTTTTAAGCGGGCCGCACACGGTCAATGTATTGATCAATAAAAATCAAAAAATCTAGATATTCATCAATATCGAAAATGTACTTCAATACCATCATCAATCCACTCCGCACACGGTCAATATATTTATCAATATTACCCTCGGTTGATTAATACATTGACTGTGTGCGGCACGCTTTATGTCTTGTTTACAAAAGGTTTTGTTTTGCCTTGTGTATTTTTGTGTTCTTTTGAAATAACCTTTTAATATAATGTTCATCTTTTATTGTTTGATATTACACCTCTGCTAATAAGGTCTTGCACATACATCCAGGTGGATGAATGCAGATTTGTTTATAAGTGCCTTAAAACATTTTATTCGCCACACCACACCTCCGGCAGGATGGAAACTCCATCATTGTTAATAATGGATAATCGAATGAAAGCCATTTATCGCCTTTTTAATTTTGACACTTGTTCCATATTGCTCCAATAAAATTCAATCGTTACATTTGTTCAGCATTTTATCCATTTAAATCTTACTACAATTCAGCCACAGAATCATGATGATGAATGTCTCAAAATATACATATAAGTATTTTAATAATTATTATTGAATATTATTACACATTTTTATTTTATTTTTATTAAATTAAAGCAAACATTATGTTTAGTATGCCACTTAATTAAATAATAAAAATAGGTAAATTGTTTTTTCTTAAAAAAGTCTACCATGATGCACTTCACATGGCTTGGTTCAACATTGCTCTAAAGTTGCACTTGTGACATTTTAACTGTTCTTAATCATGATATGCCCTAATATGTACTAACAGACAATCTTTCGCATTTGTGGCAAAACTGCACAAAGCGCATTTAAACTTTTCTGAACCATGATGCACTTTAACATGTGTCATTAAGTATCGTTTTAATTTTGTGGTAAAATTGCATTTGTCACATTTTAACTGTTCTGATCCATGATATAGTTTTATATGCTCCGATAAACAATCTTTCCTTTTTACGGCATAACTGCATTGAGCGCATTTAAATTCTTCTGAACCATGATACATCACATGTCTTTCTAAGTTGTATTTGAATTTTGTGGTAAAATTGCATTTGTCACATTTAAATTCTACTGAACCATGATGCACTTTCACATGTGTCGTTAAGTATCTTTTTAATTTTGTGGTAAAATTGCATTTGTTACATTTAAATTCTACTGAACCATGATGCACTTTCACATGACTGATTAAGTATTGCTTCAATTTTGCGGTAAAATTGCATTTGTCACATTTAAACTCTTCTGAACCATGATGCACTTTCACATGTGTCGTTAAGTATCTTTTCAATTTTGTGGTAAAATTGCATTTGTCACATTTAAATTCTACTGAACCATGATGCACTTTCACATGACTGATTAAGTATTGCTTCATTTTTGCGGTAAAATTGCATTTGTCACATTTAAACTCTTCTGAACCATGATGCACTTTCACATGTGTTGTTAAATATCGTTTCAATTTTGTAGTAAAATTGCATTCGTCACATTTTAACTGCTCTGAACCATGATGAAGTTTTATATGGTCCGATAAATAATCTTTCCTTTTTACGGCATAACTGCACTGAGTGCATTTAAACTCTTCTGAACCATGATGCACTTTCACATGTGTTGTTAAATATCGTTTCAATTTTGTGGTAAAATTGCATTTGTCACATTTAAACTCTTCTGAACCATGATGCACTTTCACATGTGTCGTTAAGTATCTTTTCAATTTTGTGGTAAAATTGCATTTGTTACATTTAAATTCTACCGAACCATGATGCACTTTCACATGACTGATTAAGTATTGCTTCAATTTTGCGGTATAATTGCATTTGTCACATTTTAACTGTTTCGAACCATGATGTAGTTTTATATGGTCCAATAAATGATCTTTCCTTTTTACAGCATAACTGCACTGAGTGCATTTAAACTCTACTGAACCATGACCATGACGGATTAAGTATTTCTTCAATTTTGCGGTAAAATTGCACTTGTCACATTTAAACTCTTGTGAACGTTGATGTACTTTCACATGTCGCGATAAATTGTATTTCCATTTTGTAACAAAATTGCACTTATTACATTTAAACCCTTCTGAACTATTACAAGGTGTAGTTGAATTTCTAGTTTGTCTTTTACTACCGCAATTTATGGATGTATTTTTATGGTTTGAAGATCCTTTTGAAGATAACTGATATTGCTGCTTACTACTGGAGACTGCTAAACATCTATTAATCTCATTTTCCGTAATAACACGAATTTCGTTATGATGAGAAGGTTCTACAGTACTTAGATCATTAGGGCTCGTAATAAAATCATTAAATTCATGTTTGAATGATACACCATTATGACCATCGTAATATTTATCATTTTCTAGTAACTTATTTACTTGTAAATCTTGTGTTATAAGGAAGATATTTGGTTCTTCCTCGTGCTTTTGTTCAACTGGTTCGATTTTTGTAACTCTTTCTTCACAACCTAAATTAATTTCAGCTTCTTCAAGTACTTCTTCTTTAATTATGTTGGACATATTTGCTTCTTCAATTTCCATAAGCATTTCTTTATAAGTTGAAATTTCTGCAACTCCTTGCTGTACTTTATCATTGATTATATCCATGACTATATTAATATTACCTTGTTTAAGTTATAATATATTTGAGTTAAAACAATATCTGTTAGAAGTGTTATAATAATATTGGAAATAATATAAATTAGCAAATAGAGGTTTGAGGTTATGAAAATAGTAGGTTCACGATTATACAAGAAAGAACTAAGAACTACTCCTATTCCTCGAGAAGAACTACTACGTTTTGTAAAGACTACTTTTGCAATTTATAATTTGTGTCTTCGCTTCATTCTTTCGGGGAAATTAAAACAAAACTACACACACTGAGGAAAGTGATTTAAATAAACTAAATTGCTACAACTTTTTCACCAGGGGATAATAAGAGTCCCTACTTGTTGTAAGCAGTCATTATTGCAACCGTAAATAGTGTCGGAATTAAGGAAAGAATCACAGAAAATGAAAACAACCTAAACGCAATAATTTTGTATATTTTCATACACGAGGCCACAGAGAATATTTTCAGTAAATAGGCGTTTTCTTTTTGGACAGCCATAGGGTTAGTCAAAGTCACAATTATCACGTGATTGAAGTGCCTTGCGTCATAAGACATTTCTGTCTCAGGTTAATATAAAACTTAAATAACGCTTTTAAAACAAACAGGGTTATTAAGAACTGAGTCAAATTATTTTTATAAAACGAATGGTGTGTTATTGATCCAGGGATGACTTAAGTCAACCACACGTGCAAAACGAAAACACCTTGAACCTACATTACATTACATCTACTGCTGGTATATTTAACCTACTACACAACCATTGGTGTACGCTTAGATGATGGGTGTACGGATTTTTAAATATGTATAGATATACTTTTAACATGTTTTTAGTATTCAGAGAAGAAATACCCAAGGATGCAGAAGCGACACTTAAGGCGGTTTCTTTGATGTTTGAAGGGCTAGACTGCCATCTTAAAAGGAAGCATTTGAGCAGTACTGTTTATTAAAATATCAAATATATAAAAGTAAAATATACTAGTTTCTTATAAATGTGTTATATACTTAGTAATTTTTGCGTCAGATACGGCGGTTTCTGTGATGTGCAACCTCCTGCTTTTAAGTTGATTTTAGTTCGACGGCCATCTTAAAGGGAAGTATTTTCGCATTACAAATTGGTACTGCCGAGACGGCACGTATTTCTTCTATGGTATTATCAGTGATTATCAATCAGTGAACTCTGAGTTCACTGTTATCAATGAACTGTATACTATACGTACCAGTATCACAGAGTATACAGTTCATTGGTGATTATACACCACTGAACTCAATATATAGTATTGTCTCTGAGTTCAGTGTTATACACACAACGTATAAAACATCAATGTATTAATGTATTATGGACTCGTGAAGATGTAACTGCTCTTTTCCAAAACAAAAGGAAGTGGGTATTAATGGGATTGAGCAAGGAGATACCAGGATATACATGTTGGCAGAGGAGATAAATACAATAAAGTAGATAAGAGTAGAAGCGGAGAAGACGGCAGTAACGTACGAAGAGGAAGGACGGGTTGCACTATATTGAAAGCGTGCTGGAGGGAAGAAATAGATATACGGACACCGGAATAAAGAGAAGAATATTACAAGAGAAATGGATACGTGACAGAAGAAGTCACAAGGTTAAGAGAATGGGGGAGAAATACCATAGACATAGACAGACTGATACAGGGATATGCATATAAACAGTAAAGAAGGGCGCGAAGATATGCGAGTCTACATATTAGGTCTTTTCTTTTTGCATTTTGTGGTACACTTAAATCACCTCTGTCAATACACACCATTAATTCGTTTTATAAAAATAATTTGACTCAGTTCTTAATAACCCTATTCGTTTTAAAAGCTTTATTTAAGTTATATATTAACCTGAGGCAGAAATGTCTACATAACACAAGGCACTTTAATCACGTGATGATTGTAACTTTACCTAACCCTGTGGCGGTGCAAAAAGAAAACACCTATTATAACAGAGAATATGGTAAGATAATAGCAGAGGTGGTACCAGAATACCTGAATGGCAGAAAAAGAAAGATAGCGAGATTTAGGTGTGGTAATGAAGAGAAAGGAAACAGATATTGGAGGGGGGATGTAGGTTGCGGGGGAAAAGTACGAAGAACTGGAGGGAGGAAGACAGAGAGAGAAGGATGGATACAATGAACGAGAAGATGGGTAGGGAGGAGACGGAAGTAGTAGAAAGCAGAATTTAAGTTAGATGAAATGAAATTTTGTGTAACCGGAAAAAATTTGACGAAAAAATGAACGACTTTAAGGAAAACTGAAAATTATTTTTGGAATCTTTAAACATTTAAGAACAAATAAACCATTGGAAACGTATATAAGACGAGGATGAGAAGGTAATTAATAAAGAAGATATAAGATCATGGATAGATTGCAGTATGTATTTCCATGAATTGGATGAAAAAAATAAAGCATCTAAAAAACACATGAAGAGGAAGAGATAATATACGTAAAACCCCTGGAAAGGATGCAGTAACAGCAAAAATGATGAAATGTCTGGCCCAACAGTAAACGTAACAAATTTGACAAATTATGAATAGGTATAGCAAACAGATGTAGTAGCTAAATTAGTGAAACAATTATAGAAAAGAATAGACATGGAAAAAGGTACTTGTTAAGGTAAAAAGAGGGAACCTCTGGAGTACCACAAACCAAAAAGAAATATACATATACCTACAGTAAAGGCTTAAGTTTAACAATATAAAAAAATGAAGAAACTTAATTATAGGTGCAATCTAGTTTTACTTAAGGTAGTAGTAGTAGATATAATTTTATTATTAGTGCACTAATATAAATAGTATATAAATATACAATATAAACTATGTAAACGTATATAATCAACACAGATTTAGTTCATGAAATTTGCCAATATTTTCAGAAAATCCTTTATCGGAATTCCTAAATTTTGGACTACAGCACGCAGTAATAATGCCCGAGCCGACATCTTGTTCTTCATCGCAATTATTTACAGGCGAACAAAAATCTAAAGTTCGGATGAGCCTGTCGTGTATTTGTTTTGCTAAGGTTGGCTTTCTTTTTATCGAGCAACGAACACAGTACTTGTTGTTACATGTAGGACTTTGAGTAGATCGGTATTGTTTAAGTTCACTTGTATGTGTACTTTCGGGTGTACAAGGTGTACATTTGTAACGATACACCTTATCTGCACTTCTATTGTAATTACTGGCAGGATCACTGTTAACTTTACGAACGAAGGCATCTGCAGTTTTGCAGCGATCGTAGATCTAAAAACCACAAAAATAATATTTACTCAACCGAAAACATGCAATACTATTTCGCCATCGTTGAAATAACTACTGTACTTTGCACACACATGACAATCATCGACACTGTGCCCACTACCACATGAACACTTTTGTTCTAAAACAACTAACGTAGAAAGTATGTTAAGTTTAATTAAAACAAACCTGGATGTAGTTTTCTTTGCGAAGCTTGGAAATTCCTAGGATTATTTTTAAACGATTTTCTCGGTGATAGTTCTAATTTTTTTATTTGAAGTATTTTGCTTGTGATCTGATTATCGTTTGTACCTTGTGGCTTCCTCGAAATTAGTTCCTCTTCAGGTTTTTTAAATACAAAAGGTGGTTTAATTTCAAACGATGTTCTATTTGGAAAACATTTTCTTGACCTGACGATTAATAAATTAGTAGTGTAACTTTAAAGGTGAAACTTACCGATGGTACTCAACAGAATGGCAGACTTTCTTTTGTCGAGGTAATTTATTGTCGCGTTTCAGATCACGCGGAACAAAATCCGATTGGATTGTCTTCGGATTGACGACATAATGATTCGATTTTGGACGGTCGTTTGAACATAAAATTTCCTCGACAGTAGTTCGTGTGCTTATTTCAATTTTTGGTGCGATTATTCCCTAAAAAATTAGTAACGAACTAATTTAGTCTCATTTAAGTGGCGTTTTACTGGAAAAATTTTTGATGGTTCCATTAGTAAATCGACATCGACTCCGGATAAAGTACCTTCCATTGAGGAAGGATATAAAACTTCATGAAGTGATGTTTGAAATGAAGCAATTACGTTACCAATGTCGCCCTTGTGCCACTGCAGTAATTCGGCATACAGGAAATCTTTGTCTAAAATAGCAATGGTAGCATAATGTATGCGAAGCAAGTATTTTACCTATAAATCTTTGTAAATCCACTAAAGTATGTGCCGTGTGAAAGGTTTTGTAGAATACAAACTGTTCATGGTACAAAAGAGGAAACACTGGTGGTAAAGCAGTTGTCTGAGTACAAGAATCGAGCATATAAATTTGTAAAGATACTTTCCCATTGGGGCACAGCCATACACCAGGGCATGTGACCTTCAAATTAATTTTGTGTTAAATCATTTTTACAGAGAAGACATACAGCTTGAATATCTACTTCTATTTGCATTCGTAACGCTTTTCTTGGCATTTTATTAAAAGACCTATCGTAATTAAGTACACAACAAATTTAGTGAACCATATTCCCAATTCCCTTTTATAAATAATGGCATGTGTCAAAAAAGTATGACAAGCTGAATGTGCTTGTATTGTGATTTGTGTTGCTTAGATACTATTATATTGATTGTATCACTCAGGAACCCCATCATTATGAAACGAAATTAAGTATCCTCAAATTTCTTGCTGAAAAAATTGAAATACATATGTACATAGAAAAGCCGGTTTCTCATGCATGTCATCTTATAATCAAACCATACGAAACTTTTCACCCATTTTTTTAAATCTTAAGCCTTTTTACATATTTTCCCCCATTCTTTCCTGTTTGATTCTTCTTTTTCTGTTTCTTCTCTAATTCCCATCTTCCCTTTGTACTTTTGTTTCATACATTATTTATTAGAATTTATTTTTTTATGCGACTAACATTTTCATTGTCCTCCTTGCATCCATTCAATTTTTAGCTTTTGCCTAAATACTTCATTTCATATTTTGCCCTTTCCTGTTCAACTTTGTATTTTTCTCAAAAACCTCTGGATTCTGGATTTCGATGGGAGGGTTTGAAATCCCACGCGTACCTAGGCCATCTATTCGGGCCCTTTGTGCTACCTCCCTGATTAGAGTCGTTCAACCCCGCAACGTCACTCAAGCCATCCCACAGTGAGATAAACCTGAGGATGCTGGACGGGGAAGCGGCTCTAATCTTAGCCGTGTCCGCCCAGGATTCTCCCAACATGGATCGTCTTAAATTGACAAGTACGGGACATTCACACAGTATGTGTTGCGCCGTCTCGTCGTCTGTGTAGCATCCTCTACACAGGATGGCGAATCTACCAGGCCCATACGGTGCATGTCAATCTTCAGTATTTTTTGTGCTCAGATGTAACCTTTTCTATTGTCGGAATTAATACAAAGAATGTGGCCAGAAATTGCTCACCATATTTTTAACTTCTTTCCAATGTCGGATAAAGATGAACTGATGCACATTTGTAAAACAAAAGTGAGGTCCCATGCTTGAAATGTGTGAAAACGACCATGACCACCGATGTGCATACAGACTTGTTACACATACATAATTTGGTAATCTAAAGCACTTGATAATATCGATTCAATATATATATTAAAATAAACACAATATCAACACAAAAAATATCATAGTAAATACTTAAAAAAATAGAGACTTCAAAAACAAGCAGCACTTTACATCACAATTGCAAACAGATCGTACATCACAATCACTTTCTCGGGCAATTTTCCTTATCAGACTTGCTTCGTTTAAGCTTCCCAAGCTAAAACAATGAGAATAATAATTTCATATGTAAAACATACTTTCTTACCAAACTGGATGGCTTTACATATTTTACAGTAGCGCTATTACTTTCGCACATAGCATTTTTCTGTATAGGTGATATGATATTTTTCTTTAATGACGAGTTAGCAACAGCGGAAACAGTTTTCTTTAATTTATTAACTATGTTTGGCTTATTTCCCGCTCCAATACTATAGCTTCGTGTTAGAGGTGCTTTAGCTTCAGTTGTTTTTAATTCTGTCGCCGAATGCCGTCTATACATAAACTTAGGTGACGGTATTGCAGAATCCTTTTTAGATTGGCTAGAAAGATTGGGAGTTGACGTTGACTGAGATGATTTTGTCGAGTTGGGATCGATACTATAATTGAAATTATGTCTTAATGTTTATTACATTCTAAACTGTTACCTGTTTTCTTGTACTAATGGCGAAATTGGGCAATAAAATTTACGTTTCTTTAATTGGGAGGAGCAAGAATTTGGTTTATTTCTCTCCAAATGAACTGATCCAATACCGGGGGTTGATTGTGCAACTGGCTTTAGTTGTGGCTCCTGGGTTTATAATAAATTTAACGTGCAGAGCTTTTAACTAAGTGCAAACACTGAAAACTTACACTAATTGGCGTACTGGTACGTTTTGTTGTAAATATTGAAGACACTGGTAATTTAGGAGGCGTAACGTTACTTATTCTTGTACTCACACCTAAACAAAAATAAAATAAATCTGTAATAAAACATCAAATACTTTACTTTTTCCTTTAGCCATATCCATAACAGGAATTACAGCTTTTAAAGGTCCCTTTGTCGATTTTCTTTTGTCCTCAATTTTTTTAGGTTTTAATTTGCTAACATTGGTTTTAACGCTACCAACTTTTGAACTAGAAATCGAAGAACCCGAAGTACTGTGCGATTTTAAACGATTAAATAATTTAGGTGGCGATGGTAATGTGAATGATTGACTGAGACGCCTACTGCCATCGGTTTTATTTTTTGTAGATAAGTCTAATGCTTGCATATCGTCGTTCGATTTGCTAATCATTCGAACATCGAAAACCTCGAAACATGCATTAACATCCTGATCATTTTGTTCTTCTTGCTCTATTGAGGAATGACCAGAATCGTCTAAGTGATCACATTTGCTTTTAGATAAATTTTCCGCACATAGAATATCTGCAAGACTATACAAGAGTTGCCGACCCTCTTGGCTTTGTTTTGAATCACGACGATCATTATTAATAATTGCGGAGAGATTAAGAAGTATTTCGTTAGGATCTCTTGTGCTTCCACTACTGCTACTGCTTCGTCTTCTTTGTACATTCTCGAATATGTTGGATAAATTTTTCTTCACTTCCTCTTTTTGACAGAGTTCTCCATTGTCATGTTTATTGTCTTCCTGCGGTAATAGTTTATTAACTTGCTTAAAGACCGAATCGGCATTATTTATTGGAAGCTCTTCCTCATCGAGATCTACCAACTTAGGCGGGCTTTCACAATCAAGCGATACTTCTTGTACACCTAAAATTACTTCAGCTCATAATTGAACAAAAAAATATTTTAAAAATAAGTTTACAGTGGTTCTGCAAAGCATTACAAATAGTGCATGGCTGTAGTAGGTAGACTAAACTTGTTACTGTTGAGCAGTTATCTTCATTCAGTTATGTTTTAGTTAATTAAAACCAAAAATGGCCAGCTTAAATTTTAAGGACAGTATCTTTTGTCAGCTACCTACACATTATTGTGGAGGTGGGCAGGTACTAAACAACATCAGTTTCACATTTCATTTAATATTAAATTGGACTAAATGTCTTATTTCTTTGTACCAGGTGGTCCAAATTTGACACTTTATTATGGAAACACTCTATTTTGAAAGAAATGGTGTCTGGAGCTCAACTTTAATAACAAAATTACTGGCAACAGAAGATAAACAACAACCTGTACGTGTCAACATAATAAATTGTCTTTGTTTCAATTGTGGTGAACCATACATAGATGCCAAAACATCTAAATACATACAAAGCAAAGGATGTTAGGTGTCGCACTTGTGAAAAACAGGGGAATTTTGCACTATTGTGTTGTCAGCGAGGAAGGAGGTCACCAAATCAATCAAGGAGGGGCAACACAAACAGAAGACAGTTGTGGAATTAATGCTATTGCGTGAGATGATGTATTAGTCGAGAAACGGGATGGAACAGATGTGATTTTGGTAGTATACTTTTAATATAGTTCACGAAGATTGTCTTGGAGGAAGTGGTGTAAGGGGGATGAGCGAAGGAATGGGGAGGGCGAATAGTACAAGTTCGCGTCAAGACTTCCTTAAGAGGAAAAGGGAGACCAGGGAGAAGGGGAAAGATAGGGAGGAGAATAAGGATATCTTTAAAAGAAGTAAGGAGACCAGGAGGTCGTCTCCAGGAAGGTTAGAAGATAAGGACGTGGCACGGATGGAAGGGAAGGATATGGATAAGATAATGAGCAAATTCGACAGCAAGGCGGAGAACATGAATATAATAAGGAGGGAGATAGAGAACGTGAGAGTTGGAAAAAAAAACAAGGAAGGAATGAGGCTCGAGTAAGAGAGGAGATGCAAGATATGAGTTGCAATGGAAATGAAAGGTCTAGAAGAAGGTAATAGAAGAGGAAGTGAGGTGGAAGATCCAGAAAAGGAACTGGGAGGATATATAAGAGCAATTAGTGGGGATGCAGGTAGAGATAAAGAGTGCGAGCGTTGTGAATAGGGGAACGGGCAGGGAACTTATTGTGGCGGAAGTGGGGAGATGGGAGAAGAAGAAGTTAATGGCGAGTAAGGGCAGGTTTTAAGGTACGAGTGTTTCCTTCGACGAGGACCTGCCAGTAGAAGAAAGATGAGTGCAGGAGGACTTAAGAAAAATAATGATGGTTGAAAGAGATAAGGGACGAAGAGCCAAAGTGGGATATAGAAAAGAGTGGATAGAGGGGAGTAGGTACGATTGAGATGAGGAAAGAAGGGTAATACGATTAAGAAATGAGGATGGAGGGTGGGGTTCAGTGTACATTCTTGTTTTTTGTTTGTATTATGTATTGCCGGGGAATAGGAATCATTTGTAAAAAATGTATTAATTTATACAAATTAAGCATGGTATGATGTTTCAGGAGGAACTAGGAAGCGTGCTTAGTAATAATTTTAGAATAAATTCATGTGGGGTGAATCGGTATAAATGGGCCAAAGAATATCAAATTAACACCTCAATCATTTGTTGAACAATACAAGGATGTGTTTCAGGGTTTTGGTAAATTTCCAGAAAAGTCAAATAGTAAATGGCATATTTGCCTTGACCCAAACCCACTAAATGCATGTATTAAACGGGAGCACTTCTTAATACCTACAATTGAAAAGTTCCATCGGAATAATTAAAAAGAACCATTGGTTCAGGACAAAACAACAAAGTATCAGTAGCAATGGATTTATTTGACTATGCAGGGCGTGATTTTGCTGCTATTTTTATGTGTATGTATTTGTTTCTCGCCAAACAATATTCATAAAACATCCAATATTTGTGTGTATTTGATCCCATAAGTTTTGGAAACAAAATGTTATTCTATAAGTATCTGTCAAGTTTATTTTAAGTCTTGTCGTGTATATTTTTCACTGTAGCAGTAGCTATGCTATTATACTATCATTGGTTGTTAATTGACCACCTCTTAAGGTAAAATCAAATTTTTTTGGGATCTGTATTTCAGGATTTTGTATATACTTATAAAGGAAGGCAATAAATCATATCACAAATAAATACATTCTCTACATAAATAAACTATACAATAATTAATACTTACAGTTATCATTTAACAATAATGACCCATTAGCAATTTTAAAAGCTACATTGTTGGCTTCCATAAAAACCGAATCATTCTAAAAAAATACAAAATGAAAAAGCAGAGCACGTAAAAGAAGGGGAGTAAAGTGCTAGGACAGATGTGGGGAATGGGGGAGAGATTTTTTGGAAACGATATCGAAAGGAGGTGGCTCTTCGACAAGCTGGGGAAGAGCGTAATGATGTACGGGGCCGAAGTATGGGGGTGGAGCGAATGGGAAGTGTTGGAGAGGGTGTGGGCGAGATATTGGAGATGGACATTAGGTCTAGAGAGAGAGACGCCGGGATACATGGTGATGGAAGAGATAAAGGGGGAAAAGGTGAGGATACAGACGGGAAAAATGGCAATGAGGTACGAGGAAGGTCTGAAGGGAGGAAAGAGAGGAGAAGTGATGCAGCAATGTTGGAGAGAACTTTAGAAAGGAAGAATAAAGCACGGACAGGCGAGCAGAAGGAAATATTATGAGAGAGGACGATATGCGATGGCTGAGGTACAAAGCAGCAGGGAGAGTGGGTGGGGAGACTAATAAGAAGGGATGGGGAAGTACAAATGCAGGAAAGAAGGGAAAGATCAAAGAAGGAAGATATAACGAGAGATACAAAGAAATTGTTGGGGAGGGCGTGCCGAGATATTTGACGGGTAGGCTAAGTATAAAAAAGAGAAGACTAGGTTTAGGTGTGGAAATGAGGAGAGAGACAATAGATATTGGGAGGAGGATGATAGCGGAAGATGTAGACTGTGTAGTATGGGGCGGGAACATTTGGAGCACATGTTAGGGGAGTGTGATGAGTTTAGAACGGAGACTAGGAGTTGGAAGAGGGTATTAGGAGAGGGAGGAGAAGGGTTAGGCTGGATGGAAGAGGTCATACAAAGAAGAATATTTATAAGGGAGTGTTATGGAAGGGATGAAGGTTAATGGGATGTCTTAGGTTTAGGAAGGTTCTGTTTATTTAAGTAGAATGTTTATTTCGTTTATTGGTTGGTTAAATGTTAGGTAGAATTCAATTTTGTAAAATTATATATAATAATTTAGACAAATAAAAAGCATTACATTACATTGTGTTTATTCACAGAGTATACTTACGAAGCTATCGCATAACTTCTCCACTTTGCTATCATGCTGCACAAAGTCAGAATCACTTTTATTAAAAGCGTCAGGTAAAGAAAGAATTGGTTTCTGTTTGACTTCGATGATAGGGTCCAATGTGCATGCCGATTTTGGCCTTTTCTCCAATTTGCTGCTCAAAAAGGCGTCATTTAAAATATTTTCGGAATGTTCGAAATTTGCCGAACAAATGTTTGACAGTTCGCTGGCTTCTAAACTCTCAGAGTTGAAACGAGAACCGCTGCTAATAGACACAGTTTTAGAAGGTGCACGAAAGAATGGCAATTGCAAATACGCCACATTTAAAGGACTATCGATCACATCCTTCGATTTTTGATGAGTAATATTAATGCTGCTAGGATTGTGTAAAAAATAATCACCGTTAAAACTTGTATTTAAAGTTTCAAGTTTTAAAATGCCCAATGATTCTCTGCCAGTAATATCGCCACATTTCATAAAGGATTCTACATCTATGAGACCTTCAACGAATTGTAAATGTGCGTCCTTTGATAAGACATCAAATGGATTACCACCAGGAGATAAACTATACTTTGCGTTACTTTCTGTACCTTTTTGCTCTGGACTATTAAAAGACATCAAATCAAAATTCTCCATTTTAATAAATTGCTTTAAATATACTGTAAGTGGTAATCTTTATATGGTTTCTCGCTAAAAATAAGTAAATAAAATTTTCCATTAATATAATTTCAATGGTCACTGACAGAGTGGTGTTCGACTATTCGTTACTTTTTGAAATTAAACAGTGTTGCCATAGTGCCATACCATAGCAGTTACCAACTTTTAATCAATTCATATTTCTACCTATTATAAATATACAGGGAGGGTTCCATAATGCGACCCCAAGTAGTGTTTTGTCAGACTACTTGCGCACTTCCAACCGTCGTCGATTATATAAAACACGAATCAGGTATAGCGAATCACGTTAATAACAAATAAGTAAATTGTTTTCTTTTTGCATGTTGTGGTAGACCTAAGTCAGCTGTCAATAACACTTCATTCGTTTTATAAAAATAATTTGACTCAGTTCTGAATAAGCCTATTCGTTTTAAAAGCTTTATTTAAGTTTTATATTAACCTGAGGCAGAAATGTCTACATGACATAAGGCACTTTAATCACGTCATGATTGTAACTTTACCTAACCCTGTGGCGATGCAAAAAGAAAACACCTTATATTTCAGTAGAATAGCATGTTATTACAAGGGTCAGTTCGGACTGGTTTTTCCACGTGCAAATAAATGCATTGTCGAAATAATCTTTAATGGAAACAATTATTGCCGCAATCACTGACAACATTTAATTACCTGTGACACAGTCGTTTCCTAGGGATTTACATATTTATAGAATGACTTAGATTGAAAATAAAAAATTATTTATACGTTGAACGATCTCTATAGTAATCCAACTAACTACATTTTTCGAACTTTTCAAAGAATCATTATCGAAAATGAATATGAGGGCATCTGTATTTGCATAGTATCATTATTAGTGTAGTGTTGCAAATGTCAGAATTATATTATGTTAGTTTTCTGTGATAATATTTTATAATTGCACAGTTTGGTTTGCCTATTATCAGGCGGATTCGGAGCTCCATCTTATATTTGTGAAACCGTTGAGTGAAAAGTATAATAAGAGGCGAAACTATAATCATTGTTTATTATATAAGAAGATAGTTAGTCAACCGCACTGAACTGGCCAGTGGTTAACCGGAGGTTGTTTCTGAACCACGGTTGATAGATGGCGTATCTATAAACCGTGGTTTACAGTGACTATTACAAACAATGACGACAAGCAGCGATTAGCTCCACCCATCCGCCATTAGGAGGCAAAATTTTGGGTGTGTTTCTACCATTGAACTGTACGCTATAAGCAGCAGCGTACAGTTCAATGGTTTCTACGAAGTCAACGGTGGTATCCTAGCAACGTGCTAAATCAAAATAAAAATCACACGCTGATCAAAGGTAAACAGTCAGGCCGCCATTAAGAGGCAAAATATGCCACGGCCAATAAAAATCGATGCATCGCTTGTCGCCACTATTTCTAATAGAGTCACTGTACCGTGGTTCACAAACAACCTTCGGTTGACTAACTATGTTCTTAATAAACAATGCTATAATGCAATAAATTGCGTACCCTATTGCTGTCTCACTCTTACTCGTATCGGTACTGAACCGTTGAGTGAGAAAGTGAACTCTCAGACAGTCAGACCCACAGGAGCTACGTTAAAACGAGTTAAGTTTCGTCTCTTACCTATTTCTCACTCAACGCTGAAACACTGAAACACACCAAGGAACTGTGATTTTCACCCTTAATCACGGGGGCAGAGTACATGGTAGGTAGATTTTGATATTTCTTACCAGATTTTTGTCTTTCAAAAATGCCAGTTTCTCAGATAAGCTGCCGCAAGAACGCTAGCTACCCTTCTTTCTTTCGAAAGATGAGACAGGAAACACGATCCGAATCTACTTATTCCGTAGGGAGCCGTTAATGTTTCAAAATAAGTAGTTTCTGGAATGTGGTAGTAGTATGTTGGCGGGCCCCATCCGTTGCCGGTCAGATCGTCGCTTTTATTCATAGAGTGGAGGTGATGCTGATCTCTTCTTCGACGAAGGCAGAGACAGTTGTCTGTGACGAAGATAATATTTTATTCTCGCCGTGGTGAATGCCCGTATATGATCACCGGTAACTTTCCTTTTTTGAGAGATGCAGCTAGGCCACGGATGGTGGCAGGGTCCTTGCTCTCCCCGATGTTATACGAGCGGAACATACCAAAGATTTATGAAGCTATTGTAGCCCAGCACGCCGACGATGTCACGGTACAAGCAACATTTCATGGCAACCGGAACAATACAGAAGAATGGCACCTATATCAGATAGAGAACGCCAGTCAACATTGACAAAAGCTCTGTCGCCCTCTTCACGAAACGAAGCAGACACTGGTCGAATCATTCCAAGATCTTTCTGGGAAGCCCAAACGGGGATATAGTAACATCTGTCTTAATGTTAAGTAGGACGAAGATAAAATTTGCGACAGAGATGGTAAAGAGGCCACTGTGGTCTCTTAACAAACACCTGCACAACATGGGACTGGTTAACAGCCCGTTATGCATCAGGGGTTCTGGTGGGAAAAGAAAAAACGCTATTTGTCAATGTGAGAGACAAACACAAAGGCAAGGGAACGCCTTATTTGGAAATGAAAAGATTACACGAAGATTCGCCCCACTAAAATCCTGGACTTTGTTAAAGACACATCAGACACTCTCGAAGGGTAGACAATAGACCAAATAGTTGCAGTGCAGGAACCAATTTTGACCAACCCTAGAATTAATAAAAATAATACGTTAGGTATACTATACAATAATACAATTTTTATATTGATCTCCCTTTTGAATGGATATTTTCATTGATCTGTTTGATCACATGGCACCTGAATAATATCACGCACACAGCAATAGCAATCGCTAATTTTTGTAATTATAGTAGAATTAGTGAGATTCTTAAAATATAATGCTTGTGAAATTCTAAAAATTTAGAAATTGTAAATAACGTAGCAAATAAATGAGTAGATATAGTCAGTAGGTATTTAATAAATTTCTGATAAACATATTGAATAATAATAATAATAACAATAATGTCTTTTTATTATTTTTTATTTATACGAAGAGCAAATAAAACTAAACAGTTGCTATATCAAGCTAACGGGTTCGTGATGGGAATAAAATTTTTCTGTACTTACCTACCTAAATGTATTTTATATTAAACGCAAAAAATTTGGGTATGTGCAGTTGATTGAATTCGATTTAAATAAACATCACATGCCCCATTCTTTTTATAGACACTTATTTTTGGAACAAGTCTTAGAACGCAAACATAATTACAGTTTATATTTGTGTTAGATAAAAAAATGAAAAAAGCCTGTTGGAAGGTTAGTGACGATAAAGGTATAAAATGCTTTCATATGCTACATTGTCTCTTAAGACTATTGCGGTTTCTGCATGTGCTTTTAGTTTTTACTAATATAGCTGTTTATGTGAGCATTGCGATGACTATTAATATACCTAATTCACAATATAAATTATTCAGTTGGAGACACTGAACTAGTATGTGTACCTATAGGAGAATGACCAACAATCGTTTTCATCGGAGACATGGTTGAACTTGCATGATGATTGCACAGCTGATGATACAGGTAGCTTTTGCTCCATATTATATTTTTATAAAAACAAGTAACTAAGGTCTTAATAATTTAGCAGTGTTCATCGATGTGGATAATGAAGACGAGGACAAAACAGAAGAAAACAATTACAATTCAGGTTGGTCACAACTTCCCGATATACCTTTGGGCAAAATATTTTCACATCTGTCAATTCGGCAAAAATACTACTGCAGCTTAGTATGTCGTGAATGGTTTCGTGCCTTTTACTTACCCGAGGTTTGGTCGCAGTTCGTATTAGAAGATTCTACATTAACTCGTGGAAGATTTAATTACTATTCAGGGTGGCAGGTGACTGCGTATACACATACCAAAAGATTTGTAATTGAAAAGATATTAAGTATGTTTTAGATCATCTGCGAACACAAACTTGTCTTGCGCAAGTGGGAAAGTACTTCAAACATCTCACATTTGAACCGATGCTTAATTTCTATAATCTGTACGAATTTATGAATATGATTTCATGGTACACAGAGCAGAAGTCGAGGGAAATTGCTAAAAGTGGTGTAGGTTCAAACATACGAAGTATAAAATTTACTTTTCCATGTAACATGTCTAACAGAGATGAAACCGAACGTATACGTTTATTTGGAACTGGAGGAAAACTACTAGATGCTCTGAAACGTCTCATGGGTAATTTGAGAAAATTGAAAAAAATTGAACTTATCGATCTAATGTTGGATCCGCAAGAAGCACAATACTTACTCGACGGTGTTTGTGAAACTTGTTATCTGACGCTTCGAACCATGATCTTAGTAAACACCACAAGAGTACAGTATCAAATTTTACACGTCGGTATCTTCTTAAATCTACAGGTGTTAATAATAAGTCCACAAAACTTAGGCGAAGATATGGTGGAGCTGTTAGGTTATACAAAGCTTGAACATCTCCATATCTTCCAAAATCGCTATACACCAAGTGACTTTACAATTAAATCTGTGTCGGCAAAAATATGGAAGAACTGCCATAAAAACAATGCAAAATTGTGTGTACATTTAGAATTGCAGTCAAATAAAGATAGGCAGTTAATATGGCAGGAATGTGCACCTGTAAAGTCAATTATATACGATTCACCACACATAGGGGTATTATAGCCAATACCTTTAAAGATTTGCCCATAACTTTTCATTTCAGATACAAACTTTACATTTGATGACAGCCGTAGAACTGTACCAGAAAAGCTTGTGTATATACGGACATAAAAATCTTCCCAGATTCTACAGATCAAAGTCCTTTCACGAGAGGATCGATTGTACATTACTACTCCTTTGTCGCCAATGTCCATTTCTTAAAGTTTTAGTATGTTAACCGATATCCAAAACACTCTTTCATCAATTAAGATGTTCCAGATTATTACAGAACGAATTTCGACGGCAACATTATTACTTATAGCCTTTACGGCGAGGAATTTACGCTACTTACATGTTCGAGGTAATGCGGTGCTGAAACGTTGCGATTGGTCCCAGAATCCGGAATGGTCAGACGAATTTTATATATGGTTAAAAATGAATAGCAGATCTTATGAGGCGGTTGAAACTGAAATTTCTCAACTTATCGGTTATAAATGGAAAATGTTAACTGATAAACAATTTAAAAGTTTGAATATTAATGTGCACAATGAAAATATTCTCTAAATTTTAAGCTCAAATTGTGATATACACCCTGTACTGAAATACTTTTGGTAATAAAGGAATTTGAATTAGAAATGTTATTGTAGAATCTTGTTTCGTGCACTAGAAGTTACGTCGAAGTATATGGAACGCTTATTAATATTAAGTCATTGTACATGATTGGGTTTTGGGTTTGAGAGGTTGTTGGTCGATAAAGTGTATAATATAGGTGCTGTTGGTAAGCTAATGACAATTAAGTATTATAATATTGTACAAAGGTTTGTTATATATATTTCGTGTGAGGAATTATCGTTATTTTTTGTAAATTGTGTAGTGTTAGGGATTTATTTACTGTATTGTTACAATGCTATTGACCTGTCCTACATCAAGATAAGTGGGATATTGGACAAATAAAACTTTTTATTATTATTGCTGATTGCTATTTCAATTTTTTAGTATTGTGTTGTTGACATTCTCATATTAGTTACATTTGTTAAAATCACTTCTTTTGAATGGAAACGGGGTTTGGCATATCACTTTGTCTTTGCATTAGCAATTATTGTTATTCCATAAGTATATGGTTGATTGTCTTGAGTGAAAATGATTTGGAGTCGAATCCAAAAACACACAACCTCTCCTTTGAAATATCTTTACTGGACTAAATGAATTTGGTATGAGGATGACGAAAATTACATTAGAATTGATAAGTTTCTTGGGACATGTTTCGGGATAGGCTTATCCCATTATTAAGGATACATCGAAATTATTCTCAACACATATTGAAATTGATGAGGATGAGCTAAGAGTACATGAGGGGATTACATGAATATAAATTTATTACTTGTTACTAACACATTAACACCATTGAACGCGCCCCTATGCGAGGTAAAATAATACATTTTAAAGTCATGATTGGCTCGATAGTTTAATATTAATTAATGAAAGCAACAGGTGGGAATGTGAAATGCAAATGGCAACTGACAACGAACCAGTCAACCCACGTTCCTTTGCTTCCCTTTCTAAGCTTTTGAACACTGTTTTGAATTCCTCCACACTCCACTGCCCTACTGATTAGAATAACGTCGTCTGCGAATGCAATGTACTGATGCCTATGGTTTATAGTCCTGATATTTTAATAGTGTTTTCTCTTATTGGTGCAGAATCATGGAGAATGAAGCAAATTGGAGATGACGAACCAATAGACACATTAGAAATCCATGGAAAACCAATAACATAAAGAGTCAGATGGTTGGTTGGGGTACATAGAATGAATGCAGCCCAAAATAATCCCAAAAAAGTTCTATTAACAGAGGGGAGGGGGGGAAGAAGTAGACCAAAGAAGAAATGGTTAGAAGCAATAATAGAAGATTTATAAGAGGAGGGAGTAGAAATATGGAAACAAAAAGGTCAAGATAGCAAAGCATGGAAGAAGGTAGTGCTGCATATAGCAACAAGCCTATAGTGCAAAGAAGGCATGAGCATAGAGGGTGTGAAGCGCCGAAGAATATAATAAGTATATACCCACTATTCATTTCTTCTTGCGTAGTATTTTTATGGTTTTCTCTGAAAGCACTACCAATTTTACTACAGTTGGGTTACTGTACCTACATACCGAAATTTTTAACAATAATTCCTTACTTCAGAATCATTTTGATCAAGATAAAACCAGTGGTCTTTGCCGGTGTACGTTGTATTTATGTTCCCAGGGCTTATCTTCACGACAAATTCAACAATTACAGTTTATAATAAGTGATTGGAAATCATTAAACTTTACGCTCTTTACTTTTTAAAATTCACCGTCTGTCATTTACATCTATAATACAAATTTAATAGCAATGCTCTATGTTTTTGTTCAATTTTCCCTTTTACGATAGTTAACTGAACTAAACTGGAATAAGCTTTCCTCATTAATTTTATTGGTGGAAGCAGCGGATATTGAATACTAACAAAAATGAGCACTAGACACACACACACAAACAGTTTTTATTTTATACTAAAGACATATACTTTCACCCATTTCCATTTCAATTACAATCGTCTATAAATATATAAAAAATTGGCCTGCACATTTTTAACATCCTTCTACACTAAACAACATTTTTCTGTCTCCAAAGTTTTATAATGATTGTCATATTATTATTTTCACACAACACGAAATAGTTCACTTCAACACAATTAACCATGGTTTACCTTAATATGTTTTAACCTTGCTTATCTAACGATTGAATCATGATGACCAATTGTATGTGCCTTTAAACCACATCTATATTTAGTTAAGCAATCTCAATCTGTGCATTTAATTTGGGTCAAAATGCAATTTGCTTTCATACGCTGTACTAAATATTTTTGTACTTTGTCACATAGCGGCAATTTGAACATTTAATTTCATTTGATAAATGGCGCCTTTTTGTGTAAACGAGTTTACGCTTCTGTTTTGTCACATTATTCATATTGAAATTCAGTTGAACTGTGAAGACCATTAATATGTTTCCTTAAATATGTTTTCCATTTTGTTACGAAATTACAATGTGTACATTTAAACTGGGTTGAACCGTGATGACTATTCATATGCAACTTTATATTAGATTTATATTTCGTTACGTAATCACAATCTGTACATTTAAACTGAGTTGAACGGTGGTGTGCATTCATATGTGACTTTAAATTAGATTTATACTTTGTTACGTAATCACAATCTGTAGGGGAGAGTGGGGCACATTCAACATGTTTCAATACAAACTCGCATATTTTTGTCATTTTTAATTGATAGCGACATATTATGCCACAGTTATAAAATATACACCTTATTATACAAAATATTGTGAAAAATGTGAGCAAAAAACAACTATGATAGATAATACATTAATTTAAGAAAACAGTGTCAAAAGGTTGAAACTGCCCCCCCGGTGGGGTAGTTTCAACCATTAGGTGGGGCAGATTCAACAGTGGAGAGTGTGAATAAATAAAATGTTAGAAAGTCTCATATTGATCATATTTTGCACTTACTTATTTTAGTTAACATCAAATGCACTTAAATTAATATTAAACATAAGCAAAGAAGCTGTTCTAGCTGTTTTAGCTGAATTTGGTTCCGGCAACTTTAAAACAATATCAGAACGTTCGACAATTGATATATCATCAACCAGTGGATAGAAAAATTTATTTAATGGCTTTTTACGACGTAAAAATTTAACTTCAAATTCAGTGGATTTTGCAGATATTACCCTGGCTATATAGTAGATTACTTTAACTTTAGTACAAAATTTTACTAACAAAAAATCATTTTCCCTTATTATATCATCGTCACACAATAAAGTTGGAGCTGTTTCTGCTTCGCTATCGTCCGAAACGTCATCTGATTCCAAAACCACTGTATGATTTGAGTCAGAACTACTCTCGCTAATTTTCGTTTACGCTGGGGTTTAGTTTTCTGATTATGTTCTGGAAAAACTTGCTTAATCACTTTCTGTATTTTCTTCTCATCTTTGTTTTTCTTACGAATTCCTCTTTCATACTCCATCTGTTCTAACCGATCCTTCTCCGGAGTATCGGTGTAAATTCGGGATTTTCCTTTTCTATTTTCCCCATTTTTCTTTTTCTTAATACAGGGTCTAGGAAAAGGTCGTACTAAGTCTGGGGTGGGATTAAATTTCACACATGGTTTTACTGACCCTAAAATTTATAAAACATGAAACATAGGTACTTTTGAGAATGCCTAACGAATAAATTTGTTACCTAAAGCTCTTTTTTCTGGTGTGATAGAAACAGTAATTATACTAGATGGTATATCATCTGCCTTTGGTGGTGTGATATGGTCTCTAACTAAAGCTGAAGTGGAGGGTATATCTAAAAAAAAAGGGAAACTTTAACGCCCACTAAACCACTAATATTTATACATATACCTAAAGATACTAATGCTGGTGTGACAGATGAAGTGGCTGGAGCAACTTCTTGAGACATGTCGGAAACAGAATCTTCTATTGTACCGGCGTCAGTTACATTTGCATAACTAGCAATAAAATCGTCGTCTGTAAACGCGAGTCTGTTTAATGGCCAAATCCCTGGTTTTTCAAATGCTTTCGTTATGTTTTTTTGAGTAAAAGCTGACTGGAAAGCAATTTTTGATAACTCAGCAATTTCTCTAATTGTAATAACTTTCCCAGGATGTGATGCCAGCCAATCACTGAACGCAACCGAACAATAGGTCTTAAATGGTCCATAAACTCCAACATCTAACGGTTGGAGTTTATGGGACGTATGTGGCGGAAAAGACAAAACAACAATACCATTATCACGACAATAATTGATTGCTGTTACAGATATATGAGATTCATGGTTGTCCATGAGAAGTAATATTTGTTTCTCTTTGGAACAGTTGGTATGCTCTTGAATGTGTTTCAGTACTTTCGGAAACAATTCAGCTGTCATCCAGCCATTGTGATTGCCCAGTGCAATGCTTGAGGTTGGAGCATTAATTAGATACTTATCTGGATTACGAATCCTAGGGTAAAGATACACAGGAGGTAATGTTTGACCAATAGCATTTATCACAGGCACAAATGTTGTTAGTTCACCCCTTTCAGCAGATGCAGCTACACTAACTTGTTTTTTACCCTTGCTCGAAACTATCTTCTGTGGGTTTAAGACCGTTGTTATTCCTGTTTCATCCAGATTGTAAATTTGTTCTGGTTTGAATTTGTGTTTTGATATTACGGATATATAATTATCAAAAAATTCAGAGACAGATCTTTTGTTAAATCCGGTGGCCCTCGCTAAACTTGTATTCTCTGGCTTTCTTAAAGAAATTTCTCTCTTATGTCTATTCATGAAGGAGTTGAGCCAGTCGAGACCTGCAGTGGTATTCTGTTGCCATTGAACAGGCATTTTGCACTCGGGAATAATGCAAGCATATTCGTATGCCAGTAGCCTAATCTGTTTATATGTAAGACCGTAATTCATATCGGAACATGTTTTAATGTATTTAACCAATTCTTCTTCCTGCTTGGTTGTAAATACTTGTGCAACACTATACTTAGAAGAATATATAGCTTCCTCATGATTATCGCTTTCATTGCCCGAGTCATCGTTATAAAGCTTGGTTAATTGTTCAGGTGAATATTTGTCGCGTAATTTTTTTATTCTGGAAAGTAATGTTCCACGTTTGATTCCGAAACATCTTGAAGCTTCTCTCTGAGACATTCTTTTCAATAAAACCTCCTGAACTGCGTTTTTCATATCGTCTTCGCTTATATCGGATCTGCTTGTCTTTTTTTTATATGTTCGTACCATCTGAAATACACCATTTTTTTAAATTATATTGTGGTTTTTACGCGATTTAGGATGGGGCAGATTCGACCACCGGATGAAAGTGCCCCTTGTTTAGGTGGCTGAATCTGCCCCATTGCAGATTTTTACAAATATTCGTATGCACTGTCAAAATTCTTGATGTTACGGTTATGTCAATCTGGCATAAAACTTTCAAATGATAACAAAAAGGCACAATAAACAAATGAGTTAAATAATGCTTTAAACTTTGATGATATTGCAAAAAGTAATTCATGAAGAAACTTACCTTGGAGTGCACTATTTTACAATTAATTTTTTAATTCACTCCCGAAAAATTCTACGATCACAATATTTTACTGACAGTTGTACCACCTTACAAGTAATACAATATATTTTTGACAAGCGGTAAATTCAAATGCAATGCGAGATAGGTCGACTGGTTGAAAGTGCCCCATGGTCGAATGTGCCCCACTCTCCCCTACATTTAAACTGAGTTGAACGGTGGTGTGCATTTATATGTGACTTTAAATTAGATTTATACTTTGTTACGTAATCACAATCTGTACATTTAAACTGAGTTGAACGGTGGTGTGCATTCATATGTGACTTTAAATTAGATTTATACTTTGTTACGTAATCACAATCTGTACATTTAAACTGGGATGAACCGTGATGACCATTCACATGCAACTTCAAACTGTGTTTATATTTTGTTATGTAATCACAATCTGTACATTTAAACTGAGTTGAACGGTGGTGTGCATTCATATGTGACTTTAAATTACATTTATATTTCGTTACGTAATCACAATCTGTACATTTAAACTGGGATGAACCGTGATGACCATTCACATGCAACTTCAAACTGTGTTTATATTTTGTTACGTAATCACAATCTGTACATTTAAACTGAGTTGAACGGTGGTGTGCATTCATATGTGACTTTAAACTACATTTATACTTTGTTACGAAATCACAATCTGTACATTTAAACTGGGTTGAACCGTGATGACCATTCATATGCAACTTCAAACTGCATTTATATTTCGTTACGTAATCACAATCTGTACATTTAAACTGAGTTGAACGGTGGTGTGCATTCATATGTGACTTTAAACTAGATTTATACTTTGTTACGAAATCACAATCTGTACATTTAAACTGAGTTGAACGGTGGTGTGCATTCATATGTGACTTTAAATTAGATTTATACTTTGTTACGTAATCACAATCTGTACATTTAAACTGAATTGAACGGTGATGTGCATTCATATGTGACTTTAAATTATATTTATATGTCGTTACGTAATCACAATCTGTACATTTAAACTGGGTTGAACCGTGATGACCATTCACATGTAACTTCAAACTGTGTTTATATTTCGTTACGTAATCACAATCTCTACATTTAAACTGAGTTGAACGGTGGTGTGCATTCATATGTGACTTTAAATTAGATTTATACTTTGTTACGTAATCACAATCTGTACATTTAAACTGGGTTGAACCGTGATGAGCATTCGTATGTGACTTTAAATCACATTTGTGTTTTGTTACATAATCGCAATCTCCACATTTCAATTGGATTAAACTGTGATTTGCTTTCATATGTTTTACTAAATATCTTTTGTAATTTGTCAGATAGTCACAATTTGCACATTTAAATTCATTTGGTCCATGATGCTTTTTGTGTGATCAACTAGTATATACTTCCATTTGGTCACATAGTCACATTGCGAGCATGGAAATTCTTTTAAGGTGCACACATTGTCTATTGGTTGCATTCGTACCATCACTGAAAGTAGTTAAAACTTAATTAAACATTTCAACAAAGCTAAACATACAGGGTGTCTCCAAAAACACCTTACAACGCTTTAGGGTAGACTTATGGGGCAATATTAGACCGATATAACCCAATTTACCTCTATGCAAAAGTGCACCATTTCAGAGTTACAGCTCTTCAAAGTTGGTGTTTGAAAAACGTTTATTTATCATAAATGATAAACCGTTTAAGATAGGAATTTGAATTTTGGAATAATAAGTACCCTTATCAAAAGCTATAATTGTACAAATTTTGGGGTAAAAAGACATACAAGAAATAGACCATCCGCATTATCGTTACTGTTAACAGTAGAATAATTTTTTAGTTCTTTACTAAAATGTAAAATTCGCTAGACCAGATGAAAGGAAATTTCAAAATTAATAACTTTCCCCTCTTCACATTTTATTGTAAATTATTTGGTTTTCCAGATAAAAGGAAAAAGTAACGCTAGGTTTTTCTAATAAAAGTGTTTAATTGCATATTATCTAGTAGCCGTAGACGCAGAACCAATCGTCTAAGAGCCGTTACACATGAGACTGATGGTACGCGGCGTACGGTACGTACCGTACGGTTAGTTCCATTGCATGATCGGTCGTTTTCACATACACAGCGTACCGTCGGTCACCGTATTTGTACGGTGGGGCATCGGTCGAGCCCTTGCGTACGGCATTGTGTACCGTACGCCGCGTACCGTCAGTCGCATGAGTAACGGCTCTAACACTTTTGGATTTGAAAGATTTTTGTGGTTTCGTATGAGGAAAGCGATAAGGGCGAAATAAAACGCACTTTACGGGAAAAAGACTTCCGGCAAAAAACCCAATTTATTGTTATTCAAAGTAATTCAAAATCAATTGGTCGAATTTTTATTTGTTACTATGTCTACGGCTACTAGATAATATGCAATTAAACACTTTTATTAGAAAAACCTAGCGTTGATTTTTCCTTTTATCTGGAAAACCAAATAATTTACAATAAAATGTGGAGGGGAAAGTTATTAATTTTGAAATTTCCTTTCATCTGGTATAGCGAATTTTACATTTTAGTAAAGAACTAAAAAATTATTCTACTGTTAACAGTAACGATAACGATAATGCGGATGGTCTATTTCTTGTATGTCTTTTTTCCCCAAAATTTGTACAATTATAGCTTTTGATAAGGGTAATTATTATTCCAAAATTCAAATTCCTATCTTAAACGGTTTATCATTTATGATAAATAAACGTTTTTCAAACACCAACTTTGAAGAGCTGTAACTCTGAAATTGTGCACTTTTGCATAGAGGTGTAAATTGGGTTATATCGGTCTAATATTACCCCATAAGTCTACCCTAAAGCGTTGTAAGGTGTTTTTGGAGACACCCTGTATAATATCCATGCAAGAATATACATGTAGGGTTATTACAAATGATTGAAGCAATTTCTCACATGCACTACCCCTTCATATTTTAATATAGGGGAAGTCAGGGCAAAGTAACACACCAAATGTTTAGTTAATGATTACAACAACGTTAATTAACTGATTATAAAATGTTGTGACTAAATTATCCTTTTGGCCACCATAGTTGGGGTAAAGTAAAATCCCTATGGGAACAATGTGAAATGCCACTCTGTGTGAAAGTTATGAAAACAGCTAAAATAATCCAAATGGGGGCCAAACTTTAGGCATATTCTTTATTTAATAAAAGTATTAAGAGAGATATTTTGTGCATGAAATAAATAAACATAAATTATAATTGTATCCGAAATGTTCAAAAATTGAAGCGACAAAATTCTTCTTCAGCTTACTAGGTTGACAGGTGCTCCGCCATCAGCTTCATCATTGGAAAAGCGAACTGTTGGAAGATTCCTGACAAAATTGGTCTTCATCTATGATTGACTCACTGTATCGTCTGATCTCACTTCTTTTCGCATGTGTCACAGCATACCTTCCTTTCAATCGTTTTAACTTGTTTGGCAGTTGCTTGTTGAGCTTATAATTCTTATAAATATGGCGCCCCTGTAATAATTATGGTTTGTCCGCTGAGTCTTGAAAGTCTTGTAGTATTGGTATTGGTACCAAGTCAGGAGAATAATATAATTTTTCTGAGGTGCTGTGGGACTTTTGTATTAGCCATATTTTCCTTTAGAACACTTGATGGACTTGTTTGGATTGTAACAGAAACTGAACAGATTATGCCGACTAGAATAGAATTAGAATCATTTTCGTTATTTGCCAAAAATCGCTGCCCAATTGGCAAACCGACATTATCTTGATCTTTTTTGTTGGTAATCTATGACAGTTCAAAGGGCTCATCAGGAAACATTTCCGGATTCATAGTCAAATAAGTCTCCTCTAAATTATATAAAATATGATTCTATTATTCCCACTCTTGTTCAGCATTAAAAATAAGTCAAAACCGTCCTAGTTGCTTCGTTGATATCTCATGCGAATATCTCCATCTTCTTTACACCTCTTCTACAGCCCTTATAGCTGTATTGATCACTTCATCTGACCATGTGTTGCTTCGACTTTCTTTCACAATTTCGCACTAGTTCATCTCTAATCATAAAAATTGCATTTTACGTGGCCTCCAAAGCGTAAGCCAAGGGGCACTTGCCCTCCCTTTGTTTAAGGTTATTATTTAAAAAAACTTTTAGAAAAATGAAGATGAAGAAGCAGTTTTAATTGGTTTTTTCAGCATTCTAATGTTGTAGTTTTTGCTATGAATAACAAAGCAACAACAAAAATTTGTGCTAATTCTCACTTCTAAATATTGGAGTGGAAGTACACACAAAAACACACTTACAAACTTTTAGTGTGCAACATACTCTCATTACACGTGATATTGTAATGGAGGATCAAGAGAGGTTATAGAAACGTAAAGAACGCAAGCGCGAGTTTTATAAGTATGGCCAAAACTTTTCACTTTATACCGACTTCCCCTAAAATAAAATTTTTTTTGCAGAAATACAGAGAAATGTGTAAAGTTTCGTTTTGTTGAGATTGAGAAATTCGACATCATAAATGAACTGTGGAGTTCCCAAATTCGGTTGCCACTATCGTTGCCATTGCTCAAAGAACAAAGTTACAGCACTACAATTGTTTGTAACGACTCTGACATTATACAGTGTATGACAACCCTAGTTGTTTACTTACGAGTTTTAAATTTTTGCATATATTGCCAAATTGCACAAGACTGGAATATACAGGGTGTTTCAAAATTGCACTGCACTATTTCAAAGATGTGTTCTCCAGCACAAAATAAACTGAAAAGTTGATATAAACATATGTCTTAAATTAATTTATTGACGAGATATTGAAAGTGAAAGAGAAATATTTAAAATCTTGAAGATGGCGTTTAATTTACTTATTAAACATCTGTCATCTGTAAATGCTTCATGGTATCTTCACACAGCAGCCGTGGCGTTTTTATGTACCTCGCCATAAATTAACAGCATGTCTGTTTGTGCAGCAAACGAGAACAAATTTGTAGTGTATCTCATGGCAATAACAACTTAAACAGTCTTCAAAGAATCACACCAAAACGAGCATAAACTAAACAGTAAAAACGAAAATGGTACAAATTTACAGATGACAGATGTTTAACCCTTTCACTGCGGATAAGTGATATATCAGTTTGACATCAAACTGCGGCGAGCTGATATATCAGTGTGCAACCCAAGTGGCTGTTACTGCGGTTGACTGATATATAAGTAATCGCGTTTCCGTAGACTGCGGTTACCTTACATTTCAGTATAACGGTGATTGATGAGAACCATTGCTAAATGGGTGTAACTAACTTTTAATTTTAGTAGTGGGAACGCTGCAGGCTTGGTTTAATTTAATTTTGCAGTTCTGTTTAGGTTGTCTAGTGCGTGTGTAGTTCTTGTTGACGCTCGTGTTGTTTTAATAAATACATACAGAACCCTTTGCAATGTCACGTAGAGGTCTTACTGACAAAGAGCTTCTGCAATTACTGCTTGAGAGTGATGAGGATACTGACAATGAGGTTGAGCAATTACTGCAGCCGCACTGGCGGATCACTCGCTCGCGGACGGTAACCGCACTGCGTGTAGTGAGCGCTAAGCGACGTACCGCAGGCAAAGGGTTAATATGTAATTAAATTACAACGGCAACTTCGAGCTTTTAAATATTTCTCTTTGACTATCAATATCTCGTCAATAAATTAATTTAAGACATATGTTTATATGAACTTTTCTGTTTATTTTGTGCTGGAGAACACATCCCTGAAATAGTGCCGTGTAATTTTGAAACACCCTGTATACCATAATGGGACAATAGAAAGAAGGCTGTAGAAAGAAGGTGGCAAACCAAAACGAGGGATAAAGCCGAAGATGAATTGAAGTGGTGTAGCACCAATATTTATTGACTCGCTAGTCGCTACAATACATGAATGTGTGGGCGGTCAATAGTTTTTGAGCAATGTTGATAGTAAACCAACAAAAGGTATTTTTAATGCATAATAAGAAAACGACTCTGTTACAAATAACAAGAATTAACTTTTAGGTTTAACAAGGCGAGCAGAAAACTAAATGTAAGAACGGTGAAAATTATTCTTACCTTCACTTTCATTCGTAATAATTTCTTCATTTTTTACATTTCCGTTGCCTACTTCACAATTTAGTGAAAGATCTTGCTCTGTAAGAAATAAATTGATTTCAATTTCTTGTTTCGGTTCTATTTTACAAATGGCCATGTTTTCTGCTCCCCCATCTTCTTTAGCTTCCTTTTCAAAAATTCCAATTTCCATGTACCCGTTACTTGCCATATTTACGAAATGATTGTAAATGCTTTATTTTTATTTCTAAAATTATTTAAAAAGACAAAAATTAAAGTAACAATGAAAACAATGGCACAAAATTTGTTGAAAAACCTTTGATTGAAAAACTGACATATTTGAACTTTGAACTACAAAATTATTTTCTTGGGTAGGTACCACAGATCATGTTTTTAATGGTCTGTGGTAGGTACATTTCGTCACAGATTTCGTTCATATACACTCACTGACCTGTATCATAAAGGACTGAGCAGTGAGCATTCTTCAATACAACATTGAAGCAAACAAGCCCCACCTAAATATTAGTTACTGCAGGTGCCAACTAGTGCGTTAGTTATATAATGATGGTAGCTCGGTATTTATAATGTGTTGGTAGTACTGGTATCAGCTGTTACAGCTTAGCTTGTTTTAACCTATATGCTTAATATCTGGTGAAAAGTAGTATAATTACAGGCTCATAATTATTTAAAAACGTAAAGTATTCAAAATTGTATTTTATTTGAATGCATAAACGTAGTTTATACTACGCATGAAACAAGGTTATGTTTATGTAAACAAAAACATTAGTTACAGTGTTACCAATAATCACCAACACAACAAACCTAAATTACTAATTGGCACCTTAAAATACCAGTTTTCAATTTGCTTCAAAAGTAGTGGAGGGGATCATTAGAATGCTCAGTCCTTTAAGATACAGGTCAGTGTATACACTACACCTGTTATATGCAAAGATGTTGTAAATAACTACTGTTGTAAATAACTACTAGATACCGCATTGGCGCTGATGTCGCAGGACAAAATTGAACTCCGCCATGTTAGTGGCAGTCACGTGACAGTTTTGTTTATATAACCCGTTGTTCCATCTGTTTTGGCGGGGATCGGTCATATAAGATGGTGGTCTGTATTATCATGTTTTATGCAAAAGCGATACAGTTGTTTCTAGGATTAATTAATAGTTGCTTTTAAATCTCCAGTATTACTGTTTATGAGATCGCTTTTTTATTATTTAATTTTGAAGTAGATAAGTACAGTAAAAATTGTATAGCTATCTTCATGTATGTTATGAATATGAAATAGTTTTGAGCTTGTATAAAAATGTCAAATTTTATACAAGAGCAATATTTTATTATAAAAATATCGCGCGCAATTTGCCCCTAACATGGCCGATATTTTTATTTCAAATTGAACCTACCCCCACCACTAAAATTCATATAGCATACGGTATCTCACAAACCACTAACAAATATTAAGTGATTTGTGCGGTATCTAGTAGTTATTTACATACAACATCTTTGGTTATATGCAAAGATGTTGTAAATTTACAACATCTTTGGTTATATGTACAGTCTTTGACAAATGTAGTGTGCCTTGCATACTGTGACAAAGATTAGGGATAATCTTTGTACTGTGACTTAGGCAAGAAACATATCACATTAGTAGATGGTAGAGATGTTTAAGGTGTATTTATATTTATAAATAAGAAAGCGAAACGATTAGTTTTAGCATAATGACGAATTCCATTCTATATCTACATTAGACATTGTTTTTCATATACTCACTACCCTCCAACGTCAGTTAGGTTTTCAGTTATTAACGCAGTAGGTATGTCATATGTTGGTTGCCTAAGTGGGTTCCACAGGGCTCCTGCATCTCTCCTTTGCTTTTTTGTATTTACACCCATAGATTACAACAGATTATAAAATTATGCTTATTATACCCAAATCTATATGTATAAATCATTCAATCTAATTGCAGCCGATGAAGCCATTAATAAGTTTCGAGAGGATCTAAACGCATTGAAACTATTTGCTGAAAATCATTTCTTACAACTAAATCCATCAAAAACTGAATCGGTGATTTTTGGACCACGAAAACTTGGGGAACAATTTCTTGATATCTATCCAAGTATAGCACTCGAAAACGAAAAGATTCAGATCAAAAAAGAGGCAAGGAACCTAGGTTTGATTCCGGATGCGGACTTGAAATTTCAATCCCATATAAACAAATGTGCACGAAAAGCCTACCACTTTTTGCGATATATATTCCACCAACGCCACTTCCTATCCACAAAGTCCAAAACAGTTCTTTGCGAATCTCTAGTGCTTTCACAATTTAATTTTTGTGACTCAATTTACACTCCCTTTATCAATGATGAGCCGCCCCCCCCCCCCCCCCCCCACCTATATAACAAAATAACAATTAATTTAATTTAGATTGGAAGCAACTATGTTACATATTAAATCTGTAATCAAGGTACAAGTGACCCTTCCAATGATTGGGTGATATGAAAGTTTAGTTCTTTGGCGTCAATTCTATAGTTGGTGTCTCTATTGTCCAGATAATTTGCAGGATTAACACATTCACTGCCAAATACACACCGTGTGTGTGAGGTTAACTTTTGTCGGGAGGCCGATCACACATATGTTGCGTGATGGGTACGTGTGTGTTTAAGGCAGAATATTCGCTTCGGCTTGGCTCGCAAATAGTTGTTCTCGCATCGGCCTGTGACTACTTTAGAAAAAAAAAGTCGACAAGTTGAGGGCCGATCACGCAGATGCTGCGTGATGCTAACATTTGTCGTTCTCGTGTCGGCCTCCTGAGAAGAGCCTTAATGAACAAAAAATTGACCGGCGTCTGATGAATGTTACAAACATGACGTTGGCAGTGAATGTGTTAATAATCCACACAGCTTGTGCCCCCTTCTAATCTTGTTGTCTGCGTCTAAATCGTTGGCAATTAAAACAATATATATGTAGTTCCTGCCTCTCCTGTATGTTTACACTTCACTCTTAGCTGATCAGTTTCTAGGTTTGTGATCCTTTCGAGTCATAATTAGACTGCCATCCTAATTTTTTACCTCAAATATAGTTTGTCCCACGAGAGCTCGAGTGTGACTCATACCTAAAAACTATCCGAACGATATAAATTAAAACGTTTGTCTTAGCTATTTTCTATAGGGCATTTTAATTTTCTAACCCCAAATGTACCAAAATATAAATTTAGTGTCCTCTTATTTACCTAAAATATTCATGTTAACGGTAAATTTGATCCACCGCGATCGCGTTCGTTCTCAAAATACTTGAGTACGTTCATAGCATAATCTGCGATTGAATTTTTAACGATTTATTGGTAAGCGACATCATAAAGCAAATATAGGTTAATAATAACAATCAATTTGACAGCTGACAGCTGACACTACGATACAAACTCAACGTACGTTTTAACGTTTACGTAATTTACAATGACAATGTTAGAAGATATATTTTTTATATTCTCTCTCTTTTCCATTAGGTACTTTTTATAAGTATGACAAAGACAACCTAATTATTTGCGTTAATTCACACACCAATAACTAATGAGTCACACTCGAGCTCTCGTGGGACAAACTATAGTGTAAACCTTTCCATGACAATATTTTGCCCATTGAACGATGTTTTAATTTCTGCTGCGTCCATGAGTTTTTTCCCGACCATTTTGTAAATATATGAGGAACTGTATCAAAGGAGAAATGTGTGATGAACAATTAATGTCACAACAAAACTGAATTAGTAATGTAAGTAATTCTCGTTTGCAGCAATTACCAAACTAAAAGATACAGTTACTACCTCTACAGCGTAGACAAGTGTTACACTAGGTACTAGTATTTTAAGTTTTAAAAATAAATACAATTGAGATGTCGTACACACTTATCATGGCAATTAAACAGCCAAACGTAATGCATATTCTTAAGGGAACTTTAATCCATCACAAAAAAGTGTTTGAAAGAGCAAAAAACGAAGATCATGTAGAAGATGAGAAGGGGTTATCAGGGAAGAAACGGAGAAAAAGGGATTTAAGTAGCAAGAAATTAAGCAGAAAGACAAATTTATTGGATGCTTCATGCATATAATTAGTATTTGTTTATTACATACACAAGAAAAAAAAACCTTTTTGTTCTTATTTTCTATAAATAAAATAAATTAACATGTTCTACCAGACGATTTGATTCCAGGAGGATGATCATAACAATGAGCTTTACATGGTTGATCATATTTGCAAACACCATCTTTAGGTTTCCAATGCACACAGCAAGGGCGTGTGCACTCGCCGGGATAATATTTAACACTTGGACGTGGTTTATTTTTAGGCGGGCAGGGTTGGACAGTAGCTTGCCACGTGTCTAAAGGATGGCAGCCAGGTGGAGGACATAACTTCATTTTACATGGCTTAAAACCAGTTGGACAACCAGCATTTTCGTCACAACATTCTTTTTCGCCAGTTATTGGCACACAATTTATTAGTTTTCTCTTAGCTTTTGGTGCTGGACAAGGACATTCCATTCCTGTTTTGTGATAATCTACATTGTGATAGTTGTAGAAGTTCGATCTACGGTTTTTATAATCTACCTCGGGGTCTCGTGCCTAAAAATAACGCAAGACTTAATACTAAAATGACCCCAAAAGTAGACAGAGTTGGAATACCTCAGTGATAACGGGCGGACAGGGTAATTTTAAAGGTTTAACATACTGTGGTGCAGTTGGTACAACAGCGCATGGTGGTTCTAACATGCATACTTGAAGAAAAGGAAAATTTGTAGGATTGCATACCGGAGCACATGGAGCTGAACAACACCTACAATGTGTAAAGGTGAAAGTTTTGACAAAGTGAATAGCAGCTTTACATACCCTGCGTCATCAACTTGATTTACCATGTTTTTTAATTTATCTAATACTGTAGCCATTGTTAAATTTAGAATTTTGATCTACCTATAATTTTAGCTAAGCGAAAATTTTGAAACTGTCATAAAAAAACAAAAATTTTTCAGATACTCAAAGGCAACTATTTGTGGCTTATATTTTGAAAAACATTATCTCAGAAATTTACTAGCTAATATGGGTCTTGTCTGAAGAACACAGAATTAAAAAGATTTTTAAACTTACAAAATTCTTGCATACATGTAATTTTAGGAATAAGCAACCATGTCCCATAAGGTAATAGAAAGTAATGGCTAATCAAAGATTATTACACTCTGCTGCATAGTGTGCAGGTCATTTCACCAGTTATATTAATGTAAATTGTTAGAGTTAAATGATAGATTAGATGTATTTTCTTTTGAATTTGAAAAAATTAAAATACATAGATTGTATTTTATATAGGCTCTGTAGTGTTTATTTAAATAAATAAATAATAAATAAATAAATTTATTAATCCCGTAAACAATGTTACATTGTATGGGATAGGTCACAACAGTTCACATACATTATAACATAATACAACCTTTACAGATACACACATAACAATACGAATAAGTACACAAAAGACTAATGGTTTGCAGTAAAAGTAACAAATTCCTTAACATTGTAAAAACAGTTACTTAGTAGTAAGGTTTTAAGCTTACGTTTAAATATGCATTTATTTGCAGCTGTTTTTAAATCGCTCGGAAGCTTATTAAATAAGCTTATGCCGGCAACGTTGGGTGATTTAGTGTGGTAATTATTATTAACTTTACCGTTAACGAGATTGTTTTTGTGTCTGGTGTTATGGCGGCTATGAATATCACAGTGCCTCAAAAGGTTGTGTTTATTTAAGTAAATATAACTTAGTAGTTTTAGGAGGTATATGGATGCTACGGTCAGTATTTTTTTGCTCTTAAAGATCTCTCGACATGAGGTTCTACCACTAATACCAAAGATCAATCTAAGTATTCTTTTTTGTAGGATAAGAACCCTTTGAATATCTCGACCCTGCCCCCATACTATAATGCCATGCGCTATAGCTGAATATCCATAAGCATAATATGCATTCAACAGGGCTTCAGTGTCCAGCATTGATTTCAACTTAGTTAATAAGTAGTAACATTTATTCAATTTTTTACAAACGTCGTTGATATGGGTGTCCCAGGAGAGTCCACTGTCACATATAGTTCCAAGAAACCTTACAGATGTTGATGTTTTGATGGTAACTTTATCAAAGGAAAACTGGTGAAAAGATTACTTTTTTCGTGCGCTATGATGTTCGATGATGGATGTTTTTGATGTGTTAATTATTAAATTATTCCTAAAGCACCAATTTGAGAATGCCCTCCAACATGCATTAACTTTATTTATTAGGTTTGTAGTTGTTGGATCCGATATGATCATGCACGTGTCGTCCGCATATATTAGCATTTTACAATAAGGAATAGAATTACTAACATCGTTAATATATAGAAGAAAGATGAGTGGTCCCAGGACACTACCCTGCGGAGTTCCTAAGTCTAAATTAACTTTTTCTGAAAGAACATTGTTAAAAACTAAGGATAGGTGAAATGAAGAGAAGACACCAAGCAAACTAGGAACTACCTAAGGATAAGACTCATAATAAGTTAATTACAACAGAACCATTGTTCATACTACAGCAAAGTCTCAATAATCAGTACAGGAAGAGGTTAACAACAATTACAAGCCTCTTTGCACAACACAATGGATTGAGAAATCTATAATAAAATTACAGCAGTCAATAGAAATGTACTCAATTAGAACCGATACATTTATAATAATAAAACTGCACTTACCCATATCTTTTATTCACAACGGAAGACACTCCTTCGTATGTGATTCACTAGAACATATTTCCCAAAGCTGTTGTCAGTCGCCTTCATAATTTACGCGTCAGTGGGCCGAAAATAATGGTGAGGAGACTTGCTTGCAGAGCTTTACTAAAACAGTAACAATACGGCATCAAAAATACTTAAACACTCATTTTTACATTTCTGGAATCCTAAAATTATAACGGTGTAAATCATGTACTGATAGAGCTTAGCTATCTAATGGTTTTCGCTTGATTACTGTATCTTTACCTACTTTAATGTGGGGCCAATTTAACATAGGACTAATTAATTTTTGGCATAGAGCTGTTATTAATAAAAATTTATGCCATCATATAAATATAATCGATATTTGTAAAAAATCGTTTAGGTAGTTTAACCTTCCGTCGGGCGCAATATGTTGACTGCCGTATTCGGGCGCAATGTGCTTGATGGGCACATTAAAAGAAAACGTAAATTACGCATAATAAAAATTATTTAAAAACAATTATCAAGTAAGGAACATCATATTAGAACTGTTAAAAGAATAAAAAATACAACAGTTTTTGAAAAATAAACATGTATTTGATATAAAACTAATCAAAAAATGTCTAATGAAATTTATCCACATTCCAACAGTTTTCATAGTTGTTCTGATTATTAGCTCTCCAATTGTCGTTCATCGGCCAATTTTTTAGGAACAGTCTTCTACGCGTGGTTCTAAGTCATTACCAAGGTAAATTACTTGTCAGTTAATACCAGCTATACCTAAGTATTTCAAAAATACATACCTGTAACGAATTCAGGCGCAATGAGCTTATTTAAACAAAACTTGAAAATCTCACGTATCAAAGGCCGAAAACAAACTGAATGAGTAATATTGCATAAAACAGCCAAAAAACGGAAGCTATTGAAAGCATCATGCACCAAAGTCCCCGGGGGGCAGAATGGGGTAACAAAATGGATTCGCTATGCCTGTCAGATCGGTTGCGCCCGACCGAAGGTTAAGTAGAAATAACAAATCTTATCAGTTTAACAATACAAATAGATTTTAATTAAATATGTCCCCCTAAATAAAACAATGACAACCTCCTCTTTAGCAATGAAATTTAATAATGAAAATTGTTATGTTTGTTGTATAAAGTGCCCTAAGGTACTGAAACTACCTTAGGGTACTTTATACAAAAAACAATAATTTTCATCATTAAATTTCATTGCTAAAGGAGAGGTTGGCGTCGTTTTATTTATTGAATAAACCCCTTTGTGAGTGTGACCTCAAACCATGGACTAAATATGTCCCCCTTTTAAAGAGACTCTTTGTGAACCTTGTTAATATAAATTACACTAATTTCGTGGCATTAGTTTCCATATTTAAATCCCACTGGAACTAATTAATTAGCAACAATTAGTAGCACCTTAATAGGAGTAGGAGAGGTTGGCGTTGTTTTATTTATTGAATCAACCCCTTTGCGAGTGTGACCTCAAACCATGGACTAAATATGTCCCCCTTTTAAAGAGACTCTTTATGAACCTTGTTAATATAAATTACACTAATTTCGTGGCATTAGTTTCCATATTTAAATCCCACTGGAACTAATTAATTAGCAACAATTAGTAGCATCTTAATTTCACGGTTTTTGATTGGATTCACTTTTACGCGATATTTAAATTTGTCTCATTAATAATAATCAATCAGTTAAATTATATACAGTGTGTTTCGCACATAAGGACTAAGAATAGGTCTGAAACTCTTGCATGCAGTATTCAAACAAACAAAAATAGTCTCAAATTATAAATATACAAGTTAAAAAATTAATTTAATTACAGTTAAAAAGTTAGGTTTACTCATTAGAAGGTATTTTAATGAACATATGACAATATAAATGTCCCACTGTCTCAATATTTTGTTGCATTATAATTCTAAGTGTTGTAGTATACACTTCGGGGGGTCTGGAAGTTGTTGGGTCACGCCAGACCACTCCCGAGCTATCACAATTAAACAAAGCGGGCGAAGGAACATTGTCCCGCATATAATTCCATACACAATCTCGCAATATTTGAACGATCTATAAAAGAATATCACAAATAACGAAAAAGTAAAATTTGCTTTGTCAAACCTCCGAACATTTGAGGCACGGAATAACATCTCGTATGCTTGATAAGGGGGGTGGTAATAATTGTCCTAAAGCCATAACGTCGAGTACTTTTGTAGTTGTATCCAACATAGATTTGTATTTCAGTGGATCAACTAGATGGGTTTGATCGCCTATGCTGTTCCACTGATGAATAAGCGTTGCTGTGATTGCACGTAATAATACTGAACAGTAGCATAGAGTAGGTCGGTACATGGCAACAAAAGTTAGTAGATCCCACAGCAGGGGCGTGTCATTAAACAGTCGTCTTATGTAGAAATCACGTTCAATTGTTACCTACAAAAAAAGATGTCAACAAAAAAAAATTTCTCCAAAACTGTATTAACCTTGCAAAATTCCTCTTCTGGCCATGGCAATCCATTATACATGACATCGGGACTTACAAACTGTACCAGTAATAATGAAACCGATGTTAAGCTATCAACTGAGACATCAATACTCTTATTATCATCAGTAATTGGCAATGTACAACATGTTTTAAGAGTTCTAAGAAACTGTTCAGTATTATCTGCGATAACTTCCTTTGAAAGGTCCGTAGACGAAGTAGACTTTTTTCGTCCATTTCCAATTACACCACCATGTAACACCGATGAATTCTTTGTTAAAGCTATGGATTTACTCTACAAATTCGGCAGTTATTTTAAACGTTACATTATGATGTAATACTTACATTTTTTCGATTTTGTTCCAACAATAATTTTTCAATATCGTCACAATGTGAGGACATTTCAGTTTTGGCTCCAAACAACGTTTTATTATCGGAAAAGAGTGCAGTTTCCAATAATTGCCGCAATGCCAACATTTTGGCAGCTTTCGAATGTAAAACAAGTCGTTTAAGCATATTCTTAATTCTACCATAACCCAAAAATTTCTGAATATCTATATTAATATAAAATTGATACAGAATGAAAATAAATTATCATTTAAATTTACCCGATTCGCTGCAACACAGAAAGAAGAACTTTACAGATCCAGATGTTAAGTTTAATACTGCTTGAAGAGGAATCGGGTATGAAGTGTGGCCATCTAGAGAAGGAATTTCTAAAAAGTCTAATAACTCTGCCAAAGCATGATGGACAGTTATGCTATAATCTTTCGATCCAAACAGTTTGGTCAAATTAATTATATTATAATGAACTGCTCTCCAAATAATGTTCGATTGTAGTAATGGAAATTGATCACTCTTTTCCCACCTGCATCACATAATAATTTGAAATTAGGAAACAACTAACAATTTAATTGTATGCAAGAAATTCAAAATGTTAAGAATTATAGAAACTGAATGTAAATTTATAAATAATATGAGTGTGTATCTTAAAGAATTCATCAAAAATATATCTGTACTTCTTTCTGGTCTCCACACCTTCTTAATAAACGAAGAGCCTTCCGAAAGTTTTAGACTGATTGGTTCTGTGTCTACGGCTACTAGATAATATGCAACTAAAAACTTTTATTATAGCTCGTTTCACTTAAAAAAAAATCCGGGGGAAAATTGTGTAACTGTCCACTGTTAATCACCAATTCATTGACCTTCTCTATATCTCTATGCTAGGAATAAAGATGGATATAGAGTTCGTAACCACATCAAATGCTTGTATCCGCCCTCTAGACTCTAGACTTTCTCTATCTCTATGCTAGAAGATGGATATAGAGTTCGGGCGGATACAAGCATTTAATGTGGTTAGGTTACGAAATCTATATCCATCTTTATTCCTAGCATAGGGATATAGAGAAGGCCAATCAATTGGTGATTAACCGTGGGCAGTTACACGTTTTTTTTTAAGTGAAACGAGCTATAGAAAAACCTAGCGTTAATTTTTCCTTTTATCTGGAAAACCAAATAATTTACGATAAAATGTGAAGAGGGGAAAGTTATTAATTTTGAAATTTCCTTTCATCTGGTGGAATTTTACATTTTATTAAAGAACTTTTTTCCCCAAAATTTGTACAATTATACCTTTTGATAAGGGTAATTATTATTCCAAAAGTCAAATTCCAATCTTAAACGGTTTATCATTTATGATAAATAAACGTTTTTCAAACACCAACTTTGAAGAGCTGTAACTCTGAAATGGTGCACTTTTGCATAGAGGTAAATTGGGTTATATCGGTCTAATGTTATCCCATAAGTCTACCCTAAAGCGTTGTAAGGTGTTTTTGGAGAGGTTTAAATTGCATAAACTTACCGTAAGAGTATTAATAAATTTTTTATTATTTGCAAATAAACTGCTTCTTTTGAATTGTCTGGTGGCATTTCTTCCGCCTGCGTTAAAACTTGATTTAATATTATCGCAAAATGGCCTCCTTTTTCACAATATGGTTCTCTTGTTTTATCCAGTAACTCATTGGTTAAAATGTAAACTAACGAATTCAGATGATCGTTTGTAGTCGCATTTCTAAACAGATGAGTACACGACTTGACCAACACTGATGGATTACTGTGGCCTGAATGTAATCGTAAATGTTTCAACATGCAAAATTATAGATAGTTACCTATAAATGTTATTATTTTAGAAGTTGTATCGGCTTTTAGTTGATTAGAGGTAAGAATATCATTTAATTCATCCACTTCACGAATAAAAGAATCGAGAATGTTTATAACCGCATTAGGATGTTGAGATTGTGCTCGTACCAAAGAGTCGATTTCTTGCAGTAGATTTTCTGTATTTATTAATTTATAATTAAAAGGACACAAAATTTGATTGAAACAAACCTAGTATTTCCTGAGCACATATTTGTATATTACTTTTCATTTCATTGCTCGTAGATAAGTTCTCAATTGAAATGCAATCCAAAAAGATATTGATAATTTGCACTCCTCCAACTTCACACTTTATGATAAGGCTAATTATGATTTCCTGAAAAGCGATCAGCATGAGACCAATTTGTCATTAATATACACTCTCTAATATAAGGATTCTCAGTTTGGGGGCATCGGAAATAGTTAGAGATACAAACTCGTTTAAATTAAAAAAAAAGAAAAGCAATTTTAATCATAAAATTTCAAATAATTCTGAATATATTAGAAAGACCCAAATGTTTTAAAATCATTTTTTTTCTGCACAGAGATATGGAAAAATAATAATAATTCCTAATTGACACTTGTTAAGCACTTTACATGATGGCATTTACTTTTTATTGTCAGTTTTTATATGCAATGTATAAAATAACTTTTAGTTGCAATTTCAGTTCGTTTAAAAATCTTCAAGTATTTATACTGATAGTCGATTTAAAATGTTACTTGAATAAAAATGTACATTGAAAATAAAAGAAGCAACTTTATAATTTCTTAAATTTTGATGAATAAATTTATATGTTAAGATACTTTTTTAAATGATTCTTCGATCGGTGGCGTTATTTCGAACTATATTTTCATGTGTTTCCATATACTGATGTAGTTTCAAGAACTGCCACCGATCAAAGCGACCAATAAAAATTATCAACAAACATTTTAATTCAGAATTAATATGATTGTTGATAATTTTAATTCTTTATTTGTAATTAAAGATTAAAATTGTAAATATGCTCATGCAATTCATTTGATGTAGTGCCACCAAGTAAACGAAAAACCCAGAAAATATGTGAACTAAATTTGAAGTAATTCAAACTGGCCAATAAAAAGAGTTGAAATGGGCGTGGCACATTCCGCTTAAGAATATTTTGACAGTTTATGCATTTTGCTTCTTTATTTATAGAACAAATTTATTTTGCATTTGAATGTACTTCGTAAACATGTAGCTCCCTCGACCACGCCTTCTCAGGGTTTTTATTTACTTGGTGGCACTATATCAATTGTTTCATTGATACATATAGGAAATATTCGTTGTTGGGAAAGTACATTGTGGTAACAACTGTAGCATTGTTTTTGAATAGCAGCTTACCTTTAAAGCTTCAGGTGATCCAAAGTACTTACACCAGTCATCAATAAATCTGCATAATTGTGCTACCACAAAAAGAGATACTATAAAATTCAACTTAAATTAAAAAATTCAAATTTCAGAGCAAACAATATCATACGGGTTTTTTTAATATCTTTCGAAATCGCCACCAAAATAGTAGACGATAGATAAGCCAATTGTAATAGAAATGGAACAGTTGCTTTCTTCTGTAATTTATATTCCTTTGGATCAGTAAACGCTAACGGTTCTAAACTCCACTAAAAATATTCATTAGCTCCTTCCTACTAACACAAACAATTATTCTTACATTAAATAAATCCAAAAGAGCGGTACGTATATCCTCGCAATGACTTCCTGCCAGATGTCCTAAAATACCCACAACGGATTTTAATTTTGGAGACTGACAGCCTTGTTCGTATGACTTATTTTGACAAAAATCTTTCAATCCACATGATAAAACTCTGGTTATAACAGTAGTTGGAAAACAACTACCCACGTGAGCAACCACCCAATCAAAGTTGGGCGAATGTTTCACTGAAGTATCTAAAAACCTTTACATTACGAATGAAATTTATCTAATAACGTTAAACAAACAAACCCAATAAAGCATTTATACAAGCTTCTGTGTCTGAATGTATGTGCGATGATAAACATTGTGTTGTAATATCAATAAGAGTTCGAGTTGATCTACAACTCATCCACAATTGAAGAGTTTCATTTACACCTGTAAAGAAAAAATGCATTATTGTATGCCCGATAAGCCATCTAGCAAGTAGTTAATGCTATGAGATCCACCCTCGCACAGAATTCCACAATTACTTTCATCAATATTCAATGTTTTTAAAGATCATTTTTTCCAATGGATATCTGGCCGATAAAGCACCTCTTAGACGTTAAACTGCATTAACTACGTACTTGTTGAAACATGTGCCCGCCCTGCATATCGCGTAGACAGTTCGCCTAATAGCTCCAGAGACCATGTACTTATAATTGGTGCCCAGGCCTCAGCGTTTATCGATACGAAATTACAAATAACACTGTGAATCTCTGATATAATAGCTTCATCATCTTCAGTTACGGGCGGTAACTGACCAGTCGCTATTTCAGTCTACAATATAAGTACATCAACGAAATGTAGATATTATGAGTTACGTTACCTCTATTCGAATTATAAAATTTTGTGTGGCCATATTGAAAACAGTACAAAAATATTCCAATACAGCATCGCGAGCTGCTGGTAGAGTTTTTAATAAGTTTAAAGCCGCTTTTGTTAATTCGAAGTGGTTCGGTTTAGTAGAATGGGCAGCTCCGCCAATAAATGATTTCAATTCTAGTAAAACATCCGGTTGCTGAATATTTCGGATTGTCGGATGAGACATTCTTAAATAGTCAGTTTAATTAAACAAATATAAAAAATAAATAACATTAAGAAAAGTTCGAATGTTATTTGTGGTTATGTCACAGATTACACATGTAGACAGAATGTGATCTGTGGTTATGTCAACATCATGAGAAAAATTTTTTCTCTGGTAAACAATTGACATTAGGGTGTTTTCTTTTTGCACGTTGTAGTTGACTTAAGTCAGCACTGTCAATACCATACCATTCGTTTTATAAAAATAATTTGACTCAGTTCTCAATAACCCTATTCTTTTTAAAAGCTTTATTTAAGGTTTATATTAACCTGAGGCAGAAATGTCTTATGACGCAAGGCACTTCAATCACGTGATAATTATGACTTTACCTAACCCTGCGGCGGTGCAAAAAAGTTTTCTTTTTGCACGTTGTAGACTTAAGTCAGCCCTGTCAATAACACACCATTTGGTTTTATAAAAATAATTTGACTCAGTTCTTAATAACCCTATTCGTTTTAAAAGCTTTATTTAAATTTTATATTAACCTAAGGCAGAAATATCTTATGACGCAAGGCACCTCAATCACGTGATAATTGTGACTTTACCCAACCCTGTCGCGGTGCAAAAAGAAAACACCTACCTATTAGGTGTTGTCTTTTTGCACGTTGTGGTCGACTTAAGTCAGCTCTGTCAATAACACACCATTCGTTTTATAAAAATAATTTGACTCACTTCTAAATAACCCTATTCGTTTTAAGAGCTTTATTTAAGTTATATATTAACCTGAGGCAGAAATGTGTACATGACGCAAGGTACTTCAATCACGTGATGATTGTGACTTTACCTAACTCTGTGGCGATACAAAAAGAAAACACCCATTGAAAACTCAATAGAAAGTCCACGCATTGCAAACAAAACATGGGGAGAGGTTTCAGGGTTTCTGGCGTCGCCAAAAAGCCACCATTTTTTAATATGGGATCGAAAAATTTAACCCGTGAAGTTCAGAGTAGATATTTTGTGGCGGGTATCGTCTCGAATATTTTTAAGGTCCCTAAACATTAGGATGAGCCCGAAAACTTGATTGACCCAACATGTGACCATATACACATCTCTTGCTATCAGCGTAATTAGGAACAAAAAAGAAAATTCATTGCTAGTATTTCACTTCCAAGTCAATGGGTGATCTTTCAATCAATTTAGTATGTTATTTTATTTTATATGATTGTTTACAATTTGGCACTGTCGCTGTCTATCTTCTCCATTCTTCCTTGTTTCAACTTCTTCATTCCACCTCTGTCTAAATGATCTTCTTGGTCTCCTTATTGGACTCTAACCAGTGACTCTTGAGGTTCAGATTTCTTCTGGTACCCTTCCTAACCATAAGTTCTACAATGGCCATACCATATAAGACGCTTTCACTCAGTACAGACGAGAGCGTCCTCTCCTACTGACATCCATATTTTGTTTTCAATATTTGGCATTCTTTCCATTTTTGTTATCCCACCTTGTGATCCAATAAAATCTGTAGCAATTGTTTCACTTTAGTCCTTTTTTTTTAATTACCCAGCGAATAGTATAAAAAACTCTTTTCTTGTTATATGATTTCATTTGGCCTAATCTATTTTATATTTCATCTGAAGGTTATCCCTGTTTTGGAGACAGTGAAATCGGAAAGTATTTCAACTTTTAAATTCCTCTCATGGTAGTGTTTCCTGAGATGTCTAGATCAGTTTTTTTCTCTATCCCTGTTGGTCCCCATGCTCAACTATTTCACTGATGAGCAGTGTAATGTGGTAGTCCGCTTCCTCCATCTTTGATTGCACACCGTGAAGACTCCAGGATCGAAGGAAAACATTTGTTGTTCGGGTCTGTAACAATGTGAAAGCCATCAAGAACGGTGAAAAGGTCTTGCATTTACACCATGGAACAACTCAACTTTGTTCCTGTCATTGTGTATAGAATATTTTCGGTTACTTGCCAGTGCCAGATATGTAATTTTAAGACACAACATAAATATATTGAGGTAGGAGACAAACAACCTTTCATTGGAAAATTATGCTGGTGTATGAAAGGTTCGGATATGGTGGAAACTGATGTTTCGATGATCTTTGAGTTATGGTAACATCAGATTTTTTTATGCTCATTATAGTGTTTTAAGGATTTGGAAAACATTTGAACCGATACCCAATATTTGAAAGCTTTCACATTTTTCATAAAAATGAAAATAAATCCAAAGGGGAAAATTTTTAAAAAACACCTAATGAGATTTTCCCTAGATATTTCCAGTGTACTATGGGCACTAATGGTTGATTTTTCTAACGCTAAAGATAAGTTCACTGACCTTTCTTACATTAAAGTTTAAAGGGAATTCCAACAAATTTCGGTTTTTCCATAGTTTTGTCCTGTCTGAGCATGATATCATGAGTAACGAAAGGAGCTACTTTAGTAGGGCAATAAAATCTGTAGTCCTTACGATCAAGAGGCACAAGTGGTTCATACCAACCATAACTATAGCGAAAAAAGAAATAAATCGCGTAAATAAAAAATACCAGGAAATTTCACTTATGACTTTCCGTAACAGGCCACGGAAATTTATTTCTTGGCAATTTGTCTTTGGCCAATTTTATTGCCTCCACTACTTTTGGATCTGCTTGCGTTAAATCCAAGGTATCATACTGCGAGTAAAACTTACCCGCAATAATTGGTCCTAAAATGCAAAATTTGTTGTAAATAAAACTGCAGGAATATACTTAACTGAAGTAATTAGGTGTATAATAATCGTAAACTGAAAACAAACGATCATCTTTTTCGTATCTTTCTTTTAAAAATCTTTCCGTTATTTTTTTAGACATATTATTTTTATTATGAACAATTTTACTGGGAATTTCAAATTAGTAAACAGTTTGTTGCTAAGAAATGTTCCCACATAGCACATCCCTGCACGTAAAATGAATATTTTAAACATTATATTGTTGGTTGTTGTATACACATGGAATATGACAAGTTATGTCACAAATAATCAGTTTATATGCAAGACATATTATCTGCCAAACGCTTTTTAGAAATATTTGAAAAATAGTTTTTGAGATTTTATTTGTGAGACTGGTCACATACAAGTAAATAAGCGGCAATGACGCAGCGCCTTTAATGCAGCAAATATAGCAAAAGAACTTGAATGTCTGGTCCTATTCATTTATATTGTATTACAAATCAATACACTGTTAAATAATTTAATTTTCTTGATCGTACGACGTTTTAAACCTAAATGATCAATGATGACAAGAAACATAGAATATACAGGAACTATTCCCCGGATATTTTGGATTTACTGAATGCTAGATGGGGTAAAAAAAAATATATTAAATACTATCCCGTTCATCCTCCCATGCAAGAATCGTATTCATATTTGCAATACTTCTTGTACTCCAAGGTTCTAAAGGATCCGGAGATTCTGGAGGTGTCAGTGATTGTGCTTTTTTATTGGCCGAATAACAACTTCGGCTAACATCCACAGAAGGTACAACTCTGAAAATGTTCTTCCATTATTGAAGACGTACAGATTTTCTTATTATCAATACCTATTTGGTTTAGCCGTTTTTGATCGTTTTTTTCGTTTTCTTTCTACATTACCACTTTGTACGTCTACTCCGTCGCCTTCCTCTTTAATGTTTATTGTTTCGGAAATTACAACCGATCTAAAATTGTAAATAAGGTAACGATTAATTATTACTTCAAACTACAGACAGCTTATCATTAGCAACAGCAACATCGATATTGTAAGGTCTCATTTTTTCAGTGTCTATCATATGTGAGCTTCTTACTTCTCTTATTCTTTCTTCTGCGTAGTCTAAATCACATTGGTTTACATTGACACTTTCATTTTCCAAGCTTTCAGAAGAGCTCGTTTCAAAATTTATTAATCTTTTACAACTGGATGACTTGGATTTGGCCGAAAAGTTTCGTTTACTGGCCGATTTTGCTCTCCTTGATCTAGAGATTTTTCCAAGTAAAGGTGCATCTAAAATAATTGTAAAAATTAGAATTGGTAACTTTATTCCAATAAAAATCTTTAAAATGTACAAGATCCAGGATGCAGAACAGCTAGAAGAAACAGTCTATCACGATGAACATAGTATTTCCAAAATGAATGCAATATTATGGCTTGATAACAAAAAGCAAAAGCCAAATAGGATAAATGAGAAGAACCAATTATACATCAACCTCTTTGGACAAACAAAAGGAGGAAGTATTCAAGAAACTATTTATGATGAGCAAGATAAGTATGTTCAAGTACGAGCTAGACACCAATGTAAAAAAACAGAACTTCAAGCTTCAAGGCAGTAAATAGAATCAAGAAAAACAGGTCCAGAAGGCATACTTCTTAAAGCTTAGATTTCAAAACAATGTACCGAGGTAAGATTGCAAAATGTTACTCGACTAGATGTCCCTACACCTTAAAAGGTAGAATGAATATTATATACTTGACTAAGTAACTAAATTTGAAGTCATATTACCTCCAAATTCCTCACTATCACTAGGATCTAAGGCCACAAATCTTTTCTTAATAGTTCCAACAGTTTTAAGAAGTGTGTCAGTGCCTGTAAAAATTCCTGCGAGAGCTTGAACACCTGATGGTGACGGTTTTAAAGTAATTTCTTCTGTAACTGATAAATTTGCTGCTTGAACGGCTAAATGATTCAATTTTTCTGGTTCCGCTTCATAATTTTTTGAGCATAAAACTAGTTCACGTAACGGATCGGTAGTTGCAATATCATTAGTTAAAATGGATGGTGGACATTGAGATGGAATAGTTTGTTGTGTAACGGACGGTCCTTGCGGTTGGTTACTAATTCTTACTTGTTTGGTCGGTGCGCTGGTTTCTTTCTTGGCAGTTGTGTTTACATCGATCTATAAAGTGGATTGGTACACTAATTTAAAAATACATAATACCTACGTTTGGTTCCGGTGGAGGTGGTTTACTATTATTTGCTAAATTTAATCCTTGAGCCGCACCACCAATATCAAGGTCGTGAGTGAATGCCATTATGTCAAGTGTTGTCGTTAACGCTTCACCAAATGCACCTGTTACATTCGGACCTTGAGGATCTGTGAGTGGGTCTATGCGAGGTCTAAACAAATACAGTAAGTAAGATATAAGACAGAGATGTGTCTACTTTTTAACTTTCACAGGTGATGTAATCGATTCCCTTCCCCACATCAAACATCGCAATTCTTCACCAGTCATACCTCTTTTCCTTAATGCATTAATTGTAACTTTTCCAACTCTCTACAAATCATGAATTCTAAGAATCTAGGAAGGCAGTGTTAACGAATATGATTAGCTTTTCTCAACCAATCATATTCCTTAAGTTAATTGAGTGAAACCAGCCCTTAATGTTAGTTAATTAGTACCTTCCAATTAGCCACTGATCCTTTACGTTGCTTCGCTCTTGTTTTGCTTTTTAATTTTATTACCATAACAGCTCTTTGTTCTATACTAGGATCCTCACTAGGTCCCAAAGAAATGCTGTACTCTTGTATGTAACGATGAGCATCCGATTGTGGAATAGCCCTTTCAAGTGTAACAACAATTTTTGCCCACTAAAATAAACATTAATGCATGTTTGTTAAGTAAATGGGAGAGACCTGCCTGTTTTGTATACTCCTTCTCACTTTGTTCAATTACATGTGCATAAGTATTACCCATCATGGCGATCAACATGTTAAGCAATAAAATGGGCACAAAAACCATAAATATAATGAACACAGATTTACTAACTGATGGATATGTTGTTTGCCCAAGTTCTTGGTACTGAAATAAAGGTTACAATGAGCTGTGCTCAAGTCGACTATACGTACATCGTAATTTCCTAAAGTGATCTGGAATAAAGCCATCCAAGTGGACGTATAACTATTGTATAAAGAATTTTTTATATTTGGGAATCCTTTGTACAAAAAGTAAAATGATTGTGAAAATCCAAATAGGACAATAGTGTAGATTATACCAAACGTTAACATATCTCCCGTAATCATACTATAGATCATTGTAACAAATGGTCCTGTTAATCGCACTGAGCTACAATATCAAATTACATATTTCTTACTGTACCTATAGTAACTTTACACTCAACTTTTTGTAAAAAAGAAGCATTTTGTATGTAGTTTTATGTTAGTAATAATCGGTATTCCCCATTTCACAATGAAAAAAAAACATTACAAATTACATTGAGAATAGTCTGTAGATGATTACAAACCCTTTTGTAATTAATTAAATTAATTAGAATTACCTAAATAAATTAAAAGAATGATTTACTTTAATTTTTTAAAAAATAATTAGGTTTTCATTGCAAATGGTTATAGTAGTAGTTATTTTGATTAAAGTGCAATTAGAATTATGTAACCGATCAAGAATATGTTTTCCAAAACCTTGGAGTTCTTTTATTTTGTCCTCAAAATTTCAATTTTCCCACTTTTAGTTTATCTAAATATTACATGAATTTTAGCACAAATTGGAACAAGCGAAAACACCAAAAACCACAGTAAAAATTTATCAAATCGAAGGCGTTTACACAGCGAAGCTGTCTTCAACAACTAAAAGCAAATTACAAAAGTGGGTACATATTATTTTATATTACTCAAAGTGGAAGTGACAAAACTAGTTACAGTTAAAGTTATTTACAAGTTCTGATAACTCTAAAAGACCTGAATCATCATTATTGATTAAAAACCGTTTGTTTTGTGAATTTTTACATTTTCATAACAATCAAGTTCATACTTATTAGTCACTTGCGTAACTATGAAAATATTATCTACTCGCGATTATTCTCAAGCATATGTAGGGAAAAGGCACATCTATTCCAATGATTGTATTAGGAGTGATCTCTCTCTTTGAAACGGATTTTGAGTGATCTTTTAGTTCGTCCAATATATGCTTGGTTACAGTCTTTACAGTTCATATCCATTGGGTCTGTGGGGTTACCTAATATCTAATATCAACCTAGCTATCAAATTTGTTTATACATACTATCTTTTCATATAAAATAGTGATTTAAATAAGGATAGTGAACATTCATAGTGCATTTGACGAAATCAACATACAGTATTGAATAACCAAATATAGTAGAAAGAGTAAACCTATAAACACGAAATCAAGTTGTTTTATATGCATATGAATTTCATTCTCATTTGACTAATAAGTACAATTTTGACTCATGTTTTTCATATTACACCATATGATTATATGTGATCAGTTGTTGACATTTCATCAACTTTTTCATGCATGAGGAATACATAGAACAAAAATATCATAATTATTTTGAATAGAAATATTGGAACTGCATGAAACAATATCTCCCATGGTAGTAACTACACTAAACAACATCTAACTACAAAGCTTTGTACCTATTATACCTACCCTACCTATAAAACTACAAACAAAATGCTATTTTTTTATGCTGTGACAGTTTGGATGCCAAGTTCAGATAGGTCCATAAAATACTTACCCTGCAAAAAACATTAATAAAAACCAAGAACCCGGTACCGCAAAAGCTAAAATGGCTTCTTCAGTTTTTCTATCATCGTAAATACGAAAAGGTATACAAGCCAGTATGAGTAAATTGGATATTAAAAATATTGCCTTGGCAGGAGAGTGAACCTTAAAGCCCAATTGCTGCACACATTTAACTACACATCAGTTTCCGTACCTGCTGCTTCAAAAATGTCCAAAATCCTTGATTTTTTATTTCATCACCTTGTTGAATTACGACATAATATACAACAGCTAAAATGGTTCCAATTTCTGCCACGTATCTGTAATTATATTATTAGATCCTAATCTCTGTAAATGTCGTTAGTAGCGTTACCTGCATATAACCATACCGTCATCAGTCGACTGTAAAAGAGGTTCATCAGGATCCTGAGGTCGTAAGTATACAGCCATCGATAATAGAATAAGATGTATAATAAAAATAAGTAAACGTTTCAAGAACTGTTTCTAAAAAAGATAATAAGGCATTAATCGTTACAACTACATTTATATTACCCTAACAAAAGTCTTCCATTTTTCCTCCAACAATCTTTGGATAATTCCACCATCCAACATGTTTAAGTGTTCTTGTTTTGTACCGTTCAGTATAATGAAGAGTGCCGAATTCCAATCTGCAAAATCATACTTTTGCTTTAGCTAATAAATGGTAGTGTTTACTTGTGCGTCCATCGGGTAATAAAGTATCCAAAGCGTTTAATGTGTATCCAGAGCAGGTCATGTTACTGTATCGCCAAAATTCCTTGGAGGAAAGTTCTAACATTTCCCGGAAAACTTCAGCTCTACCTATAATAACAGGTAACCACAAATATTACAAACTGTAAACGAACTGACCTAGTTTACATGCTAAAGTGAGTGGTGTTAGCCCCGACTTATTCACAATACCGTTGCTAGCAGGTAACTTTGGATGTCTTAGAGCATACCCGAACATGTCCTGTACGCATATTACTATACACTTTATTTTAATGTGCGCGAAGCGACTCACCAATTTATCACATACGACAACCATATGTAAGATCATGTTTCCAAAATTATCTTGTAAATCAGGATTTGCTCCGTTATCAAGAAGTAAGTTATAGACACTTTCGTTAGCGCAGCAAGCTGCCCAAGCTAAAGGATATTCTCCTAAATAAGCGAGGCCCTCATAATCCGTATGTTTTGCAGGCCACAACCTCTGCTGATCGCGGGGTAAGAAGAAACTCCCTACAAAGGTGGTATTTATATTTATCTTCTACATACAGTTATACCTGTAGCTCTCTGATTAACATTAGCTCCTGCTTCGACTAAATCTTGTACTAATTCATTGTTAGTATAAGCGATAGCTAAATGCAAGGCACTTGCACCTGAAGAGACGATATTACCGACACACTTAGCTTAATATGCACGTACCTAAATATTCTTCACCTTCGACAATATCAACACTTAAACGAGGGAAACATCTTATTAGAGTCCTTGCTAATTTTGTATGTATTTTACTATCGCACATAATTAGTACGTGCAAAAGACTTTCTCCTAAAGCCCCTCTGTATTGCATTTGCCAGCAAGCTTCATGATCCACCCATAGAGCAAGCGGATCATGAGGACTTAAAGAAGCCTCAATTGGAAGAACAACTTGTTGATGATCTCTAAATTTCCATCTCAAATACTCCGCTCTGTTAATTATTTGACCTTTTCCATCCTGGTACATCAATTGCCCAAACTGTTGTCTAACTAATTTTTCAACTTCAACAATACCGCCCTGATTATAAGCATCAATTAATTCACCACCCCTTTTATAATTCGCTAGGTTGTACAGAAAACAACCGTCCTGTATTGAAGCCTGACTAATTACACGATCTAATGTTGAACCGCTTTCTTGTAATTTATTTTTTTTAGTACTACATCGTTTACTAAAACTTTTGCCCATTTTTGTATGTGATGTTTGATCAATATTTGTAGTAGGTAGTAAACAAGTGAGTCACGAATTGACCTAATTACTTTCCAGTGGCAATAAACCCCTACGGGTGGGTTTTAGCTCTTGTACCACAGTATTGAATTAATATTTATCTCGGCATAGTATACAATCTGTAAATTTGTAAGGTTTCCACCTTTGAACTTGTTCAGCTACTCCCGTCAATTTTTGACTACCATTACACCTACGAACAAAATGTTATTTCTATATGATGGTTTCGATATGAGATTAGATTTAAGTGTACACTTTTCAGTTTTGATGGATTTCCTTTTAACTTAGTGCATGCTATTCTTTGATATCTACCTATACTGAATAAATAAATGACAAGTATAATAACAATTTTTATATTTAATTACAAAGTGTTTATTTCCTATAAAATCACAAATTGTCAACATCCTATATTATGTATACAACAGTTCACACAAAATCAATCTAAAGCTAATGCATTTTCAAAAGATCAAATAAGTAAAATTATTACTTAATTGAATTGCTTAATAATAACAAATATTTGCTAATGTAGGTAATCAACAATAATGTCAGATACAAATTTAACAGTAGGTATATAATTTAAATTTTTATGAGCAGTTTCACTCATATTTTAATACATTTCTTTATTAACTTACTCAAATAGGTTGTATAAATATAAGTAATTAAATAAATATAAAATAGAAAGCAAAACAACATTTACACATCGTGATAAATTTACATGAAGTGAAATTGCAAATAATATACTGAAAATAAAATTCGCTTGAAACCAGTCGTAGTTCATACGAACCTTAATTTAACAGATCAACAATAATAGCACCAATTGCCTCTGCGAAGATAAATAAACATAATATGCCATCTTCAAACATAAACAGAAACAATTACATCAAAAATGAATATTGAGCACATTTTGTACATTTATGCTTATTGCCAAATTACATCGATACCGACTAAAATTAGGCCATCTTTGAGGCAGTTTCTTTTGTAGCGATTATTTCAAAAGAACATTTCTTTGGTATCCTAAATTAAGCATCCGCTGCAATTAGACATTCCAAAAATGTACCAAATATGAATGTCTTCCTCTACAGGAACACATCAATTATTATTAACAAATGAAATGATAATAAAGAAGGGAGAATGGAAAGAGCAAACAAGGGAATGGGAAAAGGAAAAAGACATGCTACGCGTACGAATAGAAAAACCAGGAAAAAAAAGAAATAAGAGACAAAAGAGGAAGAACAATATAGTAATAAGAGGATGGCGTAGTAATTACCGAGAAGAAACTTGAGAGGTTGCACATAAAATAGGGAAGATCACAGGGAAGCAATTCAGCAGTGGCGGTTGCTCTATAAGGCCGCTTGGCCGCGCGCCCCTCCTAAGGATTGTTAATAACGTACCACAATTTAAATGTTTCTAAACTGATACATACATACTAACTAAACCAAATAAAATTTCTAAATTTCAACAAAAAACTAAATATCTAGTCTACTTCTATCATCTCATTCATCTAATAATAGTTTCGCGCACCGAGGATTATTACTTTGCTAATAATAAAAAGTCTCGGCGCTCGAAACCAGTGCCCGGCAGTTTAGCATTTGAAAAGCATACGAAACAGCCCGAAAGACACAGGATGATACACGATCGTAACGTGCTATGAGGCCGCAACATATTGGCGGCGGAGAACTAGGGAGACCGTTACCAGACTTAAAGTTATCGCAAAGTTGTGAACGAATTAGAACTCAGATGAAGGATCGCTTTTCTTTTCGGGGTCATTTCGAAGCGGCTTACCTTTTTAACAAAGACAAATATTCAGAGTTTGCAAAAAAATTCCCAGTGACAGTTTTAAACGAAGTAGCTTCATTTTATTTATTTTGGAAAACAATCTTAATGAAACATTTATCGAAACATCAAAAATATTAAAAATTATTGTGACAACTCCAATGAAGCGGAACGTACTTTTTCGACGCTTAAAGGCATAAAAACATTTGGAGAAATACCACGCTTAATGATAGACTCAATCCTTTAGCTATGATGTCTATCAATCGAAATTTAGTGCACCAAATAAAATGTAAAATCCATTCCGCTGTTCCAGCTCAAGATCGATTTTAAAGGTAGGTGAACTTTTATTTAAAACGAGCAACTTTTGACTTTTTTTTTCGGCGTGGCACCCCCAAAATTTTAGCCTGCGGGCTGCGGCGACACCGGCGCCTGCAGCGCGCTTATTCGATTTGCGCCCCTCCAAACTTAAACCTCACGACACGCCACTGCAATTCAGCCTTGCGAGGACGAAGAAATTTGAACAAAAGGGGAAGGGGAATTTAAGAAACACGAATGTCTATAGAAGACGACCTGACTCAAGAAGTGAGGAAGATGCAAAGGGAGTTAGGAAACATAGCAAGAGAAAAAAACAGGAAGAAAAAAGAACGAAGATAAGTTATAGGAATTAAATAAAATACTTGATATGTAGCTAAAAATTTTTATTAAGGTTTTCTGTAATTACATATCAAGTATTTTATTTAATATAATTAAGCTAAATAAGAATGGAGAAATTCATACAACTAAGATATAGGAAGTTGTGGATAGAGAATGAGAGGGGCTGAGAAAAAGAATTCATTCTGGAAAGAAGGATGTGGGAAAATAGTAACGTAAAAAATTGTGCGGTGAAGGGTGAAAGAACATTGGACATATGCTGGACGAGTGTGAGGATCGGAAGAGTTGGAAAGTGATACTAGGGAACAGAGGGGAGGGTTTTAGGGTGAATAGAAAAGAGAAGAAGGATGTGTAGCACCGTGTAAATTTTTGATAATGCATTAGTAGGAATCATTTGTATAAGTTTTTTTCTTTTTACAAATACATAGTAGTAAAGTAAAATGTACAGGGTGAGCCAATGGAGCAGAGTTTAACTTTCAAATAAAATTTATTTTAACAATCAAGCAATACTAAGATAGTGTCACTTACGCAGAGCCTTTGAAAATAGCATTGCCCCTGCCAACATTTTTAAAGTTTTGGAATGCCTAATAATTGTTTTGCTAAGGATCGATGCAATAAAAACTAATTGCAAAAATTGTTAATACTCAGTGAACACATATAATCTGTGAGTAAAATTGAAAGAGCAAAGTGAACATAAATGATTCACTATAAAAGAAAAAGCCTATCCTCGTGCATTTTCGTTTCTACGAATTTCATAATGTTGTTCTTTCGACAAAATACAATGACGGCACTAAAAGTAAATTATTACAAAACAGTCTAAGCATGATTCTGAGAGGTAGAAGAAATAACGCTACGTTGGTTTATGGAAGACTCTACTAAATCAACAGGAACAGGGCCACTTATAGGAGATATGGATCTACTGCTGATTCTGGATGGCTGATTGTAATAACTGTACCTAAAATCGGCCAATGTTACTATCTACATGGTTGCATTGCGCAATTAAAAATGACTATAAAACATTTGCATAACCAGAAAATACCTACTTACATTTTGTGTTTTCCAGTCGTAGAAGATTCATCCAAAGTATTGAAATCTTCTGTGTCTGATGCAGAAACAGAAGTTGAACGTTTATAAAATCTCGGATTGTAAGTCTGATAGCGATTAGGAAAGTGTTCATTCAAAACTTCATTCGAGTTATCCACATGACTATAACCGTAGCGCTTATACCTTAAAGGTTCCTGATCAACGTTACCACCATAACAGGATTTACCTTCTTTCACTCCTTCCTGCTCCGAGTAATCAAAATTGTTCGATCTGTAATTTGATTTTCTACCGTTCACATCTTTATATAAATCTAAATCTCTGTAACTGTTCATACTGCACTTCCTAGGACGTTTCTTTTCGTTAAATCTTGTATAGAAACTTTTTCGACGAATTCTATCCGAAACCGACTCATTTTCGTCGGCGGAGTAAAAAGTACCGCAAGGTGATATGGGAGATGTTAATTCCTGAGTGTGATAATCGGAACAAACTGACCACGAATCGCAGCTCATATTATCGTCAAACGGTGACAGAAGTAGAGAGCTGTCATCTGTTGTTGCAAATGAGTTACGATTTTCTTGTGTATCATGTGGTGAATGTTCTAGATCTAAAGCTAAACTTTTACAATTTGCTAGTCCTTCATGATTTGTACTTGGTGTATTATGGGAGTCAGTATTGGAATTTTCCAAATTTAAGCTACGTCGAAATGAATTGACTGGTAATTTGGATCCTCGTTTAGCATCCCTATTGACTGATATGTTACCATCACTTTTAGCGCCATTATTTCCAGTGTGAAACGGTTTCACACAATCTAACAACAAAAGCGAAGAAGGCCTTTCGATTTTTTTGTTTATTGTCACAGGTACTTCTGGTTGTATAATTTTTGGAACATCGTTTCTTTGTAATACTTTCACAGTTTGTTGGTCAACGTTATTCGAAATCACAGTAGCAGCACCAATTGGTTTGTTATTTTTATCAGTCTTCTCTGCTTCTAATTGACTTTTATTTTTCACCTTTGTTTTCGTTTCGTCTTTAGGTTTCTTAGTTTTTGTACTTTTTTCACTTTTCTTATTGCCCTTTTCCTCGTACTTCTTAAATAAATTTAATATTTTAGTTACAGACTTGCGCGATGTCTGTAACTTTGGATCGGAACTGGATAAATCTTCAACCGAAACGGCACGTTTAATAAGGCCCGATTCTGTAATGCAATTATCTGCAGTTCTTGGTAAACTTTGTTCACGTAAACGTTTGATTGTATCTTCGACGCTTGACTTTTTATCGTCTTTACCCTTTGTCTCCTCACTACCGCTAGTAGTAGGGGAATTACTAAAACTTCTCAATTTTTCAAATTTCTTTTCAATACTGTGCAGAAATTTATTTTTATTCGGTTTTTCTACATCCTTGTCAGTCTTTTTTGCTTTCGCAATTTTTGATTTTGTAGTAGAGGAAAATTCGGGAATTTTCGATATTAATTTTTTATGCTCGTGCGTTTCAGCCGGATAGCTCTTAGGGCGAGATATTTTAGAAGTATTTGATTTTTTTACAACTGGCGTGGTTTCGTTATTATTATTATTAATATTAACGTTTACATACTCGGGAATTTTTTCATCCGTCGATTGTGATTGAACTGGAAGATTAACATATTCGTGCATTTCCTGAACATTATTTTCTATCTTTCTTATGTTATCTGACACATTCTTAAGAATTTCGTCAGTTGAACCGGATATGCTTTTATCTTCTGCGAATTTTTCCAATTGTCCATTAATTTCTTTAGAAAGTGATTGATCTCTAAACCTACTTTTGCGTCTATCTCTAATTTCTTTTAATACCTTTTGCGTTTCTAATTCCCTTTCTTTTTTCTCTTTTAAGAAATAGTTGGCGTCCTTGTTATCATAAAAATCCGGCCTCAGAAAACGAGACGGTTTTCTAGTGTTACAGGATTGGTATAAATGTTCGGATCTGCCTCTTTCTGAATCAAGCGTGGGAGTTTGAGAACGAGAGATATTTTCATAATTAGTTGGTAGTAAATATTTGCATAAACGAGATGTATCAGAGTGCTCCTCCTTAATTTTTTCTGAAGATGCCATTTCGGACGGCGTTAATAAATGTGGAAGTTTTGTATCGAGCGATCTAAGTCTACTGTGATTTAGGTCACTATCACGAGCCACAGATTTTTTAGGCAAAAATGATTTGTTTGATTTTGTTTCGTCAAGATTTGAATTTGGATCAGGTTTATCTTCGGTTTTATATCTATTGTTTTGATAGCGCAATTGACTGCTTTCCATTGTTGCTCGTCGAGGTATAGTTCTTGTGGTGTTATCTGAATATTGTCGGTCGTATCTATTTCTGTCCGAAGATGGTCCTTTATTATCTGTATTGCTACGCATAGACAACGTTCGTGATAATTTTTTAACTTCAGATGGTGCTAGTTGAGCAAGTAGTTGTTTTTGAATGCGACGTGACAGGCCAGGTGTTAAGTATGATAAAGCAAGTGCATCTTCATCTGATAGTTTTAATTTTTTTAAATCTAAGTTGGTTAAATTAAGGTTCTCGCTGTTCGAATTTGAATCTGAAATGACGGTAAACGTTAAAAGTATATCATAAAGTTGTGATGGTTAGCAATTTTTTATTAGAAAAATAGTAAGCCTTCCAAAGCATTTCGGACATTACATTTTTTTCTAATAATGGTTTATTTAAAAAAAAAAAAATAAAATCAACAAACCTGAGATTGTTAATCTTTTGGCACATAAAATCTTCAGCTATTAAAAAACACAAAATATATAATTAGTTAATGTCAACAAGCTCATGTAGCCTCTACAAGCAAAATTTTTATGTACTGCAGTATATGTATGTTGTCATAATTTATGTGTGAAAGATAAAGCAAAGTGGTAAACAAAGTTGTTCATATATTCTTATAAGATAGAAATTCATTTTTCAATAAAATTGGCAAAGGAAAGGTGACATTACTCAAGTATCAACGAAGAATGTGCTATCTAAATTATGACATAACATTAAATATGTATTAGATCCACTTAAACAGACTAAAAAATCAGAATTGCTGCATCTACTCATTAGCACATAGGAAAAACAATTGATGATGGTAGCTTCAACCCATCTAATACTAATAAAGAAAGTTCCTACTATGTAGTACCCACTATGTATGTAGTACTCAATCCATCAGCCGCCGAATTTCTAGGACCTATTTTAATAATATTGAGATTGTTTTAATATAAAAAGTTAATTCTCGCACCTGTCACTGAAGGAGTTACTGTATCAAATCGATCAATAAATTAATGAAAAAAATGGGCAAAAAGTATGGTCAATGTGTCATTAAATGAAAAATTGTTACATAAATTAGTGGTAAATGTTTAGAATTAATGCACAGGTTGCATCACCTCTTTATATGTATATACCAAACGGCTGTAAATTCCATCTGTATTATATACACATGCAGTATATGAAATATAAATATAATAAAATCTTTTTACATACAAGACGTGAAAATTGAAATTCACGCCATCAAATTTTATGAAGTGCAATAAATATTAAATTTCCACCTTACGTTTTGTGGATGTCTCAGAACAGAATAAATGGATAGTGTTCAAGGGCTCTCTAAGCCATTACTGGTAATAAAAAAAAAAATTGATTAACAATAACATATGCAGCCTAGTTACTTTTCAAAGTAAAAGTACTACTTCATTTTTTATTGTGATTAAAGACGAATTTACATGCATCTAATTTCCGATATCCAACATATGAATAGGAAATTTAATCAGGAAAAAATAATATTTGGTTAAAGATTTAGTAACTTTCTGTAGTCGCCTAGGTAGCCAAAGAAAAACTTCTTGGATGTGAAGTTTAGGATACGTTTAGTAAGGGTGATACTAATAACTGAAGTAGTTCATGCACATAGAGATACTCCAAAATTGGCATTTATGTCAATGTTTTCAACATTTATCTATCTCTCTGTAATATCCTTCATTTGTTGGACATCAAACTTTTAAAGTGAAGTTACATTGAATACAACATTGAAGAAAAGTTGAAAAAATTTCTTTGCAATAAGTCACTCGAAATATGATTTTATTTAGTTGTTAGACATCACAATTTCGATGCATGTAAATTCACCTTAATTGCCAATTAACGTTACATTGCTCTATGTTTCTGTATTCTTATCTTAATATTAACTATGAAATTCAAACAAAATTGTGCATTAGAAATTTCATCATATTTACTATGATTTCTTTCCCATGTGGAAATTGTAATAATTTGAATTATTTATTGTTATTGATAAAGGGGTTTTTTTGACAAAAAACGATGTGTTTGAGGTACGTCACCCTGCACATTACAGATTAGATGTTTGATATGTTGTAGGTAAGTATTATGAAAAATGGTAAAACTATGTTCGAACAAAAACAAAAACAAACAATACAAATCACAGTATGTTTAGTGATAGTGAGTACATGCAGCCTACCGAATTTTTGTCGTAGCAGGTAGCCAGGCAGTTAGTGGGTGCCCTTCTGGGTGGCGGGTCCACAGGGCACATGCACCGTCACGCGCACTCGCGCTGCAACCACACAACACTGTCACAGCCATGCTCTATAGACCACCGCCAAGCACATTCTGATGTATCATATAAAATTCCCTGACAAAGTTATCTTTTTTTAATGCAAAATTGACGCTGTATAATAATATTTGGTCATCACAAACTGTGATAAGTGGCGACATCTAACAATAAATAGGATATTTAGATTACAAAGAATTCTCTCCACAATAGTCCTTGAGAAACATAGCTTATTTAGCTGACAATAAGAAATATTATTTTAATTACTTGAAATTAGTCCAGATAACCATAAGGAATCAGACATTTCAATATGAGCTTTTGGATTCAAATTTTCTGCCACGTTTTAGCGTGACACACTTGTGTATTTTAGGGCAATGAATACTTTTAACCATTCTATTTTCCCAAAAATAATTCTGATACATCAGTATATGTCCACTTATGTTTAAAAAATAGAAATAACGATTAATAATAAAATATTCAAAAAAGTAAGTACACTACAAAAAAAAACATAGACAACACAAAAATCATTATCTGTAGTACAAAAACCTACTCTACACATTCATTAAAAAAATTCTAGTGACAAAAAATAAGAGACATCTAAATTAAATAATTTTTCTACCAATGAATAATGTCATCATATTTACCTCCACGTGGCAATGTGGCTGTATGTGTAGGAGGGGACATTGAGTTATTAAACACACTATCAATGTCAGATGCTAAATCACGACTAACGCTTCTCCGCCAAGGCGTTCCAAAGTTTCTAGCAGTTGAAGATTCAACACTTTGCTCCCGACTTGATCGTCCCAAAGACGAATATCTAAGGAGTATAAATGATTAATTTCAATTTATCGACATAATAAACAAACTTCTACTACTACATGAAAACTTACATAACTTACTTAGTGGTTGTAGTTACTTTTGTATATGTCAAAGATAATCGTGAGCTTGTAAAGAAATGTACTGTCAACAACTCACTAATGTACGCAAGGGAACGATTAGTACAGCACTTACCTAGGTAATGGATCAGGACGTAAGTTCCAAAAATTGCCACCCCTATCAAAATGACTACTAAGTAGGCGACTTGTAGGAAAGCCAGGTCTTCCATCAACGTTTAACCGTTGAGTTAAATCACGCACCTACAAAATAATTAAGAGAGTTAAACAATAATTTATAATTCGGCTCACCCTAGATAAAAGAGTTGAGAATAGATTTTCTGCCGTAAGAATTTCAAAACCATCATCGTCATCATCTTCTCCTGAACTAAAGGAATCATTGTGTTCCATGTTCGCTTTTCTTGGACGAGAACTCCTAAATTAACATAGTTAGTTTTAATAATAGTACAATAAATAATAAAGAAAGTAGTAAGTAGAATTAAAGATGATTGGTGTAAGATAGGAAGGTGGAGGGAAAGAATGGATGGAGAACGTGAATAAATTGGATATTGTGAACAAAAGAGTGACAGAAATATTTAGCTACAAAAATATAAAATTACCTGGGTACCAGAAACAAGGTAAGATGGTCGAATAAATTGTAGAAAAATATGATGGAAGAATAAACCCAGAAGAATTGGATGAAACACAAGCAAATGAGTATTTACAGTGATAGATAAGCAAAAGAATTCTGTAAAAAAGTAACAGTAATAAAAAGACGAAATTACCTAAGGCTATGCATACGAAATATATCTCTTCTGGAGTCTTCTGTATCACTATCTCTACCAAAGGAACTATGCTTATGTAAGGCTGCAAATGGTGATTCATCTTCCGATCCTTCCCGATCACTATAAACAAACAATATAATAACTATAGCTATTACAGTAATATATACTTCAATCGCCTAGCTCGATTAAATTTAGATTTGCTAGTCATTGTACTTGTTGTACTTGTAGTATCACTTGGTTCCAAACTGCCGGCTCGTGGTGTGACATACCCGCCACCCTCTACTGCAATAGGTATGATATACTCCCGGGGAGATTTCCGTATAGGTTCTCCAGAAGTGATATTACTTTCTGAATCGGACTCTTGTGTAGACTGTCGTGATAAACTATTCGATCTTTGTGATGTAGTTGATCTTTGAGTTTGAAATATTCTAGTAACTGGAGGTTTTATAGTAGGTGACGTTAATGATTCTCGTCTTTCTTCAGGTACGTCTCTTTCAAAGGATATTGGAATTATCCTTTCTCTTGGTTTGGCCTTATTTTCTGGTTCACAAGATGCGGATCTAAAATTACCAAATACAATAAGATACAGAAAGAGAAAGGTTATGGTACCTATATGAATTAGTAACTGAAGGTGTTACCGGGAAAGTAACTTCACTTCTTTGTGTTGTTAATTTTGGTTGACCTTCTACATGATGAGCCATTTCAGTCTTAAAACCCATAGCTGCAGGTTGTGGTGCAGGGTAGTCTAATTTAATTTCCGCCTTCGTAGTTTTACGACGTGGTAATGTTGCAGATTTGAGTGTGATTTCAGCTGATGATGTTTTATCTTCTTCTGGTATCGTCGTTTTAGTTTCTTCCATGACTTGTGCAGGAATGGAACTGAGAATATTTGGCAAACCTGTTTCACTTAAATCTAAAAGTGTCTGCAAAATAAATAATTTAATAGTTAAATGGTGCAGTTACTAAAAATATTACCAATGGTGTATTTGGCGGTGATAATGGCGTAGGTAATGTAGCGATACTTCCAGATGCAGAACGACCACCTACTCCGAAAGGTACTGGAGGTTTTCTCACCATACAAGGTCGTGATTTAGACTTCCTCGTTCCATCCTTTTCTAAAGCAGTTGAAATTATATCTACGGCATTTTTTATTTGAATTTTTCGTTCCTTTTCAGCTAAAAGTTGCTCTTCTGATGGTGAAACAGTTTCATCTTGTTCTGGTGCTACGGTTACATTTCTTTCATCCTTCACAACTTCACATGGTGGCGATTTTGGCAAAATCGCTTTTTCAGAAACATCTTCCTGTTCAACAGGTTTCTTTGGTAAACCAATATTATTAGATGTTAGACTAGCTTTCCTTTCAAATTCTTTTTTATATCCCCCAACACTAACTCCAGGTATTATAATTTTTTTTGGTTTGTCAATAGGCACTTTGCTTTCATTTGCTGAGATCATATTTTGAAATTTCTCCGCCGTTTCAAATATTCTTGATCTTCTTCGTTCAACCGGTTTATTAATGGGCTGCATTTCTTCAGCTTCAGTCTTTACATCATCTTTGGATGTTTGATTATTATTTTCTACTTTTTCAGGTTGTTCCGTTTTAATACTTAAATTATCATTCTTGTCAGTTAATACTTTTTTCTTCACCGGTTTTCTTTTGGCAGGTATTTTAGATTGTTTTTCTTCAATTTTTTCTTCTTTACTTTCTATGTTAATATCCTTATTTTCTTTATCGAGCGTTTCTAGGGGGGAACTTGCTTCCAAAACTTTTTCAGTCATATTTTTTTTAGCATCTTCAATTATCTCGGCACATGCAGCACCTTGAGTTGATGGATCTATGAATTCTTCACTAATATCCATGTCTCGAGACAATGTTTGTGTTTGACTTTTAATTATTTGACTTTCAGGTCTGTCCCCTTCAATCTTTTGAGTAGAATGTAAGGTAATATCAGCAATTGTGTTTTCTTTGATAATTTTTTCTTTCCGTTTAATATCTTCTTTGGATGAACTAATTTGATCAGTACTAATAGTGGTTTCCAGTTTCCGTTTCGGGGAAACCTTTACATCATCTAATAATAAATCTTTGATTCTACGCTGAGCTGGATTTGATAATTCCATTAGACTACCTACTGAATGGGATCGTGTGGGAATTGCTGCCTCTGTATTACAGTTTGATTCATCTGGAGTCTAAAAATAATGTAAGTATAACGCAATCATAAAAAAACAATTAAACTTACTTCTCCAGTTACAACTAGTTTTTCACTTTCTAACTGAGGTGGTGGCGGTGCTAGTGATAGAAGTAAATCTAACCTAACTGGAGTTTGATTTGCTAATTCTTCAGAGATATCTAAGCAACATTCATCGTAACTCTCGTTAACCCACCAATGCAAACATATTTTTTCTATATTTGCTCTATTTCTAGGATTTACAGTTAACATATCACGTATTAAGGGAGAGGCACCTAAAGTGCAAATCACATTAGCAGATAAATTAGAAGAAATTTCAGTGACTTACGACTAGGCTTTTTTGGTTCAAAATAATCTCCTTGCGATATTTGCCTAACTAAGCGTTTAAAATTACTACCATCAAATGGCATGGCACCATAGACTAATGTGTATAACAGAACTCCTAACGACCAACAATCCACTTCGGGCCCTTGATATGGAGTGCCTTTAACTATTTCTGGGGATGCGTAAAGAGGGGAGCCACAAAATGTCGATAGCAGTCTTTGGTCGTCAAATACATTGGATAAGCCGAAATCTGCAATCTTCAAATTTTTCCATAATAAATTGATTTGTAATCATAATCCTTTTACCTTTGCATTTCCGTTTTCGTCCAATAAAATATTTTCCAACTTTAAATCTCGATGACATATTTTGTGTTTATGACAATAATAACAAGCGGTCGCTATTTGACGAAAAATCCTTCTTGCCTCCTCTTCGGCAAGCACCTTACGTTCCGATAGGTAATCGTACAATTCCCCACCTGCAGCGTATTCCATTACAAGCACCATTTTTTCACGATTTTCAAATACTAAAAATGCTGCTAGAAAATTTGTTATCATTTCATCAATTAAATACCTTCGTATATGTGTATAATATTAGGATGTTGCACTGATGACATAATTTGTATTTCCCTTCTTATCCTTACTAAATCCGCTTCTGTTTCTATTTTTGATTTCTTAATTGTTTTTATTGCTACCTCTTGGCCGGTTTCTTTATTAATTCCTAATTGTACTTTGCCATACGTTCCTTGGCCTAATTTTTTTATAATATCAAACCTTCAAACATAATAAATAAATGGTAACTATTCAAACAAGAAAAAGACACTTACCTTTGTTTTAATTTCTTTCTATGATTATGTAGTCTGACAGTTCCCGTATTTTCGATACCCCCCATTATATTATTGATATTTGGTTCACCGACAACCATTTTGCTGTAAAACAGTTTTATTAGTGTAAATCGTTTATTGTCCCTAACAAACAAGTGAAAAGTGTTTACTGTCGATTTATTGTACAATGAACACACCTTAGAAGGAATTCGCTAATGGCATAAAATAGTATGCTTTTTAATACTGGTAACAGGTGAGAGTGTTGTACAAAGTGTTGTACAATCACATACACCGTCTTTCATAATTTATTTAATGCATTTTTTCCATTTAGGTAGAAGTATTTATATTACTTATCGTTAATTAATTAAAAAATCACGCAATAAGTAAATGCTCAATTTTGGTGATATGAGATACCTATGTTAGAAAGAGCAATAAATAAGGAACCTTGAAAAGAAAGTGATATTGTAATGTGTGCTGTAGAATAATTATAGGTATCTATGCCTACAGGAAATAATAGTATTATTGCTATATTATAATAATAACAACTAATTCCACTACAATTTTTATTTTAAATATAACCCAATTTCGGCACTACATGTAAGGGTAATAAATTGTGCCAGATTTAAGTTAAACAAGAATTGACAAGACACAACCTTAATTTTCATAAAAAATGCAAAATACTTCTTAAAAACTCACTCACTCAGCCCAGACATTAAGACCAACGAAATAAAAAAATGCAAGAAGACCTAAACAAAAAAAACGCCAGGGTACGACCTTATTTGAAAGAATTGTCGGGTGAAGAAATAAGCCAATTAACAATATTAATTAATGCTTCCCATGCAGTTTTTTTTGTCAGGGAAACTAAATAAATATTATTATGCGATACTAAGAATATGTACTACTAATCATACTCATAGCTAAACCTGGGAAAGGTATCGAGAAAGTGGAGTCTTACTACTAATAATGTTTAAGGTTCTACAAAAAATAGTGCAACTAGTGTGTAGTACGAAAATTAACAGACTTTGAAAACCGCAGTGCAGTATTTTTAAATGTCAACCAGGCTTTTGATGTGGACGTATTATACAGGGTGGCCAATTATTATAGATTCAAAAAAGTTTTACATATAAAAGTTACAAGTATTACTTAGGTACTACGATTTAAAATTATTTTTATATTTACAGAGCTATTCATAGTCAGGCCAAATCCAAACCTGCATTTTTTTTTAATGGAACATTCTGTGTATTACCTATTATATTTGTTATTTTATATTATTCAGTGACTTTTAATTAATTAAAACAATTAAAAATTAAGGGTTGATATGTGCAGATTCTATATACATATACTATATATGTCATATTTTACAATATTTATATCAAAACACGCCTACTTTCTTCTTAGGCGCCCCCAAGAGTATTAATACTAAAAAGAGATGTGGATTTTTGATTATTTTTTCAAAAAATGAAAGGTACATTACAATATTTAAATGGCTTTAATTTACTGATGATATGTGTCATGTCGATTTTATGTGATGGACGTGATGGTATTTTAGAATATTTGTGTCAATTTCTTCTTAAGCAACCCAAAGCATATTAATGCTATAAATGTAGACTTGATTTTTTCAATAATGAACCATGCATGACTTTTTAATTAATAAATGATAAGTGTAGATTAGATAAATGTGATGATATTTTAGAATATTTGTGTAAAATCGTCCTTAATTTTTTCCCAAGGACATTTATTAATTCTTGACTTTATTACTCGATTTGTTAATAGGTGTTTTCTTTTTGCACCGCCACAGGGTTAGGTAAAGTTACAATCATCACGTGATTAAAGTGCCTTGTGTCATGTAGACATTTCTGCCTCAGGTTAATATAAAACTTAAATAAAGCTTTTAAAACGAATAGGGTTATTGAGAACTGAGTCAAATTATTTTTATAAAACGAATGGTGTGTATTGACAGAGGTGATTTAAGTGTACCACAAAATGCAAAAAGAAAACACCTAATGTTTTCATGTTTTAAAAATGCCTACAATTTCATTTATGCTAATGAATTATTCAACTTTGTTTTCATATTAAACCTTGCAACTACTTTTGCCATGTATTGTACATTAGGGAGGCACGTATAGATAAGTGTCTTTTATCTTTGATCTTGTGTGCTTGGTTGTCATGTCTGCACATCGCAACGGTCAAGCTGCAATCTGAGAACTGTACAAAAATGAGACACAAAATTCACAGAAGTCACTCATACAGTTTCACAGAACAGAACATTCTTGAATGTGTTCTAACACAAAATAAGTAGGTGTAACTGTGTTACAATAAAACTTTCTGGAATAATCATTATTACTAGGTATTCCAATGGATGCTTACCATATATTTTATTTATACACATATTAACCAATTTATTAAAATTTAATGTCCATTTTTCTACAAACCATGATACAAATTCTGTATCACAATTTGCAACTACTTTTTGCCAAGCGCATTGCATAAAATTTTGGGATTTTATTTGACAGTAGGTAAATGATCTAATCTGCCCTATCTATGAATGGAACGGGAAAACTGATGAAATACAGTTGAGAGTATATAATTTGAGTCGGGTCAATAAGCTTTGAGATGAATATTTAAAAATTTTGTTTTCCTTGCAATTTCTTGGAACAATTTTGACTGCGTTAATCTACTAAATTTTTTTTATAACAAATGTTTTCGGAGGAAGTACAATAAAAAATATATTTTGGCTTGTATACTGTACACGAGTGTTGGATATATCAATACACAACTGCCTGTAACTAGTTGTTTGGTATACTGCCAAATATTGGTCGTTCAATACCTTCGGGTAAATTTAAGTGTATTTTAATTTATCTAAATTCGATTCAATTTTTCTTAGTTTTATAACTAATGGTCCGAAACAACAGAAAATTCATTGAACTAACTTTAGGATTAAAAAAATCAATGACCCAACACACCTTTTAGATCTAATATTTATAAGAAGAAGATAAGAAATAAAGTACGAATAGCAGAGACTGGGATAGAATGACTATTAACTTAAGATATGTATAAGGTTTATTTTAGGAACTCCTGTTTGTAGTGGGACTGGAAGTTTATCTCAGTTATTTTTATGCAACACATTTTATTTGTTCTCTTCTCTATCCAAGGACTACATTTTGAAAACTTGTCCATTACCTTCTTAACTTGACTGTTAGAGTGATCGAAACAATCTATTTTACCTTTTATGGTAAAAATTACTACCGAAGTGTGTGCCAAGGTGCATTATTAGTACTGTACCATTCAAGTTTCCTTATAAAGCTTATTACTTTCAGTGTAAAAAAAATGAATTATTCATGTATGTCAAAAGACCACAGAACCCACATGATTTTATAGTGAATGTGTGGGCGTTAACTTAACAGTTGCTAGTACAGTCACTATACGATCAAGAATTTAAAATAAATGTAATAAAAAAAAATAGGAAGATGACTCATTCACAGAAATTAAGAGAATTTTGGTAATTTCCAACCCTGTCCCATATGTGCACTATTTTTAATTTGTTAACTAATCTTGTTCCCTCAATTAATTAGGAAAAATGAAAAAAAAACTTGGCATGGAATGTACTTATAGTTTAATGTCTCTTAACCTAATTATAAACTAATAATAATTCTCAATCAACGAATTGAAATGAACTACGTACTAATTTTGTTAAATGAATAGCAGATTACAAATGATTATCACAAACAAAATAATACTTACAGTTCTTTAATATTTAAAATAGCACACTTAATATCATCCACAAACTTCACTTATCACTATTTTGAATACTGCTAATTTAATTGTTTCAAATATTTACACTCAAAGTCTAAAATAAATAGTGTAATAAGCATTTTAAAGCAGTTTTCTCCCACAAAAAAAATTACTGCTTACTTACTAGGCGCCATATTTATTTTAGTGTAAAAATAGTAGGCGACATTGGAATGTACTTCTTCATTTTCCCGCTAGGTACTTAATTTCAATTTTCAGTTCCACCAATTTTCTCAAATGGTAAATTTTCATTTTTCCTATCTCAATTCAATTATTCCAAACTGCTTATAAAATTCTGCAAGGCATATCAACTTATTATTAAAAACTAAAATTGTTGTACAGGGTGATTTATTTGTACGGTTCACTGCTATGAGCCGTAAAAATACAAGTATCATAAATTTAATTTATGACAAGTATCGCCGCGCAATTCCGGTAGCCGGAAAACATCGGCCAGTTTACGGCGGACATCTCGCATACAGGTGAGAAAGGGAACATTTGTAGTCGACAACGCCCTATTCTATTACTAGAAGAATTCCTCACAAAAGACCCCAAGGCGACATCGTAATGACAGAGACATGCGTCACGCAGCTATCTACAATGCCACGTATAGATATCCAATTACAGGAACAACGAACGGGGTAATCACCATCAAGAAGCAGCAGAACCGATAGATAACCATCTCGATTGGCCGAGTTTTGGGAGATCGAACGGAAGAGTAGGCAAGAAACAACTGCCGACATGGGGGCAAACGCAATACCTATTACCTCCGGCAACAATACACACAGGATCAGAAAAGATAGTACAGCCAGTATCGGCAATTGCTTCAATGTTTCCTCAAGCATATGCCCATACCACGGATAAGGACGTAGCCGCCATCTGCTCACAGAGACACCGTAAAGGCAGTTAATGCTTGTTGACATCACGTCGTTCTTCCTTCTTCTCTACTTTATTATTTCCAGAACACTCTCACGTTCTTTTCATACATACTAAACTTGGCTTCACTTGACAAATTTCCTTTAGGTATCCTACTCAGGCAGTGTCGTATACGATTGAAAAGTATTTGAGGCCGTATTGGCTTCCATTCAGCTCACGATTTGTTATACCACATTTTTCTTACCTCAACTAATCTTCGCCGAATATGCTCAATTATTAATCTGAGCTAATCGATCGATTTTATTAAGCCATTTTCTGCAACTATCACTAGAGTTACTAGGGCAAAATCTGTGCAGTCCAGTGTGGCCCAGTTGATATGTGTTTCGAAACCGTAATGCGCCATTCATACTCTCTTTCCGCCAGTTTTGATGTCATAAACTCTCGCAAAAACAATGTTTGCTTCACGAATCTCTTGGAAGTTGTCTTTCTTGATTTATTCTGAATGATCTGTTTGATCTGTTTGATCAATCACCATCACTACTTTTGATAACTCACTAAAACTATTGCTTGATGACTATTACAGTTTTCTCTTACTTTTCCCCATAGATATAATAGCGCTACAAGAAACAAAAACAAAGCTGAACAGGAATAGAGGATATGGCAGAGTTTATATATTTTAAGAGCCGGAGCTGGCAACGGAGGGTTCGAGTGGATTCCATGGTAAGAAGCGGTTGGCACCATATAGTTATGATGAAGTTCCATCCGATGTTGGACCGATTATGTAGTATAAGATTAAAGGGAAAATTTAGGAACATAAGCCTAATCAACGTACATCCTCCCTCTGAAGAAAAGGATCAAGAAGAAAAGCCAAAGGATATGTTGGTTGGGCCACATAAGGAGGCAAGGGGAGGGAAGAGCAACAAGACAAGTCATGCAGCACGGAGTTGAGAAAAAGAGGAAGACCGAAAAGGAAGTGGATGGAGGCAGTTGTAGCAGATTTAAAAGAAATCGGAAGAAGTAGCCATGGACAGAAGGAGCTAGGTGGAGAGAGATAACCGAACAAGCCCAGGGCCTCCTAGCCCTACGGATTAATGTTAGAGTTAATATAGACGTAAATATTGTCTTAACACTTGTTAAGTTTTGATACGGAATTATTTAAATATCACACTTACCATTATGTATGTATAACTTTCCAATAATCTTATCAAATTGAGTGTTTAAATTTATAAACAGCTGGATAATTGCGATATAATAGCACTGTTTCACCAAATGTTTATAATAAATAAGATAATGGGAATTAGACGTTGAGAAAACGTTTCAGAAGATACTGCAATTCCTTTCCTTATGACCTTCAATAAAAAAGGTGGAACCCGTTGAGGATAATAAATGTCTTTTGTGAGATTACAAAATTGGAAGGAAACACTAATATAATGGCGCACTAACTAAACTAGTTAATGGAGGGAAAAAATCAATTGAAAAATGAATACATCACCCCCAAAAATGAAAGTGGCCCCTTTAAATGTGACAAATACCGATTCAATTCACGAAGAAAAAGAATTTAAAGCAAATTAGGGTAAAGTGAATGTCGATTATCATTGTGTGTAACTATTTCATTACTATGCATTATTATATGTACATATGTACACATAAAGGAATCCTAATAAAAAAAAATCATGTGTACATGCGACGTATCTGGATTCTGGACACACATGAATTAAATTATTTTTTAATCAAGTTTGATTTATATATGTATTAGTTATTGACAGCGGTTGATTTAGAAATTATGGTTCTACCCTTCGAATATATAACAAAGTTCTACCTTTACGTCTTACCATTTTATAAACATCTTTTATTATTTCTGAGACTTGTTTGTAATTCCGCCATATTAATGGCATGTAGTGACACCTATTGTTTTTCTATAAACCAAAGATTGGGCAGCAAATGTATCATCAATGGGATTACATTATTTTACTCTACCATGAATTGCATTATTAATATTGTTTAGTTATTAATGCACACTTTGTTAATTAAAGCCTCATGCTAAGGCGCACAGTTATATTACAAACGAATTGTGCAAGAGATAGTCACATAACAGTTGTCAGTATCTTTAAGAAGCACAAATTAGAACTGGAATTGAACCACTTTTTTCTGAACTAAACTAGGCATCAAATTAATTATACTAATCGCTATAGACAGAATATAACAATTCCAATTTAGGATAAACAGTGACATCTTTATTTATAAAATGATTCTCCTATAATAAGCTTAACAAATAAATGGCGATCATTTGATAAATTTTGTAAAACACATCATAATAAAAAACTAACAAGAATAAATAAAACAAAATTAATATAACAAGAACAACGAAGACATTCAACATGAAATATACTATCACAAAAAAATAACAGTTAAGATTAAATATGATATTAAAATAATGTCATACAATTTTGTAGGGTAGGTGGATATTCACCGTGCTGTGTTGCCGCCGAGTTTTGTATTTGTTGCGAGGATTGGACGGCGGCGGCCATTGCCATTGATGCAGGTGTAGTACTTGGATGATACGGAACCTTGAGACGATAATTGCCATTGAAATTATTATTAAGGAATAAACTTACGGATGAGTTATGATGAAAACGTGGGTCCAACATCATTGCAGCTGCTACGGCAGCGGCAGTAGATGTAGCGCTTGTATGATTAGTTCTAGCAAGCATGTGGTGATTGACCGTTGTGTTTTGATGTTGTGCAGCTCTTTGGTTGTGAGTCGATGCTAAAATTTGGTGTTGTATGTTGTGCGTGTGACTGTGATTGTGAAAATCGCTTGATTCCGCAAAGTGGTGGTAATTTGTATTAATACCAGATATATTATTAGCTGCAACAAACAATTTATAAATATCCATTAATTTACTAATTGACTACCTGAAGAAGTAGGATGATTTTGATGGTGCATAATTAAATCTTGCAGCTCAGAACCGATAGGTTGAGGAGGTGCAGTCGTAGATGGTGTCGTATTGGTTTGTGTAAAAGTGATGGAATTAGTATTTGTACTAGCACTGCTTTCTTGTGTAGTCTAAAATCTTTTGATTAGGTAAAAACCTTCACGAAAGCTAAATTTTACTTGAGGTTTCGGTTTTGATCCACAATTTCTCATAGGGCGAGCTTTGTAAGGTACCTTAGCAGAGGCATTTTCACCATGATGCCTTGTGAAATGTTCCTTTAATTTGTCACGCCTAGAACTTGCATAATCACAATTTGAACATTTAAATGGCTTTTCCTCTAGGTGTATACGTTCGTGCCTAACTAAATGCGATTTTTCCATAAAACCACGCCCACAAATGCCACAGGAATGTGGCCTAACACCGTTATGGGATTTGGAATGACTTAGGAGTTGATTTTTTTTCGATGTCGAATATTTACAATGTGGGTATGAACATCTATATATATCAGCTAAAACCGGACATATTAATACAGAAGTTAAATATGGCATTTTTCTACCTGCATGTATCCTTTTATGAGCAATCATGTGGCTAAGAAATTTTGTGTGAAACCCGCACGAATCACATATTAAATTTTTATCCGATGTATGCGTTGCCTTGTGACTCTCTAAATTATGCTTATATCTAAATGTTTTAGTGCAGTTGTCACATTTAAATTGTTTTTCCGGAGTATGTATTTTTAAATGTGATACAAAATTTTGTTTTAATCTACATTTAAATGAACAAAAGGAACATTGATATACAGACTCGTCTAAATGTTTAGAACGATGAGCTATTAACTTAGTTATATGGTCGGTAGTTAAATCACCTGAAACATGAATTAAAAAATTAATTGATTAATTATTAATTATTAATAATTATTAATTGATAAAAAAGACTTTGTAAAACTAATTTCCCATTAACGAATCTTTTTTTCTTCTAAATAATAACAGTCCCACATAATTTAAGCTGGAGTCACAGGAAGCTGTGCTCCTTGATCAGCTGAGAGCTGAGTGGACTCCAAGGAGAGGAGGTTCAAAATTATTATAGCAGAACTGGAAATCAAACCCGGACCATCTGCACTGCAGATAAACACTGTAATCAGTACACTAACAACCCCCTTTTTTTTCTTCTAAATGCATTATTTAATTGTAAACTGAGATTTTCTTGGATACATAAGAAACAAATAATATTTTGTGATTTTTGGCGTCATCCTATATAACGTCCAAGGCAAAATGTTAAGAAGTATTGTTGGGGGAGATAAAGGGAGGGAATCTCAAAAAGTAGTAGTAATACCATCTGTCTCCTGTAAGAAGGAGTGCAATTCAATCTGTTCTTCAGAATGAAAGTATTCCTAAAGCAATTTTCCACGGAATAAAATTTTCTGAGAGTCACACCTTACAGTATATAAATGGTAACCATCTCGCCCTTAGGTGTAATTGTTCACATTAAAGCACACAATGCCTTAAATGCGGCCAAAAGGGCGTATATAATTAAATGCTCCTCAAGTGAGGGCAGTATGTAAGCAAATGGGTTATTCAGTGGGAAGTGGAATATGGGCCGCGTTCAAAAACGCACTGCAACCTGACTCATGACTGCAGCTGTCTTAATGGTGCTCAAAAGAAGGGTGTACTCATTGACTGGACTATGAACAAGAGTTGAAAAAACATTTTCTTTTCATGTTTTACACATTCTTAGCATTAAATTGTAAATGTCGACAGTTTACTGAATTCATTTGTTTTCTAGAGAAGAAAATGTAACTTTCTTCACTCATTTCACTAATGAAAATATTATTTTACAAGGCAGTTTTAGAAAACTGATTTGTACTGTGACAAATGTAAAGTACATTTACATTATAATAAAAAAGAAACTGTTTTGTCAATTAAAATTTAAAAATGATGTGCCCAATATGAATAAATTTTCAAGAAATAATACTTATTTCAATAGGGTATTTGTTTTAAGAGAAATAATAAAACAAAAATTACCAAATACCTACAAAAATCACATTTATATGGAGGGCCAGAGAAATGGTTCTTCATGTGGTTTAAGTAATCACCATGGTATTGACAGACGAAAGTGCAAATTCCGCATTTATAGGTAACATCCTTAGCATGACTTAAAGCGAGATGTTGTTCTAACAGTAAAGAATCATTTATACTTGTGAAACAAATGGGACATTTTACGCATGTCTTCTTTTCTAATTCATTATCTAAAACAAACAAAATTAGATAATACGCTTAACACGCATTTCTCTTTACCTTCTACACTATTTTTATCACAGTTACCGAAAAGCACCTTATGATGTTTATACAAAAACATTCTTAAGCTGGGCTTCAAACTGCAAAAAAGTAATCGTTTCAGAAGTCGTTGTTTTTGATTTCTTAATTTTGGTTTAATATGCACCATTTTGCCATTATTCTTAAGGGACGATTTACTTGGTTCCGTCACTATTATTTTATTATCGGCAAGTTTTTCGGCATCACTACCTTTATCGTCGTTTAGTAGAGACTACAAGCTGTTATAACAAAATATCATTTCGAACGCACAGAAACTTACCGTTCCATATTTTATATGTAACTCGTCGTACTTATTTCGAAAACTAGGTAACAATAAACTATTTTGAAATAAACAACATAAAAAGTAATAAAAACACAGTTCGCTTTTTGAAAATATAGTAAACGACTCCAGATATCTAAATATATCGGTTGGTTCAAAATTTGTCCAATGCACACAATTTAATAACTTCATACAATCTTTTTCTTTCATCCTAGTGTTTCGTAATATCCATTCCGAGATTATATAAACAGCTTTGAATGACGATATATTAAAGACCTGCAATTTGGATGTTTTAAGAAACGAAAAGACGATATTGAATTTTATACACTTACTCGACTTTTTAAAAAATCCTGTAACTCGAGTAGGTTTAAATTTAAAATTTCTTTACCATCACAAATTTCATTTAAATGGTTTATTATCCATCCTTCAACAATATTGCACAAATGTTTCAATTTAAATCGTTGCGATAAATAGTAGGTAAAAAGACAATTCGCTACATTTAAATTAGCACCTAAAAACTCTATACAATATTCTATAATTTTTGTTAAAATAAAATGGTCGGCTAGTCTTAGTAACTCTTCTACGTTTGATAGTTCTATCGTAATATGGCCAGTGTACATGTAATTAATAATTGTGTTAAATATTTCACTATCGAGACATGTAATATTTAATTGCTCTCTAATGATGGTATGATGTTTTAAAATCGAGTTAAAATAAGGAGAACTACAAGCCAGTACGTTACGATGAGCTCTTACTATTTTATTATTTACATTTAGCGTAAGATCACAAAAACGGCTAGTTTTTTTTTGTTCGTACAATTTTCGAAACATAGCTGTCGACATTTCGTCACATATAAAAGTCATTTTATGTATTTCTGCCATTTTAAACTTTGAAATTAAACTTAACTAATGACAATCAAATTGGAATATTAAAATTGAGATTCTGCAGTAACACTTTGATGGATTTCTTTCAAGTTTACTTATTCTTAGGCGTCATAATTCATATTATAGGATTGTAAACATTTTAATTTAACCATCACTCAGTAATTTAACAAATTTTTGTGTTATTTTATTGCGCTTGTAATTGTTATTTACACAAATCAAATCATATTAATGTGACGTCATAAATATCAATACGAAATGTCATTTGTCAAATAGGGTGTAGGTACAGGATAGGTCAACAATTTCGATTACCACATAGTAGGAAAAGTATTATTATATTAATAAATATTTACTCTTGAATCAAAGATTAGTCAGTATATTGAAAACACCCATAAGAGTTACATTGATAAAACCGACCACATTTCAATGCATATTATAAACAGCGAGTCGCAAGGAAGCTCTGAAAATCTTGTATGAACTTTGCAACAACGTACATTTCCATATTCTTTGGGTGTTTGAAGAAAGAAGAAAGATAAATGTGGCTTATTCTTTTTATTATTGTTACACCATAAAACATGATTCTGGAAACCAATTTCTATAATTTTCTAATGCACAACAAACTCGGCTAAAGCAATAGATGGCGCTAATGTTGTTCAGGTCGTCATGCTTCCAATCTTTGTCTTAGGGCCGGTTGTACAAATGCAGTGTAAGCCAAGTTTAAAGTTAAGTGGAGCTTAAGCCACGAAATGTCATTGTACAAAACTGGTTTAGCAAGTTTATTGCTCAGCTAAGCATCGGCTTTACATTAAGCTGCAGATGTACAACCGGCCCTTACTAATTTTTGCTTTGAGAAAAATGAAAACATTTTCGCAACGCATTTTCAACTATACAACTATTGTAGAGTGTTAGAACTTTTTCATATATAAAGCTTTAGAGGTACTCAACACATCTTTGAGCAAACACACTATTTTAATATTCCTTTTGGACGTATGTAGATCCTAAATCCGGAAATAGACATGGTACAACAAAAAAACGTAATCACGTTAACAATGCATGTGGGTAAAATTTTGGGTTTAGGTGCTAGGAGATATCACTCTAATTATTAGGTTTCGTGGTGATAGGTCTCTATGGCTACTGTAAAGGTCGACCATCTGTAATTTGCAAAACAGGCTCTCTGCGCTGCATCTGCTAAAGGTATATTCACACCTGTGCATTTCCATGCTGCATTTTTAGATGCGGCATCACCTTGCACTTGCTGCATTTTTTCATGCACCAACTCCTATACGTTCACATTAGTGCATTTTTAAATGCATAGGGAAAATCTCTGTAGAGATTTAATTTTTCACAAATTATAACTATATGTTGGTGTTGAGGGATGCACATTGCCACAGTTTAATGCTTAGCTTATCTTTATGACCACGTTCTAACTATGTGCATCACGCATCACGCATCTTGTGATGCTGCAACTTTTGCAGTGTGAACCAAGAAATGCATGCATTTTGATGCTGCAACTAAAAATGCAGCATGGAAATGCACAAGTGTGAATATACCTTAAGGTAGGTAAATAAAAAAGGGTACCTGTATGTCCTTTTGGTCGGGGATCTTATGCTACCACACGTAATGACGTGTTTTATCATTCTTGTAATGTAGGTACCTATATCCAGATACCTAGTCATTTTTAGAGGTAGATCCCATATTTGCTCACGAACGTTCGTCCACAAGGACTTTGTAGCTTTGTTCGTTACCATCATGTGGAAATCGAGTTATTACATCTCCATTATTATATCCAAGAAAACGGGGCCTACCACAAACCGGTAACATTTAATTGGTTTGTGGGGTCTAATATACCTTCGCCGAATTAAGAAAGAGAGTAGGTAACGAAGAGCGTTCAGACTGGAGAGAGTGGGAAAGGTATATGATACACTGAGACTGGCGTTACGAATAAGGGAAATAATGAAGGCTGGAAAATAGAATATTTATTGAAAAAATCGTTGAAACTAGCAAAAAGCTAGAGCACAAATCAGACTCGAAACAGCACAACATCTGACGAATGCAGCAATTATTGTTGTTGTGGGTGTCAACCAAGGTTTATTACGAACTTCTTTTTATTTATGAGGTTTGTGTCTGTGGTGGTGTCAACCACAAGTGGTGTCAACCAAGGATTATTAACTAATACTATAGATCTATAATCCTTGAGTGTCAACGTCCCCAAATATTTGAATATTGAAAACTCAAATCACAGACAATTGTCTGTCCCCCATATATGTAAGCTGTACCCAAATAAAAGAAAAAAGGTATGCATAGACAAAGAAGAACTGTGTTGTCTTTGATATTTATCACTAGAGTCCGGGCAGCAGCTGACTTTGACAGCTCTGAGGGCAAAAAACGCTAACTTAAAACACGTATTTTCAGTTTACGCGGGCTAAAATTACAATTGTGAATGCAACTCTCTCATTCTCTTAACGCGCGCAACCTGTACATGTGAACAGTATAGGCTGTGTTATTACGAATAGAAAAAATGTTGCCCTCAGAGCTGTAAAAAAATAGGTTAATGACTTCATCTGCCCGGTCCCTCTTGCTTGAAAAGAAATGTGGCTGTGACAACTCCACAATTTACTATTTTGAAACCTTGTAGTGGCAACAGTGTGGGTTTTTGGATCTCTATGGTTTTTTGAAGTGCATGGGCGTACCCGTCCCCCTCTAAAAATAGTCAATGTCAGAGTTTTGCTTTTTACTTTATTAAATCTCAAATTTTATAGCAAAAACTTCTACATTTATGTTTAATGAAACGTTTTAAAGGTGGCTTAACGCTCAAAAATTCGCTTTTAATCATTTGACAATATTCTGTGATTTAATTTAGTATAGAAATGTCTCACCAAACTGGCATTAAAGGTATCAAACTAATCATTTTATAAAGTTGTTTTTTAACACTTCTATTACAGCCAATAACGAATTGAAAGAATTTTTCAGATGTTGTCGTGATGGCAGCATTAGGGCCATAAAAATTTCTATAAACGAGGGTTGGTATACGACGAATTACATGTACCTTACGGTTATTAACGAATTATTTTAGAGCAGCTAGCGCTTGCAACTCATACTAAAGATAAACAAAGTGATGTATGGGATAAGTGTTTCGATAAAGTTGTGTTACCGCTAGTTGAAGAGAATCAACCTTGCTACATTTTGTATCGGCTAGATACAAAAAATGATTTGGGATACGAGTGGTTATTTATTAGTTGGTCACCCGATACGGCACCAGTACGCGAAAAAATGCTGTACGCATCTACTAAGGCCAGTCTCAAGCAGGAATTTGGTAATGCACAGATTAAGGAAGAAATACGAGGATCGATAATGGTATATCGCCTTTCTCTTAGTAAATGTATGTAATCGTCATGATACCTTTTAGTCTGAAATTACTCTCGATGGCTATAATAAATTTAAGAAAGCGGCTATAGCACCAGCACCTTTATCTTCGAGAGAAGAGGAATTACAAGAGCTGAAACGGACAGAAGTGCACACCGACTATAACATCACATCTAAACAGCAGACACTGAATGGTGTCGCATTTCCGATTACGCAAGCTGCAGAGACAGCCATTTTAGATATGATACGAAATAGTTACAATTATTTACAGTTTAGAATAGATGTGGATGAAGAAAAAATTCATCTAGTAACTGCCGAAAACGTAAACATCGATAAGCTAAGTTCGAAATTACCAAAAGATTCACCTCGATATCTTTTATATAACTTCAAGCACACACACGAAGGCGATTACATGGAAAGTATAGTATTTATTTACTACATGCCCGGATATACTTGCTCAATTAAAGAAAGAATGTTGTATTCCAGTTGTTGTAATCCTTTCACTGCTACCATCGGTAGCCTAGGTTTAGAAATAGAGAAAAAGGTAATTCAAAAAAATAAATTTTCGTCTTTTCTTTAATTATATGTTTTAGATTGAAATCGATTCCGACTTGGAATTGACGGAGAAATGTTTATATGAAGAAGTTCATCCAACAAAAAATTTGCATCGTCCAATTTTTGCCAAGCCTAAAGGGCCTCCGGGACGTGGTCCTAAACGGATGATCAAGGGTCAAAATAGTTAAACAAAATTTAGCGCTTTATTTTTGTATTGAGTTTTTATTTATTATATGTATATTTAGCTACTTTACGCTCATTTATGAAATATATTCTTGCCTACTCATTACAAGGTGTTTTTACCTATGGTCCTTTGTTGACACAGATGATATAGGTTTATGTAAGAAAGTTAGTGTTTTACTTGAATTGGAGTATCTAAAGTACTTAAATCATTGGGACTTTTTTCCATGACAAGTTCACGTTCGATAAGAAGCGGTATTTGGTCTTTTTCTATATGTTTTTTGAATTCTTCGTCAAACTTGTCTTGTCTAACTTTAAGCCACTTGTAATTCCAATATCTTACTTCTTGCATTGTCATTCCGGTAAGACGGAGTAAATAACTTGTAACAATGCCCGCTCCTGATCCCAAGAACCCTCCTAAAGCATAAGATTATACATACTGTTACTATGCTGTTATGCTAACATACCTACTATCCCTCCGACAACCGTAGCTGTTGGTCCTAACTTAAATTTGTAAAGGGATCCGGCCACTGTTCCCGCCAATGTGTGTTCTAATATCCCATTTTTTCCTCTGTATGTTGAATACAGCGTGCTGACAATTCTGTAAATGATGTATCAGTTTGACCACTCCGAAATGATTAATTACCTTTACATATATGTCGTCGAAAAGAAAGTTAAGCGCCATCCCCATTTAAATGCACCTTTCGCAAAGCTAAGTGTCATACGATCTTGTAATTTTTTCTAAAATTTTGTAATAACGTCGAGAAATTTTTTGTTAAATTAATACAACCTTCGCTTCCAAATGACTAGTAAAGGTAGTTGCTTGGTTATTCTTAATAAAATCTATATAAGTTTCTCTTGTATGTGTCATTCCACCATATAACATACCGATTAAGCAACTGGTACAACTTACACTTATCATTGATTGCAATTCTGGAGTAAGTCGACCAAATTCACTGCAATAAGTACGAAATATAGTAGCCCCACAATATTTTTCAATAAAGTTACCCACTCTTTTCGGAATAGATAGTTTAGACGTTCCCAACCGGTCTCATTCTCAACAACGGTTAGATCTGCTTCTTTAACTGTTTTGAGATCTTTTGAAACATCATCAATTGGAAGTAAAGAAGACAGTAGTGTAAATTTTCCAAATTTTCTAGCGATCATTGCTATTTTCTGGATAGGTTATGTTGTTATGTAATTCAACAAGTTGTGCGATTTGCCTGTTATTAAAAATGCCAGGAATGCCAATATTGTAAAATGAAATATTCTAGGTCTACAATAATAATTTTCAGTTAATAGTATACAGGATGCTTATGCATTCCTGTAGGCTGTAATCCTGTAATCATCGATGGCTGTGATGGAGAGGTGGTGGTCAATGAATGGTTAAACGTGTGACAGTGGGGGAGACTAAGTGCTAAGGTGCATGGTGCATCTAATCTAAGATGCTGCACTGATTTACAAGACATTCGGTCGGTCGGTTGATGAAGGAAACAAACTGTTGAGTGACCTAATCCCTACCCGGTAATTAAGTCCTCACGAAAGAAAACAGACACGGATAAAATAAAACGTGTGAACGTTGTGAGAAAAAATAACTAACTGTATTAACAAAAAATTATTACAAAAAAATTAAAGATTTTTTCTTTGACATACTACACCGTCACTTTTTTTTACACACCCTTGATTCTTTTTCCAACATACATGATCTCGCAACACAAACTATTTTGTGTCATTTTTATTAGTTGTCCTCTCAGTAGTCTCAGTGTGCAGTTGTGCACAAGAACAGCAGATCCCCCCCCCCCCCCCCCCCCCCAAGTTTGCAACTGTGCGCAGCGTTACCCAACAGCTAACTAGCTAAGGCGGTAGTGTACGTGTGTGGAGCCAAGGTGGAGCCTCTAGAACGCAGCAAAATTCAATCTGGGAAGGCTATATTTATTCACAGTCCTCGTAAAATGATAGAGATATTTCTGAAGCACGGACAGGACGTATCCTCTTTTCCTATTCTTTTAATTATGGACTCACCTTTCTGCAATACCAACGTCGCGACGGGAAAGCTTCAAGTGAGGGAATTTACTCTCAACACAGCGACGCCTTGCTGGTACAGTAGGCTCTAGCATTTACACGCAACAGGCAGGGTCTAATACTGAAAACGACAGCTCTACGGGAATGATACACCGAATATAACAACCCTGGAATGGAACATTATGACATTTTCGAACCGTAGAAACAAACGGTCGTGGTGATACATACGACAGATACGGGGAGAGTTCGGGTCGTATCGGCCCATCATTTGTATAGGTGATGGCCCTATGGCCCTCATTACGGATTACCTGCCCGACAAACCATGACGAAGGGGAAGTGGCTTGATTTGCTTTGGTCAAGCCGTGTCCATATTTAAAGAAATCAAAGTAGGAGATTGGTTGAATTTTAGACGGACACTACATGATGCCATACAAGCAAAGGCAGATTCTTGAAGTGATTGCGATAATGCGATCGTTAGGTGAAGAGCATAGCATGGTTCTAATGGAAGAGGAAGCACCCCACAGAGCCTATCCCCCCTCCCCCCAGTTGACGGGCATATAAAAATCGAATCCCTCGCGGTGAAACTACACCGATGCGTATTTGGATTGGATCGACGTCGTCAATCACAGGGTCAAGAGATCCCAACGATGAGAGAACAAACGCGAAGAGCGCTTAAAGAGCTCGTTTGACACAGGTTAAAAATATGCACTCACATTGTTAATGTCATTTCAGAGGAAAAGTTCTGACATTATTATAAAGAACTGAACTTTCATATCATCCAACCACTAGGCCACATTTCCTATATTGTATTCCAGTGAGAATTGGTCAGATTAACGCCTAATGCAAGAAACAGTCTTATGCATAACATTAAGAACAAAACTATTAGAATCTCCAGCAACATAATAACCCAAGCCGAGCACAAGGCTAGGTGAAACTTGATGTTAGATTGCCGTCATGCGGGAGAGCCCCTCAGAGGACCATCTCGTAGTTTGGTGCGTTTTTGCACAGGGGTAACAGGAAAGAACCTGCTATCCAAGAAAGAACTTGTAGGCATACTTTTTGGGCACTGTTAACTAAACAAGCACATGCACCATATGGGATTTGATAGAATCACCTAAAACTAACCCTTTTCGTTTTCTTATTTATATTATAAATACAGGTTAAACATCATGTACCATCTATGTCATATGTTGGTTGCGTAAGTCACAATATCCAATGAACCATACCCAAGCCCCTCAGACCGCCTCCCGCATCTGATGTATATATTGTCTCAAAAGGAGTGGTGCATTGAGCCTCAGAATGGACATCTTCAAGACTAAACAGTCCACTCAATAAATGGCACCCAGGATGTTCGGCATACTGCAAGACGCCGAACCATACTTTTGATAAGATAGTCGATTCGTTTACTTCGATATTTTTATGTTATACCTTTGCTATGAATGGTACATATGTATAGATATGTGTTTATCTTAGATGTTTTTGTTTGTCATATGCGCATTTCAACTGTGACCTTACGACTCACACAAACTGCACATTCTGTTCCCTCTATAGAATAAAAACATTAACAGAGAACTACAGTTTCAGTTTTACTATTACTTATGAAATAATTTATTTGATTTTCAGTGTTACAATATACATATGTAGGTATCTCTATGGTAATAAACACAAAACTATACCTTTAGGTCATAATTATGTTAATATTTCACTTCTCGAGGTTCAAAATCTATTCATATCATAAATTAATTCTTCAAAATGGTAATTAAATGCAAATATTTAAAAAAACGCCATTACACAAGTTGAATGACTGTGATGAAATACAATTATGTATAAATGTTGCTTGATAATGCTCATCGGGGATTCAATGCCCATAAAAAGCTTTAATTTTGGATACATCTGGCAAACTGCCGAAGGTAAACGGTCGAGAAGATTTTTGCACTCAAATAATTGTACACAACTTAAGTGTAAGACTTGTGAATAAGTGGACTTAATGCAATACTTAAACAACAAACTGTTCTTTCTCATATAATATACTATAGAGCTGATTGCAATACATTACCTGAGTATTGTATTGTATTTTCAAGCCATTAGAACCATATTCCTCAAAAAGGCAACATCAATCTTCCTTTTTCATAAGCAAACTTCTTCTTAGACAACATTCAAAACTGGTGGATCAAAGCAAACGAAACTATGAACAGCAACATGTCATCATGTTAAATATAACAATGGTAAATCACATCAAGCAGAAATGCCAAATAGATGGGAAACACATTTTCAGTAATAGAAAGCAATTAGTAAAATGTGTACTAGATTCTGAGCCGGAGATCTCAAGTACCTAATGCCAGACAAGACTTTGTTATACAAAGATATTCTCCAACCGCTATAGACTTGATAATCAACGTTCTGTATTGCATACCAAATAGTCATACAACATCACATAAAACATTTCAACTGTGAAGAAAGTGATATTCCACTGTAGTGCTGACTATCACTAAAAAGAACACCCAACTCCCACACAGGAGAACTAAGAGATTCATCTTCTGATCATGACGATAGATTAATTTAAGTTTAGTGTTGGCTCATGATTAAGGTAATATGTAAGCGGCATAACTAAGCCATGTAAAACCATGAAAATAGGTAAATCTCTTCTGGGTATAGGAGTTAATAAAATAAATGGCACAATATACATAAAACTCTCATGGTAATAATAATAAGTCATATTATTAAAAGAGAAACAGCGTAGGTAATTTGTTTGTAAGTATGTAAATTCTAAAATTGTGCGAATTATTGCAAACAAGCAATTAAGTCCAACTCCATTTACGAAGTCGATAATTCACTAGTACCTTCAATTAAATATTAACAGGTACTTTGACTAGGTACATTAGCATTGATAGTTTGTCTTCCTCAAATATATTCTTATACTATCTTTTGTCATTAGTTACGTATTGCTTCAAATTTTTAAGGTACATGTCCTTAATATGACCGCAGTTTGTCTCACTGGTCAATTCCAAGTATGTTTCTAGCGACTGATAAAAATCATGGTAAATATCCATTCCTATCTGGAACTGTAAATAAATTTTAAGTATTAATTGTAACTACATATTAGAAAGTGATAATTACTTCTTCAAATGCACGATAAATTGACTGGAAAACAGGTTGTTTACCCGAATGGAAGAAACCTCTAGAGCCATGCAAAACGGCCACACCTTCTTTTTCTGCACTTTTACATACGCTCATATACATACAGTGATCAGGACGAAAATTATATCGACACGAATAGACATATAATTTATCTAAAAAATTCCAAATTATTTACGAAAATTCCAAATATTTTATAATACCTGGGTGATAATGAAATATGATATTAATAATATCTTGATCGCCCCACGTTATTTTTAATTTATATCTCTTATAGACTGGAATAACATACTCCACCCACAAGAAGTCCCTCATTTTCGTTAAATTCATTAGCATTACCCCCGAATTGACACCTATCATCATAATTTTTTAGTATTAATAAGTACAAGTGAGAGTATTACCTAATTTTCCGTAGTATGGATGTTTGGCAAACCTATTATACCAACCCGCATTAGGGTCTTCGTGTTCCGGAGCGAGAGCGGCCATTTGACTAGAATTCATGTTTGTGAAATACTTCCAGACGTCTTCCACGGGAGTGAGAAATAGTACATCTGTATCAACATACAGAATTGAATCGATGTCTTTAAGAACGGACTGAAACAATAATTTTTAATAACAGTTTTTGGCACTGGCCAAATGAACTACTTACTGGTAAAAATAGTCTTTGAGACGCGCAAGGTTTGAATAACTTCTGCCATTCTTTCGCTCCTTCTGTGGGGAAAGTTAGTGGAATTACTTTAAATGAAAAATTTATAATAACTTTCCATTCAGAGAGCTAAAGAAGTAGAGTACATTACCAACTGAATTATATACGATTTTAAGTTACCTTTTCGTTAAAATTTTGTATTAAATGTTCCTCAGTAACTACTATAAAACTTAACTTAACATTACTAAACATTATAGCAGATTTTATCATTGTTAAAGTTTCGTGTAATCGATCACCACAGGCAACAACAGCAACAGTAACATCGTTCCTATAATTTACCTATTAAATAACATTCGAATTAACAATGTTTACCTATTTAAGTTACTATTTCCCAATGTAATACTGTATTCGTTAATAATGTTATTAGTCGTTTCCTCTTCCTCTTCATCTTCATGTACTTTAGAATTGAATAAATTAAATCGAAAATAGTAAAATAAAATTAAAATTATCACTATAAAAATACAAAATCGTTTGAGAGAAATGAATTTCATATTTTAAGTGAGATTCCATAATAATATAACATTTTAAAATATAAATTTTAAATAAATGAATCACTTTTCAAATGTTCAGACATTTGTTTATTTATTGAACTATATAGTATATAGCATAGGTAATATACTTTTAGTATATAGTATAAAATGAAATCGCCCCAGGCTGTTAAGTGTTAACATTTGTAAAGAGGGCCGTAGTCTACTTTAGCCACAGATTCTTTTTGCACGTTGTGGTTGACTTAAGTCAGCCCTGTCAATAACACACCATTCGTTTTATAAAAATAATTTGACTCAGTTCTCAATAACCCTATTCGTTTTAAAAGCTTTATTTAAGTTTTATATTAACCTGAGGCAGAAATGTTTTATGACGCAAGCTTGACGCAAGACAATCACTTGACTAACCCTATGGCTGTTCAAAAAGAAAACACCTAGTGTAATCACAGAAGAAATACCATCCGAAGGTATTTCTTTTATGGTGTAACCTGTGCTTTAAGCCTCCGGTAATGGGAAGTATTCAGGAATATTTTAGGAGCATTACAGAAGTTTGGTGCGCGTCATCATAACAATTATTACGAAATAGATTGCTTCTAATAGCCGTTTTACATCAGGCAATTTCTTGAACAAGAAATTGAACAATTTTTTGAACAATCTAAATTGTGAAGAATATTGAATTGCTCAAAATATTTGTGTTTTATACTCGCACAATTTTTGGGACAATAATTGGTGTGGGATTCTGCGCATTTACGTGTTTATAAGTAATCTGACAGATGGTGGCATTTATTATTCGTCTTCGAGGTTAGTTTTGCCGTGGTTAATCTTCTCAATTTTTCTACTAAAACTAGAATTGATTTAAATTTAGCCAAATAGTTAATTCAGCAAACATTGTTGTATCAAGTATTTTAGTTAAAAAATTGTTGAAACGGCGAGTTTAAAAAAAAAGAAAGATACTTAAGTAAGTCGTAAGTGGCAGGCAAAGTGGCTGCAAAGAAGACAGGAGGCATGTGAAGTATTAAATATGTTACACACATACTTATAGGCAAATAAGCAAATTGTGTTAAAAATTGTCTCAAAAATAGAGCAGGTTTTAATTTTTACGACACAATCTAAAAGCAAGACAATATTACACTCAATTTGCTGTTTTAAACTACACAATTTAGATTGTTCCAAAAATTGTTCAATTTCTTGTTCAAGAAATTGTCTAATGTAAAACGTCTATAAGTTGACTGAAAGCCATTTGTAACTACAATAGATTTGAGACAAGGTTGTCCCTTGAATCCGAGTCTGTTCTCTGTGTACATAGGGGAAGGAGAAGTCAAAGTGGTGGGAGTAGTGATACGGTGGAAAGATGTGGTGTTAGCTTATGCGGACGACGTGGTAGTGATTAATGATTGCAGGGTCAGACGGAGGAATGAAGGAAATGTTAAGGACAGGGAGGAGTGGTGGGGGAATGGAAAGTGGGGAAGTGAAGACATTAAAGTGTGGAGGAGGTAGAGTATTTGGGGTACAGACTGAGGTACGATAACAAGGCTGAGGCGCAGGCGCAAAAGGGGGGAAAATATTGGGACAGGTACCTACGTATGGGGTTTGGGGGAGTGAGTGTTTGGGATTAAAGTGAAGAGGATGGAGTGGTTATTTGAAAAACTGGTGGAGAATGTAATTCTGTATGGGATGGATAAGTGTGGGGGTGGAGGGAAGGGAGGTGTTGGAAAGAGTGCAGGAAAGATATATTGGAGTTGAAAAGAGAGAGACCGGGATACATCGTGCATGAGGTTGAGGGAATGGGAAAAATAAAGGCAGGCAAACTGGCGATGAGGTATGAGGAAGGGATGGAGAACAGAGAGGGGGAGCTGTTGAAGGGAGGAACAATATGGACAAGAGATATCTACTATGAAAGGAGTGAGTATGCAAGGGAGGAGGCTCGGAAGAGAAGGGAAGGAGGATGGGAAATGAGCACAAGAGAGAACATTGTAGAAGGGATAAATCCATATGTCGAAAAGTTAATAGGTATAAAAATGTTTTATTCCACACTTAGATTTCAAAAAAAGAAACATTTAGGCATCGGAAAATTTCAGAAGTTAATAACTCAGCGGTTATTAAAAAATTTTTCAACAAATAAAGAACTAGTAGTATTACTACTAGTAGTACCTAGTATTAATAAATTTTGCGAAGCGTTTGCTACGGTAAGTTTCATTAGCAGTGCAGGAAATCTTGAAGAGAATGACAAAAAAATGATACATGGCAACACTGTTTCATTTTTTACATTTCCCGCTCATAAAAAATTTGCAGAACATTTTCCTTCCGTTAGCTTTATTGTACTTTTTTTGCCGTCAATTTTGATACGTATATTTGCCAAGTAAGCAGTTCAATAGGTAAATATGTAACGTTTCCTTATTAACATTAAAGTAATTTCACAAATTAATTTTGGACTGTAATAGAAGCCTTTAATTATTGTTGCAATTAACTCTTGGTTTTATTTAGAAATTTATGAGATGGTTCACTATTCCTTTGAAGAAGACTCTGCTGTAAACAGTTGTAAGGCCAAAGGGGAAAACTGGCATGTGCATTTTAAGGTAAGTATGTTTTTACCTAATATCCCAAGTAACACAAGACTGACTGTTTACCTGACACAGCCAAAAATTGGCTGCGACAACGTCATGCTGGCAGCACCTGAATGGCTGTATTTTGGCAAAGCTGTATAATAATAGCTTTACATTTTCGCTGTGGCAGAGCTTTCACGTAGACAATTTAGCTATAAGAATGCCATTTGGGTGTGATGGAGTACATTCACTGAACTCAATAATATATGAAAGAGCAAAGCCGTTGAAACTTGAAATCAAATGGGATGCGCGTGAAAAAGTGTGCACATTTGAAGAAAATCATAAGGTCGAAAATCGTTTAACTACGGGGCTTACGCGTTTGCGCAGTGGAAAATACCATGAAAATGCATCATGTGTTGATGTCGGTTGAAGTCAATGAACTCTACCTAATAAATTGAAGTTGGGTTAGAAAATTTTACGTGGTTTGTCTTCGTGAACAAGTGGATTAATTTGATTTATAAACGTTACAAGGGAGAAGGGTTTACAGTGGGTGTTATGGAGTTCATGATTAAAATACAGTTTTAGATAATATATAACAGCTGTTTTATTTGTTTGAACTCTAATTTATTACGGCGCATGATCGGGAGCCCCGTGCGCGTACTCAATTTGTATCACTTAAATTTACAACTTTGCTCTTCCATATACAGGGTGTCCCAATATTCCGTGGACATAGAGCTACAGTAGGTTTGTGGGAACAAAAAAAGTCGAATGGGCTAAACTTACCTATATACTAGAGTACATCGTTAAGCCGTGAGAGGGCGTCAAAGTTGGAAGAATATTTTTGTTTTATTTTAATAAATCGGAAATTCTTTGATCGATTTTTTTAAAATTTGGTTTGGGCACATATCAATGAAGGAACTATGTTTTTAAGTGGATATCAATTTAACTGAATTCCGGGAAGGGTGAAAACTACCCCTACCGTTCGATACATTTAATGGTAACTTTTTGTGGGTCGTAGGAGTGCTTTAATTTTTTGTAAAAAGGAAGATACATTAATTTTCTGTATTTTTCGTCTCTTACAAAAATGGCGTATCTCTTTTAGTTTTTGAGTGAATCACACAATAGTCACAATAAATGTTCAATACGACCACAACCCCTTCGACCCTGCATAAATTAATTGTACGCAGGAAACTGAAATTTTTTGTAAAAAGGAAGATACATTAATTTTCTGCATTTTTCGTCTCTTACAAAAATGGTGTATCTCTTTTAGTTTTTGAGTGAATCACACAATAGTCACAATAAATGTTCAATACGACCACCACCTCTTCGACCCTGCATAAAATTCTACGCAGGAAACTGAAATTGACTCTTCTCAACAGGCGTTGGTCTTGCAAAAAGTTCACAGCATCTTGAGAAGAGTCAATTTCAGTTTCCTGCGTAGAATTAATTTATGCAGGGTCGAAGAGGTGGTGGTCGTATTGAACATTTATTGTGACTATTGTGTGATTCGCTCAAAAACTAAAAGAGATACGCCATTTTTGTAAGAGACGAAAAATACAGAAAATTAATGTATCTTCCTTTTTACAAAAAATTAAAGCACTCCTACGACCCACAAAAAAGTTACCATTAAATGTATCGAACGGTAGGGGTAGTTTTCACCCTTCCCGGAATTCAGTTAAATTGATATCCACTTAAAAACATAGTTCCTTCATTGATATGTGCCCAAACCAAATTTTAAAAAAATCGATCAAAGAATTTCCGATTTATTAAAATAAAACAAAAATATTCTTCCAACTTTGACGCCCTCTCACGGCTTAACGATGTACTTTAGTATATAGGTAAGTTTAGCCCATTCGACTTTTTTTGTTCCCACAAACCTACTGTAGCTCTATGTCCACGGAATATTGGGACACCCTGTATAATAGAGTTCAGTGAGTACATTACAGCCAAATGAAATTCTAATATACAGCTACATAATATATTATAATATGGTAATTCCAGCCATTTAGCTGCCGCATCGTCCATGACAGCCACGAATATGACCACATAACAGCGATTTGGCTGTAAGCAGTGGCCCTAGGCCTGTAAGGTTTGCCGCCCCATAAATTAACGAAAAAAACGTAAAAATCGGATAGTAATGAAAAAAGGTCATACAAACGAATAAACACCATTTATTAAATATTTACATTTTTTTGCGATGCACAAATTGGTTGACAAATTCGTCAATGCAATAATTAATAGATTTTGTTAAGTCAGCTTCTATATTGAGGACGGTTAAACTGTTCAAACGTTCTTCGCTTATACGGGAACGTAGATAATTTTTTATTCTTTTGAGCACGGAAAACGAACGTTCTGCAGTACAATTTGTCACTGCAGTGCACAGAAACATACGTAATGCTAGGTATTTCTGTGTATGGAAATGCTTCCTTCAAATCATTTTGCTTCATAATTAGATAAAGTTGCCTTAAACTCATTTTGTTATCATTAGCCGTCATGAATTGTTTTAAAAGAACACATTCTTCTTGTAAATCATCTTCGATATCAATAGGGTATAATTTTTGGAGTTTTATAGCGTTAACTCTAACTTCCGCTTCAGACATTGTCTCCAATTTGCATAAAAATTTGTAAACACTACTAACACTGATAGGTAAGTATTGAGAATATTCACCAAATCCTAATAATTTGATGCGCTGATTAGAAACAATTTGAAACAAGTGACGAGCAAATTACGTGCTATTGTTTTCATTCCATCAACCACCCCCGCCCGCGCCCTTCCGAGACGCAATAAACACGCCGGCGCCAGCCCGGGCCCTTGCGCGGCTGCAACACGATCGCCCCGCGCTTTTGTTCTAGTTACTTTTTTTAAATTTCTTTAGGGAAGTCAAATAAAAAAGCAATTAAATAAAATATAAATAACGATTATCAAAGGCGCTTAAACAAATCAGCGAGCACGTGGCGGCTAGCGCCCCCCTCGCAGCGTATCGCCCTGGACCATAGCCCCCTTGGCCCTAGGGTAAATACGCCGCTGGCTGTAGGCGTTAAGTGTTAAGCTGGATTTATAGTGTCGGTATCGGTATGCAATAAGAAATAAGAAATAGCAGTAAGAAATAAAAACGCATTTATAGTTCTTTATCGGTAACAGAGTAGGCATGCGCATTGCGGGTTTAATTTAAATTATTACTATGTTTATGGTACGATTCTTAGGTTACCTAAGGTACGATTGTAAAATTAAAATCAACTTGGCGTAATATTTTCCCATCGATTCTTGAATTAAGTATATATTTCACTCAAATATTTCTTTAACACCTGATTTATATTGATGTTATCTGTCTTTTCTTAGCTCGTAAGCTCACGGCTGTATACGAATATTCCCGATTCGGTAACGGTAACGGTAAGAAATAAAATTGAACCAATTCCTTATTTCTTATTGCTTATTTCTTATTTCTACTATAAATGCTATACAGGTTATCCATAAGTTCATTTCCTTACCGCTTATTTCTTATTTCTTATTGCATACCGATACCGACACTATAAATGCAGCTTTAAGTACCAAAAAACAGCCTGATCATTACCTAACCCCATAATTTACTTTTGCTTAATATATTTCACCCATTGAACTCTATTAGTATAGTTCAATGATTTCACCTCAAATTTGTTTAGGAAGTTTTTTTTTTAAATATACGGGGAAAGAATCAAAATGTAGGCATACCACTTATAACGCCAAAAATTGTAATTCACTTAGTATGGTCTGCCTCATAGTATATCGTTTTGAAATTGCCCTGTCATAAAATACCTAGAGGTCCCCTTTGTTATTACAATCAGGTAGGCATTTAAAACGTGTTATCTACACTAACAATGCAGATTAGAAAATAAATCTTTTAATGAGGTAAATTTCAAGACGATATACGTTGAGATAGACTTTACATGTTATGTTACAGTTATGATTATGACACAGCATACTACGACATAATAAATTGTATCAAAGAACGGTATATAATCCGTTCTTTGATTGTACTAACAAAAGTATGGCGACGCGACATGCGCCAAGAAATTTTGTTTTGGCGGGATCGGGGAGTTTCGCTTCTCTATTATGTCTTCTGTGGTATTTTGTCTTTGGTGTAGTCACTAATTAAACATGTCGATCGAATATTAGTTGCTCTTGCTTATCTGCCTAGACAAACAATGTCTAGGCTTATCTGTGAGTGAATTATGCTGCATTCACAACAACAAAATTAACCTGTAGAATTAGTATCTTGAATTAGTAGTTAACGATACCGGAAAATTAACATTCACACAAGTTTCAATTTATCATTAAAATTAGTACGTACATTGGTCTGCCATCTAGTATTAGTTAATTAATAAGTTTATTAATGTTGTGGTATTCATATTGCAAATCAAACTATAATAATTTTAATTTTTTAGTTAGTGTACAACTGTTATGACAACACTATTTTGTCAGTGCAATGTCAATAATCAATTTGTAGTTCCCTCCTTTATCTATGTTGTAGTTCGTACAAATCCAGCGCAAGCGCAAATCTACAGAATGCGTAAAATTAATACGTGAAAGTTTGGAGTTTGCAAACATCAACTACTAATTTTAAGCGACCCTACTAATTTTACCGTTGTGAACGTTTTCGGAGAATGAATATTGCTAACTTCCACGTATACAGACTAATTATACTGCAAGTTACTAATTTTGTTGTTGTGAATGCAGCATTAGCCTAGTACGGTGCGCACCGAAAAAGACAGTGGAATGCGCTGCCCTGGATCAGGGCAGTTTTAGCAAAGAATATTAACGTTAATATTCTTTGGTTTTAGTGCGCACCACTGCAGTCAGTGGAAAACGCTATAAAACAGTACATGAGTATCATTACGATCAGTGATCAGGGAGGATCCCTGGGGTCGTATTCTCGAGTTCACACGACATATTTCGATCGTGAAACATGTCGAGCGATAAATATCGCATGCGAAATGCTTTTCATTCGAAACCGTATTCTGGAATTGTCCTCTATAATATTTTACAGATGTCGAGCGTTGTGAGAGTTGTCGTAACTTAATGTTACAATCCGACCAATAACAATTCGGCATTATTTTCATATTTCAAACATTAAAGTCACTAAATATTCTATCAAACATGTGCAAAAGGCGCCAATGGTCGCGGTATTCAACTAAAAATGTGTTTTGAGGTTTTGACGTTATTGTTGCCCTACTCTTCGCTTGTAGAAATATAATTTTCAAAATGAAGAAACGCGTTGGGTACATTTCTAACGAACAAAAAAATACTTTAATGGAATTGATGGATAAATATCCAAACTTAATTAATGGAAGATTTTCGGCTACTTTCACAAAAAAAGACGGCCAGAATCAGTGGCATGAAATAGCATCGATATTAAATGCTATTCCGGGTGCAAAAAAGGATTGGATACATTGGCGAAAGGTAATTAAAAATAAAGTACTATTTTAAAGTAAAGAGTATTAAGAGTGTATAATTAGTGACGTAATTTATTGTAATATTTCAATATTTCAACAACTTCTACAGCAGCTAACATCGCCAATTCATCTAAATTCGCCATTTCACTTAAGCAATAATACTTATGTACTTAACGAAAACAACACATAATATTTGAGAATGCTGAATAATAAACAATTCAACGTTTGCGGTTTGTTACGGGAAACGGCTAGGTTATACCTAATGCGCATGTATCGCATGCGAGATATATTTTTCACTAGAAAAATAGCGCTCGTTGAACAACAATCGAAAATTATCGTATGCGAAAGTTCAAGAATACCAATAGTGGGCGTAACCCTCTGAAATCGAAAATTTTCGCATACGACACATGTCGAGTGAACTCGAGAATACGGCCCCTGATTACGATACTCAGTTGAATGTCGTAATGTTGAACTTTATACCGGGTGTTGATCTGGCCGCTCGGTAATAGCATTTTACATGTAGAATCTTGTCTATGCAATTTCCTGCTCCCCTAATTGTTTTAGGGCCAAAACATATAAGAGTACAAAAGTGTTCACCACTAAATAAAATGCTACCTGAATGGTATGTTTTCTCCAACAAAAATTCTTACTGTAAGAAAGAAAATGAAGTATTAAATGTTTAATTAGAATGTGCAAAAATAGTTTTTCTCCGCAACAAGTGGAGGAGTAAAAAAATATTTAAGGGCGATATAACGGTGACTACAGAGGTTCTTAAATTCACAGATCTTTGAAATATAGACATTTTCAGAACACTTACCTTAAGAATTAAAGTTCAGAAACGGACAATTATATTTTAATTATAATTGTTTACTAATTACATACTTCCCTTATGTGATTGCATCACATGGTGCTAAATATATTAAATAATTACCTACTTACCAGTACTGGATCGAATGAGTAGATATTTGTCCATTTCTGAACTTCTAATTCTTCAGGTAAGTGTTCTGAAAATGTCTATATTTCAAAGATCTGTGAATTTTATTATGTACTAATTACACACTTAATAAAGAGCCTTGAGAAAGACTGGACCCCCCCAGTCAAAACGTTGGCAAGTTGAATGAAGTACTTGACAACTCCTTCAGAAGGTCTCCATCGTGGAGAAAAACACCAAAGTCGATTACGAGGAGCTTCATCTACGCTTCATCATTAATGTAAAGCATGGTTGTAAACATCCTAATGATGCATGTTGGTTTCAGAGTTGGGCAAGATTAACAACATTCCTGTGATTTACAAAAAGCAAAAGGAATATAATTTATAATTATTGTATCATAATAATGAGCACAACTTGATCTCTTCAAAAAGTTTAGTACCAAATTTATTAGAACGGATGGTACTCAAACATTCAGTTGATCACTATGTTATTCATGTGTAATGATCAGCATAGAGAAGGGGTTGCATGTTTTTTATGTTGACAAACAAAAAGGTTACATACATAAATGAAGTGTCCAACTATGCTATACAAGTTGTATCGACCCCTTACGAAATTCGGTTAAGCCGAATATATCAAATAGTAATTGAGTAAAAACGTATTGATAGTTTGCGATAACTATCATTATATTGAATTAATACCGAAAAGCAGACCAAATGGTACATAATTATATAAAAACAACAAATGTATGTAGGTACATATTATTTTTTAACCATAATAATGGTGTAAGTCGCAGTAATAAAATTAAATAAAATCGCTAAAGTAACTACTCACGAAACTGAATTATACTAGATGTCCGAATAGTGTACATTCGGAGTTTAAAGTGTAAATGTTTCAAATGAAATCTGTTTCAATAAAACTAAGCTATAACGCTATAACTAGAATTACATTATATACTTATACAGAGTGACCCCATAAATTTTAAACTAAGTAAATTATTTGAAACGGTAAGTTTAATAAGACAATATTGAGGGTAAATTAAAGTATTTTTAAAATATCATTTCTGTCCCAATAAAACTAAGATATAACCAAGGCTATAACTGGAAATTATGGCATATCTTTTAATGATGGAGTAGTTTCTCCTTAAGGTATTTTTCCCCTGGAGACCTTCTCTAGAGTTTTATTTGGAAATGGGTTAATGAAACATCGTCTCCAGGTGAAAAATTAACCCAGTTCCAAATAAAACTCCAGAGAAAGTCTCCAGGGGAAAAATACCCTAAGGAGAAACCACTCCATCCTTAAGGTCCATAAGGTCCATAGGGGTGTACACATATACCTTTTAATGTATAATTCTACATTTTTTAATTAATTTAATTACCCAGTTAATTAAATAATTTAAATTTTTTAAAGGATCTAGAAAAATTTTTAATTGCAAACATTGAAGTAGAGATTTGTTAAGATTCTCGTAAAAAACGAATACATTTATTATTCAATAGTAAGTAACAGAGGTATCACCTCGGGTATCACAGTTGCGAGATCATTGAAAAATGCAAACAATGGTCGATAGGGGAATTAGGGGATAGGTACTTGATCACATTCGTAAATCTAAAAAAATAAAATTGATTTCCCAGTTATGGAACTGGTAAGCGAAAAGGATACAAAGAAGCAGGGTAAACCTGTAGGTACCTATAATTTTATATTTATCAGATTTATTGATGGCTACTTTCATTTTCTTAACACCATGGGATTAATCTACCTACCCAATATTAAAACTACATTATCCACAATTCATCATGGATCGTATCAAACTACACCCATTATCATTGTAACCACAGTTTATTTATCAGCAACCCATTATTTAGTTTTCTGGAACAGTTGGGTGGTACCAATGTGAACTTTCACATGTCTCAGTAAACAGTGTGTAGTGAATTTGCACTGATTACATTTAAATTCTTCTGTATTATGATGCACTTTTATATGATTTATAAAACTACCTTTCCATTTTGTAGCAAAACTGCATTGTACACATTTAAATTCTTCTTTCATATGTCTCATTAAATAATTTTTCCGTCTTGTGACAAAACTACAATGATGACATTTAAATTCTACTGAATTATGATTCCCTTTCACATGTCTCAGTAAATGTTTCAATTTTGTGGTGAAGTTGCACTGATTACATCGAAATTCTTCTAAAATCCAAACCATGGCACGCTTTCACATGTTTCAGCAAATATTGTTTCGATTTTGTGGTGAAGTTGCACTGATTACATTTAAATTCTTCTAAACCATGACAAACTTTCACATGTCTGCTTAAGGATTCTTTTGATTTTGTGGTGCAGTTGCATTGATTACATTTAAATTCTTCTGTTATACGATGCACTTTTATATGACTTATTAAGCTACTTTTCCATTTTGTAGCAAAACTGCATTGCACACATTTAAATTCTTCTGAAGTATGGCACACTATCATATGTCTCACTAAATAACTTTTCCATTCTGCAGTAAAATTGCATTGAACACATTTAAATTGTTCTACAGTATGGTGCACTTTCATGTGACTCACTAAACCGTATTTCAATTTTGTGGTGAAGTTGCACTGATTACATTTAAATTCTTCTAAACCATGACAAACTTTCACATGTCTGCTTAAGGATTCTTTTGATTTTGTGGTGCAGTTGCATTGATTACATTTAAATTCTTCTGTTATACGATGCACTTTTATATGACTTATTAAGCTACTTTTCCATTTTGTAGCAAAACTGCATTGCACACATTTAAATTCTTCTGAAGTATGGCACACTTTCATATGTCTCACTAAATAACTATTCCATTTTGTAGTAAAATTGCATTGAACACATTTAAATTGTTCTACAGTATGGTGCACTTGTATGTGACTCACTAAACGATATTTCAATTTTGTGGTGAAGTTGCACTGATTACATTTAAATTCTTCTAAACCATGACAAACTTTCACATGTCTGCATAAGGATTGTTTTGATTTGGTGGTGCAGTTGCATTGATTACATTTAAATTCTTCTGTTATACGATGCACTTTTATATGATTTATTAAGCTACTTTTCCATTTTGTAGCAAAACTGCATTGAACACATTTAAATTCTACAGTATGGTGCACTTGTATGTGACTCACTAAACGATATTTCAATTTTGCGGTGAAGTTGCACTGATTACATTTAAATTCTTCCGAATTATCATGTGCTTTCATATGTCTCAATAAGCACTGTTTCCATTTTGTGACAAAACTACACTGCTCACCTTGATACTTTTTCGAAATTTCTAGAGATGCAACCGAATTTGTAGTTTGTATTTTACTTTTACAATTTTTGGAAAGATGTTTTAAAACCCCTTTTGTAGGTAATTGACATGGCGGGTCATTTTCGGAAGTTGTAACACATATATCCAATTCGCGTTTTACACTTGTATCAGTTTTATCATGATGAGAAGATAGTCCACGATTTAAAAGTGGCACATTGGAGCCTGTAATAGAATCATTAGATTCATGCTTTAATGATATACCATAATGATCTTCGTTTATTTCATAATCTTGTGTTGTAAGAAAGGAATTTAATTCTTCCTCCTGCTTTAGTTCTACTTCTTTAATTTCAACATGAGTTCCATCACTGGTTAAGTTGATTTCTGTTAATTCCAGCTGTGATTCTTCTTTGATTTTCTGCATTTCTATGTAATATTCGTTCGACATGTTTCACTGCTACAGTACTTGCACAAATTACACACATACGTAGTTTGTGAGTACTTGTACTAATACCATAAACATAAAATAAAACCTTTTATGACTAATATACCATTCATTACCATATAATAAATACAGTAGGTAAATAAAGTAGTTGAAAAAACTAATTTACTTTCAACCCGCGGAACTACTATGTTACATTTCAACTACTTTCCAAATGATTTACTTTTTAGATGAAATACAACATATCGTTTTCCTAAAAGCCGCTTTACACGGTGCAAGACCGTGCAACTTTTTCATGAAACATTTGTTATACGCATGCGCATGTGAAATTTTTTTACCATCCATGCAAGATTTCTTGCATAGCATTGAATTAGAACATGTTGTAATTTTTCTTGCATTGCACGTGAAATTTTAGTAACAATGTTAGTGATATTTAGCCTGCCAACTTTAAAAAATCATTATTCTGTACCAGTGATTAATACTTGAATTGCTGAAAAATGAATGGGAAAATGTTTTGTAGTGGCAACAAGTATACTTTGAAATAAAAATTGCACCGTCTTGCCACTGGCATCGTGTAAAACCGACAAAAAAAATTCTTGAAATGTTAATCGCCTGTGCAAGTTTTCTTGCATTGCATACCATGCAATTGCACCGTGTAAAGCGGCTTTAATAACATGCTTTTCTAGCGTATTGCAACTTGCAAGACCTTTGATTATAGTACGGAGAATTACTATGCAAAGCGATAATGACGATTAGAGAATATTCTATAGTAGATTTTTTTATATCAAGGAAATCGTCGTGGAATGTCAGGATTTTATAAAGGCAAGATCCTTGGAGTGCTATTTGATTCTAGGTTAATAACTTTCGAGTGTCACATGGAAAATGTAATCATTTATTAGTTTAAAACGCTAGGGTTTGTCATTAGAAACTCGTAATCTCTGTCCCTTTAATAAAACTTTATAATAATTGTGTATGTGAAATGCAAGTTGGAATACTGTTCGTTGGTTTGGTCTCCATATATTATTATTACAGTATATAAAGACGGACGTATACTGTGTTATTATTATCCTTTACCCTTATACCCAGAGGTGTCGGGTCTCAGAAACGTTTCCTTCCATAACTACTTACATTTTAAATAAACAAATTTATCCTTCATTCATTCCATACACGATATTATTAAAACAATGCAATATTCAACCTCTTGAAACTAGATGACAGCTAAATTCTATGATCCTATTGTACAGAATGATACACACCGAGGTACTCTGTTACCTAAAATCCACGGTCTATGCTTAAAATCAATATTGTTGTAGGTACCACGATCTGGTAGTAGGCGCATAGGTACAAACTTCTAATGAACTCGCCTATCTATATCTATGTAGCCAGAGGTGGGCGGGTAAATATTTGAAATAAATCCATTTGAAATGCCTATTTAAAATAGAAAATAGCATTTTGTATTTTATATTTCAAATACTTTCTTGTAATTAAAAGTATTTTATATTTATTATTTGAAGTAGAAGACAAAGGTATTTTCTATTTGAAATATATTTTTTCGATTATGGTGTATCGAGCATCTGTTGTATAATAATTACGACCTATTACTGAAACTTTAAGATCAATTTATTGCAAGGTTCAAGGCATACATATTATGGAGAGCTAATTCTTCCACATTTAATTCGCTTACATAAAAATTTAAAAACTTTTGAATTAGGTAAAATATTTTAAATTTTGCTCTGTTCTTGTGACAACATTATTAAACAGTTTGCAAAATAGGTTTAAAGATTATCTATCACTCTCATCGGCAGTTAATGATGCTTTTTTAAATTGCGTTTCGTTTCACAAGACAATAAAAATACATGAAAAGCATTTTTTATTTAAAAACTTATTTGAAATGCCTATTTTTCATTTTGTATTTTAAATAACAACGGTCAATTCTATTTCTATTTTGTATTTTAAATATGTAGAACTAACCTATCTTATATTTTCTATCTTAAATGCTTTTTGAAAACCATTTTACCCACCTCTGTTAAAATGTAGCATGTGGGCTGTAAATTGGAACAAGTCGACATATTTGAAGAGAGTCTAAACCTGTGCAAAAACAGGTCCTTACTTGGGTTATATGTACCTACTTATCATTTATGGCGGTTTAGTGTATTTTTGTCAATATTCACTAGTATGTAGGTACTGTATAGGAGCACAATTCACAAATGAAAAGTTTTATATGTCCATGATGGTGTCCACTGACCTGTATCTTAAAGGACTGAGCATTCTAATGATCCCCTCCACTATTTTTGAAGCAAATTGAAAACCGGTGTTTTAAGGTGCCAATTAGTAATTTAGGTTTGTTGTGTTGGTGATTATTGGTAACACTGTAACTAATGTTTTTATTTACATAAACATAACCTTGTTTCATACGTAGTATAAACTACGTTTATGCATTGCAATAAAATACAATTTTTAATAATTTACGTTTTTAAATAATTATGAGCCTGTAATTATACTACTTTTCACCAGATATTAAGCATATAGATTAGAACAAGCTAAACTGTAACAGCTGATACCAGTACTACCAACACATTATAAACACCGAGCTACCATCATTATATAACTAACGCATTAGTTGGCACCTGAAGTAACTAATATTTAGGTGGGGCTTGTTTGCTTCAATGTTGTATTGAAGAATGCTCAGTCCTTTATGATACAGGTCAGTGATGGTGTCCCAGAGCAAACATCAGTCCACCCTAAAAATCTTTGTAAATAATTTTTTAGCTAAAAAGCTGCATCTACACGTTATGTTTCTCTCACTTCATTCCTGCTCATACCTGCTATGCATCAAAACACATATTGACAAGAATGGGGTGGTGTCTCCTTTCATTCGGGTCTAGTCGATCACAAAGAAATCATTATTACAATTGGTCCAAAATATTGGAGTATGAGGCATAGTTTAAGTCTTAAAAATAAACTGATTTGTTAAAGAATCAACCCAAAAAGGAACAAATCAGGTTGTTACAAAAACCCAACGTTTTGACACTTGATAACAAATTGATAATGCCATACATGGTGTCGAAACACGTTGGGAAGATTAGAGGGGAAGCAACTTAGATTTGATTGTTTTAAATTAAAAAAAATTGTTTTTTGTTAACTTATTTATCTTTGTAAATAAATATTTCAAATATGCGACCTACGACTGGAAAGGAGATTAACAATTCTTTATTTATTGATACAGTGTGAAAAATATAGCAGATGCCATATCTGAAACAGAGACCTGTCCGAAGTAATATAATAATAATAATATAATATAATAATAATAAGTAAAGTAATATGTACCTATAGCTGTTTGCAGGCCTTTTTTAGTTCCATAGCTTGGTTATCTAAATTTTTTTCCATTGCTTTCTGTCCTTAGTTTCAGTTTCCTACCTTTTTCTCCTTTAAATCTATCTGAAGTAATATTGAAATATAAAAATTCTATTTTACAGAATACATACGAGACAGCCAACATGCTACGAAGAATGCCATTAAAACGTGCCTATGCATATTTGAAGAACGTTATTGCTCATAGGGAATGTGTACCGTTCAGACGATTCAAAGGTGGCGTGGGAAGGTGTGCACAAGCAAAGCAGTTTGGAACGGTTCAGGGACGCTGGCCAAAAAAATCCGCAAAGTTTTTATTGCATCTCTTAAGAAATGCGGAAAGCAATGCAGAATACAAGGGAATGGATGTAGATCAATTAGTCATTAGCCATATACAGGTTAATCAAGGACGCGTTTCAAGAAGAAGACGCGCATTTCGTGCACACGGTAGAATTAATAGCCATGTTTATACTCCGTGCCATATCCAAATGTATCTGATCGAGGAAGAAAATTGTTCAAAGATCCGAAAAAGAATCAAGAATAAAGGAGCAAAGAACGTTTCCAATAATTAAAGTTGTACTTGTGTTCTTTTTCTAAATAATGTGTTCAATAAAGTTTTGAGTTAATCATTGTTTAAATTGATGGTAATATAGTGGCTTCCTGAGTCATAGTGCCTTAACATTCGCTAGCTTTTTCTATGCAGAAGAATACTACCGTTAAGTGTTATACTCTGTTTGTGCATTCTTCATTCTTCTAATTGTTATAACTTTCTTTCAATTCCAATCTTTCTCAGTTGGTACATTATTTATATTCTGCAATTCCACTGATTTTGCTTAGTTTATCACGAAAGAAAGAGATAGAGATACCCATTCGTTGAGGGTTGCCTAACTTGGCTGTGGCTTCAGTGTTACTTATTAGCGTTACCTTTCCAGTTGCGTATAGCGTAGACTGCGTAGAGTTCAATGAGTTACATATTAACCTCAGGCAGAAATGTCTTATGACGCAAGGCACTTCAATTACGTGATAATTGTACCTAACCTTGTGGCGGTGCAAAAAGAATTCACCTAATAAATCGAACGCACTAGAATCATTTAAAACTAGCGAGTCAAAACTTAACATATACGATACCACAGACAACAATTAAATTAACATGCCCCCTGTGAAGAAATGGACTGATTCAATTTCATTTGTACGTATCCTGATTCCGAAATACCATGTATATTACAAGTGTTCTTTGCGCAACTTCACCTCATACTTCTCTTTCATCACTATCAAAACTAAAACTGTCAAAAAGCCAAACAAATTAACTTTTTTGTTGAAAACTATCAACAAAGTATTTAATTTAATTGATTCTAATTTTTGAAATAAAGTGTCCTCGAACTTCAGTGCCTAGTTCTACTGGCAGCCTTTATATCAAAGACAGCCGCCTTAAGGCCGTACAAACGATTGCAGGAAACATAAGCATATTACGAAATACAGCCGTAAGTTTTTGTATTACAGTCTTGAAAGTAAATGAACACATTCGCATGATTTTCAGTTCACAATTTCTACAAATGGAGAAGACGGAAATTGTCGACGAAATTGGCCACACATTTTTAACAGAGCAAGGTTATATGGTTCATGCCGACGATATTGAGGGTAATTATTTATCATTTAGTTACACTTCTCTTTACCTTGTTTGTTTCGGTAGATGATCAACTAACCGCAGAAAATACGGACGATTCAAATCACGATGCTGCCGATAAGTTAGGAACACCGCTTCGCGAACAGGATAGATTTTTACCCATAGCTAACGTTGCCAAGATAATGAAAAAGGCGATTCCTGAAACTGGAAAGGTACTACTAACCGTATCTGAGGTGGGGGGTCGTACTGTATGTAATTTTTAGATTGCTAAAGACGCTAGGGAGTGTGTACAAGAATGTGTGTCGGAATTTATTAGTTTTATCACTAGTGAAGCAAGTGATAGGTGTCACATGGAAAAACGTAAGACAATTAATGGGGAAGATGTACTTTATGCCATGAGCACCTTAGGTTTTGATAATTACGTTGAACCGCTTAAAATATACTTGCAAAAATATAGAGAGGTTAGTTAATCGTTTCGAAATTATTTTTTAATGCATTTATATTTTGTAGGCGGCGAAAACTGAAAAAAATTTACATTCCTCCGAAATTCTGTACGAAGAAGTGCCAGAAGATCCGTTTAGTAAGTGTGTTACTTTGGTGATAAATCATCCATAATCAAATGATGTTGAGATGCATTTTAGATTCCGGCACCGTTCTGACTACAGAAAATGGACCTGCAGAAACCGTTATTTACACATATCAGGATAATAATGTGCATCAGTTTCAATTAGGCTAGATTTATTTCTTTGTCTTGTTAGGTGTAGCTTCTGCCAGTACAAATATTTGTGTGACATTTTTCCAATGTTTGTCTAATATTTGAAATATGTTTTGTCGTAAGGAATGCAAAGTGTTCATTTTAATGTAATTTATAATAAAGCTAAATTACTATTAACTCAATTGTAGTATCTTGCAATTTCGATATATAGCTACATATCTGTAACATTTCATTGATGTATCAGTTTTAAGAATTTCATACCTAAAAAAGCAATAAATGTGTTGTATTATATGGTTAAATCTCAACTGTATTTACAAATCTTAAATAGATGAAGCTGTTTAACAAGTTGAAAAATTACTGCCAAATAAACATGTCAACTATAAACCATTTTAATCAACCCACTAAATACAGGTATAAAATCCTTTTGAGTGCATTATATGTATATTTAACAGAAAAACAAAAAATATCGAATATACAAAGTTACTTAACTACATTTCATATTCAGACGACGCCTATTTGGTATGTTAATATGTTATACATGGTGTAGAATAGGGATTTTAATATCAAAATCTTAATATTCGATTCTTTGCTTCCCTAATTATTTTAGACAAAAAGCCTATTTATCTTTTTTGTAGAGACAAACATTCCTAATCTACTGATGTTACTTATTCAGAAAGCAAACATTTAAACAAATAAAATTTTCCACTTTCTTAAAAATCGGTGATGTCTTGAAATTGTTAACAGGTATTAATTTAATAAAAAAATAAACTTTTACACAATGCAACTAAAATCGTTTAATTAATAATACTAAATAAATAAAGTGACTTCATTTAACGTGTCTGAATCTTGCTGCAACAACACTCAGGCTCAAATTAGATAAAATGACACTCATTGACCATGATACAAATAAACAAGATATGATCGATTGCCGTCCCAAATTCGTCCGGCTTGCGCATGACGTCACACGGTGCTGAATAAATAGATTTGAGGCTTTTACTAATAAGACAGTAAAGTTTCCTTATGCAATTTTAATATAAAAAGTTAATTTATGGATTTATTGATTACTATTTTACGACGATTAAGGGTAAATAGCACATTTGATTCTTAAATATGCTTATATTACGTACTTATACGTATAGGGATTTTTTTAAGTTACAGGATTTTAAACAGGAAACACGCGAGAATTGTGGACTATTAAAAACACATTAAAAAACATTACATTATTTGTAAAATGTTTTGAGCCATTATCACTACTGTTACACCCGGAAACTGCACACCGCATTTTAAACCAAAAAGGTTTGTAAATCACTTGACGCACAACAAAAATTTACAAGAAAAAGAACGGCGGTAACGTCACATAAGCCAACGCGATTATTTGAAATCCACCACCGCATGACGTAATCATGACTCCGCCCACATGCGCAATATCATAAAATGTTTATTTGTATCATGCTCATTGACAGATAAACAATCGTTTTTACGTCGACGATTCCATGGCACCACTACCTATTTCTTTACCAAAGTATCACTTTTACTTTTCAATTGTTCTTCATGCTATATTAAGTAAAACAAAAACAAACAAAAAAGTTAAATAGCCCTTTTCTCTAAAATAATTAGCGAAGCAAATAATCATATATTAAGAGTTTTACAGTGAAATCCCTATGGTGCGTCGGCTAATTCTACACCCTGTAGATCTTAAAATTATTTTATTGTTTGAAAATTGCTATTGTGGAAGCAGTAGAGTCAAGTAATTAGAAAATTGAACAAGAGTACCTTCGTTTCTGATTAATTGTAAAAATGTATTTACATACTCACTTAGTTATCTAGGTGTTGTGAAAGTTTGAGGCGAGTTTGAACTGATTTTAGATAATCCATTTCTTTTTGTCCTAAGCTGTTAAGATGCAGTGGTGGGAAGATACTTCTATAAAAGCATCTTAAGATAAGATATCTTTTTGAAGATACCTATTTTAAAAAATACCTCAGTAAGATACTAAATACCAATGTAAAGTATCGAAGATATGTGCTGAAAAACTTCATTTTTAAAGATCCTTTCAACAAAATACAATTCTCTAAATTTGTATTTGATCTTTGCCTCTTTTCTTACTAAGGAATCAGGCCACTGGAACTAAATAATCTTTCGACAGGTGCACTAGATGGAACAGCTGTATATTTTAAAAATAAGTCCTTAATTAAAGGTAAATTGCTAATACATTGCAAATCACAACCTCTCAAAGCAAGAAATTGTTCCAGTTGCGTGGATTGCTTTGGCTGTGGATGAAAATCAATTCATTCCAGTTCTCAAACAATTTTTCTTTATTGGTATCTTTAAAAATGCAATAAGATATTTAAAAAAAGTATCGAGAGTCAGAATATTGATACAATTTAAAAAATGTATCTTATTCCTAGCTATTTTCATAAAAAAGTATCTCGATATTTCCCACCTCTGCCTACTATAGATGTTTGCAAGTAAAATATTTTAATGTGTAAAATGCAATATTGCAAATAATATTTAACATAAACATAACAAGTGATACATGAAAATTTTACTCTTTTTAAAAACTCCAAAATATAAAGGGTGGTCGATACGGAAAATGTAGCTCAGGATGGTACACAAAAAACCAAACACCCTGCATAAAAACTGGATTCTACGCAAAAAAGTGCTCTAAGAAAGATTGTGCGAAAATCGTTTACCTTTAATTTAAAGTTATGGAGCATTAAAGAAATCGACTAAATTCGAGAAACGCCCCCTAGCGGTGAAACGATAGCTGAATTCTGTTTGGGGCTCCCACTAAAATTGAGCTCTACACATGTACAGTTTGTCCAGCGAATGTTTGCCGATGTATGAAATATACAACAATATACGTCCTCACAATTTATGTTCTTATTACGCACCAAAAACAAAGATAGATGCTACAGAATTTGTTATATGCTTGTGTTCAAACCTCAAAATACGTTGATACCATGTTTAGTTTGTGTGTAGAAGCATAAGTTAATTAGTTTGTCTGAGCTTACGCTGTATGGATACCATTTCTATTTTGACTTCAGCAGTGTTACCACACCACTTCCGCCGAATAAATTGACATTTTTTGTCATTATCATTCTTTGACGTTTGATTTGTTTATATTTGTTCCTTGATTTTTTGTGTTAAATTTCTTTTTGACAAACTAATATATTTTGTGACAGGTCATGAAAGTAGTTGCTGATTTAATATTTTATCTTGATTCCATTGAACTGTATGCTATAAGCAACTGGAAGGGATACGGGCGATTGCAATGCATTATAGGCGTTGAAGCTGACAAATACAATGCGAAGTAGGTGTTTCTGTCGCCTTCTAGCTTACCGAGGTAGTTAAGCAGATGAGAGAGATAACTGCCGCATCGCTCCCTGTCATCGTTTGTATAACGTTGCGTGCGAAAGAAAAAGATCCCTAGATTTTGGGCTTCAGTGTTACTTATGCGCCTTTCCTTTCCAGTTGCTTTAGCATACAGTTCAATGCTTGATTCATACACTTTGGATGGCGGCCATATCTGCAAAGATTCGCTGGACAAACTGTACTTAGGTACATTTTTTCTATTTCTCAAAATAAAGGGTGTTTCCATAAGAAAGTGTCAAATTTGGACCAAGCGGTACATTATTTATAGAATATCATGCACACATGCAGAATTATGCTCCAATACCCTACTAAAGCAGTGTATTTTCAGCAGAGCTATGAGCCAATTGAAACAATCGGAAATGGTGTAGATGACTCGCTATTAAATATCATCAGATGCTTAAAATCGACTTCAAAAATATGACAAGCAGACTTAGTGGCAGCTGAAAGCACAATAAGTTATCCTATAGTCTATACCAGGGGTGGCCAACCTGCGGCTCGCGAGCCACATGCGGCTCTCTGAAGGATTATTTGTGGCTCTCGATAAATTTACCCGAGTTCCCTTTTCATTTTTTTGTTATTATAGTTAAAAAAATTATTATCGTTCCGTATGTGTTTCAAAATGTCTTTTAAATTACTGACAACAAATATGAAAGACCAAGTGCAGCGTTGTAACAAATTACGGCTCGCCAAAAATTTCACATTTTGAAAAATGGCTCGGACTATCAAGTAGCTTGGCCACCCCTGGTCTATACCAACCACACAGACTCATAATAATAATAATATTTTACTCATATTTGTTGGAAAAGATACAAAAGCCACAATGGACAGTATGTAATGTAGATATGACAATTTTATTCAATGTCTATTATATACAGGGAATGGAACAATGCTGGGGATTGCAAATACATTCGACAGTATAGTAACAGACAAGACCATTAGATAATTAAATTTTTAAGATTAGCACAATTATTTGACAGCATAAAACATAATTTGTTATAATTATAAAAAATGAACTATGTGAATGAAGACAATAGTAGTTGATGCCACTAATTGTTAATGCATTAATAAAAAAAATATATTTTTTGTAACTTTTGCTGTTTGAAACATATTCCATTACATGTTGTAAGAAGTACTTGTCATTGGAAAACTTACACATGCTAATAGATGTGTCAGTATTGTTTAAATTACAATAATGATTATTGAGAAACTAGAGAAAAAAGTTGTGCAATCTTAAAATTTGTAATAAATTATGGTCAAGTATAGTACGTATATGGTTTCATTACCGATTTTAAAAAAGCGGACAAACTTATAGTTTCCATATTATGCAACTGGTGCCATTTGTTACAAGCTGCATCATTACAGTTAGTGGAATGTGGAATGAAATAATATTCAACATTGAAATGTATACAACGAATCATTGAAAGATAAAAAATAAAAAGTATTAAGTATACCTTCATTTTTAGAAAGTAAAGCAGTTTTAACCAATTATTTTGGATGAACTATCTTTGCAGCTTTGGACAGAGATACATGCACATGAATACTTAATGAGGACAGAATAGTCTAACCTAACTTTGGGAATCACTGGGTTAACTATTTTTTATGATTATACCGCTGCATGGAATCATATTTTTCCGGACAACAAAAATGGGTTAGCAAGAACATTAACCAAGTAAAATGTAGTGTAGTTAAATTTTCCATTCTAAAAAAAAACATTACATTTTAGAAAGTGTTTAATAAATGTAAGTTATTTAAACGAACAGCTTAAGATGTGGTCTTATTCTTGTTACGTGCCGGTAAAGGTAATCCTTCACGGAAACCGTTTCTGAAACGTCTACGCACAACTTTAAGGTGTCTGCAACGTCCAGTCCCAGTAGTCTTCCTCCTTTTCGCTTTAGTAGACCAATTAACTAAAAGTACACGATTACACTGACATCATTAACTGAGAAATTGTACACTTACAGGATCGCATTTTAGCACCAGGATATCCGCATTGGGCACATCTAGACTTTTGAATGTGGTATGAAGATCTACCACATCTACGACACAAAGTGTGCGTCTTATTACGCCGCTTACCAAAACTGGATGTACCTTTCGTCTAAAAAATTAAAATAAAAATGATTAAAACATAACCTAGAAAATTAACACTACCATTATGAATGCTACTCATAAAGGAATTGGAATTCGTAAATTATTTTATACAGAATTAATTAAGCATCTACTCAAAATTATAATGGATGATTTCAATAAAGTTGGATTATAGAAATTAATAAGAAACTTACCATGTTTTGATATAACGTAAAGGTTCAAAAGAACAACGTTGCCAACTTACACTACCTAAATAGTAAATATCACTACGGTTAAGTGTAGTACCAACATAAGTTTCATGCGCGAAATTTAAATGCTGTTCTTCGAAAAATTGTCGGAAAGCCACACATTTGCAAAATTTTGCGTTACAAGTACTTATAAACTGTGGTACGAAAAATGTAACTACTTATCGTTAATATACGATGAAAGAGAAGATAATGTAAAATAGAGGCACGAATGATTTTTCATTTTTTCAATGTGCGAAAATTTTCCAAAAATATGCACGTGCTTAATGCAAATGAATATTCTTAAGCTACCTCTTTAGATTAAGGAGTTGTCTAAAAATAAAAGGCTTCACGCGACGTTCCCTATAAACATAAAGCGCATAGTTGCGTTAAAATGTAGTGACTAAATAGTGTGATACGAAATTGTGTGCTTTATACTAATGAATTGTACAAAAACAGTTAATTAATTTGTGTGAATTTTAGATGTGTAAGATACAACGAAAGATAAGAACGTGTAAATCCGTGTGTTTAAGCTGTTATCGCGATGTAATTAAGTACATATTATATAGTATAGTGTGAAATGCTAGGTGTTTGTACATATCTCGAATTACATACATTTTTTAAACATTTTCATGAAAATTATAAATATTGATACGGTTTTAGAAAATTCCTCGATCCTTACTCATTAAGTTAAAAGTGGGTATAAAATCGTTAAACTTTATTAAAAATAACGTACGTGTTTAGTTAATGTAAATAACCTTTTCAAAAAATTATTGCATTTATTGTAATTTGTAATTATAATTTAGAAGCATTTCTCTTTACTATGAATTTCGTTAGGCTTCAGTTTTCCATTCCAACGTGTTTTAATTTGTGTAGAAATGTGAGATTACCCGAATCGCATTTACCTTTAAAATAAGTTTCGAAAATGATGTTCACTGGAGGATCTCATCATAAGAAGAGGAATAGTTCTAATAATAATAATGGACAGAGAAAATATGAAAGACCGTCGAGGTGTAGTAATTTTGAAAGTTACGAAAGGGAAAGGGTAAGTTTTTTTTCTTTAATTTCTGTTTTGGATTAGTTGCCGAAAGTGTCTTTACCTTTTATCGTGTATTATTCATAAACCAGGTGTGCAATGCATTTGCATCAGGTTTTTTTGGCTTCATTTTCTTCGCGTGGGTTTCTTTTTGAAATTAGTAGGCAATGTGTACGAAATCTTTTTCACCTTTCTCGTACAGTGTTAAGTGCAGTTTTTTTGGAACTCTTTTGGACTACCTATACCTAGAGAGTTTTGCCTGAAACATAAGCAATTTTTTAAAAGATTTTTTTTATGTGAGATCTACCATTTTTGAATGCTCGTTGGTGACATTCCGTTTCATCACGTTTATCACTAAGTAAATACCTACCCGTAAATACCATCACTGTATTATTGTTCCCTTTTCCCTAAAAACTAGTTTAGAACTAACAAGTGAAAGTTTTTATTATCTTTTAACTTTTCCTATGAGATTAGAAACACGATAAAAGATCATAAAGCAGTATTCATGTTTACATAAGCGTTTCGTCAGAATGTTAGCAGAACTAATCCTATTAAATTAATCTTCTTCGGCTATCTCTTTTCTTTGACTTTCCCCAGTTTCCCCTATCTATCTTAATTGACAATAAGCATTTAGTTTGACAATTGTCATCCGAGCCTTGTTCACCTAAAACTTACGTTGGTCCTGGTCCATAAAAAATTCATTCACAAACAGTCATCACCATTATTAGGCACATTGTCTCATCAAAAATTCACTGACAGTGTTTTCCTTTCTTGCGTCTATCTGAAAATTACCTTTTAGCATCATGTGCAGTAGCCTAAAGAGATGGAAAGCAATAAATCTTACTGTACGATGTTGTGGAGCAAAATGATACCATGTTAAAGCATTACTGGAGTCTTTCATCTTATTTCTTGGCGAAGTTTGTTCAGAGTTCAATTATTGTACAACCTTAGGTTCTTTAAAGTCTATCAGCAAGGGGTTCCCATGGTCGAAAAAAATCTTAACCTTGCTTATAAAATGTTGTGCTTTAAACTTCTTTGGTGGTGGACAGGGTCGAATTTAGACGTTTGCCGCTTGTAGGCAGTTTGTAGAAATGCGGCTCTCATACAAAAAAGAGTTGATTTAACTTGCAAAAATCCATTTGCATTGTAAGTACGGCCAAATTGTTCAAACGAACTTGTGCCATTCCACTTTATTAAGACACTATAAGGATCTTTCAGCGTTAGACTTTGTTACAGGAATCGATAAAGAATTTTGAAAGCTATACTCACGTAGGGGTAGTTAATTCACTTTGGATATTTTTAAGTTTGCAGTGAGATTGAAATTATAACAATTCACCTGGAAATATTTGTTTCATATCATTTTTATGAGAATTCATCAGAACTTTATAGCTGTTGTTTTAAACTCTGATTCGCTTAAAGTTCTCAATTCAAGAATCGCTGAGAATTTTTCGTGTATGTTATTAAGTTGAAAATCTTATTGTTATTACAGGCCGATAATGGCCAATGTAATACTGCGCCCAAGGAATCCAAAATCACATTAAAAGTATGAACTTACTTTTTCACTTGCTGTTAAGTGTTAACACTTCGACGAACTTTTCCGATTTTTCCACACCGTTCTTTATTAATGGCTTTTTTATATGTTTCGCAGTAAATATCTCATAAAGCTCTGGTACAACTATGGAATGTTAGTGACAACATCTTGCGGCTTAGGGGGTTGCTTTCGGATGAGCCTTCAGCTGTTCAGTCATGGCTCTTTCAATGTAGGTAATGGTGTCAAAACGGTTTCCTTTTATAGCAGTTTTTATTTTTGGGAAGAGTTAAAAGTCGCATGGTGCTAAGTAAATCCGGAACGTAAGATACGGATGTGAACAAACATGAACTTTTTCTTTGGCCAAAAACTCGCAAATCAAAAACGAGATGTACTGTGATGAAGGAGGATGCTCATTTCTTCGTACGTTATAATACGCACGGAGATTGTCCTTCGAACGAACTCTATTCGCATTATGCCCTCACTTCGTTTGACTTTTCCTGGACGTTCTCTTGAGAACCCTAAATTTTCGTCTTATGGTCATATCCACACATCAAATTGCCATCTCCAGTTATAATATTAGACATGAAGTAGGGACCTACTTCAACACAATCCTTATTCCGTGCAAATCGACACATGATTCTCCCTCTGTTCGTCAGTCAAAAATTTGGGCACAAATTTTACACCTACCTACTCGTCAAATTTGCAAATTTTCGATTAAAATACTTTTTCTAAAATAACATTTCCTTTAGTAAAATGAGTGAAGAAAGTTACATTTTCCTCTCTAGAGATGAAAGCAAGGATGAAAGTAAACAGTATTGCCAACATTTACCTAATCAGAAAAACAATGATTTCACTCGTACGAAATGTTCAGTTCTGCGGTAAGCTTTCGAACACGAGCAATTTCTCGGTGACCGCTTTGACAAAGGCATTCTTCAAAACAATTGAAAATGCCCTGCGGCATTATGGAGTAACAGAAACCGTACAGCTGCTAAAACTCGCAACAGTGCATACGAAAATTGGTAATGAAACGTTTAAATGTAGGTGCAGTGTAGAGAAGAGTGCTGTCACCACTTCTGTGAAACATAACTGTCGCAAATGTACCTAAGCAGTCTCATACAAACTGCTCTCATACTGACCGAAGATTGGTGAAAGGAACAGTTAGTCTCTTCACAATAAAAATGAGGGTTGAAGGCCTTCAAGCTCCCCTGCTCTTCGGTAAGCACCTCCATTTACTGAAACATCTAGGCATTACATTACACGCATCTGGACTGGAGGACTTATATTTAGCTTAAAGTAGAGAAAGTATACAAGGCCTTTTACCAACCTTTCCGCACGATAGGCCTATCTTTCGGGACCATCCCTAAGGCTGTCCTGTAGTACAGCGCTGTCGTGATTAGATCTATATGCTTGACTATGGAGCAATGGTTTGATAGCCTAGAACTTCATTCTTCACATCTATGACACGTCCCGATGATGTACCCTATGTGCACAGGCCTAATACGCACATCTCTATCGTGGATATAGAGTCTCATCTGGTCCTGCATTCCTTGCATCTCCATGTACATTGATGGCGGTCTTTTGACTGAATGTAAGGTGACTGTCGAATAACAGAGGCTATGAGGGAGGTCACTCTCGTATTTTAGGAGATGCAACCATGCAAACCATATTCTAGGTAGGAATAACATTTAGTGCAAGGAAAGCTCTAATAATAAAAATAGAGAACAAATTAATCAGAGAAAACCAGAGTTCCTCTTGGGAAACCAGATCTGCAAGGGTTCTGTTGCCATAGATTTAGTTTATGCCGTTGCGCTAGTTTACGTGTGTGGATAGTGATTATTCCCGTTTAGAGAAAATGAATTCTATTCCCGTTGCGTCCACATTGAATATAGGAGTGGTTTCTGTACCTACTAGCAAAAAACCTGCCTGGAACAAATGGGCATCACTTAAAGGTGAAGCAGTTGAACGCAACACAGCAACCACCAAAAACTACAATATTATTTCATGAAATCTTAAGCTTTACAACAATAAAGCTTTCATCATCAGCGAGCAATAATATTATCGTGGTTTTTGGTGTTTGCTCGGTTGTGAAAAATAATACTTCGCTTATATTAGACACAGACAATTTACCTACAAGTAAAAATGATTTCGTTTATCAAAGCCTCTTTTGGTATTTCAAAACTCAGATTAGGGCGTTTTCCCATGAAGGCGCGCATTCATTTTGTTTCGACATAATTATTCTCTTAATTAATCTTATAGGCGCTAGTATATTTTTCGGCAAACTCAAACATAGTGATGATCCTGGTTTACAGAAAGCAGTATCAACTTGTACGTTGGATTACAAAATTTTATAATTTTCAAAAAGATGGTGGGTTTCAGATCATCTTTCAACAGGATGGAGCACCACCTCACTTTAGAAACTCTCTTTAAGAAAAATTGAAATCCCGATTTCCAGAGCGGTTGATATGGACTCATCTTACAGCCATCCTTCTGTAAAGTGTACAGTTTTTTAAAAGTAATAGGCAATTCTTTTGCTTTGGTCTTCAGGTCGTCCACTTTCATTGCATGAGATTTGCCATTAGTTTGCCATGCTTTTTGTTAATGTTTTCGAGTGGTTCAAAGTAGAGGTAATTTTTATGATTAGTCTATCAATAAGTTCACGCAAGGAACTTTTTAAACATTTTTCTGGAGACTATCAAAAATTTGAATTAGTACAAGAAGAGCTTTAAATTCTTGTATGTCCCACGAATTATTTCCTGAAGAGTTCTTCTGGGATTGATCTAATTGCTTCTTCAGTATTGACACGAAGGTGATCCACATTGTATCTTGGAGATGAGTATATTTATTTTCACATCTCCCCAAAGGAAGTAGTCCAGAGGTGTTAGACAAGACGATTGAAAGAGAAGTGGTTTTAGGGAGAGGAAATTCTTTTTCCTGATTATTAGGTCGAGTCGGAAAAAGAAGAACGACGGCAATTTGATTATAAATATCAACAAAGTAAGTGATTCGTCGAATTGATGGCCAATCATTGTTGATGTAAATGCCAAGAGCGTGTATCCTAAGTTCATAGTATCAGAAAGCGTTCAGCTTGAATCAGGAAGCCATTTTCCAAAAAGACACTATTACGTGTTTCATCAAAAAGTTCACTGGATTTGCAGTAGATGTCGGGTTACTTTATATACGAAATACAATATCGCATTACGTAAATTACGTTTGTTTTTCTTTATATGGAATCTTCCTTATGATGGCATCGTGTACGCTCAATGATCTGATACGAGGACAGCTGTGTTTCTCAAAATCTATCAACTGGATTTTATTTTCACATAATAATAGACCAAGCAGATCATATGCGACTTTTACAAGAAATATATGGCAGGCACAAAAATGAGTTAAGACCATGTTTCAAGTCCAATATATGGTGATGAAGCATTAAGCCTAAAGTTGTATCTAAATTTTGAAAGCTTTAAAAAAGGTAATTTACTTCGCATCAACCTAATATTACATAAAATAAAATGTGGAATGTCGTAACTGCTCAAAAAAGCCTTCCAAGATATTTTGGAACTAAAAAAGATTGCACTTATACACTGGCAACGTAAATATAATAAATTAGCGCACAATGCAGTCGCTTCTTTGTTTCGATGATTTATTTTCTCATTGCGATAATTGAATCTTTTAACATTTCGAGAAGTTTATTTTTGAATCGTCCAATATTTTGAACAAACACTAAAACGTGTGCAATACTTCCTGCTTAAATATGCAAGTATAAACCAATTTGGTGGTTGAAAAATTTAAATTGGCTAAATTGACCAAACGCCTCGGCAACATTACAGAATGTATACGTAAAGAAACCAAAATGTACTAGCGAAATGTATAAATAAATATGTGCTTAATGTTTTATGATCTACGTATATTGCCAATTTCAGTCTAGAAAAGATTAATGAATTTACTAACTTTTGCACTTTATGCAACTTTACTTTTTAAATTTAGCTTCTTGCTTTAGAATTAATTTTTTGCTCAATTTTTGATCTTCCATTTTAGAACCAAAAAGTGGAGAATGGGCAACTTTTCAAATTGCTATATTCCCCTTATTTACGGAGTCAAAAAACTCACTAACAAAACACTAGTTTAATGCCATGGAAGCTTTTTAAGTGAATTGTTTCGTATTTTATTAGGGGCGAACAGTACGTTTATATAAAAAATTCCACATCAAAGTGCCATAAGAGCCGCTTCCCCTTTCAGCATCCTCAGGTTCATCAGCCCCTTAAAATCCCACCAGGAACATAAATCCAAGGAAAGCATCAGGTCTTGACCTTATAACTGGCAAGGTTATGAAAGATAGTTGAAAAGCTTCTACTGAAGATAACAAACTCACCAACTCAGATTCAGGATGGCATATGGGGCAATTGTACATGTGCACAGAGCGTGCTGCAACTTTTTTGAAATTCAACCAAGCATCTAGGAAATGCTACATCCCAGCTTTTATACCCAGGTCTTTTGCTACATCTTGTTGACTGTACATATTTTGGTTTTATATTTCATCTAGAGTCTTTAGAATTTTTCAATAATTCGAAAATGTTAGTTTGGTAACAGATAAATCCCGAAACCAAGGTTGTCGTCACGATGGTCTTCTCTTAGCATTTTGCCGTTACCTGCCATAGAAATCGTGTAACACAAGAGCTTGATCAAAAAATTCTTTAAATTCTATTAATCTTGTTACTGTTCTAATGACTTAAAAAAGTGGACCATTCTTCACACTGTTATTGTTGCAACATTGTTTTCTTTTAAAATATTCTGATAAATTTGTGAATCTCTTGCCTAAATTCCTAATATAGGGGTCAATTTGTAACTATTTATCACGTATATTTTATCGACTCATTTTCATCTCAGTAGTTGTGGCTTGCGGCCGCTGTTATTGGGGTTAATGCTTGTCTAATCAACGTCTTTGTAGCCTATACCTTTGAGTGTCGTACTATACCAAAGGAATATATTCCACCCAAATGGAATTAGTTATAAAATATCGTTTGAATCGAGCGTGATGACTAAAAACTTCTTCGTTTCAATACTTTTTGAAATAACTGCTTCCTAAAACTAGGAATTCACCCAGCCAAACCTGGTAGACCTATGACTCGTCATACCCTCAAAGAAGAGCAAAGTCATGTACTTAATGTTTGGTTCATGTAGTGCGACCGTATCCCAAGCATTGCACGATCATGTCAGCTGTTGTGAGGAGGGAGATACTTTTATATTATTTTTAAAAATACAAAATGCAAATACAATATTTGAAATACAAAAATACGGGCTGTTTTTTTGGTAGATTTAGTTAGACGTTTCTGGGGAAGTTTTATAGGTAGGTTCTTGAGAATGTGTGCTTAGAATTTACTCTGAATGCGGAATAGATGTAAATATTTTCAAAATGGCAGCACTTCCAGAAATGCCGGAAGTACAGTTAGTAACTTCGTTATTTTAAACGAGAACCTCTATTTTTTAATGCATTTTTGGATTCTACCTACGCGAAATTTTAGTTCTTTTGATACCCATATTAATATCTCTGTAATTGGAGGCTTTTAAGTTATTTTCACGTTTAAAAAAAATGGCGGATGCAGGCGGTACTTTAAGAATTCATTATTTGAAAACTCTTCCTGTCCCGTTGCTTTCCCAAGCGCGTAGAGGAAGAATAGGGCTTATGATGTAGTCAAAAAATTGCGTACGACCACACCTATGGAGCTCCAAATTTAAGCAAATTCAAAGACTAAGAACTCAGTTTTTTTTTAATGAAATGACGCAACTTAACTTTTTTCTTTTTTTAAGTGCATCAAAAGAAAGCCCTATTTTTCTTCTATGTGCTGGTGAAAACTCGGTTGGCATAATTACAACGGTTTTCAAGTAGTGGATTCTTAAAGTTCCGTCTGCATCTGCTATTTCTTTAAAAAAGGGAAAATGTCTTAAAAATCATAAATTGTAGAATCCAAATATGATAGGGGTTGCCATTTAAAATAACGAAGTTACTAGCTACTTCCGGCGTTTCCGGAAGTGCTGGCATTTCGACAATATTTTACATCTAATCGGATTTCAGAGTAAACTCTAAGCAAATTTTCAAAAACCTACTTATAAAACTTTCCCAGAAACGTCTAATTAAAGCTTCCAAAAAACACCCTGTATACCTATTACTAATCAGTTTCAAAAAGGCAAGATAGGTCAGTTTATAGTCCAATTGACATGAAATTTGGGAGGTACCTATATTTTCTATACATGTGTAGTAACACTCAAAAAGTAAAGTCTGTAAAAATAACTAATTTGGGTGATAAGCAAAATTTAAAAACCGATAGATATTTATTTTGTTCAATTTGCGGTGAAAGCGGCGTCAAACCGACAACTATCGAAATGTCCCAATCAGGACTTCATACAGTTTCAGATTTTACGCCAGAAGCTAATCATCTATTTCATTATGCTCTTTGCATAAAATTCAGAACGAAATTTTAAAACCTGTCGTTAACATTGCGGTGGGCAAAATACATACATTAATGTATTTCAAATACAAAATTCAAAATACTAATAAGAGAGTATTTGAAATACAAAATACTTTAGGAAAAAATCTTCAAATACAAAATACAAAATATAAATGTATTTCAAATACTGTATTTTCAATACAAGTATTTTGTGACTGCCCACCCCTGATTGTTACGTACCGCCCTACTAAAATCCTGGACTTTGTTAAAGATACAGGTATTCTTGAAGGATAGATAACAGCGGGAAGGTGGCAGTGCAGGAACCAATTGGGAACAACCAATTGGGACAACCCCTATCAAAATAATAATAATACGTACCGCTTAAACAGCTCCAGATACTGCTCTGAATCATCAACACGTTGTTTCTGAGCTGTAGCATACCCCAAGTTCAAATATGATGTACAGGGTCTATTGATTTGTTTACTATGTTTTACGTACTTTTACTTTAGGGTGGTTCAAAACGTGGATTTTTTTAATGTTTTTAGGTGTAACAGCTTCAGAGAGTTCAGCATTACTATAGTGTCTGTACGACCGCGTTTAAATTCAGCAAACCATGCACATCGGTTGCTTTCGAAATTTTTTTACTAATATTCTTCACTCAAAAAAATGTTTGAAATTCTTTGCTATTCTATAGAAAACCATATCCATATTCAACGTCAACGTTTAAAACGGGCCAATTATGCACAGCTACAAATGCATAGGTACCTGATGAAAGGTCAATGCAATAAACCGCAGTAATCATAAAGGTTGTTTCCTAATATCGGTAACCTTCCTGTTGAAATGCGCTCGTTTAAATAAAATATTTTTGTGGTTATTGGCGTTTGCTACGTTGTGCCTTTCTTCCAACCCTAAGAAAAAAGTTAGACCCTTTTGAAGTATTTCGCAAGGAGATTTTTTCATGAAAAAGCGAGCACAGAGGGTTCGTTCCATTTGTAGAAGGGGGATGGAACACTTCATTGCCGCCAATTCACTACCGGCACTTTTTTTAATCATTACTTGAGTGTAGTCAGGTCCGATTACGTACTAAACTAAAAAAAAGTTTACTAAATGGACTACATAACTGTTTGAGATATCAAGTACTCACCTATACTATGAAAACGGAAATGTGTATAATAATTTTAATTGTTGCCGTTTCCTACATTTAAAAATCTGAAGATAATAGGCATTAAGAATATATGTCAAATTTTTATGCTCAAGCCATAAATGTTACCTCCAAAAGCGATCAAAGAGAATTTGCCAAATACAACTGCGTTAGGCGAAAAAGAAGAGACTTTCTTGCACTTCCGATTACTTTGGGAGAGTACCAAGCGTACGTAATTTTATTTGAAAAGCATAGTGGAGTAATGCAGCTTGTTTATGCCATAATAAAATGCTCTTCTCTCCAGCAAAGAGCGACGTCGAAGGTGTTGCAATAAAAGGATGCTTTTTTCATCTAGTTAAACATCATAATTTTCAGTTAGGTCTGTTACAATGTGGAATGTTTACCGATAGGGCGATATGTACCTAAGGTTATTCAAAAGTAAGTTCTCAGTTTGAAATGGCCATTGCTCTGCTATAGTTTTTGAAATTCTGATAAAATAAAAACACCATATTGTTTGTAAAAAAATGGGTGGCTTGTAACCCATTATACCGTCGGATATTATAGGGAATGTGATTACGAAATCCTGTAAAACAAAATTTGATTATTTTTATGTGGTATTATCATAATTTAACAATTGATTTTTAATCACTAATTTAATCATTGAGTTGGCAACCAAGAGCTGGTGGTAAGAGCAGGGGCGGTGCTGAGGTCTTTTGGCGCCTGCCTGCCATTTCCACTGAATCGCCCCCCCCCCCCCCCCAACTATGCGCACATAAAATCATCGAGAAATTATTAAGAATTTCAGCAAATTCTCACTGATCCAAATCTGGTACCAACATAGTCACCTACAATTCAAATTCTCTTTTAGTAAAATACGAACTTTAGATAACGAAAAAATTTGAAAATAACTAGAAAATGTAATTATAATTATAAGGTAATAGATATTAATACGTTTTCAAAAGTTTCAAAATTTTTACTTAGGGTATAGATGCTCTATGCTTAGGGGTTCCTCTGAACGCCGAATCGATGTAAAATATTTTCAAGTGACAGCACTTCAGGAAATGCCGAAGTAGCTAGTAACTTATCGTTATTTTAAACGCCAACCCCTATTTTTTATTCCACTTTTGGATTCTACGTGAAATTTCAGTTCTTTTGATACCCACATGTCAATATCTACAATTTATGGTTTTTCAGTTATTTTCACTTTTCAAAAATTATGGCGGATGCAGACGGTACTTTGGGAGTTCTATAGATACTTGAAAACCGTTGTAGTTATGGCAACCGGGTTTTCACCAGCGTCAGCGTATACAGGATAAATAGGTATATATGCCCAGTCAAATTAGACCAAAAAAAGGTCGTGCCTTACATTAATTCCGACAAAGCTGGAAATGATTTTAATTTACTTTGAGCATCCCAAATAAGAGTAATATGAGTTTGCGACGGTTTCTGAGTGGAGCGTTTGACGCAATAGCCAAAAATCCGCGAATTTTCGCGACTTTTTTTGGTTTTTCGTTTATATCTTGTAAACGGCTGGTCGTAACAAAAATCATGTTATATAAAAAATTAAAGCTTTTTAAATTTACTAAAACATTTGTATGACACTTTTTTGGCTATTTCTAACCGTTTATGAGATATTTGCTGTCGAAAAAAGTATAGGTATTCAAAAAAAACAATTTTCAATGATAATAATCAAATGGGAGAACAAATTTTTCCTACGGATACCTGATGTAGTAAGCCCTCTTAAACTATTGCGTAGTATGGTATAATATTGCTATTTGGCTCTCAACATTTTCTTTCGATGAGGTGCGGTGAAGGTGAAGGCTCGTGGAGCAGGGTGGTGCGCGATGGCCTCGCGCTACTCTTTGTTATCTCATTCCCCCTCTACTCCCATCTTGATGCCACGCCTGATCAGGTTGCTGATGCAGGAGCGAAGTTTATTGTGAATCTCTACATGGGTGACTGCAACAAAACATTGAACGAAACTCGCCTACATCCCTTCCAGAAAGTACTTTCGAAAAATAATTTTAAATTGGAAAGTTTGCCTCCAACTGAGGTAGCTGCGCGCAAGCTCTCCATGAGGACATATTTACAGGTATAAGTGTGGAGAAACAACTTCCTTGTTGGGGATGGAAGATGACCAAGGACGGTCTCGTTCCAAATGCCACAGACCTACCACCAGTGCCCTCAGAACTGCTGAATAACATTTCGTACTCTTGCACAAAAGGATGTGAAACAGTGCTCATGCCGAAAAGCTGGAATTAAGTGTTGAGCCATATGTACCAACTGTAAAGGGCACACGTGCACTAATTGTGTATATGCGCATGACGAGGAAGTGAACCAGGTAGAAGAGGAAACAGATCTGGACACTTTCCAAGATGAAGAGTTGGAAGACATCCTCGATGAACTTACTTCTGGACCATCTTCTGCTAAACACAAAAAATGCACATAAAAACTTTACTTCATAATTCATCAAGTAAAGAATAGGTGTAAGGTATTTTTTTGTTACATTAATTTAAATTTAATTTTTAATTAGAAGCCCAAATTAAAATCAAATTATTTAAAACATAAAATAAATCATTTTTGCTAATGTAGCTTTCTTGTTTCTGAAGCCCTACATTATACCGTACAGTGTAGTCAAAAAGGGGTACAAAAAAATAAATTGTTACATGCATGAAACTTGGGTCAAAATTCTCTAATATAATGGCACTAGATGTCCCGGTGAACTTAGTACCACCTATTCTGGATAGGGGGTATCCGGTCATTTCCCCGCCGAAAAAATCCCGCCGGTCAATTGCCCGCCGGTAAATTGTTCGCTTGGTAAAAACCCCGCGCGGTGAAATGTTCGCCGGTAAAATGCCCGCCATGACAAAATCCCGTCGGTCATTTGCCCGCCGCTGTAGGCAAAATGATTCCCCTGATATTCTCCTATTTTTGTGATAATGATCCACTTACATATGTACCTACGTTATGTGCAGCTAGTGGCGGATTATGCGCTCAGGAGGCGTAAGATGAATTTGAGGCCGCTGTTTACTGTAAATTAAAATATGCTAAATTCAAAAAGAAGACTGTATTAATAAACCAGACATTGCCATGTTTAACAAAAGAACCGTTATATATAAATTTATAAAAAAATTTTCGACGGCCATTTTAAGCACTTCCCGATGGCATTTTGACATCCTTTACAGACCTACGGCACTATACATGAATACTCGCCTGCTACTATCTCTTATTTCAACCTCGTTCTTAACACGTAAATGTTGTACCATTTTCTACGCTTATTCTCCCACTAAAGCGCCTAGGTTATTTGCAGGTTTAGTATATTTTTTTTCAATTGATACTAAAATAGTGGCATGACACACAGGTTTACAAAACTGAAGTTATTTAAAAAAGAACTTTCTTAATTGCTTATTTTTTCAAAAATTACGGCGGGAAATTGACCGACGGGATTTTGTCATGGCGGGCATTTTACCGGCGAACATTTCACCGCGCGGGATTTTTACCAGGCGAACAATTTACCGGCGGGCAATTGACCGGCGGGATTTTTTCGGCGGGGAAATGACCGTGACACCCTAACCACCTAGCGGTATAAAATATACTTTACGACCTATTCTCACCTAGATTTTTATATTTTTATAGATTGAAAAAATCGAAGTGTCCATAAACATATCGGGAGGGATTTTTTCGAATACCCATACTTTTTTCGACAGCAAGTATCTCATAAACGGTTAGAAATAGCAAAAAAAGTGTCATACAAATGTTTTGGTAACTTCAAAAAGCTTTAATTTTTTAAATAGCATGATTTTTGTTACGACCAGCCGTTTAAAAGATATAAGCGAAAAACTAAAAAAAGTCGCGAAATTTCGCGGATTTTTGGCTATAGCGCCAAACGCTCCACTCAGAAACCGTCGCAAACTCATATTACTTTTATTTGGGATGCCCAAAGTAAAACAAAATCATTTCCACCTTTGTCGGAATTAATGTAAACCAAAAGTCTAATTTGACTGGGCTAATGTGCTGCTGTTTCGAAAATATTTTACATCGATTCGGTTTTCAGAGGAAACATCTACGTTCAAATTTTCATAAACCTACTTATAAAACTTTCCCAGAAATGTCTAACTAAAGCTCCCAAAAAACACCTTGTATAACCCTGTTAACGAATACATTAGTTTTTTAATTTTCATTTTTGAAATGTTTCTTTTTGAATGAAATTATGAACAAAGCCCTTGTGGCGGCGCCCCTTTTGTAGCGACGCGGCGCCCGCCTGCGCCACATCCCTTGCAGGCCCGTTTCCGCCGGGCCTGGGTAAGAGATAGAATTGAGACGTTAGTAAATCACTGCACCAATTGGTCCCTACACCTCGAACAACTAAAAATAATATTTACTACAAGAAATAGCTTCAAGTGCTTGATATATCCGAAACAAACAATTTTAATCAATTAAAAAATCATGATACTGTTTTTGAAAATGATGATGAACTTCTAAATGTGACAAATAATCGTACAGATCATGAGAAACTTCCTCCTGCCCATCTACAGCAGTTTGCAGCAAGTTTTATTACATGACAATCAATTACATTTGTTATTATCATTCCACGGTCAAGCAGTTCAAAGGTGGACGTAGTGCGGCTGACGAAACTCAAAATGATATCGGGACATCGAGAATTGAAGTTTTTTTGAACGTATGACCCATGGGTTGTAGCAATGATACCAGCTCATGAGCGTCTAGTAAGGGTTATTGAAAACCTTAAGTTAAAATACAACTGAGAACTTTTAAAAAACAGTTAGATAAATGCCCCCCCCCCCCCCCCCCCCCCCCCCCAATTTAAAAGAAAATAATGCCGTTTCGAAGTGCGGTCTTCTTTGCACACTATTACCATAAACTCAATAGTTAGATCGAAGTGAAGCTTACAAATCCAATCGACCAGATGCATTAAAAAGTGCAACGTTTACATCCATATTTTATTAGTAACAATTACGATGTATCAATATTCATCTGCATATTGCTCAACTAACTTTTAAACAGTTGAACGGACTGGGACTGGATCTTCCTTAAGCATCCCAACTAAAGGAACGAAGACCCCGCAAAAGTATCTATATTGCGAGAATTCGTGTGCTTCATAAGCTTTTCCCTGTTTGTTTTGAGCAATAAAGTTAACTAAAAGTCGAATTATTTTATTTTAAAGCAGTCGGTTAAATTCAGCCATTCCCATGAAAAGTAATTAGTTACTAACGCTATTGAATTTTCAGGGAAGGTCAAGACCCCACCGTCAAGGGGTTAGATCAGAATGTGATAGGGAAGGAAGTCTAGGCGCCAATTCAACAACTTCGCTGCTTACAAATTCAACCGATTCGGATAATCCGGACGAGGTAGAAGAATATCCAAGATCTCGTGGTAAACAAATTACAAGGCGAAGGGGAGCAATTAAACATCAAAGGTATGTAAAACTTAAAAAAATGTGTATAATATGTTATCTCATAATTTATCGTTATCATTATTATATATTTATTTTTCAGAGTACATGAAGTAAAAGGTCACAAATTTTTAGCAAAATTTTTTCGTCAGCCGACCTTTTGCGCATTTTGTAAAGACTTCCTGTGGGGGTTCTGTAAACAAGGTTACCAGTGCCAATGTAACTTAATAGTTTAGCAATAACAAACACTATTAAAAAACTGGTTTTAGGTTGTCAAACTGCCGTCCATAAAAAGTGTCACGAAAAGCTTTTAGGAAAATGTCCCGGATCAGGAAGAGAATCGGAAAGTACGATTGTGAGTATTTGTAAAAAAAATGGGTTATTTAATACCTATTGCAAAACATGAAACGCTTTACCGAGATTAAATATTTAAAATATTTCTATCCGATTAAAATATTTTTAGATAGTTTATGTTGACTTTATGATTTTAAAAGTTATTTTAAAACTTCTCAATATTTCAAATTCTTTCATGTCTTTTATTAAGAAATACATATTATATTTTTTGTTTGTGTCACATGCCAAAGTATGTAATTGGTTAAGAATGTACGTAAAAATCATTTCCTTATAAAAATTAAGTTCCTCGAAGTGTTTTTTTGAAATTTATTTGTAACGCCAACAGATTTTACGTGAAAAATGTATGAGTCACAGCTACGAATTTTCAATAATTAGAGTGAAGCTTCAATTTATACCGAGTAAAAAGCGAAGTAAGTGTGGCAAGGAAGAGTTATGATCAGAGTGGGCTGAATGCGCACGAATTCATTTTAAAAACTGGAACATATTTTTCTATGAGCGTGATCACCGAGGACTAGTCACAATTAGTTCAAACGGCAAATAGCGGTGCCAACCGAAATTGAACACCATTAGCTTACATCAAGAGATATTGCCTGATTCACTATGCTTTTAAAGCGTTTTCGCAATTTTTGCTTTTCCGAATTTGTTGCACCTACTGTCTCTGCGAAGACTGCCCCTCCTCTTTTCATTTGTAAACTTATATGGCCCATGTGTATGTGATCTTAATTCTTCGTAGAAGTGAGAAATATTTTCCTCTATTACGTATAAGTGTTTCTGGAAATGATATGGACATTTCCATTACGAAACTAGTATCCGACAAGTTTTAGTGCTTACCACGAATTTTATTTTTGATCTTTGGTCACACAAAGAGGCTTCAGTAGTTAAATTAGCAGAATATGGACAATGAGACATTTTTACCTAGCAAAATTTCAACCATTTGACATACGGAGTGGAAAACGGGGTTGCCACCATGATTGCCGTTGATGCCGCTCACGATAATCCATTTTTCAGTTGAATCAAAGAAACAAGCGATCACTTATACCTCTCAGCACCACGTGACTGAACAATTTTGAAATTTCAAAACGGTAGATTGTTTCTTGCTTTAAGGCTTGTGAAAATATAGGAATAAATCTAAAGGTTAGCTACCAGTCACGATGGTAAACTATATCGTAACCATTTTTGAAGAATTTCTTTACACTATTTGATGAGGACCTGTTTTTGCGCTTTGGTATAATTTTGTGTGACCCAACGATGTTTGAATCTTACGGTTGTTACTTGTTAACCTCTCTCAATATACAATACCTGTAATAGCAGTCAACAGATGTTGATGAACAAACTTCACGAAATTAACACTGTATTTGGATGGAGCTTCAACTCCAACAGCTAAATGAAGTCGATGCATCGTTTCCGCGTTAATTTCCATTTAAAGTTGCACAAAATACTGACACGGTAATGTTCACGAGAAATTTCTGTGCCCATTTCATCTTTCGACAGTAATTTGCAATCATTTGTGTATATAATTTGATCTGTCAAAGAACATTGCAGTTGAAACCATGAGAGAAATATAGGTTCATTCTGGATTGGATTAATAAAAATTCATCAAATGGCGATATATTTTTGGGAAGTTTACAATGAATTTCATGAACGCAAATAAACATTTTGCTTTCTACAGTCGTGCAAGTCTCAAACCCTTAAATAATACATTTACAAGGAAAGAGCATGGAGAGACGTTTTAAAGCAATGAGCATAGAAGTAAAATAATGAAATAGTATTGTCTTGAGGCCTTGGGTAGCGCTAATCTAACATTGAGAAAAGCAAGTGTGGAACCCTTTTAAATTGTGCAAAACAACACAACCTCAAACAAGAAAAACACGTTTGATTGAAAATTTCGAAAGGAAACATCAGCATTAAAGAAAATTTAGAGATACTTCAAAGAAAATCAACTCAAAAGTAACAAATTTTATGTAATGTTATTATGCTAAATGGCAGGAAAAATATATAATAAAGTGGACACTACAAATAAATTTAATGACAGCCTATACATATTTCTCAGATACATAAAAATTCCATCGATTTTTTATGTGGCATATCCTATAATAAAGGAAGTTATTAAATTATTTATTAAAAAAGTTTGTAAACGTTCTCATATAATCCCGCCGTTGAGGATTAGGTTTCCATTTCACTTTTGAAAACATGTAATGTTAAGCAAGTATCAATAGACATTACTATAAGATCCTTTGAACGACGTTGTAGATTTACGTGCTATAAAGTGAAATAATAATGAGTATGTTTATGAAAGCACATATGCTTTTCTTAACCTAAATACTGATAAAATCTCATTAAAATGATTAGTTTGGTAAGAGATGGCGCAATAATTTGTCAATTCCATAAAACATCGAGGCATGTTTATTGCGTATTTTAGCTTTATGTTTTATTACGCAGGTTATGATGATATCTATAATGAAAATGTTAAACTGAACTACAAAATCTTTTTTGTTTACAATCAAATAACATTTCCGTCATTAAAAATGGCGGAGAAAGCTTCTTTTTCCTTTCCAAAAATGAATTAAACCACACAAAGGGAAGCAAAAAATTATTCCTATGGACACTCTTTCCACTAGTGTACCTACCTACATTTTTAATGAAAATGAATTTTTCAAAATTGTTAGTTATTCTTAGTCATAAAAATTTTTTTAGTAAAAAGTAAATTAATGTATTTGTTTATTTCAAATGTTATTTAATTATTTACTTGTAGGTTCGGTTCATACTATTCTATTTTAATGTTTATCATGTAAAATAATTTAGATGTGTTTAAAAAGAGCCCCTTTCACGCAAAGAGCCCAGAGCCCCTCAATTCTGTATTTGGGTCTGATTCTGCTCATTTTTTCCTGTATAATATTATAATTACCTAGCAATATTTATAAAGATAGTAATGTTAACGTCATACGCTGACGAGTATTATGACTGATGTACATATAAGTATGTATATTTTAATTATAATTAATTGTTTCTTATAGAGATAGCAAAATGTAGCCTGTGACAGGGAATTGTACCCAGTTAGGTACTACCTTAGGTAGGGTAGGTAATGCTCTACCTGAGCTACCACAAACCTTCAATCGCTGTATTATTCTAAATTCTCTATACATATGTACCTATTTATTTAATGTAGGACACTTTTTCAGTTAATATCAAAATATGTACCTAGTAGAAAGCAGAAATAAATTGTTACGTTATTTATTATTATTCAAAATATAATTCTTCGGCCATAACTTATATCTGGCCTTTAGAAGCTTCAATTAAACCTAAGATTATCTCATCGAAGAAAGCAAGTCACATTCGCAAAGTTATTTGACAATCAAGCTTTTCAAGAAAATTTCTGAAGATTACTGTTATAAAAACAATGCATAAGCACTTATGTATGATGTACTAAAGCCATTAAACGTTAAAAGAGGTTTTCTTAAACAACGCCATTGTTCAACTAGTTTCTGTGGTACAGATAGGGCAGATATTCAACTTAGCAAGATTGGGAAAAATTGAGCAAATTTATGTCACATTTGACCTCATGACTTACCGATTCCACTAATTCAGAAGAACGCTTTGTTGAATGTGACGATTTCCAAAATCGTTATATCGGTTTGATTAGCACTGCCAAAGGTATTCATAAAAGCAAAAGAAATTGACCTAACGAGATACAGCCAAAATCTTACTATGAAACAGAGAACGTACAAAAGGTATCACCTTTGAATACAATGGTAAAAGTAATTGTAATAGGTAAATCACACAACCTTCCCCATAGTTCTTTAATGAAATAAATTGAAGTTAAATTGGCGTTACACACATCACCAACGTAATCGTAGAAATGAAAATTATATAAAGTTACACGACATGTTTTGACTTAGGGCGAGTGAAAATGAAGTTAAATTGGACGAATTGAACAGGTCAAACCGCCATCGCTAAAACCGACAACCAATTAATCAAAAAAGGGAAGTCAACATTAACAAATTAATTTTATTGAAATCCAAGAAAGGGGTTAAGTCATCGAACCATGCCGTAAAAGGAAGGTTAGAAACTAAACCTCAAAAGACAATACTTACGGGAACCAACAAATAATTAACAACATAAACAAAAGATTAACAACATAAACCAAAGATCCACGACATCGCGCAAATGGGGATGTCGACGTCCCCAAAAGAAAAAATGGCGGAAAATTGAACAGTCACGAATGAAGACAATTTAAAATGGCAAAAAATGACACGATAAAACAAAAGTGGGAAAAGGAGAAATCTGTAACAAAAATATACAAGGCAATGTAAATACAAGGGAAACGGAAAAAAGTGGGATTATTAAGAATTAAACAAAAGTAAATTTTGATTAATATTAAGCGTCTCATTTAAAGAAAGAGACGGGTTTTGGTTATAATAATCGATGATTTTTCTTTTGAATCTAACAGGTTGAGTTTAATTCCTTTATCATAAACGTGTAAAATTTCGTAGTTACAGTTCGGGTCAAAGGGATGGTCGCGGTCTAGTATATGATTCGCAAGTGGTGACTTGGTAAAAATGTTGTTATTCTTAATGCATGAGAAGTGTTCCTTAAATCTGGTTTTGAATTTCCTGCCGGTTTGGCCGATATAGACCGCACCGCAAGTGCCACAATTTAACGTATAAACCCCCGATTTCTCGAGGATATCGGTATTGTCTTTAGTATGCACTAAGGACTTCTTCAAATTGTGTTTGGAGGAAAAAGAAACATTGATACCAAATTGTTTGAATAATTTTTTGAAACAGTAAAAAGCGGGGCCGATAAACGGTAATGAGTGGAAATTATGTTGGGAGTCACCATACGGGGACTGTAGAGTGGTATGATGTTTTATGTTGAATTTCCGTAAGTATTGCTGGAACAACTTTTGAATAAGGGCAATGGGATAACCGTTTCTGAAGGCGATGTCTAAAATTACATTATATTCGGTAGTGAAATTGATTTTATTTAAGGGTAGGCAAAAAGTCTGTTAAAAAAGAATCTAAAAGCAGCAAGTCTATGTGACAAGGGATGGTAAGAACAAAAAGGAATTACATGGTCCGTAGTAGTGGGTTTTCTGTAAATGTTAATTTAATATCTACTAAGTGATTAGTGCATCTGGTAATTTTGAGATCTAAAAAGTTGAGGACTCTATTGTTCTCCTTTTCAAGGGTAAATTTGATGTGGGGATGTAAACTTTTTAGATAATGATTTACCTGTTACAATTACGTATGACCCCATTTTGTGATTATTATCCACCGCATTATGGAATCAATCAATTTCAATCAATTACGATGGTAAAACATTGTGGCAAGAGGACTACGATGCATTTTGTTCTGTAATTCACCAAGAATACTTTTAAAGAGACAATTAGGGTTTATTTGAACGTTAGAAATCACCAATGCTAAGTACCTATGATATCGCTAATTCGCTACGTTGGATAAAAACAATATTTTTTTTATTGGTGCCCTATTTTACCTTTTTGAACCACGCCTCAACGTTTCATCACATTCGAAAATATTGTTGACCGTTTATAGTTACAGTTTTCATTTGTCGATTTTCCATTGATTGATTGAGGGAAACGTCTTAAAACGTTTGGTCTACTTAATCACTTTTTATTCGTAAGTGTACTAGTTTCCTCAAATCTGTTCACAAATTTACGAAAGATTTTATAAAACAGGGTCCACGTCTTTAGTTCTTGTTACTTGTTGAAAACCTCTCAATGCATTAGGATTCATCGTGGCTTCATAGTAGTACTGAGGCTAATACAAATATGTAAAAGTTAAACTATTACAAAGACATATTGTTAGCATTTTACATCACAATAATTGTGATGTAAAATGCTAACAATATGTCTTTGTAATAGTTTAACTATTATTAAACGAGTGCGAGTACTGAAATGAGTATCCAAAAAAAACCACAGCCCTCCTTAATTACATGTGTAATATGTATGAAATCGTAAATCTGCAGACACCACAGCTCTTTCAAACTGCGAACCGACTTTTGGATAACCCTATATAAAATTTTGAGAAATTTTTAAATCTACCAGATTCCCCAGTTAGTGCCCAGTATCACTTTAAATTTTACAGAATAATTAGATTGTCGATTGAATAAAATCATTTCAAATGCATGCAACCGATTTATATTTTAGAGCAGTTTTTAGACGATTTTAGACAGACACAACAAAGACCTTAATAAGTGTGCAAAAGGAAATCATTTAAATTCCCTAAAAAGTTTTAATGCTTTTAATAAAGAGTTTACAATTACCAAAATGTTCAAATTACAATCACTTTACTGGAGGTCAGAAACACACTTTATGCTTTTAGGTGGTAAATTTTCTTCTAAAATGACATTTTGATATGAAATTATCGTTTCCTAAACATATTTCCTGGGAACCCTATAAAGGGTATTTATTCTTAATCTCTTTTATGTAACAAGCAAGTAGGTATTTTGTAAGTAGTAAAAAGTTGTCAATGAAAAGCTGTTCTTTGTTCAGACGAAGTGTTTCTCGCGCATGCGATGGCCATGGACCACCAAATATGAAAGCTTAACTCTGCTATTTAGTGATATGGATTCGACATAGAGGGTCAAATTTTTAATTGAAAAAAAGTGGAGATCTTATTTTAATATAAGTACCTATAAATTATTATAAAAAATTGCTTCTAGTACTAAAATTCTTTTCTTTACCTTCATTTCATTCTCAAAAAAAACCATAATTTTCGAGAAATTTTGAAAATAAATGTATAACTTTCCAAAAACTTCCAAATTTCGAAATTATGAATTTCAAGTTTCCACTACATATATTCAAAAGTCCCATAACGTAAAGTTGTTGAGTCGAACTTCAAAAATTTGTCAAAATGCTTCTTAACTTTTTGGACTGAATTCTTTCTCTGTAAATATTTTGTTTTTAAAACATTGTCTGTTCATTCTTTACTACGTTGGTAAAGACAACTTGTTACTTGTCCCTTTACGCACATTTTTTGTTTCCATTTTAGTTGAAAAGCTTAGAATCCATAATACAATTTTCCATTGATTTCTAAAAAATTATGGCACTACTTTTGTACCGTGCTTTTTAACAGTAAAATTTTGGTTTTTTTGTCACTGTTTGTGATAGTTTTACGTGGCGCCATTTTTATATCGGTTCAAAATTATTGCATCATTTAACTTTTTCTTATTAATATAAAACATGGCTACTAATAATAATCGAATTTAACCATTGAACAAAGAAAATTACGATACACGTACCATACAAGCTCAAACTCTTTTAATTGTTATGGGGTTATGTAAGTGGCGACAAATCTCCATCGCCAGTTTCAGACAGTGAAGAAAATATAGCAAAATGGATACAAGAATGATTTCAATGCCAAGTTTGGTCATTTTATTAGTAATACTTTCGTTTGCATTAAAATAATATAAAACACCAAAAAGGTTTGGTATACGCTAAATTTGGACAAACAGTAAACACCCGATCACTCCAAACGAGTTTCGCGTAAATGATGCACACAATATTTTTTCTACAACCGAGTTACATACATAAACATAATTATGGTTAATATCAAAGACTATCCTTCCCCCATTAATATTCAGCACGACTTATTAAATTAAAATTTTAAGTTAGTAGGCTTTTGTATCTATGGAAACATATCCTTCTTGTTTGGCATCGCGCACAAGTGCGTACAATCGTCAAAAAAGCTTGACATTCGCACATTACTTGCAATGCACGAAATTCAATTTCGCGCACTCGTGCACGAACCATTTATTTCATGGAGTTGCATATTTTTATACAATATATACAGGGTGGCGGAGACCTAATGACCACATTTGTAAAAGGCGTGGTTTAAAGTGGGTAGATTGGGGAAAGTCATTCTGTAGCGCAGTTGGTAGCTTAAGGTGGGAAGTTTAGTTACCATGCCGCGTTGGGAAAGTCACCATCGTGCGTTCGCTGTAGGGGCGTTTTTTCGTAATAATCAATGATTTGCGGCCACACGTCGCGCCTTCCCGGCCCCTTATTCTCGAATCGTACGACACGATAACTGATACGCTTATCCTGTAAATAACGCATGAAATTTTCGAAAGTATATTCTTTTAGAATACACTTTTGAAAATTTCATGCGTTATTTGCAGGATAGCGTATGCGCTATCGTGTCGTGCGACTCGAGAATAAGGGGCCCGACACATTTCAACCTCGCTCCACGAGCAACTCTCTTAAACAACCGCTCAATTTCTAAGTGGGTTGAACATTTTCGTCTGTATTACAGTAAAACTTCCATTTATTAGCTACAAAGTGTGATTTTTTCATCCCCATAACTCGAAAATTAAAGGTATGGTGTCCATTTCAAATGTGGTCATTTGGTCTCCGCCACCCTGTATATAATACAATAGTACAGCTCACTGAAGCAAACAAGAAAATCGGAAAATATGTGAAGTAAAAGAATTTGACATATTTGAAGTGGCAAGATTTTGACCCGACATACTTCTTAATCTGGATGTACTCTGAAAAAGGCGATAGCGCTAGCTCCGCTCCCTCAGCTATCATGTTTGCTTCGATCAACTGTATATTAAGAAGCTTCGAGCTTTGAAGTGTCAAACAAGAAGGATGTATAACTGGTATAACTACCCCCCTCACTGTTGCACATATACAATCATATATAAAGATGTACAGCAACTTACAAAAAAATATATGATTTAAAGCCGATTGTATATAAAAATCGATCAATTGTTTTTTGTTGCAGCAAAATATAAACGATTTACTAAATTTTGAACAATTTAGATCAACAGAAGCCTTTCTGGTTTCAAATTTCATCTATTTTAACAATAGTCGTTTTTGGGCGAATTTGATAAAGACTGAAAAAGAAAGTAGAACATTTTTCCGTTTACTTGCACTTTGATCCAGGGTTGAAAAATTGCAATTAGTCCTTCATGGCGACAAAAGAAGAAATCACACCTACTCCATTTTTATCATAAAATGAGAAATATTATTTCGTTTTCAAAAGTTTTACTAAGAGGTCCTCCTAACACAATTCTTTTTCATTAAATTTAAAACATAAAGAATCTTCTACAATTTATTTTTAAACAGCTTTCTTGTGATATAATAGGTAATATTACTAAGAAAATATATTCCATTCAACAAATAATTATTTAGACGCCTAACTATCATGGTTAGGTTATAGATTGGAAAAATCATCTTCTTTCTGTTTCCTACTAAACTATACAAGTTTTGTGCGATTTTGTTCCTCGTTTTTGGTTCTAGGATATGAAATAAATAATTCTAATATAATAAAAATTTGTTTCAGTATTTACGAGAACGTTTCAAGATAGATGTACCACATCGATTTAAGGTCCATTCGTTTATGTCTCCAACATTCTGTGATCATTGCGGTTCGCTTCTTTACGGTTTATTTAAACAAGGTCTCAAGTGCGAAGGTAAGTTTGACCTTTCTATATTTGTTTTAAATGTTCTAAATGAGTACCAATATTTTGCCAGTATAAATTATAAAGAGAGTTCATAGAAAAGTCACCTTGTGCATTCACAGTATATAACTCCAAAAAGTTCGAATTATTAGTTGTCAGTAGATAAACTCGTTAGTGACAACGACAACACCTTTACCAAACAATTTATTTAATAAAATGAGGTGCTACTGTAAAAAGTATTTCATCAATGAAAGTAAAATCAGTCATAACTGCCAAAGTACCTCCTAAATTCAATTTTTTAACCATTGATATAAGTGCCAAATTGTTGTCATTTTCTGCTTAATTGGGTTATTGAAATATTAATGGCAGTGCGAAAGTACATATATTACGTGTACAAACACTTTAATGTTTCTTGTCATTATTCGTAATTCGGTGCGATTACACTGCATCTTTGTTCTCAATACGTTTTTTTTTGTGTCAGAACATTTCTCCTTAGTATATAGTACTTACGGTTAATAGTTAATACCTAAAAATTAAAATTATAACTTGATGACACGCTGTAATGAGTAGAAGCTTCACCCAATTGAGTTTTTCCTTAGCAATTGGAGCATGTTCAATAGACTGCAAAATGTCGAGTATCAATCAGTCTATGTGGTTCAAGGTGTTGTTTGTTTGATGTAAACAATTTTAAATTTATGCATCATTAGCTTAAGCAGTATTTAAAAGTTTGATTTAAAAAGCTTTGAAGTGGTAAACGTTCTACGAACGCCAGGTATTTAATGCGTTTAATCTATTTGGCCATTTAACAGGAATTTTGTCGTTTAATTTATCCATAAACCATCTACTTGCTCACTAGATAAAATACACGAATATCACAACATGGAATTTGGGTCTAGTGGAATAAACTAGACTAAGATGCTAAATGAGCCACAAAAATGTTACAGGATAAATGTTCGAATTCAAACTGATAAATTTACTGCCCATTGGCTTTGATATGTCGAAAAAAAGCATTACATTTAAAGATGTTGCCGATAATGAGGTGAATTGATAAAAATTATTCATGCTTAGTTCAACCCTCATATCCTATGTGGGAGGTAGTGGTGGTTACAAATTAAATGACCAGTAAACTGGGCAACTGGCACACAACCTTCTCGTGTTTACTACAATGACGTATTAAATAAAGTAGTTTTTGCGTAATAACTCAAAAAAATAAAAAAATAAACATATAGGGTGTACTATAGTTGTAATCAGAAAACGATTTCTGATTTGCTCCTGAAATAATATACAGGGTATGCCATTAATATTTTGTTAATTTCCGGATAGAAAAAAAAAAGAAATATATAGTGTGTAATATAGTTGTAATCAGAAAACGATGTCTGATTTTCTCCTGAAATAATATACAGGGTATGCCATTAATATTTTGTTAATTTCCGGATAGAAAAAAAAGAAATATATAGTGTGTAGTATAGTTGTAATCAGGAAACGATTTCTATACTCGATTAAAAGAGGCATATGTCCTATACTTCACTGTACAATTTTACTTCTCCATCTTCATTAACAACAATTTTTTTAAATTCATCAACTTCAAACATTCATCCCCCTTCCCCTATGGGAAATATAGAAATAAATGTAGTACCAATAGTTTTTCATGAACTATTATGTACTTATACTGTACTGGGAGAATTGCTATATTGGCCACCATTTTGAATTTAGAAACAATCGAAAAACGGCGTTATACTTGTAACCATGTGTACTAACTTTTCACCAAGGGAAATTAGTTTGGGTTAAAATTTGAATGTTAGCTCCCAAAATAACGCCCCTAGTTTGGGCCCCTTTGGGCCAATTTTGATGAGAAGCTTGTTTTACCGATGGAATTTTTTTATAGGCCTTAGTTGTAAATTTCATCAAGATCGGTCTAGTAGTTTAGGCTCCACAGCCATAACGTACGCACGCACCCACAGACAACCATTTTTCAAAGATGGTGGTTTTGGACTCGAAACGTCGAGATTCATCAAAATCTCGAGTTCGATTTTTTTTCGATTACATTACTTTCCCTATGTGTACACGGGAAAGTAAAAAGAAACAGATCTATACGAAATCTCACAAACACAGTGTTCTGCGAACCCTCAAACAAGCTTTGGTATTTCTATGCCTTGCACTTTATGGGGTTGTTTTGTTTTTTGAAAAAACGGCTGATTTGACACTCAGTCGAATTATCAGAAGCGATAGAATAATGCGTTCCTACAGCCTTGTGAGAAGTTTAAGTTGATGAGAAATGTGCAGCAACTAAATAAAATATACGCTACAATTAAATATTGTGGTATTAAAGAAAATTAGAATATATTTACGAGATATTTAAATATTTAATACAAATTTGAAGCAATTCTTACTATTCTTAGTATTTAAAATATTTAAAGGATATTCAAATTTATTAAGATGTATTTGAAAGGGCTTTAAAGAATTTTAACGATTCGATCCGTGAAAAGTGTGTAATGGGTAGTTTAAACGTATAATATTCGTACTAATTACATATTTATATAAAAAAGGGCAATTTGTGCACTACATGGTATATTTTAGTAAGCGTTACACCCTGCAAGGATACATGAAAACTAACTAACAATAGACCATTAGTCTTTGTCTGCTTGCTCTTGAAGTTTCGGAAATAATGTATTTAAAACATTTTCGTTTTATAGATTTACTAAACTTCATTCACCCTTAGTAGCATTTATATTATGACATAAATAAAAAATTTACATAAATTAAGAAGACAAGTGTTAACAAAAAATAACTGTTTCATTAAACTGTTCAAAGTGACCACCATTAACTTTCAAGACTTCATGTGTCAATTGTGTCATAACATAATGCGGGGGGCATCTGAAAAGTTTGAGAGATTACATTTTCATTTTAAACAACGAATAAATAACAATGGAAGGCTGATATCAAAGGCAAAAACATAATGATTGAATAGCGATTTACCGGACCTTTTAAATGAGGTATAACTCGATAGCTAAAGCTATTCGAAAAAATTTAAGGAGCATCTCTAGTAGGAAGGGGGTGAATCTGACGTTTATGATGTTAACCCCAAAAGTACCCCCCTCAAATTAAAAGTTGACGTGTTTCGGCATTTCTCTCTTAATACGGCACATTTCTGAAATATTAAAGGGGGGACTTTTCAAATGAACACAGTGTATATTCTATATCGTTACAGGGTATACGCCCAGAATAGGGTAAACGGGAAAATATTTGATACGTTTAAATAGGATATCAAATAAAAACTCAAACAAATATCAAAGTACAGTTGGGTGTATAGACACAAGAAATAGTATGAGCGCATAATCGAACTAGAATGTTAAACGAGGTAGGTTTGGGAAAAGCAAAACAAGAAGAAGGTTGAAGAATATTTTGATCGATCAAAAATTGATGATAAGCGAAGGAAGAGATAAAGGCACAAGAAATATAAAATGAAAGAATTGATAACCGAGAGTGGAATTCAAAATCCGGCCCCTCATGCATCTGTGCAAAAACCTCTTCCTTATCCTTTGTGAAATAGGATCGATTTTCCTTATTCTCAAACGTTTTATTTCGTTGGGCCAAGACAAGGTTCTATGGCGCTGTTTGGCTCGAGACCACAAAAAAGCATCACGTTATGAGGAGCGAGTGAAACTTGTTGCAATATTGATGAGGAAAGTGTTTTCTTGGTTTTAATATGGTTTTGAATAAATACCTAACGATCACGTAACGGAATTTACATTTATATACAAACAAAAAGATTATAGTAGACGGTTTGATAAATTGTTATTATCTTTATTTAAAATTCTACGCAAAATATGATAAATTAACTTAGCTCCTACTCGCTTTTAACAATTGGCACAAGTACGGCAAATAATATTTGATTGGGTGTACCTAACGTGTTTTTAAACAAAAAATCAATTTGTAGCACTTAATTTTATACATTTTTACACGCGTAAATGAAGTACTGACGTTTGGTACGTATATAAACGCATTATTCATTTAAATTTAGTTTTACGTCCACTAACACCGATAAGGCAAATCAGAATTACGACATGGAACGAAAACGTCTGAACATTTTCTAGTGAAACTGTCAGCATTTATTTTAGAACTTTACACGTGAAAATGTACATTAAACAGTTACGTAAGCCAACTAGTAGATCTTAAAAAAGTATTTAAGCTGTTCAATAATTACTATCACTTCTGTTATGTGTAAACATTGGAATTGTTAATCCATTTATATTTTTAGCCTTTTGCATGTGATTTTTCAAATTTAGAACGCACATATCAGATATTGGCAATTAAAAGATGTGTAAAATTAGCAACTGGCTCATTAATTCGGGTTAATAATAAAAATATTAACAACAATAAGCCAATATTTTGGGATATTTTAGGCAAAATATGTGCCAAAATATTAATGGGTTGGTATATTTAAAACCTTAAACTTTAGTAGAACACCCACTATTTTATGAGTAGTTTATTTCAATGTTTCTCTTTCTTTTTCCTTGACATTTTAATTTATGTTCTTCACTAGTTAGCCAAAATTTATAATTTGTGGAGGTATGCAACGGCACCTGTTTGATTATTTACACTTAATGATTGATTCGCGATACAGATACTTTGTTCATGAAAACTAATTATTAACAAATTTTAGAATGTTTTCTTTTTTGTAATGTCTTGTTAGTACAACTAGCACACAATATTTATACCTAACGATTGTGGCACAATATATTGTAAGCGTTTATGGTATATTGGAGATTTATTTAGGGATCAGAGTGGCCTTAAAACAGGTGTCTAGAGCCTAACCTAACTGTAAACAACCTAATAACTCAAGACAGTCAAGCCCATCACAAGGCGAGGTAGAACTAGATGCTAGACTGTCGCCATGCGAGAGAGGCCTTCAAAGGACCATCTGGCAACCTGGCGCGTTGTTGAAGAAAGAAGCTGAGACTACTTGTGGGTATACTTTTTAGGTGCTGTAAACTAAACAAGCACATGCACCTGAAGAGGATGTTACAGAGACGACGAAACGACGCACCACATAGTTTGTGAATGCCTTGAGAATTCCTTCCACCATTATGTAAGTTACAAGGTGGTACACTATTATGATTATGACCTTTGGTGGTCCTAACGGAACGAAATACAATCTCAGCAAGTAAATATGACGGTCACCGTTCCTTTATTGGATACAAGAAGTTATTTAGCAGGGGATACTCTCAGCTCGAAATGATATTAGAATGTAGTTAAAATAAGGGCGGAGAACGATATATTATTTTCTTTTTTACCTGGTAGGTAACACAACACATCTAACGCCACCTTTAAATGTTGCCGCTTTTTGTTCGCCTAAAAGTCACTGGGGAGTAATTTTGGAAAATGAAACAAATTACTTTCCTAGACTCCTAAAATGGATTCTAAGAAACACGCCATACCATCAAGTTTATCAACTGAAAGAAGGTGATTGAGTTAGTGTAAATTTCCGTATCATAATGGATCTAAAAAGGTTTGTAATGGAAAAATCTTACAGATTTTGAAACTCTCATGAATGTCAAAAGGAGCAAATTGTTACTGTTCTAGAGGGGAGAGAAACGAATAGTAAACGAGTGTTTTTGGTGTTAAAACATAAGTTATATTAAAGGAAAAAATATGCGATTTCAGTTTGGTAAAAACTACAAAAATTCACCTTGTTTTACGGTGTGATATAAATTCAGCAAGAACTTAAACGCAAACATTGACGTGAATGAAAAATTTGAGGCAAATGTGTGAACATTTAATTATGATTTTAGTATTAAGTATGGTTTTCTTAAGATTTTAGGATTCCCAACCATTACCTAATGATAGAGTAGAACAAAATAAGTGTGCAATTAAGTCGTTACCATTTTATTCTTAACTTTGTGTTTAATTGTACGCTATTATGGTTGCTTTGATATTTTCAGTTATAATAATAAATAGCTGCAGCAGAGTAATGTAACTCCAAATTAAAACTGTTTGAGTTTTGATTCAATAATTATAAGGGTTCAGCAACTTATATAAAGCAAAACGAAGTAAAGCTCTAATTGAAATCGCATTGGTACTACTTCTCATCGAAGTGAGAGATTTTAATTAAAAATTGAAAATTTGGATATTCAGAAAAGGACGTAAGAATCTTAGTGTAGCACCTTTCATAAAAACATTCGAAACTACGTATCTGTTCCTCTTTACAGAAATTCCCTTTGTATAAATGTTCTTCATTTAGCATATACAATTTGAAGGTCGCACTAAACATGCATTGGCATTGTCCTTTGAGCGAGTACAAAATTGAACGACTGAAAAATATTCAGCTATATTAAAACAGATTGAAAATGTACCTAATGAGAATGTCAATTTGCTTTGTGTTATGGAGAGTGCCGTTTATTTTTTATTACAAAAAGTTCATTCTTGTTATTTAGTCAAAAATATTTTCAATAAAGATCCTATTAGTTGCTGTTGTTGTATTTTTGTGACTTGTATGTGTAAAATAATACAAAGAGCAAATTACACAGTGGTTCTAGTCAAGTTTTACTATGTAGAACCAAATTATCTCTATACTGTAATATTGCTTGATTGCATCAAAACAAAAATGAATATTAAAAACATAGGTGTGCCAGATCAAAAATGACAGCAAAGCGTTAATTAATGAAATACTTGGATATAATTAATATTATTATCCACTAGTGAAGTAAAAATGTTACACATATCGTGTCGAACGAATCTCTCACCTTATTTTAGCTTTTAAACGCTTAGAACTTAATTAATCTAACTAGGGACCCTAGGTGGGTGCCCCAAGCCGATCGGGGCCACACTTTGCATGCCTACTCCTTAGACCATTTGAGGACGCTATGCAAAAAATTACAGGCCAATACCACGGAGGGCGGAATTTAGAATTGAATTTTCCACATATTATAATACATATAAGTAACTTATGTTTGGTCCCGATCGGCTTGGGACACCCACCTTGGGTCCCTCGTAAGTCGATCTTAAAAGTAGGTGCACTAATTTCGAGTTAAACAAGTATCAAAAGGTGCGAATTCTCATAGCATTCTAATTTCAACCAACTTCAAATCTGTAACTAATTATGGTATAACCCCCCCCCCCCCCGCCCGACACAAGCGCCCCGAATTCTGCACAAACGAGTCATTGTTTTTCCTTCGATCCTTAAGGGTGATGGAGCGGAGTGGGGTGACGGAAATTTTTGATCACAAAAAAATGTTGAAGCAAAAAAAAAGTAAAAAAAGATCGTTTCTGCGGACATATGCAATTTTCCCCCCTTCCGCCCCCAAAAAAGGGATTGGAGTTGGGGGTGAAATTTGCAATTTGAGAAAAGTTTTTTAAGGAGAATCCAAAAGTGCAATAAAAAATAGGTGTTCCTATTTAAGTTTTCAAAACTCACTCCCGCTCCACCCCCCACGAGAGTGAGGGTGGTGTTTACGTACTATCATGACTGATTAGGTTTCAAAAAATAAAGGAACACGTGGTTTTTTGTTTTTGTAATTGGTTGTGTCGTTCTCGAGATTTCTAGGATTTCTCCAAATGTTTAGCACGGAATGTCCACACTCTAATGCAACATTTTTTCATTGTATCTTTCATCAAGCGGTGTTTTGTAAAGATACATTTGAGATGAACCATTACCGTTAAATCTCAATTCTTTGACTGTACGGACCAGTGGTCGAATTGGGAAATAAATGGTGGGGGTATGGGTCAGTGTTGTTTCACGCTTACGGTCCAGACCCCCGCCACATAGTTTCTCCAAATGAGACGAGAGCTATATTTAGATATTTTTCGCAGATTTGGCGCTAGGGTTCGGTTAGGTTGGTCTTTTTGCTAATGTTGATCAATCCTGATATATACATATATTCACCTCAGCCAGGGTTGCGAAGTTTCTTGCTAATTAAAATTAATAAGCAATACTTTATATTAGATATGACTATAATTCTTTGGGTTTTGTTGAACGCATTTTCCATTTTCCCTTTTGCCCTTTTTTTATGTTTTTACCAGTTACTTTATTCGCATGAAAACTGTTACAAAGGTTTGCTTGCAAAAATATCTTTATGAATTACTGTCAAAAAGAATTCTATCACAAAACAAGAGAGGTACACGTTTGTAAATTTAAAAAGTTGTGGTATGCAATACCACCCCAATTTATACAGCGTTCCCCGGCGTCCCGCGTCACCAAAAAGTAGGGGTACGCATGTGTAATTTGAAAAAGGTGAGGGTATCCCCCCCCCCCCCCCCCCATTCGAGCACTGTTACGGACTCTACAATACTAAAATGAGATGGCTCAGTGCTGAACAAAAAGAATGGCAATTGGGGAAGGAAATTTGTGTGTCTCTACGTCATCACTTCAAACTAGATAATTTTAAAATCTTTAAAGACGTGTAATGGACACCAGGCACTGCTTTTTTAGGCAAAATTCAATTTATTTATTTATTGCCGACATATAAGCCTAAAAAAGCATTAGTCACGATTTGTTTGCAACATAAATGACAAAATGGAAACTATGCTCATTTCTCGATGCTGACCGCCGGCGCCGTAAAAGTATTTTGTATGTAACATAACTGAACCGTTTCAAATGTGAATCCCATCAGAGGTTCCAGGATTTAAAAAAATAGAAACGATTTGGCTCCTTCGCCATTTTCAGTGAACGGGCACAAAATTGGCTTACAACTGCAAGAGGAAACCGTTGACTGCAGTGTGATGAAACATTTAAGCAGCTTTAAACACTAATTTATAACTCGTTGTGAACGAAATCAAATTACCCTATCACTGTAAGCGGCAGAAAGGCTGATGAACATCTGGAACGTGTATATGTCTTCATCTTAAAACCTACGAAACTAGCATTTGAAGAAGTCACCCATTGGAATATGAAGAAATGGAGCCAAGAAATAATCATCCTTAGTAAGGGAGGGAAAAACTGTCTTGCAACGCACCTACGGAATATTTTAGAACTAACGACGGACAAAGAGGACATCCAAGATATCCCAACGAACAGATTTGCATAAATTTGAATGTTATAGTAACTGAGAAGAAACATCAGCCCTAGCAGTTTATGGCCTCCAGAAAACCACTGACAGGACTATTTCGATTTGCAGAATTCGCTTCCTTAGCGCCCAAAAAAACTTTGCAGCATATTTTCAGCATAAAGTCTTAGAGAAGTAAAATTTATATTAGCCGTACACAAACAAATCTTGTCGCAGAACAATTACTTAAAAACCTTCTGTTTGTGTGTTTCACTAAAGCTATTTTTTTTAGATATTTGCCAAGAACATAGAACATCTACGCAGCCAATTATCGTAATTGGTTAACTGTATACATAATCAAAGAGAAGGTATCTATAAAATTACTTCCTCGTACCTACATTGTGTAATTTAAATTTATTTTAAGTAATGGCTGCTGCTATTAATAGCAAGACAACTAGACGCTATTTTTACACAAAGACAGGTGACTTAATGTTTATTTTGATTTTTTTCTGGTTGGAGTGGATTTATTGATCCTTCTGGTTGAGTAGTGTAGTAGGAATGGTAGATTTATCAATTACGATTTCATGAAACTAAAGTGATGAATTCGCTGACACTCTTATTCTCTTATTGCAGTTAATAAGGAATCAAAAAAATTATTATTATATTATTTAATGATCGAAACGTTACAGGTGTGTTAAGCCAGTTAATTCCGATCAGAACATCGGTGCAACGTCACACTACTTTGGTAAAAATAGGATTGTTTGGCACAATCGTCCTGAAACCTGCCAGTTACTATCCAGAGCTGTACGTAGTGCGGTAGTTTAATTTTCAATACAGAAGGAATCGGTAGAAACTTGAGTGTCGTGTTTTTTGATATTATTGTCTTTCTAAACGGAATTTTTTTTTAAATAGATACAGTAACGCGAGTGTTTAGCATCTGTCTCGCTAAAGCGAAAGTAAAATATTTAAGTTTTGTATTAGATAGTGTTAGCAACAATGCCTTTAGGGTATTACGGTAGCCCTTCGCTTTCGTCCTATTCCGTTCCCTACTTGACAGGTCCCTATGCAAATCACTCGTCAATAATTGCTGCCAATTATTCGCGGCTTCCTAGTACGTATACAAAACCTTTACCTCGCATTAGAATGGGTTTTACACCTCTTTTGGCAACAATTACCGAAGCACATGCTGCTTCACGCCCTTTAAGTAGAATCACAACACCTAGTTTGGTGCTACACTCATCGCCAAAATTTAAAATGCCAAGGCCCATTTCAATTAATACAGCAGATATAGATGTATCTGTAAATAAGTACAGAAAATATAATCGACCACAACAACGCGTGACTGATGTTTGTGCATCACCTGACAAAGCAGAAAAGGTAACAACCACAACTACCACACCATTGCCTAGCGATTCAGAAGAGAACGAAGACGTTGTTGCCAAATCTCCCTTACGTCGTGATCGTGCAGTTGTGCGTATACACACAATACACAAACGATCAAGGAAGAAACCAGAACAAGAACAAAAAGGAACTGAGCCAGCTTTAAATAGACGATGGCGAGACAACCTCAACGATATTAATGAAGCAAAGAAAACAAAAGGTAAACAAGAAAAACCAAGCCCAGCGGAACGACTATTACAAAAGCATCTTATAAGAGACAAATCCGAATCACTCGAAGATAAAGCAGACAGCGAAGAAATCGCCGTACAAAAATCCCCAAGTTTTCACGAAGTTTGTAAAAGCATATCGTCAGACACCATAAACGAAGATTTAAATCCCGGACAACCAGAACCCGTCAAGAAGAAACAAAATAGATTAAATTCCTCAGAAGATTTACTTAAAAAGATAAGAAGAGATTCGGCCGAAATTTTACAAGAAAATGTGATATTGCTCGACAAAATGCTTATGGAAGAGCAAAAATATAGTGTAACTCCTAACGAGAAGAATCACGACGAATTCGGCAGAACAAGCGTGAAGAAAAAGAAAAAAATTACCAGAAATAAAACCAAAGAGCTCGAAATATCTGAAGAGCAAGAACCCAAACATACACTACAAAGGAGACTTACACAAAAGAAGAAACGGGCAAATACTTCGGAACTTGAAACTGATCCAGAGATTGAAAAGGCGTATCAAGACGCTATACGTGACATATCCCAAGTGGAGGTTGAAGAAATTAAACTGAAGCCCAAACCGGTTATTACGGCCGTAGTCCATGTGGAGACGCCGAAATCCAATCTGAAGGTAGTAGTTGATAAAGTTGAAGTTGAGGAAAAGTCGGTGGAAACGCCCAAATCGAAAAAAAAGTTTAATTTTATTATAGAAGAAGTTGAAGAGAAGAAAAGTGAGATATATCGACATTTGAAACAAAAGGTTAAGGTTGAAACTGTACGTGTTCCCGAGCCAAAGATTCCCGTTGTTGCTAAGGTGGTAAAAAAGACATACACTGCGCGTTTAGGACAACTATTGGATGACAAAAAAGAAGAAGTTGTTAAACATACGGCCAAATTACTTAAGAATGAAGCAAAGAAAAGTCAGTTATCCATTTTGCAAAATGCGAAGTGTGCACAAACAAACATTCCAGATGCTCCCTCACAACCTGTGGTGACAGATAAAAGTCACGACGGAAGTAATGAAGTTAAACAATCAGAATCTATAAACTTCTGGGAGATATTAGGTGCAAGAGAGAGTGTCAATTTTCATTGTAAGAAAGTTGAGAAAGCGCCGTATTTATTAACTCCATTAGATTCTCAAAAAAAAAGACAAGGTGAAGTCGAGGTTTTTAAGGACAATATTGAAAGCAAACAAGAAGTTACTTGTGCTAGTGAAGAAATAATACCAAATAAAATGACTTCTAAGAGATCTTTAGTCGCAAAAGCAAGCGGTGATGACCCCGATTTACACGTGTTCAAAGTACCTGAAGAACCCAATCCTGAACCGGAAGTAGAAAAGGAGAATAAGTTTGTTCCTCTCTTGACAAACAGATTATCGGACTGGATGCATCCGTTTAAAAAACCAGACCAACTTGACGAATGTCCCTTTGAAAGATTTGCAACACCTAAAGTGATTAGACATAGGCATTATCCACGTCCTAGACATACCCTTCCCGATTTACCCTCAAATGACTCAAGTGAATCCGAAAGTGATAGTGACGATTCGTCAGATGAAAGTGACAGTTCGGAGGAGGACAGCAACACAACATCAAAAGGCGGAACAAGTACGTCCTCAAATGATTCTGGGTTTGATTCATCGGCTCCTGCAAGCCCCTCAAATCGCGGATACCATAACGGTTAGATTTGTTGTGTTACATGTTGATTTGGTTGAAACTAATAATTTGGCCGTCCTATTGCGTATTGTCAAATTGAATTGTTTTTTTTTTCTATAGGTAATACCCACGAGAAAGATTACGATCTAAATTAATCCCTGGCACAACTAAGCTTAGCTGGCAACAAATTATTTATTATAACTTTATTTTATTATTTGGCTTAGAAAAAATTCAAGAATTAGCCTTGAGACTAGTTAGAGGTCATTGTCAAATTTTCCCTTAAAGTTTACTTGATAATTCGACTTGACTTGCAACGGTTGCCAAATTTTAATTTAGATTATGCGATGCGTTAACGTAATTTTTCTGTATATTTTTATAATAGCGTTTCTCTCTTTGTCTATTCCGTGAAAATTCGAAAAGTGTTATACTATTAGAACCTTTGAAATCGAATACGAGATTTATTACTGGCCTGTTTGAGATAAACAAAACTTCTCGTTACAGTCAGATGAAAATCTCTATAATGTATAGGAAGTACAATTAAAACTTATTGTTTACTTTGGCATTTAATATTTTTAAAATTTTGGTTCATGACCAACGTTATCTTTGTATTATTTTAAGGTCGTCACTGAATATTTAACTAATGTTAGTCCTGAAAAGTAAAGTACAGTAATTTGTTATTCTTCCAACACCGATTGTGCTTATTTACGGGATCACAGTAAAAAATGTGTAACATTTATTTAAAATTCTTTAACAAAAACCATTCTTTTGGTAATTGAAGCATATTTTACTAATTGAAGCATATCTACTGTTGCTTGCACAATCGTTTTCCTTGTCATCTGCAAATGTACCTAATATTAGATGAAGCAAATGGTTTGAATAGGCCTTCCTTGATGACTTCCACTATTAATTATTATATACAATTATGGCGCCCTTCTTATTGATATAGAAAGATCTAAATAAATTAAATTCTGTATAATACTGGTCCTAGAACTGCTTACACTATCCGAAAATGATGTCAGTGTAGCCCCGCTACCTTGCCATTTTGTAGGGAGTTCTATAAACGAGAGAGAGTGTATGGAGTCAAGCCCCCCACATGTTTACCACACATTTGACTATGAACGATTTTCGGCCTACATTTTTTCAATGAAAAAAATTCTCTTGAACCCTAATATTATGGAATCTAAATCTTGTCACCCAGTTTTATCTGAAAATTTGTGACTTCAAAGTCTGTATTTTTTTAAAATATTATTAAAAGTATTATTTTACTTACACCATAGATCGACAGGGTGTCTCAGATCAAGTGGGATTTCATGGGTAATTGAAGATAGAGATTTGGTAAATTGTTTTGCAGCTTTATATAATGATTTAAAATCTGCTTGAAAAAGTTTAAAATGTCAGTAGGTAGTGATTTAACAAGAACAAAAATTGCCATCTTTTTACATGTTAAATATCATCGTAAATATAAATCGTACGAAAAAAGTTTCATATTAAAGGCAAAAATTTCATGTCGAACTAAACTTTAAGATGGTTGCTTTTGAGGTACATACAACAATTCCCTTAAGCTATATGGAAGCCGTATTGGGTTTTCAGGTTGCTAAATAGAATTTTTTATTATCTTTTCAACGATATAGGATAATGTATGATTCAATAAAAAATACTAGTAAAATTAATTGTTGTTACATTTTAGTGAAGTAGGCTTACGCTTACATTACTTTTTAATGTAGGGAGGTAAGTAAGAAGCATAGAAAACATTAATAAAGTTTAAGATGATCTGTGTAAAAGCTAAAACGTTATCTATAGTTATTTGTAAGAAAAACTTGAAAAATTATTGCGAATTATCCAACTACTGAAAGCTGCGATATGTTGTGTATATTTATCAAGTGTAAAAATATTTCCAACTTGCTGCCCAAATACTTTACCAGCTTTTTGACAGATCGTGTTAAATTGTTTTTCATCACCTACTTACCTACATTCCATAATAATAAGTAATGTAAGCGTAATTTTATTGGTATTTTTTTATCATACATTATCGTACGCTGAAAAGAGAACAACATTTTGTTTCGAATTTTTAATACTTACGACGATATTTGGCATGAAAGAAAATAAAATGGAATAAATGATTAATTCGTAATAAAAAATACTATCGAATGCAGGGTGTTTCGTTGGTTGCGGCGATATAAGAAAATAAAGTTGATGACGGTTTCTCGGAGACGAAACGTCGAATAAAAAATTTGAAAGGCCATCTAATAGAATTAAAAAAGTGACCTTTGGTTTTTAAAAATCTTTTAATCTATATGAAGGAATTACGAAAAAAGAAAAACCCAAAAATCCCATTTTGTTTTAAATCTGGGAAACGATAAACAATAATGAACTTTTGCAAACTCCATGTCAACAGGCCTTAAATTATATACAACTTTTATCTAATTTAACCGCCTTCTATCGCTTACCGTTTTCAAGGTCTACATACTGTTCATTCTTATCTTGGCCGCGTATATACAGTATGTCTGTAAAAGTTGGCAACATATGGGAAACTTTTTTATTATCTATTAATTTTACGAAAAAAAGTTATTTTTTATAAAAAGCTCTGCATGTTCTAAAATCTAAAATACAATCATCAGATATTAGTAAATTACACCTCTCATAAGCTGGCAGGACCAAATCGGCAGAATCAAGTCGGACGTATTTATTATTTAGTACTTATTTTGTACTAATTTTTACCACTAATAAAAATTTTGTACTCCTTGCCGTTTTGAAAAAAACAGTGGCGCTGCTACCTTCATATTAAGCTAGCAGGACCAAAAGAAAAAAAGACAAAACAGGAAAGATCGAGGCAGAAATACAAAAATCTGAATTTGTACTAATTTGTACCACTAATAAAAATTTGGTACTCCTTGCCTTTTTGAAAAAAACAGTGGCGCTGCTAGCCTCATATTAAGCTAGCAGGACCAAAAGACCAAAATTAAATAAAACAAACAAAACAAAGGCAGATACGCAAAGATCTGAATTTGTACTAATTTGTACCATTAAAATAAATTGAACATGTTCAAAAATTTCCCGTACGACAACGCCCAAATGATATGAAGCCTATTAGGGTCAAGAGTAAACTACCCTTTGCCACAAGCAGAATCAGTTGAGACTCGTACAGTCGAAGCAGGATAATTTGTACCTCTAAAATATGAAGTTTCGAATTTCGTACCCTCCTCCTTCATTTGGGAGCTACTCCCGATCACTTCGTGCAATACATAATATTGCCACAACATCTTAGGAAAGGTTTAATCTTTTAAAAATGATACAAAGGTGTCTAAACAGTTTCGTAATTTCTTTTTTGAAATTACATATTACTAAAACAGCGGCGTAGCGTGAGTCAATGGCGCCCGGGGCGGAATCATAATTTTGCGCCCTTGTCACATTAAAAAATAAGTCAGTGATTGTAAAAGACTGGTCAAAATTAATTTCGTCCGTGATACTTTGTTCTATTGACAAAATGGCTGTAATTTTATGTATCTTATAATAGATATTATTCGACGGTGTTGCGGGATGTGCCCGGTATTCGGACGAATTTTGCATTATGCTGCGTTCAGTGTTTAGGTAACCAAAATGAAGGGTCGCTTAAATGGTGGTGTAATTAAGGAGCTCTTGAAAATCAAATCCGATCTGCTCTGCTCAACAGGGCAATTTTATTTAGACCAACATTTATACAAAAATCCGCCGAAAACAGGTTGCGGAACGCCGTTCCCAAGCGTTCCATGACAAAAGAGCACTGACCATCATTATCAGTTGAGTTGAGTTTACTTATTACTTTAATATCGTCTGTTTACATCTTACTTTGGCGGGGACAGTAAATAGTCAACCCTTTGTTTTTTTTAGGATTTTCTCAGATGCAAAGGCACATCTGGTTTTTGTATTATCTACACAAATAGCTCGGGTGAAGGAGGAATCATAAAAACTATCCATTTACAGTTTTACATGCGTTACGTTGCCGGTTACGGGTTACCAACAGATTTGAAGGATTGTAAAATATTTTATTGCTTTCTCCTTTGACGACTATTATTGGAAAAGGTTCTGTTGTCATAATTGATTATCATTCAAGTAAAGAATTGTTAATTTAGTATGTAGCGGGATATTTAGTTTTTGAAAATTTGCCGCCCTCCCGACGATGCCGCCCGGGGCGGTCCGCACCTCCGCCCACCCCTCGCTACGCAACTGTTAACTAAAATCAGTCAAATATTTACCTTTTGATTCTTATTGTTTTTGATTAAAATTCATTCCCTCATTTCTCTTGGTGTACTTATTAAAAATGTTTACAAGCGTTTTCTACTAATTATTTTGTTATAAAAGTACATACGTGAAATAACCTTCTGAACTACAATATTTATACAGGGTAATCTTTCAATAATATTTAAATGGTGCAAGCGGCCCTGGAAATTGAATAAAATGATTATTATATCAATGTAAACATATTTAGTACTTTACTCTTGAGCCGAAAAGTGATCGAGGGTAGTTTCCAAAGGGGAAGGACGGGGGTACGAAATTCGTAACTTCATATTTTAGAGGTACAAGTTATCCTGCTTCGATCGTACGAGTATCAACTGATTCTGCTCGTGGCAAAGGGTACTTTACTCTTGAGCCGAAAAGTGATCGGGGGTAGATTCCAACGGAAGGAGGAGGGTACGCAATTTGAAACTTCATATTTAAGAGGTACAAATTATCCTGATTCGATCGTACGAGTATCAACTGATTCTGCTCGTGGCGAAGGGTACTTTACTCTGGAACCGAAAAGTGGTAGGGGGTAAATTCCAAAGGAAGGAGGAGGGTACGAAATTTGAAACTTCATATTTGAGAGGTAAAAATTATCCTGCTTCGATGGTACGAGTATCAACTTATTCTGCTCGTGGCAAAGGGTACTTCACTCTTAAGTCGAAAAGTGATAGGGGGTAGATTCCAAAGGAAGGAGGAGGGTACGAAATTCGAAACTTCATACTTTAGAAGCACAAATTATCCTGTTTAGATCGTACGAGCATCAACTGATTCTGCTTATGGCAAAGGGTAGTTTACTCTTGACCTTAATAGGCTTCATATCATTTGGGTGTTGTTTTTGAATTGAATTGAATTTTTGAACATGTTCAATTTATTTTGATAGTACAAATTAGTACAAATTCAGATCTTTGCGTATCTACCTTTTTTTTTGTTTGTTTTATTTATTTTTGTCTTTTGGTCCTGCTAGCTTAATATGAGGCTAGCAGCGCCATTGTTTTTTTCAAAACGGCAAGGAGTACATAATTTTTATTAGTGGTAAAAATTAGTACAAAATAAGTACTAAATAATTAAATACGTCCGACTTGATTCTGCCGATTTGGTCCTGCCAGCTTATGAGAGGTGTAAATTACCTTTATTTTTGACAATATGATTGACAATTGTTATTAAAAAAAGTTAATCAGAACTAAAAACTACGTTCAAATATGCAATTACGTCCTGCTAGTTAAAAAATTTTGTTTACAGCTTTTTCTCAAATTACCACCTACCGATACTGATACTTAAAATTTTTTTTCCTATTTTTGTCTACAATAACCATGCAAATGTAAGTGTAGTTACGTGAAATCTAAGATGCACTGATAAACAAATGATTTGCATTAGGTATATCAAGAAATGTTTGACAGTGAGGTTTCTGAACGGAACGGAAATCGTTATCAGTATCGGTAGGTAGTAATTTGAGAAAAAGTTGTAAAAAAAATTTTTAACTAGCAGGATGTAATTGCATATTTGAACGTAGTTTTTAGTTCTGATTAACTTTTTTTAATAACAATTTTCGATATTTTCAAAAATAAAGGTAGATACCTACTTTACTCTTGAGCAAAATTCATATTTTTTGACAAACCGCGTACACGACTGAAAAAATTTAATATCCTATGATTGTATTTTAGATTTTAGAACATGCAGAGCTTTTTATAAAGAATAACTTTTTTTCGTAAAATTAATAATAAAAAAGTTTCCCATATGTTGCCAACTTTTACAGACATACTGTACGTATAAATAAACAATAAACAAAAATAAAATAAAAAACAAAACGTAATAATACCCTGATACAAAATAAGCACATAACTTTATGACGCCAAATTGTATAGGAACGCTGTGTATGAAGATATCCTTATTTTATGGACAAAAAAGCCATTTATCGTCTAATCATTGTTACTAGTAATGGCACTATCGCCCCGCCCGCGTCCGTGGGGGTATTCCCGAATCATTCTGTATTTAAGAAATTTGTTTGAACCCTCAACTATTCTGTCGCAATGTTGTATTTAGCAAGGGAGGAAATATCATTAGTTCAAAATGTGCGAATTAAGATCAGTGTTAATTTGGTTAATACATAATTTCACAGCCTTTATAGCTTTAGAATGCTTCCACAATTGGAAAACAACGACACGAAACACCGTTTACATCGCATCGATGTAAATAAAACCTTTTGAAAGAATAAAACACGAGAAGGCCTACTAATTAAGAAAAATTGGATAACAAAGCTCGAGGCTTATATTAAAAAAGGGAACCTTCTACATCCATTCAAAAGTGACATGCTTTTATTTTACCTGTACTACAAAGCAGCGTGAGAGTGAAGCTTTAAATATGTATAATCATCCGCTGAAAATTATATAAAAGATGGTATATTTTTATGGGTATATTCAATTTGTAATTGGCTTAAACAAAGAGATTTTCTACATTTTATAATAAATTAAATAAATACTTGTTACCAATTCAGAAGTTTGCTTAAATATAATATCAAACAAAGCGAAACACAGGATATAATAAAAAGATAAAACTTCCGTAGAAAAACTAAATTAAATTTATACCATAAGACGCATGAAAGGATGTAAATATTTAATCTCCTTTTCATTTACTATAGAAGTTCATCATAGCTTATATGTAATTTATAGGTATAATATTTTAATGGGTTTTATAGCGACTTTTTGATACTAAACATAGTGTTGGAGCAGGAAGAATGAAAGACAAAATAGGTCAATTACAGAAAAGTGTATTTTTACGCTTATGTGGGATATTCCTTTGAAGATTAGTTCAAAACGAATAGAAAAAGGATGCTAATTTCGAGCTACTTAATCTACATTCTTCTAGTGAAATACGATGATATATCCTGGCTTCGTTTTACATAATTTAAATAGTAGGTAATAACTGTTGACTGACACAATTATTCCATTAAAACGGAATAGGATCGCAAACAGACAAAGTCGTGAGCGAATAGTTGAAAGGAAAGAACAAATAATCACTTCAATCACCGTTTATCCATTTTGATATGTATTAGAATTTCACAAAGTAAAAACAACTATACGCGAATTTCCAATTTCTCTTAGAAGCTCTTATAATGAGCAATTTATCGTCAAATCGTAAACCCCCCCAGAGACATTATTTTAAGAAAGTGAGAGGCGTTAAACTTTTTAGAAAGGTCATATTTAAATCGAGAAACTTTCAAACTTATTAGGTAATTTGTTGGTAGATAAGTTAGTTCATAATCAATCTTTGAAAAAGTTTTGATGCAAGGAAATTGACTTATTTTAATTTAAACTAAATGACGCAAACCTTTCAACAATATCTTTCAAAGTTCAAACGTTACAAACTTTAAATTGGCCCAAAATTAGTGCAAAACCTTTGACGTTTCCGTTCGACATATTTTCTAAACCATTTGTTACAATATAGATGTTTAGGGGAGGAAATAAAGCACTGAAGCTACAAAATTTTTGTAGTAAGACGGATTGAGATGGGATTTTTTGCATTCGCTTCCTAAATTCAATAGGAAACTTTGTACCTACTTTTGATCATGTTTTTTTTTCGAAATTGCATTTGTGCAGCGGAAAATCCATCTTGAAAATGCAATTTCATAGAAAAAATGCATAACTTCGTTATAAACTTGCAGAATCGACTCAATTCGGGTTCACGGTGGTTTTCGAGGTCGCTGATCCCGAATATGGCCTCCAAATTGGCTCGCCGCCCACCTGGAGCTCAGGATGGCTGAGCAACGTCATTTTCGAAGCTTTTTTTGAAATTCACTCTCAGCTTCGGGATCAGCGACCTAGAAAACCTCCGCGAAGCCGAATTCAGTCGATTCTAGAAGTTTATAACGAAGTTATGAATTTTTTCTATGAAAATGCATTTTTCAGGATGCATTTTCCACTGCACAAATGCAATTTCGAAAAAAAAACATGACCAAAAGTAGATACAAAGTCTCCTATTGAATTTAGGAAGCGAATGCAAAAAACCCCGTCTCAATCCGTCTTACTACAAAAATGTGGTAGGTTTGGCTTATTTTAGTGCTTTATTTCCTCGCCTAGTTATAAATGTTGCAAATTGGACGTGTAATCCTTTCATAATAGCACCACAGTGGTGATATTAAAGGATAATCCGTTATGCTTCACAGAAGTATGTAGTAGCTTAGTACAGGTTCCTATTTCCAATTTTTAAATCGCCTTGGAACAAATTTTTCTGTATAGCGTTCGGTTCCTGCAAGGATTCTGAATAATTTATTTCTTCAATTTTGCCAAGACTAATCGTCTTATGGTTCCCTTGGACTTCGGGGATAAAAAGAAGTCACAAAAGAAGTTCGGCGAATAGGGTGGCTGAGACGTAGTAATGATGTGGTTTTTGGCTAAACGTTATTGTGGTGCAATTTCGATAACTTGTCTTGTCAAAATTCGGAACGTTTTCATGGTGCACGACGTCATTGAAATTGAAGAAAGTAGTGAGCAGAACTTTCAGAATTTCGGAACAAACCTTGCTGCAGCACCTTTCATACCCACTGGTGATGTACGATTGTGCATAATAATTTCCTTTAATTTTTTCACGTTGTGGCCAAATGTCTTTGTGATCCACTAAGAAGAAATTTTCCGAAATTCAAGGAGAAGAAAACATCTACTTCAAAAATTATTGTTTTTGGCAAATTCCCCCCCTAAAGAAATAAAATTTCAAAATACCGTACCAAAACATAGAAATGTTTTGATACAATTCATCAATGGTCTAGGTACTTCTAATATAAAATTCAGAATAAACACCAAAAACATTCTAGTATATGAACAATAATTCTCAGTGTATATTTACAATGTTAAGTAAGGTAACTAAGAAAAATAGGCTGCTCGGCCATATCTTTTGAGAAATTTTAATACTCGTATAATTGATTTTTTCTTTTTCCTTAATTTTCAAAACATGTACTTTTCAAAATTTTGTGGTATATTTTTTATTTGGAGAATCACATGTAAATTACTAAAACTTTCTTAAGACATTTTTTAAATGAAATGCAGTGAGTACTTAAAAATATTTTTACCGGTACCGTTGTGAAATTATAATCTGCACTGAGTAAGAATCACAGTTGCCAATTCGTTCTACTAGAAATAGTTCATTGTTATACCTACTCATATATTCTACTATTTTTAAATTTCATTTGCTATATGGTAAACAGAGGAGTCAAAGTCGTCATTCGCTGTATCAATGTTCCTAAGTCATTAATAATTTCTTAAATAAGTTCGGGGTTCGTCACTCTCGTATCTCTCAATCTCAAGTAAAGCAATGGATGATGCAATGGATCTTTCTCCGTTGGTGTCTATCGGTGAGGTTGTACATAATTGTAAATAAATTGATTCAACAATTTTTGAGTCATTTTGGAAAAAGCCAACAGAAATTCTAGTCAAATCAAGGTTCTGTATGCGATTTTGGGCAAAAAATGAAGTTTTTACAGCAAATGAGAATTTAAACGTTGTACTGTAAAAATTTCTTATTTGTATTTACATTACACGAGAGTGACGAACTTATGTCTGCCGACGCAGGAAAGAGTCCTAATCTGACATGAATAAAAACTCAATTATAGTGCAACTTCAATAAAAAAAACAATGGAACTAACAACACCTTTGAGGCATTGGACAAAGTTAGGCACCAACCGCTAGCCGAGGGTGTCATAAATAGAGAAACCACGATAACAGTGTAGTTTCTATCCCTACGAATTTTTTTTGCAGTATTGTGCATGCAATGAACTCTAAAGAAACTAGAGTTCATTGTGTGCATGTAATAATCTTAATAGACTCGTAGGGTCAAAAGCGAAAGTCTAAAGAAAATCGGCGTCGTCATAAAGTCAAATAAAATTCACGGTCAATTGAACTTTTGTTTGTCCAGGCGACTCAATATTTTCCTCTATTCATCCAAGAGTCCCATAATATTGTTGATGGGCAAACCTTGTTGCTGCTTTTCGTGCAGCTTTGGCTTTCGACGCTGAGACCCGTATAATTTATTCCCGGTTCTATGGTACCGCACAGAGGCGTGTTAAGAGTCAGAAAGGCCCCAGGCGGAATTGCATTTTAGTACCCCTCCTACGCAGTGAACTCTGAACTTAGTAAATAAAATGAAATTAAAAATAGAAAACGCATGAATTTTTATTTTTTGAGGTATAAAAATAAGTACATGGTACATTATAAATAAATTATAACAGAAAAAATATATTAAAACACTTTTTTCCGTGATTTACCTTTGGCAAATGTATCGATTATTTGGTTTAGATCAATTTCATTTAAAACGTCACTTTCAATATTGAGTGCTAAACTATTAAGACCTTCTTCTGTCATAGTACTACTTAAATGGTTTTCTACTCGTTTCAAAACTGAAAAGCTTCTTTCACCCAAAGCATTCAATATGGGCAATGTTAAAACTATCTTCAAAATTGTCTCCTTATTGAGAAAAGTAAATGACATTTGCTTTGCTGCAATAAATTTTCCTTTAAAAACAATAAAAATTGATCTAATTCATAACGAAAAATCGTGCCCGGAAAATTCTTTGAATGCAATTCTTCGAAAGCAATTCTTCGAATCAACAATTCTTCGAAAAGCAAATTTTCGAAATGCGTCTGTTCGAAATAGAAATTTTCCACAAACCTAACTAGAACCCGCCCAATTTCCCCCGGCCGTAGGTTATTTGAAGGTTTAATATATTTTTTTTCAATTGATACATGGAAGCAGAACAAAATGCTATACTTAAACTGACTTAAACGTAGACCGTTATTAAAGCGCCTAGGTTATTTGCAGGTTTAGTATTTTTTTTCAATGTGTACAAAAACGAGGAACCCGCCATTTGCGCGGTCTAAAACCACTTTACTTATATTCACGACATCATTTCCAACAATTTGACACCACAATATTGGTTTTAATATACTCCATGTTAAATTTTGGACCCTCATAACTTTTGATCCCTTGAGTTCCGCGCCATAAATGAGGTATTAATGAACTTGTCTTGGTCTACTCTACATCTTATATCATTGTCACAATAATTATCGGGTTGCTGAGTACGGAACTCATACCGCAAAAGTGGTCTCCATAACATTTCAAATTTGCTATTTCGAAGAAATGCTATTGAAATAGTTGGCCTTTCGAACAACGTCCTCCCAGTGAAGTGGTGTTTGCCTCCAGAAGTAACGTCATTTCGCCTCATTCCACCCGAGCCAACTTTAGTATGGGTATTGTGTTACTGACAAGGGCCAGAGGTACGTTCTCTGGGGGCCCCAAAGGCTACACGGCCCCAGGCGGGCGCCTGTTACGCCTTATGGTTAACGCGCCAATGGTACCGCAATACTAATACATTGAATATAACAAATTACATGTTGTATTATAATAATAGGTAATTCTATTAAAATCTATATTTGTATGTACCTATACGAAAATGCAATTTTTGGAATGTTTCTCTATTCGTGTCCATATTTGTCTATTTATCTGTTGGTATGTTACAGCATCACGTAAAAATTACTAAACCGACTTTGATGGGGTTGAATTTTGTGAGGTTCTGGTATGGACATAGGGTTTATTCCATCGCAATCGGTTCACGAGGTGCCAAGTTAAAATACAATTTTTGCATGTTTTATTTTTACATCTGCATTCTCAACCATAAGGTATCTTTAAATAAAATAATAATAACCAGTTAAAAGTGCTCAAGAGTCAAACTTGAACTTGAAAGAGTTTGTTTCATGGCCTTCCTTAACACATTATTTTTGAGTTAAACTTTGTCGACCATTTTGAAGGTGTTCCTCAAAAGATAACACTTTGGTTTATCAGACAATCGTATTCTACTTATTCATCATCTATTCGAATCTGAAGTCAAAAACTAAAAGTTCCGATTATTTTCAAAAAAATATCAAAACTTTGTCCGCCATTTTGAAGATATTCCCGATGAGCTATGACAAGTGCCAAAAAATCCTAGACTTTTTTAACTCGTGTGGAGTTCTCTATCTCCCATCGGATGCGTCTCCGGTGGCGGATAGGGCGTACTTTCGCAGAAAATAGAACATAAAAATTATTAATAGAGCTGCGTAAATTAGTTATAAAAGTTGTATGAAAGGAGAAAGACTGTAGGCGAAGTTTCGCACGTGTTTTGTTCTGTCGCTTTCAAAAGCATTTTCTTCATCAGCCCATGTACAAACAAAATCCAGAATTGGTCTTAAACTACGTGACCAGCGATCAAAATTCGTTCCAGTATACTGCAATTTTGATTATTAAAAGGAGCCGTAGGGCAGTTTTGTATTCCATATGACAGGGTCTTCAGCCTGCGACTAATGGTTTCGTGGTTTCTTTATTATTGGTTCTAATGAAAAAATGTAACGACAATGTACTACATATTTGTAAAATGCTTTGTTTGCAAGCATCTGCATTGAATGTAAATTTTGTGCCAATTCCCTCCATTGAGTAAAATTCGGCGTGAAAAACGCCCGTATATAAACAATATATAAATCAAGTAGGTACATATATTATACATTATCAAAGTAGATTATAAGTTGAGAGCTTGAAATTAAAACTGTCATATATTATATTTTAATGCGAAATATTCGACTAAATAAATGTACTGACAGATTATTACCTTTTCTATGTTATGCCAAATTAATAATTGTGCAAGCATAACGTGACTCATAAAAAATATATAAAGAAAACTGAGAAATAAAATGTATTTTAAGCTTTAGTACAACATTAATCTTCTTGCACCTTATGGGTACTTATAAATGTAAATAAATGTCAACCAGTTTAATAAAAAAAATAAAATAGATGGTATAAACAAGCAATTCTTGTATGGTGTAAAAGTTTAATGCAAATAAAGTTTTGATTGGTGGATACGTAAATTTTTATACCTTTATGTGCAATTAAATTCGTTTTTAAATTAAAGCGGCTTTTTGAATTTGCTTCGCATCTCTTTATTTTGTTACGAGTCTTATTTCGTTAAAACGTGAATATGTAAAAAAATAAAATTTTAAATAAAAAGTTGATGAAAACATAAAATTTTTATCGTCTACAATAATTATTATTAACATTATTTAACACTACTGCAAACTGTTGATAAAGAGTTAAGGCAAAAATGTATTTTTTAATTTCAGTCTTATTACACATATAAAGGGTAAATCATGCCCTCCATTCAATATCACCTCCAATCGGAGAAGGGGGGGGGCATGAAATGCTTCAATGTAAAAATTTTGTGCAATGTATTGAAACCAATATTGACTAAGATTGATGATCTTTAGTTTTTATTTTCTGTCGTTGTTGTCATAAAAGGCATGTTTGTAAAATGTTACTCCTGTAGTGCAGAATAGCCAATAAAGATAGAAGTGTTAGACATAATTCTGGTACAAGCTCCAGAGGATCGGAGGGATGCAGCTAGGAAAACCAAAAGGATCGAATAGAACATTAAGAGAAAAGGTGCATTTCACGTCTTGATTGGTGGAGTTATATAGATCCTTATTATTTTGCTGAAACTAGAATCTACTACAAAATCCTTTGCTCATTTAAATTCACGAAGTGGAAGATGATTGGGTTCAAATGATTTTTCAGAAAATGAACACTTTTGTGCATAAATGAGCAATGGAATGCCAGGGAGCGGACCTATCTCGTAGCTCGCAATAAGTCCTGATCTTATCCTTAGACTTCTTTCTTTTGGGTTAAGTAACAAATAATCTTGACAGTGAAACAATAGAGTAGGTAGGTACTTGAGTAAAAACGTGAATGGAAAACGATAGCCAGAAAGTTGCGTCGATTACCAGTGTAAAGATACACTATGAGTGGGTCAAACAAAAGATCCTTACTGTTAGTCAAAGTAAAAACAGGTTTAGAACTGGATTAATGGCTTTACTGGGTGTTACACTTTAATGTCATTTTAATATTTCTGATCGCAAACAATTTGTATTCAGACAAATCCTCAAATAGAAGAACCGTTTTTTCATACTAAGTAGTCATTATGAAGGGTTAAATCTGTATTAATGTATAATTTTGGTCAATGTAGGGGATGAATCGTTTCAAAGGCCGAAATGTAAGAAAATGAAGATCGACGGATTTGCAAAATTAGTAAATTATTACGAGTTACTGTCAAAAAAGGTTCCATATGAATAAATGGAAAACCACAGAAAACCGTTACTTTACTCTCTAACAAATCCAAATAGCGAATTTGTTCTAATTTTTTTTCAACTAAGGTAACATGTTTGTGTGTTATACGTAACGATTCCTTTGTCTACTTGCCACATTATTACACTACGTCAATCGTTATTTTTGAAAAGAGTCCATGCTTACGCTGATACACCGAAAACTCGTCACGGCGCAATTTTTCACATTATCGAAATTCTATTACGGATCTTACGGGTTTACGCATTTTCCCATCTCGTGTTTTTCTATTAGTAAAATCGAACAATGTAGAACGAAAGAAAACTTCCCTCGTTTTATTTTAATTGTGAACATTCCCATTCTACAATAATGAAACTTTCGAACTGCAATATCGATACTTTAGCCATTATAAAGTATTTTCGCAAGTTTCTTCGAATAGTAGTTTTTGTAATTTATACGTAGAATTTTACAGTACCCTTTGGAAGTTTGTCGACAATTGAGAGCAAAAAATGAATAAAATTACATAAAACTCATAAAAGGTTTTCATATTCGAGCTGACGCATATTTTACATACCTTCATCAGTTATGTCAAATACTTTGGCAAGATCTCAAAGCATTTTTACATATTTTATTTTGTTAATTATTTTATTATTCATTCCACGCTCTAATAAATGTGTCTTTGTTGCAAGATCAATACTATTAACATCGAAATGACTCATTGAGAGAGTATAGTTAGGTAACGTTCACAAAAAGTAATTTTAGAATCTCTATGGACGAAAAGGTCGAAAAGTTCAAAGAACACCGCTTCTGTTATTGAACATGTGTATAGTTAGGTACATCGTTCAAATAAATATTTATTTCTGATTATTCTCATTACAGTTTCTTGACGTCAAGCTTAACTAAAACTATCTTCATTTTGATGCTTTGTAATATGTATTTCTATTGAAACTGTATGTTTATGTGCTTTGTAGTAAGTTCCGGCCTAAAGCTGAATTAAAAACTTTTACTTTTATATGATAAACCACTCTGTAATAAATGTACATGTGGGATAACGCCCATTATTAGTATAAGAAGATTTGTCAGTCACATATCTCCCATTTTTGGTTTTAAATTATTAGCTTAAACTTCTCAGAGAATAGTTTTAATCACTCAACAATATCGTCGAACGATTTGTAAAATTTATTCTTTATAGTTTCTGCAAAAATGTCTACTTCGGTTTTAAGGGCGTTGTAATCAAAATCTTATCTTGTACTTTAAAAGCCTAACCAAGATATTTTTCATAAAATCTTCTAAGAAAGTGATAAGTTATTAATAAAATGATTCTTTTTCTAGAGTCGATTTAGACTAGTGTCTTTATACTTATTAATATAATGATTATTGTTTGTTACCCCATAAATTCATAAAACATTTAATGCTCTAAATTAACAATTTGAAAATTTTCCAACTGGTAACGATTTTGGGGGATGTAAAACTTAATTCTGGGTCGCGTTTGATGAAGTGCTTGTACATATAGGCACGATTTACTTCATCCCTCCACTGTCATAAGTCATAATATTGTTTATAAATTACACCAACCCCATTATATATGTATATATATCGAAAATCTAAAATTAAACAGCCTTTCTTGGAAATTTTCACAAGGAATAAAATTCCCAAGAATATGTTCAAAATGTCTTCTTCTACTTGTATGTAAGTACGCACGTTACAAAACAATTCTAGTAAATATATCCTTACCCTTGTTGCAATCCAATTGGTATATCTTCAATCTTGAATGGCACCGAAGCAGTTACACCACACAAAAATGTTTAAAATCAAAATTTTCTGTTAAGACACACACTTCACTCGCGAAGATTACAGCAATACTAATAATTTCGGTATCAATATCGTGATTTGTAAAAAAACTTGTTGTAGAATGTATTCGATAAAACTAGTTGCAATGACTATTCTTGTACAGGTCAATGATAATGCCACCTATAACGATTACCTTTATTACTTATCAAGTCACCTGCATTAAGAAATGGAAAAGAACCGCTTAATGTGAAGTGAAAAATATTTTTTTGACATAAAGAAAAAAAAGGAGCGGTCGCGTAATTATTATTTTTCAGTTCAAATCCCTTGAGGCACATTCATTTTTAAGCAAAAATTTGGAACGAGAAGAACTAGATTATCTATATCTTCACATTCGAATTCTTTTCAATGATTTCCAAATAGATCTGCAAAAATGTGAAACACCGAAATACTTGGCGAAGAAGAATCAAAGAAATGATTTAAAATTAGGGACAATTTTATTTGAAGCTATTATGGGCTAGTCAACGAATGCCCAAAATGAGAGTGTAGACAAAAATTCTTAGACGGTAGTTTACATTAGTTTTGAGGTGAATACATTAAAAGTCTGAATATTGAGAGGTCCCGTTTTTTGGTTTTTAATTGATATCACAAAACAAGTTATAGTAGTAGTATTGCTTTTTTATTGTCTAAATTATATAATTTTACAAAAAATTGAAATCTACCTCTTAACTAATCAACGAAATAAACATTCTACTTAAAATAAAGTAAACAGAACCTTCCTAACCCTTAGACCTCCCATTAACCTTCATCCCTTCCATAACACTCCCTTATAAATCTTCTTCTTTCTATGACCTCTTCCATCCAGCCTAACCCTTCTCCACCCTCTCCTAATACCCTCTTCCAGCTCCTAGTCTCCGCTCTCAGCTGGTCACACTCCCCTAACATGTGATCCAAATTTTCCCGCCCCACACTACACAGTCTACATCTTCTACTATCATCCTCCTCCCAATATCTATTGTCTCTCTCCTCATTTCCACACCTAAACCTTGCTATCAGTCTTTTCTTTTTTGTACTTAGCCCACCCGTCAAGTACCTCGGCATACCCTCCCCCACAATGTCTTTGTATCTCTCGTTATATCTTCCTTCTCTGATCTTTTCTCTTCTTTCCTGCATCTGTACTTCCCCATCCCTTCTTATTATATCTTCTCTTATGTTGTCTCCCCACCCACTTTCCCTGCTCCTCGTCACCTCAGCCATCGCATATCCTCCTCTCTCATAATATTTTCTTCTGCTCGCCTGTCCGTGCTTTATTCTTCCTTTCTTAAGTTCTCTCCAACATTGTTGCAACAACTCTCCTCCCCTTCCTCTCTCCAGACCTTCCTCGTACCTCATCGCCATTTTTCCCGTCTGTATCCTCAGCTTTTCCCCATTTATCTCTTCCATCACCATGTATCCCGGCGTCTCTCTCTCTAGACCTAATGTCCATCTCCAATATCTCGCCTGCACCCTCTCCAACACTTCCCATTCGCTCCACCCCCATACTTCGGCCCCATACATCATTACGCTCTTCCCCAGCTTGTCGAAGAGCCACCTCCTCCTTTCAATATCGTTTCCAAAAAATCTCTCCCCTATTCCCCATATCTGTCCTAGCACTTTACTCCCCTTCTTTGCTAGCTCTTTTACGTGCTCCGCTTCTTTGTTATCGTACCTTAGATGGTAGCCCAAGTACTTTACCTCCCCCACTTCCTCTATCACTTCTTCCCCCCACCTCCACACCTCTCTCTTTCTTCTTCCCCTACCTTTCTGGAACACCAACATCTTTGTTTTCTCCACACTGATCTCTAACTCTCTTCCTTCCAAGAAATCCTTCACCACCCTCATCATCCCTTTCATCTCCCTCTCTGTCTTCGCTATCACAACAATATCGTCGGCATATGCCAAGGCCCACACCTTTGCTCTCCCTATCACCACTCCCCCGTATTGCGCCTTTTTCAATTTTTCCTCCAAACCTTCCATATAAATCGAAAAGAGCCCCGGGCTGAGGGGGCACCCTTGTCTTAGTCCTTTTTCCGTCACAAAACTGACCCCGCACTTTTCCCCCACCGCACCTTTATACTTCGTCTCTTTGTACAGTTCTTCCGTTCTTTCCACTATCCCCTCACTTATCCCCCCTTCCCTCATTATCCCCCACAGCTTTTTCCTGCACACCCTATCAAAGGCCTTTTTGATATCCAGAAAGAGCGCATATACCTTTCCCCTCTTCCTCTCTAATTCTTTATTCACTGTTTGTCTGATGATATATACATTGTCGATCGCCCTCCTTCCCCTTCTAAAGCCTGCTTGCCAATCACCAATTATGTTTTTTTCCTCCATTTCCTTCTCCAGTCGTCCCTGCAGGATCATCGCGTATATTTTGTAACCCGTATTAGTAATACTTATACCCCTGTAGTTCTTGACCTCCTTTTTATCTCCCCCTTTATAGATCGGGCAGACAACCACTTCTCCCCACCGCTCCGGTATTCCCCCTCCTTCCCACACTTGGTTTATTAACCTCCTACAAAATCTCTTCGCTTTACTCCCCATGTATTTCCAGTTTTCCCCAGTTGTACCGTCCGTCCCTCCAGATTTCCCGTTCTTTAGTCTACTCAACACGTTTTCCAACTCCTCCACCGTGACCTCATACCCCTTCACCTTCCTCTCTACCCTCTTCCCGCTCTGAATCCCATCCGGCACCCTTCTGCCCCCTAACGCTTCCATACAGTGCTCTTCCCATCTCCCTATATCTATCTCGCATGTTCTTCCCCTTCTTCCCTTCCCCTCTTTGTTTAGGAATTTCCATATCTCTCCTTCATTCCTTAGTTCCTTTATTTGGGTTTCCAGCTTCTCTTTATACTCTTTCCTCCCCTTCTCACATTCGTTTCGGTACTTCTTCTTCAGCTCCTTGTATTCCCCTAGCTCCACTATGCCCCTTCTCCACTTCCTGACGCTTCTCCTCATCTCCCTCTTTGCCTCTCGGCAGTTTTTGTTCCACCATTTTTTGTCCTTTCCTTCTTTGCGTCTCCCGACCTTGTATCTTCCCTTCACCATCGCCTGATTCATTTTCCTTAGCATCTCCCTCATCCATTCCTCCACCCTCTCCTCTCTCCATTCGATTTTCTCCAAATTTTCCTCGTATTTTTTAATACTCTCCTCATTCCATACCCCGTATTCCTTCCATTTATTTTCTTCCCCTTCAATCTCCCGCCATTCTCCCCTTAGTGTTACCTCCAGAGGGAAGTGATCAGACTCCACTTCCTCCCCCACTCTGAACTTTACAATTTCACCGCCACTTTGTTCGTTCACTAGCACATAGTCTATTACCGATTCCCCCCTACCTCCCATGTAAGTAAACTCTCCCCTGTCTCCCTCTTCCACGTTCCCGTTCAAAATATCCCACCCCCTGCCTTCACACATCTCCAATAACTCCTTCCCCTCGCCATTTATCACTTTATCCCTACTCTTCCTTCTCGTTTCCACCCCCTCTATCAGCATACCTCCCTTCTCTCCGGTTCTGGCATTAAAATCGCCTCCCACTATGACTCCCACTCCCAACTCTTCTTTAACCACTTCCTCTAGGAGGCTCCTCATGTACTTCATGCCTTTGGAGTACACCGTCACCATTACATAACTCTTCTCCTCCCTCATCCTTATATGGTTCACCATCACCCCCTGCCTTTGCATATTTATCCCACTTTTGTCCCCAACCAGTTCGTCCCTTATTCCCGTTAACAATCCCCCACTAGCCCTACCCCTCTTGCTGTCTTTTGTGGCAAATTGCGCCCTCCACGTAAAACCCCCCGGTAGTTTACTTTCCCATGTCTCCCAGTCTTTTTCCTCCATCCATGTCTCTACCAGGCCCACCACGTCAAAACTTTGTAAATAGGTCCAGAAACCCCCACTTTTGTTTTTGATTCCCGCCACATTCCAAAATACCATCCTTAAGTGTTCCCCTCCCCCCCTCCTCCCTTCACTAGCACCCCCCCCCCCCCCTTTAGTTTTTTGCGTCACTCAATTTTCCTTCTTCCTGGCCCCACTTTAGCCTTCCTCTATCCTCATCCCAGTCGTACCTGCTTTCGTCTATCCAAATCTTTCTGTACCCCACCTTCACTCTGCTCCCTCTTTCCCTTTCCACCTTTGCAATCTTTCTTAATTCACCTTGCACATTCCTCTCTTCTTTTGTTAGATCGTCCTCAATATACACGTTTGAGTTCTTCAAGTTTCCCTTTTTCTTCATAACTTCCCTCTTTTCTCCCCAACTACCTAGCTTCGCCACTACTAGCTCCTTTTCTGTCCCTTTGTTTATCGCCCATGCTTCTTTAACACTTACTCTCACTCCCACTTTGTCCTGTATGAATCCTTCCAGTTCCTTCTCTGGTTCCTTCATTGTACTGCCCCTCACGACTATATTATTTTTCCTTCGGCCTCTTTCATTTCTTTCCATTTCCCTCTTTATTTGTACTATCTCCCCCTTCAACTCTAACCTCTCTTCACTCCATTTTTTCTCTTTTATGCCATATTCTTCTTTCATTTGTTTAACTTCCTCTCTCAACTTTTTACTTTCCTCGTTGTTTTCCTTCATTTCTTTCCTGATTTCCCCCAATTCCGTCTTTATCTCCATTTTCATGCTTTCCAACATGCTTATCACCTTTTCCATCTCCTCGTCTCCTTTCTCTATTTCCGCTCCACTTCCTCTTTCACCCCTTTGTGGCGACCTCCTAGTCACCTTGCTTCTCCTGAACCCCTCCTCCTTACACTCCTCCGTCTTTTCTGACTTTTCACCTTCTCTTTTTCTCTTCAAAAACTCGTCCAAGTTTCCCCAACTACTTGCCCTTCCCCTTCTTTCGCTCATCCGCCCCCTTTACTCCTTGCTCACTTATTACGTACAAATCTACTCCTTAATTACTTCTCCCCAAAATTCTATCCCGTCGGGAATTTACTAATCGCTTTATCACTCTTCCCGTTAGAAAATAAAATAGAAATTTTAGTTCATATAACAAAGTTAAAAATTCCCAAAACTACGACCTTTAACTTAAACTGTTTATCTTATCCGCGCACTCAGATACCGCGCTACGTTAGGTACTTACTTTGCGCTAATTACTCCTTTATTCTCCTTTCGTCCTTTTGTCACCTCACTTTTCTACACTCTAGTTTTTTTCCTGCATCAACCGATACCACTCTGTCCCCACACCGTAACAATTAACACCTACAAAATTGATATCCTTTGGGAGCGCTTCAAAATACGTGTTTACTCGTTTAACGCACTTACATCTCACAAAAACAAGTTATATTCAATTCGAAAAGTTTGCTTCATTAACTGTCCTTCTAAACCATTTCCAAAGCTCTTCTTTACTTTATGTTTTTTTGAAAACCTCTTCTTGTAACGTCTCAGCTGTTCATTTTATTACAGTTTTCTGTCTATAGAAGTAGTCGTAGAAAATTAAATTTGTTTTAAGTTAATAATTAAAAAAATTTACTTTTAACCTACTAGAAGTCGATGCAATTTAAACATGTATGACTTCCAAGAAATATGGGAAATCCGAGAGTAAACGAGATCTAGGTGATACTGATTTGCTTAAAAGACATCTTCTTGGCAAAACCTGACTGTAGAAAGATGTCTATTTCATAAAAGAAATGGAAAAATTGAGGCCAAAATGTCTGAAATACTATGCAGCTCGATTGCTAAGGAGATATTATTTGTAATCAGTTGCGTTGCGGCTGAGGCGTGAGCCGCGCTGTGAGAGTGAAGGATGATATTTTGAAAATGATTAAAATTGATTGATTAAAAAGGCTACAGGCAATTAATTTATTATACTTCTTATTCTTCTTAATCCTATACTTTCGTACGGTGCGGTAAAAATTCGTAAATTCCATTCTTTCCCTTCTTTTATTCTTTGTATTATCTGATTCATTAGCTTCTTTAATATTTGTCCATTTCTCTCTCATATACTTTATTATTTCAAGTATTATATTATCTCTTATATTACCTTTCACAAGCTTAGTTTTCTTACCGCGTCCACTAATTCATTACATTGTATTAGTTCTTCTCATCCGTTTCTTCTACTTTATTCCAATCCGTCAATGTCCGAAAATGCCATCAAATTACAGTTTCTTTGCTCTATCTGTTTCGTCTTGTCACAAAATTTTATTTATGATCCTTGTTTTGTCTTCTATATTTCTCTTTCCGCTTTTTTCTTGTATTCATCATAATCTTCGAAACTTTTTGCATTTATACATCTCTCCCAGTTATATTTCTTCATTTTAACTATCTAATCTATTTCTTGATTCGCCATCTGTTCTTTATATACTTTTGTTTGTTATTTATGTGTTTCCCTACTTGTCAGTTGGTGTATTTAACTGACTTTTTTCCAATTTGTCCTTTTTCTCTTTTATTCTATATCCTTCTGATTACATCAATTTTTTTTATTTAATATCTCTTTTTATTTTTCTCTATACTCTATTTCTTGAAACCTAATCCCTCGTTTTTTTAAAAAATGTTAACCTTGCAATTTCACACGATATAATCCCTCGTTTTTTGAAAAAAATTTAACATTGCAATTTTACACATAATCCCTCTTTTTCTAAAAAATTTTAACCTTGCAATTTACTATCGAGATTAGGCCACTTTTCGTAGTACACCCGTCAACATTTTATACCTATCGATATTGCAAAGTCGATAGTTTCAGTACTTTTTGTACTTATCCAAACAACAGAACCTTTATTTCTTCATCATATTCTTCATACGTCTTCTTATAAATAAACTGTTCTAAAGGGGAGGTTTAGAGTTTTTCTTTCAATTTAACATGGGTTTTCTTGTCAAATAAAAACAAGGTCAAAGCCTAACAATTTCCTGTGCTGTTTATTTCAATTATTACACAACCAAGACTTTATCGACACATTCAAAAAGAGATCAGCGCCATAATTTTTCTAAAAATTTGTATTCGTTGAAATTCAGTGTATACTCCTCAAATTAGTTTTTTCGAATTTGTTAGATTTTTGAAATTTGTTTATACCGATGTTATTCCTAAGAATAAAGTATGGAAAATATTTTTGTTTAACTCCTGATAATAAACAGATTGTAATAATAAAAACAAGTAATTTCACTAATAAACACATTTGCAAAAATCTGCTATTTCGGAAAAATGGTGACGATGATGATTTCCGTACAATTACTACGTAAGTCTTTCTTGGTGTGACAATAGCTTACGACAGATTATCGTCGATGAATGGACAAAGATAGATTGGAAAATTCTAGACGTAACTGACCTACTAAAACGATTTAAAGTTAGAGAGTTATTGACACCGAGCACTCTAAACGCAATTTCCTTCCGATTCGTACTGGCAAAATATTGGTACAATTTAAGTTTCGTCAACTAATATTTCTTTTTTTTTCCTGTATAGATTGTGACGTGAACTGTCATAAAAAGTGTGAAAAACTAACAGCAAATTTATGTGGCGTTAATCAAAAGTTAATAGTAGAAGCAATTGCGTCCGTAAGAAAAGGTAGGTGGTATCATTAATGGATATTTTATTGCATTTAAGTTCCGGCAAAATGTACAGGTCAAAAATATTTTCACTTCTTACAGTGTATACTAGTTGGCACCGTTTCAGTATATTCTTAGAAAATCACGTCATGATAAAGAGGCGTTTGACATTGAGTTTTTTTTTTCATTACCATACTAATTTGTGATTTGCGCCGACTTGTTGTGATAAGTTTATTATTATTAATCTACCTTTCATCTCACATTCGATTCGCATTAATAAAAGAAATCTCGGATGATTGATTTTTTTACATTTAATGTTATTTTTGGTATCTATTATTGTTTCTCATGTGCCGTGGTACACCATCAATTAGTAATACCAGAAAACGTGTAATGACGCATCACGTTCACTTTGGCAAATTAACACTCAACCTATTCAAAAAATTTAAAAATAGATTTTCAACTCTATGCCAGAAAGTCGAGTAATGTTATCGGTTGAATAATGCATGTCTACAAGTTGTAAGAATTTTATTTGGTACTGTACGTATACAGGGGAGCATTTGCCAAGAAAGACTAATCAATTTGGAAATGCGGAAGAGTAGTAATGAAGATTTGTGAAGTACCTACTTGTAGGGAACAATAGGTAATAAGACGGAATTTGTGCATCCGCGATAGAATTGAACTGTATTTCTATTTTCCTTGTAAAAGTGTAAATACCTAAATCTTGTCTGTGATGGTACCTTTTTAGATTAGTAAGAATCTTTGAGAACACTGATCTCATTCGAATTGGTCTGCTAATTTTTTTCCCTGCTTTCAGCCAGACTATCCTTTTACGTTTTCAGTTGTGTCATTTCTAACTCATGTCATATTTGCGCATTTTCTGATGACTGTCTTTTCTATCTTTAGCTCGCTATCGCCATTTTTTTCAGCTCTTGGTACCCTTAAAAATATTTGACGATTTTATTATGAATGTGAGTTTTTTTTTCATTATTTGTATGGGGATCTCGGAAACCATAAGACTTACGCATTTTCTTAAACGGGGAAAGTTTTGCTTCTTTAGAAGACTAATCGAGATACACTTTTGTTGATTTAAGAAAATGTATGGGTTACTAGATATTTGTAAACAAGTAAAATTTTCCAAAATTTTGGGAGTTTTGTGAAGCCCAGAAATAGAGATAATATTGATGAAAACGTGCAGATAAATGTTCTAGCTGTTGTTAATCAAAATTCATCTACATAAACATTGCACAAGACGCTGCAATCTCACAAGGGACAGTAATGAGAACTTTAGCAAAACATAAATACCATCCTTATAAATATTCAGTTGGACAAACTTTGCACCCTGGTGATGATGAAAGGAAGATGAAATTTTGTACTTGGTTCATAAATATTAAATATGTGCAATGAAAATAACAACTTTCCAATGCAGATCTTACTGACCGACGAATGCAAACTGTGGTATGTTCAATCGCCATAATGAACACCTGTGGGCCTAATCAAAAGTTGTTAACTCCGTGTTGAAAAGGTGTCGCTTGTGTGTCGATAATAACAGTGGATATTTCGAACACTTATTACTATAAATTTCTTTATGTCATACTACCTTATTATTTCACCATAACAACTCTGAAACAAGAAACATTTGTAACTAAATAACGCCTCTTTACATAACAACCGGATTTTAGATAGCAACGGGCGTTATTTTTATAACGCCCGCTTATAACGTCCGCAAATGTAAAATTATGCCTCATTACTATAGATACGGTCAAGGATGTTAAATGTGAGTCTATATTGATTTTATTGTTATCATCTGTTTCAATCATCTTAATCAACTTCTTGCAAGTATGACATAAAGTAAAGAAGGCACCACGGGCGTCATGAACTAAATAACGCCCTAGATACCTTAATTACTATTTGTTCTCTATGAGATAATATGATTTTTGTTATTAAACATAATAATAGAAAAACGTGTATTGTGCTTTTATGTATTAAAATAAGTGATACAACCCTTGTACTATTTGTACAACTAGAGCAGAAAATTATACTTCTTTAAACTGGAAATTAAAGTTTGACACACGAGTAAAACACCCTTGTAAAACTGAATATGCTCATATAAGCTTAATTTTGATGATATCATTGAATATACAGGGTGTCTCACGGTGACCGTCGGTTAGAAGTATATCAAGAACTGTAAAAGCTAGAAATTTGAAATTTTGCACATGCGACATGTCGTGTTTAATCTATCAAATAAAAATATTTTCCAAATGGCAGCACTTCCGGAAATACCGGAAGTGAGCATCAACTTCTTTATTTTAAATACAAACCAGGCAATTTTTTTTCAGATTCTGATGTGTCATAAAATGTTTAGTAAGTATGCTTAAAATAATCGGCGTATCAATTTTGGTTGTTGAGAAAAAAATTTTTTTTCACTGAAAAATGTCAAAATCTTGTTTAGGAAATAAAATTGAAAGTCGAAAGTGGTAAAAGTTAGGGAAATGGGATTTTAGGTTCTCAATGTCAAAAGATTGAAACACAATTGTCTGTCATGGATTATAAAAAATTGCCCGCGGTTACGTATCTATTTGACGTTATTTCTAGACTTAAGAAAAACTTTAAAAAGTTTCTTTTTTTAAATGGAATGCCTATTTAAATATCGGCCCATTCGATGCAGAAATAAATTTCCTTTAAATTGATATACCATGTTCCTATACCTAAAATCAATGATTACAGAGTTATTTACATTTTTCTAATTAAATTTATAATTACATACTTTACAAAACATGGTTGGCTTTGAAAATTTTCAAAAAATTTTTATTCAAATGTTTCTTATGCTTTTATGGTTATTTAAAATTCTATCTATGTAACTTCTGGAGTATCCAAGGTCTTTTTCCGTCGAACGAACAGAACTTTCAGGGAAAACATTAAAATATCCCAATACATTGGTTTCTGCAGCGTCATTGGGGACAATTGGCTTTGCCAAATTGCGTGGTGCATTTACTTTGCCCAAATTTAGAAAATTCTTTTCAATCATCCTGATTTTTCGTTCTGTCATTGTGGGTAAATGCGGATATCTTTCGTTAAAGCGTTGAGTGATTCTTTATTCAACAGTTAAAGGTTCTGCAGGTCCGAAAAGTAATACGAGAAGACTCGCCATGAATGTAAAACAAATTTAGAATATCAGCGTTTGTGTATTCCATATTTCCAAATTAAAAACAAATATTAAGCGCAAAAATCAAAATTCAAACAGATAACACTGATAACAAACGTAAATGAATCGTAAACTTTGAAACTGATAGCTAACTAACAACTGTCATCATAAGAAACAATTGAATAAAAATTTTTTGAAAATTTTCAAAGCCAACCATGTTTTGTAAAGTATGTATTATAAATTTAATTAGAAAAATGTAAATAACTCTGTAATCATTGATTTTAGGTATAGGAACATGGTATATCAATTTAAAGGAAATTTATTTCTGCATCAAATGGGCCCATAATTAAATAGGCATTCCATTTAAAAAAACAGACTTTTTAAAGTTTTTCTTAAGTCTGGAAATAACGTCAAATAGGTATGTAACCGCGGGCAATTTTTTATTATCCATTACAGATAATTGTGTCTGAATCTTTTGACATTGAGAACCTAAAATCCCATTTCCCTAACTTTTACCACTTTCGACTTTCAATTTTATTTCCTAAGCAAGATTTTGACATTATTCAGTGAAAAAAAAATTTTTCTCAACAACCAAAATTGATACGCCGATTATTTTAAGCATACTTACTAAACATTTTATGACACATCAGAATGTGAAAAAAAATTGCCTGGTTTGTATTTAAAATAAAGAAGTTGATGCTCACTTCCGGTATTTTCGGAAGTGCTGCCATTTGGAAAATATTTTTTCCGCCGATCGTTCAAAAATTGTGACATTTCTGACAGAATTTTGAAAGGAAAAGGACAAGATTCCGGTGCATATAGTCGTTGCTAGGCAGCCAACGATTACTGTAAGGAAATATTCATTTCTGTACTCTAAAGATTCATTTCTGTACTACTGTACTGTAAAGAAATGTACTTCTCCATGGATACCGACGTTCGTTATATTTTCAAGGCATCGCTTATGCTTTTCTTCATAAAATAATTTTTAGAATTTCCATGTTTTTAGTCGGTTTTTTAACGATCGGTGGAAAAATAGTATGTGTACCTCGTAGGAAAAGCAACATTCCCCGACTCTGTGTTGTTGGGCTCGGCTGACGCCTCGCCCAACAATATTCACATCGCCCGGGAATGTTACGCTTTTCCTACTCGATACACAATGTACTATTATTTGATAGATTAAACCCGACATGTCGCATGTGCAAAATTTCAAATTTCTAGCTTTTACAGTTCTTGATATACTTTTATTCTAACCGACGGTCACCGTGAGACACCCTTTATATCTTACTTATTCAATGATGATACTTAAAATGTAGGTACCTAACTTGCATAAATTCTGTTTCATTGGAACTAAAAATTATGCGTTGGAGATAGGTGCTATAATAAAAGTTTATTTAGAATTCTTTTCCTTATCCCCCTGAATCTATGAATTGCAATGCCCAATACATTATTGTATCAATAAATCCAATATTTTGATAACAAATGGGTTCTCGCTTTCGTATCTGTTTTACATTATATGAAAGACAGTGGAAGTGGTTTTAATAATCAATAACGATTTCAGAATTGAAATGCCAAAAGTAGAACATGACAACATATTAAAATGTTTGTCGTTTGAAAAACAATTCACGTAACTCGCATCATGCATTGTTTCCTGAAAAATTTGCAATTAGAGAATATACAGGCTATAGTGGAAATAGTTTTGTTCTACTTTTTAAATTTCTGAGTCATAAATAAAACTGTACGATAAAGACAAGTTGTGAATGACTTCCACTAGAAGAAATATTTTAGTAACGGTTGATTTATGTAAAGTGTTAAGTGTTATGTTTTTCTGAACCATCATTCATTCTGTCTATATTTACGACCAGTGAATTATGATCATCACTTTAGCGCCGGTTTATAACATTTCAATATTTACGATTTATGTAATTCTCACTTTTCATTAAAATTTTAATTACCTATGTAAGAGTTCAAAATAAACAATCATAGATTACGTTATAACACCTTCATGAAGCTTTAGACTGAAAAATTCATACCATATAGATAGATGTATCTCTATTTTCGAATATAGATGGCGATAAAAAAAATTCTGGCAAGTTGCCACGAGACTTCCCTCGTATTAACACTTTTTTCAAAAAATAAATATAGTACAATATATTATACTTATTGATGAATTCAGAAAAAAATATTCTTTTAAACTACATAAAAAAACTGAAACTTTATCTTATAAAAAAAATGAGTGCCACCATTTTAGCTTATACCGGAAGTGACGTCATTAAAGATAATATCAGCATTTTCGTCCTTGGGCCGAATGCAATTGATAGGCGAAAACCGCATTTCGATAACTTTAATAGTTTCTGAGTTTAGACCGTTGCAAGGAAATGGTACGGACAGACTACAGACGACAGACGGAAATTTTTTTTTCCATTTTTTGAATCTATGTATTCATAAACGCAAAGATATGTAAAAATTTGCATAGGTCAATTTTTTTTTGGAACATTAATACAATACCTCCCTTTTACTTCGTACTCGGGAAGTAAAAATTCAGGCAATCTATCTGAACTCGAGAATGGGTTTATTTTTAAGTTTCAAAGTCATATTCGCAAATCTAGGAGTTTATAGCACAGAAGCACGAGATATCTATAAAATGTATGCGTACTGATACTGATATTGAGTTTCATGCACTGTTTAGTGTTTACATTTGTCAAATTACCGGAATGCTATTTTACATAATTAGAGACATGTACCTGAATGGGAGTATTTGCTGGGATGGCATAGTTCATATTTAAAACATATGCTTTTAAAATCACGCAGCCTCTTGCCCTTTTAACAACTTCTACATAGATACGAGAAAAAATTTGATCATCTTCCACAAACAACAAAGGAGTTGCCCTCACAAATGAAGTCGTGGTAGAGAAATTTCTGACAAATACTAATGGAATCGATGATTACATTATAACCATTAGTTAATCGCTCACGATGACAGCTTTGTTGTTGAAACGCGTCCAATTTAATGAATGTTTGTTGTCGTTATTCGTACTTGCGGTGTGGTGTATTAATATTGTTCTTAATATCGAAAAAACTCGAGAGACCACAGTTGTATTTTTAGTTGTTTTATCAGATAAGAAAATCAAACTTAAAAAAACAGTAGCGTCAAATAATTTTCGCCATAATTATCAATAAGTACGTCAAAAGATTCTCCTTAGAGACACAAACAATTATGAGAAATGAATGAAAAAGCGATTTGTCAATGAACTGTAACACCCTGTATTTCGAAGGCGAAGAGATTTGGAGGAAACATTCATAAAACGTTTTTTATGCAGCATCAATTTGTTAATCATACAATTAATAAAGAATTAATGTTTTTGAAGGAGGTCATGACGAACATTTTCCTGATGATGGTTTCACCCTTACTCCTCAACATCTAGTGCAACGTTATAAGTAAATAGTAGGTCTGGTAAAAAGTATGTTTATTTGCGATTCTAACTTTTTAATGGTGTCATCTATCGACTTTTTATATAACTCTAGATTGGACTCAGACGCGTCATCAATATAATATTGTCTTATTTTATTGAATCAAGGGCTTAGACCACTAGATGTACGTTATTTAAAGCGTCGCATTGAGAGAACTTAAAAATAGTAAACCAGTGCGACACATAATGTCTACAATATATAAAAAGGGCCAAAATAGGCCAGTCGAATTATAATTGGCGGAAAACGTTCCACAGCAGTCAGGTGCTTCCTTTGTTTTCTTTCCTCACAAAAGAATGACACATCTTCTTATGGAGGGTACTTTAGAATTCACGTAAATGGCTAATTCAATTACATTAATTAATCGGTTAATTAGTTCTCTTACTTACAATTGTTTATTGTGCACATACAAAGGTACCTACTTGTTCTTATTACGTTAAAAATAATCCAAATCTGTCAGTATCTACTACAAATGATGTATTAATAACAGACATTCCAAAAGGAACAGTGTTTTCTTTATTGTAAAATTAAAAAGAAGTAAACTCTTTACATAAAATTGTAATTGCGTGTTGCTATTAATGCATAGTAGTACGTAAACATTTGTCGGTGTGGATATAAAAATAAGTTTCAGCATGTAATACAGTAATAGAAACAATTCTATGGCCAAATGTTCATACTTTTCATTTTTTCTGATGAAGCAGTTAAGATGTTACAGTTACACTGATTAAAAATTTAATTGTTATTGTTATTTTATATTGATTTTAAACTTTTTATACGATACATTAGTGCTAGGTTTGTGCTACTTAATTTGTTCTACAATATAACAATTATTTGCTAGTTTTGTTTTAAAAATAACAATAATTTGTACGACAAAAGGCGCAAAATTAGAATGGTGTCAAAATGCTAGCAACAAAAAGGTTTAGGTTAGCCATTGATCAATACAGATTATATCGTAATTACAAAAACCCGATTACTTTCAAATTAATGTAACGAAAAGAAGAATAGTAACGTACTTTTACTTTGTAAAGTACCTAAAGAGCTTGCTGTGACTGCAACAGACTCTCGCCTAAATACGTCCAAAGATCCAAATAATCATACATGGTAATGCTCATCTGTTATAGCTTTTGATGCTACAACAAATTCCCTGGCATTTTTTAAGGCATAGCGTGCTAATGCAAGTTAAACCAAGGAGGAGTATGTATCGACGCAAAATTTCTAAGATACGGCCATTGTTGTCTAAAGAGTGCCACGTGTTAGGACTATTTCCGTTTATTTATCCTTACAGGGACAGTGAAAACGTAAACTTTGCGTTGTTCCAATAAAAAAAGTGGGGAGAGTCACTTAATCTATTTTCTATTCTATCTATTTGGAACAAGTTCGTCCAAATAATGACTCACAATCCGAGCATAATGTACATGCGCTCCGTCCTGTTGAAACCACATCCTTCCATCAAAAAAATTTCGCGCTCAAGAAATTTCTGATACCTTCTTTTAGTGGAATTATCATCGAAGAATACATTTGATTATCACCTCTCAAATATTAGGGCTGAGCTTCTCTCATCCAAAGGAGGTTTCCGTTAGATCAGTAGCGACAAGTTTGTCCTTTTGAGATCCACTTTTCTCAATAATTTTCAATTTAGTAAAAATGGGTTAAATTTTACCAACAACAAAACAACACTAAATGAAAATTCCAAGTTTGTTTCAACTTTCCACAAAATACGTTCAATTCTTTGTACAAGCTACACTGAAATTTTAACATGTAAATGGTGTAAAATTTGTACCTTTCTCACATTACTTACTTTTTAAAATGTCATATTTTTTAATTTTGTTATAATTTTTTTCATTTGATAATCAGACAGTCTGCAGCAAACGCTGTTGTCAAGATTCTTGCACAAGCCAGGACAGGTTAAGGCTCAGACTGTATTTAATTGACACGAAAAGCGTTTGAAGGTTTGTTTTGTCCAGATTTGCTACTAAAATTGCGTCAAATACCAAAATCTATAGATTCAGAGCTTTTATATATTCTTTATGTTCCATGTCAAAATAAGCTTGAATTTTTAATTGGAGCTTTTCAGAATTCATATCGACACATTAACATTGCGAATGTCTTACAATTAATCCATTTATAAAAAACGTTGTGTAAACATTTGGCCATCTCATATGTTCCATTTTTACTATGTTAAATTCTGGTATAATTTGAAATAAGGTCATTTTTAAATCTTAGCCGAATTACAATTTCATGTGTTAAATAATAATGAATGTAGGTAATTGATAGATAGAACTAAATTGTTCTTTTTTAAATGTCAGCAATTAATAATTAATTGTCGGATTTACGGTGTCATTAGTACATACGCTGTTTTTTCTATTAGAAAGGGTAATATGCTAACAAAATAAGAAATCCCTGTTACGCAATGTTTACTCTGAGGTAAATAAAGGAATTTTCAGCTTTACAACTGCCATGCCGTATTAAAACTAAGATTAATAGTGCTCAAGGCAGCTTACTATATTTGTGTCTTTGAACAGACACACTAAACTCATTATTTTAATTTGCAGTTCTGATTTAGAGTAACAGAGCTTTGTCATTTTGCGGTTAGTTTACATATCCGTCTGCATTCAAACCGTGTTTGCGTATGAACGTTTACTTGGGGCTGTATTTTTATTATTTCTCATTTCTCATCTTTATTTATATTTTGCTCCCTTGAATTTAAAACTTCTTAATATATTTTAGCGATGTACGAGTTGCCACGAAGTTTTCTAAAATTTTGAGGTAATAATTGTACCTAGATACCGTCCTATTACAATTTTTCTTATTTTGAGGGGAAATCATTCAGAACCCCAATTTTTGCCTTCTTTGTACGTTTTGAAATTCTTTTCAAAAAGCTCTTATGTCATCAAATAAGGCAGTGTAGCCTGTAGGGACAAGGGTCATAGAATTCGGTCTGACCGTCTCTTTTCCACGGTAGGCGTGATCACTTTTGCTGGAAAGGGGTGGAAAGTATTTTCGTTGTAGGTAGAGCGAGATCACATTCTCGAGGTATCCGTGAGTCCCGCTTGGGAAGTCCTTTTTTTTCTTTCAGGGAGTCATTCGTTCTGTTTCGTTAAAATATAAATTACATATGATTATTATTTGGTATTTCGACATGTTGATTAGGTTTCAATCTGGTTACTCCGACTCCCCCTTAATATTTCCTTACATGGCTGAGCACTCAGCAGATTAACCTGTACTGTCTGGGGTTCTTCTTAGGTACTATAACAGCTTTCGCCTTTTTCGTTATTTTGGATATCGGGCTGTATTTAGGGCCAGTATTAATAGTTCTGGTGCGACTCTTCCGACTTTAGTGGTATTCTGCCTGGGCCAGATGCCTTCTTTTTCATCATTATATTTAAATCGGGTTAGTTTCAATTCTTGGTGCACTTGTGTCCAATCTACTCTTCTGCTATCCCTGTTTCTTTCTTCCCTATTTACCCCCCCCCCCCCGCGGTTTTTGTGAGCCCGGCTCAAAGGATCCCTGCCCAGTTCATCGCACAGTTGTTTCCAGACCTTTCTTTTATTACAAGGTACATTTGGTAATAGAGTAGTACTTTTTTTGTTATTTCTTCATTCAAAAAACTAATAAAAGGTAAATTGTATATAAATATAACTAAACAAAATAAATTTCATTTGAAAAAAACGCTTATTAATGCCGTTCAATAATACTTTTGGGATATTTTTAATTTCGACATTAAAGAGCAACTTAAATCTTTATTTGTGATTTCGTGATTTCGAGGTTTACTCTTGCAACATCTAAACATGGACCAAGCCAATTTACTTGATTTGTTAATAATGAAACTAATAAAAATATTAATATCTAATCTCCGATTAAAATGAAAATTGTATTTTGAAACAATTAGGCTCAAATAAAGTAGGTATTAATTTTTGTAGTGAGGGTCGCGCAAAAGTACCACTGAACATTAATTTTGTCTTAAGAATAACTTCATTCTAAGAGTCGTTTAAGATGTTGAATAAAAAAATTACAAAAATATGCAAAACAGTAATAATTTTCAAAGAAAAACCAAAAATGTTCCTCTAACATTTTGTAAAATTTCATTCAAAAAAATTCATTTTGTATACTTTTTGGTTCATCAACATGCTTAATGTAATCTTAAAATCAAACACCAAAAATAATTGCTCTGATACTGGTATTCTCGTGCCATTTTTTTAATACTTTAGGGTAACTAATTTGATTGGGCTCTGTGTCCCTTGTTAAAAGTGGAGGATTTTTCTTCAATATGAGTGAAAATTTCAGAACCATACTAAACTCATAAATTATTTCTGTCATCTTCATTCCCACAGACACAGGTTTCTTGATGTATCCTTACAAATTGTGATTAGGTGCACCTTTCTCCCATACAATTTCTCAGAACCAATTAGTCTTTTCTTCAAATAAAATTTTACACATTCGTCCTATGTTGAGGTTGCTTTATCCATCCATTTTTTGATAATGTGTACAGTTCCACCAATCTTAGAATATCACCGGAAAAATGTGAACTAAATTTGAAATAATTCAAACTGGTCAATAAAAAGTTATGAAAAGGGCGCGGTACATTCAACTCTAGAATTTGATGACAGTTTACCGTAAATTTATGCATAACAATCACACCTTCTCAGAGAAAATGTGTGTTTGGTACAGCTGCAGACTGTGTCTGGAAACGCCTTTTTTAGATGTTCATTGCATGTTGGCTACTGGCATGAAAACTATCAAAGGTGGAAATACAGATCGATAGTCCTTAACTTGATCGGAAATAGTGATGAGCTCACACCATCGGAATCACTCTTCTTCCTATGACTCTGTGTATTTTTAACGAGAGATTTGTGTCTGGAAGCCTCCTTGCATATGTTCGTATAGACTTGTGGAGGAACTGCAGAGAGTACCTACTGTCTTGAACACTCTCTCCACGAATAAACCAAGAGTGGTAGCATTAAACATAATGAATATTTTAGGTGATCTAGATCTGGATCAACAGATTTAATAGCAGTAGAATCTTGGCCCTTTCGGAAATAATTTGGAAAATTTCTTTTGCGTTTCATGCTATAGGTACAAACGTAAATATTCAAAAATGGTGCATTGTATAATATTTGACACTTTCAAATTAGTGGACGTTTAATTTTGGTAAGCGTTTAAAATTCATTTACAGAGCAGTAAACTGTTGCAAGTAAATGTAAAACAGAACACGAACCAATTATATGTCAGAAAAAGCACATTTCCTTTGAAAAAAAAACAACTGAAACATTACTAAAAATATCTACATTATTAAGATAATTAATTTTACATTTTACGTCTAAGAAAATATATAATGATATATTTGGATAATTAATAACTTTTTTGCGACTGAAGTGGCCGAATCTGTCACTGCTTTACTCAATTATGACATTTTATTGCAATTTCGAGACTGAGATATATAATTTTTTGGCGTATTCACCACCGATATTTTTACACGTTTAATTAACTAGGTCAATAAACTCGAATATACATTAATAATCGGGAAAACCCCTTAAAAAATGACAATTGCAACATATCTGAGGGCAATAAATAAAAGATCAAAGACACCGTTAGAAAATAATCAAATTAGTCAATTGGGACTGCCAAGTTATATTTAAATAAAATGGACGCGAAATTGATACGAGGAAAACAAATTTTCTTGTTCAAAAATTATGATGGATACACATGCCAAATTTTTCAATTGATCACGCTCGTTTTGTTAAATTAAAAGAGGTTTTTATTTTTATAGGTAGTTCGGAAAATAGAGATTCGCCCACATCTAATCCGGCCCACAATCCTGCTTTTGCGGTAGACTCAACGGAGATACCGAATGATGAAATTTTACAATCGTGTACGTTTGTGGGTTATAAAAAGAGTGGAAGAATTACGCCACCAGCGACGACGATACCACGATTTAGAAAATACACAATTGAAGATTTTCAGTTTTTGAAGGTTTTAGGAAAAGGTAGCTTTGGAAAGGTAAGACTTTGGCAATGTTAGACGCCAATATTTTATATTTGCCTTAGGTTTTGCTTGCCGAGTTAAAAAATACCGAGTATTACTATGCAGTTAAGTGCCTGAAGAAGGATGTTGTATTAGAAGATGATGATGTCGAGTGCACCCTTATTGAAAGAAAAGTATTAGCATTAGGAACTAAGCATCCGTACTTATGTCATTTACTTTGTACGTTCCAAACAGAGGTAAGGCGGTCCTTGACGTGGAAAAGCTATTAAAATATCTGTTACAGTCACATCTGTTCTTCGTTATGGAGTACCTGAATGGTGGCGATCTCATGTTTCACATTCAACAATCCGGAAGATTCCAAGAACCGCGTGCGCGTTTTTACGCAGCAGAAATCGCTTCCGGTTTGAAGTTTTTACATAGCAAAGGAATTGTTTATAGGTAAGCAAACAGTCTCGTTGTTTATAGGTTATATGAGTTCGTTGTTCCAGATTTGGTTTAAAATTATCCCTGTTTTTAAAAATCATCACCATTCATAATTTACAGATGTTTTCTCTTAGTAGTGTGTAGGATGTGTTACGTAGATTAAGATATTCATTTAAACGTTAGAATGAATTTATGGATTTCAATCACGCGTTGAAACTCTTTTTGGCAAGATTTTCTGCTGTTCGTGTTTCCCTTTGTAAACAATATTCAGATTCCTGAAAAGTATTATTGCTCTGTTAGATTTTCCATAAAGGTGAGACAAATCTGGATCGGGAAAAACTGTATTTGTAATGGACTAAAACTCAAATCATACAAAATTTTCATTAACCTGTGAGACAAAACATTAGTAATGCAAAATTTTTTTAAAAAAGACAATATTAGCAATTTTTCAAATTTTTAACAATTTATTGATTAATAAAATAATAATATATAAGATTTAAAGTAACCTTATAGCGTTTAAAACCGTTTCAAAAATAAATTAAATGCTGTTTAGTCCAAAAAGTAAAATTGTAAATTTTAATACAGTTTGTTCGAACGAGGTGCAAGGATTGTGTCACTTTCCACATTTTCACTTGGAACTGGAAAATAATTTAGAAAACAGGTGTTTCCCAATTGTAGATTTTTTACGTAACGCTTTTTAAAACCTCACTATGAAAAACAATTGCATCTAATCTTATCAAATATATGTATTTGTTGTAGCTACATGATCGGTAGGCTTTTTGAGTTAAAGTCCTTTATGGAGGTGTATCACAAATGTCCACGCGCCTTTTTGCAGTTATATTACTTAGTGATCTTGTTGGTCATTTCATGTATTTTTTGGAAACAATGTTATTAGATGGTAATTGGTAGCACTACTGAAAGTAAAAGTAATGCTAATAATCAACAACAATGTGGAAAAGGTACTATACCGTGAACGAAATAAAAACAAATATGAAACTGAGTAATATTTTTTGGCCCAATCGACTTTTTTGGGGCTCAAATTGACAAGGGCAAAATTTGTCGTTTTTTGGAATGAAAATGGAACAAAACCTGTGCAAAAATAAGAAAATTGATCTATTTTTAAACTAAAAATTGACAAAACTTGGGATTGTTATTAAAAAAATTCAAAATAAGACGCTGTCGCTCTCCAAAGGTGATTATTATTGAAAAAATGAAACCATTTTTGGCATAAATTTGAAAATTGCATTGAAAAATAATAAAATTGGATCGAAATTGATAAATTGGCCCCAAACTAAGGAACTCCTAATCTTAATCTCAAAGTCTTCCTATTTTCGATAGAAAAGCTCTAGAAGTTAAAGGAAAATTACGTTGCAGAGTTAAATCTCATTCTGGTTATTATTCACAGGCACTCGTGTACAAAAATAGTAAAGAGCAACTGAGATATCTTGCGGTAGTTGGCACTTCTAATTCGGGGAGTTTAGTTAGGAGATGGAGTAGAGTCAAAAAAGGGAGATTGTAGGATGTTCTGAATATGATACTGAGTTGATTTGGAGTTTCGTTAGGTTGAATAAGAGTTGATGGACTTGGTCTTTCCGGTCAACGAACAGAGGCAATTGCGTAGGAACGTTGTTTCGATCCAATTCAAGAAAAAGTGCTCAGAAGAAGGGGCTGACAACCCAAGACCACATATGGATACTGAGAGAGCTTGGGTGGCAGTCGAGGAACCAACCTTCTGTGGGTACTGCCTTGATTCGTAAAAATGTATGAAGTGCACCTCTAATGTATTTGAGCGCTGTAACGCTGTAATGTGATATCTGAAATATTACGGATTTGATAACCCTAGCTGTTCAGCTTTTTTTCTGAGATACCTACTCATAATGGCATTTCCAATTTAGGTTCATTCTTAAGAACTACTCTGCGGTCTGAAAAACTGGGTTTGCACTACACTGGCTTTTTGTTTATTCATTTGGAATTTTACTAGTAGAACACGAGAATAGAACAGAAATGTTTTATGGCGATTTAAGAGAAACGGTTGAAGCTAAATCAGTTACTGAGCTTAGTAAGTGTTTTAGCGGAGATTAACGTAGCGGTATCGCCTGCATATAGGATTAGGTAGTTGAGAAAATGTACCATATCGTTTATAAATTATAAATAATATAAAAACGGTTGGTCCCAAAATAGATTCTTGTGGAACACCGAGGTTTAGAGCAAATGGCGATTATAAAAATTTAGTTATAGTAATCACGTTTTTAAAACTGAACCTTGACCTGTTGAAATCTATTAGTAACCAACATGCAACAACATACCTTATGCCGTAAGTGTTCAATTCAATTCAAAACGAGTAGTGAACGCAACAGCACTCTTAGAAGGAAGAAATGGTATCATTAAGAAAACAGGTTATTCCGATTAGAATTAATTTACCGGGTCGAACCCATGCAAGGCCTCCTTTAGACCCATGATGTTTGTTAGATATAATACATTGAACTGTACGCTATACGCAACTGCAAAGGAAAGGTGCATAAGTAACACTGAAGCCACACACAAGTTAGGAAACCCTCAACGAATGGGTATCTTTATCTTTTTTTTTTGCACGCAACGTCATACAAACGATGACACTGAGCATAAAATGCAGGTGTCGGGTAAAAAAATTACGGTGCGGCAGTTAGAGATAACTGCCGTAACAAGCCAGAAGGCGACAGAAGTACCTACTCCGCAAGTGTCTTTGTCAGCTTCAACGCCAACAATGCATTGAAATCGTCCGTATCCCTTCCAGTTGCTTATAGCGTACAGTTTAATGGTTAGATATGACGTTATGTTAGCAAATATGGCTGAACCAACCATTGCAGTAAGTGCACAAATTTATTGCAAACAACTACTATATTATTAAAATCTCACAAGGAGAAGGTAAAGGAAGGTCTGAATTCCCACAATCTTTGATTGTGGGAATTCAGACCTTCCTTTACCTTCTCCTTGTGAGATTTTAATAATACTGGACCCACACGTTGTTATGTTCAAGTCGATTAACTACTATATTCTTTGTAATTTTTGTTATTGGAATAAATTACAGTTATTCCAGGAAAAAATTTTCAGGGGAGATAGTTTCCTTTCTGCAAGCTTTTCTAGGGCCCATTAGCTATACTGAAAATAGAATATCGTGGGTCAGTCCATGCTTACACCGGTTAATTGAACAATATGAATTATCTGCTCTTTTTGAAACATGATTTCAACGGCTAATAACTGAAAAGTTAAGGCCAAATAAATTCACATCAAGTGATCTAAAAATGTCATTATTTTATGGACATGTCAAATTGTATACGTATGTACTTACCTAATTTCAGGTTGTAAACAACTTTGGTATAGCAAAATTGTGAAATTGCACTTAGGAAATTGTATAAATGGTGATTAAAATCAACTAACGATGATGAAAAAGTCGGGAGATTTATGTAAAAGGAATCGTGATGTGTACAGATTTACGCTTCAGGACGTATGTATTTGAAAACGGGAAGTAACAGTTCGAAATTAGGGTGGGAGTTTAATTCACCGAATAATAGGAGTACCTTTGGAAATTCTCGGTGATATCAACTCAAAGTCCTCCGTGTTTCTTTTTTAATTTAATGTAATCGAGGTATTGAAAACTCGTTAGTGTATTTCCCAACTCCCTAGGCCATTAGGTATAAATTGGAAAAGTAAACTCTCCATTTCATGTTATTTTTCGTGAGAAAACACTCGGAAAATTTAAATAGTGGACGTCCTTTACCCTTTATACAGTTATTTTAGGTAGGCCTGTTTAACTTTTATCCTAAAATAATAAAAAATCTGTTTATCAATTTATACTATCCTTGTTACAGAGACCTAAAGCTTGACAATATTCTACTAGATTTTGACGGACATGTTAGAATAGCAGATTTTGGAATGTGCAAATTACAAATATTCTTAGATAGAATGGCCGACACATTTTGTGGAACACCAGACTATATGGCGCCAGAAGTAAGCTTTCCATTTCATTTTCTAAACAATTTCTCATGTCATTTTTAGATAATTAAAGGACAACATTACAATCAATGCGTGGACTGGTGGTCGTATGGCGTACTTTTATACGAAATGTTAATTGGACAATCTCCCTTTAGCGGATGTGATGAAGATGAACTATTTTGGTCAATTTGTAATGAGAAACCCTTAATACCTAGATACCTAAGTACTGAGGCAAATTCGGTCATTTTATTGGTACGTATGCACAACTGACGTTGTTTATTTCATTTACAGCTGACTAAATTTTATCACACACTTATTTTATTTATGTAATACGTGTGTCATAAGTTAAAAGCAGTTTAATTGTATAATATAAAGTCTGTACCGTACATTTAGTTTGCCAGGAGTGCAAAATCACTACATATTTATTTATTTATTGTAAACAAAGCGACAGGTTTTTTTAAATAAATTCATCGAGTAAGTCCATCGTTCGGTTATAACAAAATTTAAATATATTGGATACGGATGCCTTGCCAAGTTCGTGCGAGCAACAAAATGAAAAATTTAACAAAATATCTTATTTGAAAATTCAGTACTTAATTTTAATGATTTGTGCGATTCGAACACATTTTTCAAGATTATTTTTAACCTAATAATTTTATTATTATCATAATATTAAACAAAGGAAAAGCAATGATTATTATCCTTACAATGTGAGGTTTCATTACGCGAGAGTAAGGATGTACTTGTATATTATTCAAACACTGCGATCGATTGAGCGAAAAGCTTTTAAAAATGCTAGCTAAACTTAGCTGTTATGATTAATCTTAAGGGTCAAGAAAAAACGAATTTATGGTTCTGGTTTATCTTTTTAATGGGCATTTTTTAACCGAAACATCAAGGAGTATCAAATTCAAAACTTGCAATAAGTGAAAAATCAAAAATTCCCAATACCTTTTTTAGTAGATCGTAGGGGAATTGAAACAGGTTATTCAGGATAGCTTGTTTTAAATGGAGTGCACTGTATGTATTATACTAACTACTAGTTTCTCTTTTTTGCGCGTTATTTTATTTGCGCGTTATTTCCAAATGTGATTCGTTTTACATAATACAGGGTGGGCCATTGAAAAGGCCTGTTTTGGGACACTTAGACCAGTTTCTTAAAAAAACGCTCGGACACGTCGATTTTTTATTTTTGGGGGACAACTTTTGATGTCAAATTTGACTTTGTCAGGTCAACCCCCTAGCCCCAGCAACCCCTAACTCAAGAATTTAAATAGGGAAGGGTGTCGAGTGACTCCTCATTTGAAGCGTCTTTTAATTTTCTATTCGACAGTATGAATGAAAATTAGTTTTATTCAATTTTTTTTTCACCCCCATGAAAAGCACCCTCTAGATTAACTAAGGTAGGGGCGTTGTTTAGGAAAAATCCTGAAACACGCCACCTTTGACTTTTTTAACGGCACATTTTGATGTCAAATTTGACTTTGTCAGGTCAACCCCCTAGCCTCAACAACCCCCAACGAAAACAAAAATTACGGTAAGGTGGTCGAGCGACCCCTCATTTGAAGCGTATTTTAATTCTCTATTCGACTGTATGAATGAAAATTAGTTTTTTTCAATTTTTTTTTCACCCCCATGAAAAGCACCCTCTAGATTAACTAAGGTGGAGGTGCTGTTTAGGAAAAATCCTGAAACACGCCAACTTTGACCTTTTGAACGGCACATTTCAGGATTTTTCCTAAGCAACACCCTCACCTTAATTAATCTAGAGGGTGCTTTTCATGGGGGTGGACAAACATTGAATAAAACTAATTTCGGTACATACTGTCGAATAGAGAATTAAAAGACGCTTCAAATGAGGGGTCGCTCGACACCCTTTCCCTATTTAAATTCTTGAGTTAGGGGTTGCCGGTGTTAAGGGGTTGACCTGATAAGGTCAAATTTGACATCAAAATGTGCCGTTCAAAAGGTCTAAGGTGGTGTGTTTCAGGATTTTTCTTAAACAACACCCCCACCTTAGTTAATCTGGAGGGTGCTTTTCATCGGGGCGAAAAAAATTTGAATAAAGCTAATTTTCATTTGTACTGTCGAATAGAGAATTAAAAGACGCTTCAAATGAGGGGTTGCTCGACTCCCTTTCCCTATTTAAATTCTTGAGTTAGGGGTTGCTGGGGCTAGGGTGTTGACCTGACAAAGTCAAATTTGACATCAAAGGTTGTCCCCCAAAAATAAAAAATCGACGTGTCCGAGCGTTTTTTTAAGAAACTTGTCTAAGTGTCTCAATACAGGCGTGTTACCTTTTCAATGGCCCACCCTGTATATGCTGGTTACACTTATTACATACATTAATTATCTACATTTCACATTCGATCTCCTTCTCTTTTCTTAAGTTCCTTGCCCCATTAATAGTTTTCTCTGTTTCCACGTATTCTCCATCCACTCCACTTCGTCTCCCTTCTCGCTTAGTATGTCTTCCACCCTCCTTCAACTCCCTACATTCCTTTAACATGTGGGTCATGTTCTCCGATCCTTCTCCGCATAACTTGCAACATCTTTCCTCCAGTATTTGTTCCCTCTCTCCTCGTTCCCACATCTAAATCATGCCATCATCCTTTTTCCCCTTCTCTTTTCTAATATACCGGTATTCCTTCTCCCTTAATCTTCTGGTAGTTTTCATTGTACTTTGACTCTTTTATTTTACTCCACTCTTCTTGTTTTTAAACATCCCTGTCCTTCTTATAATGTCTACTCTTATCCTTCCCCCTTCTTCTCTTATCCTCTCTACTTTTTCCCTCGCATATCCATTCCTTTTGTAGTATTCTTCTCTGCTGTCTTGTCCGTGTTTCACCTTCCCTTCTTTTCTCTTTCCAGCATTACTGTAATGTTTTCCATCCTGTTCTTCCTCATATTTCATGGCCCTTCCTCCCGCTTCTACTTTTATTTTCTCTACTTAGGCTTCTTCTCTTACTATATATTCTGGTGTGTCCTTGTCCAGTCCTAGGGTCCATTTCCAATATTTCCCTTGCAGCCCCTCAACCTCTTTGTGTTCTCTCCATCCCCATACTTCTCCCCAGTAAAGCACCACACTTTTTACTAATTTGTCGAATAACTATCTCCTTTGCCCTAGCTCCATTCCAAAAAGTCTTTCCCCCACATTCCACACTTGTGCTATCACTTTATTCCCTTTTCTTACTCATTCCTTTATGTGTTCTCCCCCCTTGTTGTCCTGCCTCAGTGTATACCCCAGATACGTAAACCTGCTGGACTTCTTCATCTCCCCATTTTCACTTTTCTTTTTTCCTTCTTCCCCCACCCCTTCTAAAAACCATTACCTTCGCCTTTTATGTTTGCTTCTAGATCTTTTCGCTTCAACGTTTTTATCATTTCATTTACCTGTTTCGCCACCAGCACTATATCATCCGCGTAGGTTAGCGACCAAACTTTCCCGTTCCCAACCACCGCACCGCCTCACCAGTCTGCTGCCCTTTTAATGAATCTATAAACCGCAAATAACACGGGATTCGGCGGGTATCCATGCCTCAGGTCTTTCTTTGTTATAAATTCCTCAGTCCTCTCTCCATTCATTTTTACCATATTTCTCGTTTTCTCATATATTTCCTCTATCCTTTTCACCAGCCTTTCGTTTACTTTTTCTTCTTCAAGAAGTTCCACAATCTTCCTCTATTCACTCTATCAAATAATGCTGGCATTTTCCCTCTTTTTTGTTCTTAAAGCTAAATATTTCTACTGAAAACTGTTTAGTATTTTAGTTGTAAATAATTTATAACCGCACCTCAAGAAGTGCGCGTTTCAAAAAAACAAAAAAATACTCACCACTGGTTTCTCAACGAGAGCATCATTGACGACAAATCATGCAAAACTAAACTGATCACAAATGCAATTTAGAACGAGTTGTAACAGGTTTTGCACAATTGTCTCAATTTAAACACGAATTTTTCTATTATATCTAACGTGACGCATTTTTCAGCTTTTAGAAAAGGATGCGAACAAGAGGCTAGGTAACAAGCTGTGCCCATCTGGCGACATACAGGATCATCCATTTTTCAAACCAATCAGCTGGGAACGTCTGGAAGCAAGACTGCTCGATCCACCTTTCAAACCGAAATTGGTAAAATCGACTATTTCTTATAAAATCGAACGATTAATCTTGTTTTTAGCTTCATCCACTCGACACGCAATACTTCGACAAAAACTTTACCGTTGAAAAAGCCAAACTAACACCTATCGACAAAAATATCCTACAATCAATGGATCAAACTCAATTTCAAGGCTTTAGCTACACTAATCCTAATGCTACCGATAAGTAAAAAGGGAGAACTTCTAACAGTTGGAATAAGTACCTTCTTGAGATATGGTTTACCGACGATGGATTGAAATCCTGATTTACGGAACCTTAAGACCTGTGCGTGTTTTTGAAAAAATCTAATACCTACCTGTGTAACTTATATTAAAAAAAAAGTAAAACACGATGCTAGACTTCCTAATATAATAATATTAACTAGTTTTATAATACTTACACTTATGAGGAATGAAGTATTGTACTTAATTTGAAATCTGAGTACAAAGAACTGATTTTGCTACAAGAGAATTGAGAACGATCGTGTCCCTTCATGAAGCTTGGTAGTTATTCTGTTCCTAGATTGTAAATAGCGAGCAAATTTACTTTTACAAAAATAATTTAACAACTTGTAATTAAATTTTTGTCAATAAACTTATTTAGAAGCTTATGGTAGAAATTCAATACCGAAAGGTGGCCGGATGGCTTTGACTTTGACAGGTTTCTTAGCAACCGTATTTTCTTTCTTAATAGGATGAACCTTCTAGACAAACAAATTTTAATTTCTGCATCAATATAAAAATGATCGTACCTGCTTTGGGTACAGCTTTAGATTATTGCCAGCGATGACGCCAATTCCGTTCCCAGGAGATGGTGGTTTTACAAAGTAAGGGATTAAGCTTAAATCATAATTATGTTGGAGTTTGACTATCTCTTGTCTCTGAAGCCTTTCTAATTCTCTCGGCTCACGATAAATCATACAGCAAGCTCTCATGGTAAAATAGTAAATAAGTTCAACGCCGGATAATAAACTAAATCCTAAGAAGAGCCCTGCGATGCCACCAAAAGACACTAGAACATTTATTAATTATATGATATAATTAAATCACACTTAACTAGATTAAACAGCTTGTGCAAACAAAACTTTCTACTATTAATAACAATTATTTATGTTTTTGTACAGCACGTGCGTAAAATTGCGTTTCTAATTAACTCTGAATGTGGTTTAATAAAAGGGAATTTGTGCTTTCATAAGGTACCTAAAAGTATCAAATGACTTTAGATATGTAATTATGCTTTGATATAAATGGTATAAGCAAACAAAACTGAAGCAAAAAAAAACTTTTAAAAGTACTTCTTAGCTGAGGTAGGATTACAACGTGTAACATTATTTATGTTTACAGTTATTATAATGTTATTGAGGTTTCGCATCTTAACACTAATATTTTCGATATTAATCTTTACCTTTCACTATAAATACTCAATTTGGATGTGGCATCTTAGTACTTACCTTTAATTATTCGAACAAATTCATAAAAACGATCTACATACAGGGTGCAACAGGTAGGTATGTTAAAAAAAATTAGGGGGTTGAGGGGATCAAAATAAGCATTTATTCCGAAATAAACCCAGGGTCGGAAATGTTTCGTTTGGGAGCTACTCTCAATAAAGTGCTAAAATTTGGATTTTCCTCAAAAATCATACACACAGACGGTAACTATGTTTTTGATAGGTTTTTGGGTATAGGTACCCTTTCAATATTGCAAAATTTTTAAACAAATTCCTATCCGCCTCAACGGGGGTGAAAATAAATTTTGATTTCGACACGAAATTTGGTATCTGAGAGTTTTCAGTTTTTGAACATGAAAATGATGAATCTAGAATTATCCCCCTCCCCCTGCTATAAGTAACTTCTTTTACGTCGATTGGTTTTAAAATTTGGTTCCTAATGCTTAAGAATGCCAAATTTCACAGATCTCAGTGACTTGTTATGTGATTGCATGGAAGAAGGGCAAGACGCATAATATTGCGCATTAAGCATCATGTTAAAAATGGTAATAAAAACGTAATTGTTTGTTGCTCCGACACATATTCTAGTGCTGACTGTCATACTTCCACGCTATGCATTCTAAGGGACTGAAAAACACTTCACGGTTTCCATGCTTTCACGAGATACGACACGGTTTCTTTTTTCAGTTGTAAAGGTAAACAGTCGGTTAGGAAGACTAAGTTGCTAACACATTTACGTCAATATCCATGCCAGAATTTCCTTCAAGTAACCAAGTTCTGAAAGTACTGGAAAAATACACTGTAGAGGTGTACGGAGTTAAGGAAATCGTGTGCGAAGAACTAAGTACTACTCGCAAGGACTTTTTCGCGACGGAAATAAGTGTTTAACTCTTATACCACTAACAGCAGCAGCACTAAAGCAGCATTCACTTCGAGCTGATTTTTAAGCAGGTCAAATTTGAGGAAGAGTCGACCGGCTCCTGCAAGGGGGTTAGATACAGATAGAAAGAAGTTGGAAGCCTCTGTGTTCCATACCAGAAGTAGTATAGCTCGATTGTAGAGAGCTAGAAAGGCGCGGTTGCGGCTCTAGTTGTGAAAACAGGCGCTGTGTTTGCCGAAGGAATTTATTTTAAATTGCAAAGGTTATACAGGTGACTGTTCCAACAATAGGTTTGTTTTTTGCACGTCGGACTTTTAAGTATGTCAAATATTTCAACATTCACATGAACGAAGCGACATGTCATCGTGGATAATAATCACCTATGTCAAACGTAATTTAGATCAGTAGGGGGGGTTGGGGACGTTGGGGTTCTCCTGTTGTATTTTTTATCTACTTTTTACTTTGACCCAGAGTCCATATTGTTACTTCATATGTGATATACAACGGGCCGAAAGGGCGTAGGTCCAAAGTCCAAGAACCCCAGATTCATAAATTGTGGTTTTTGGACTAAGTGACTGTTGATAGTGTGTATTCGCAAATCCAGGTGGCTAGTAACGCAGTTTGAACAGTTGCTTTGGAGTAACAAGAACTTGGTTAAAACAATTAACAGTGACCTTCATTTAGTATAAAATAATCGCTCGCATGCCATTCGAAAGTGGATTTTGGGGGTTAACAATGGAAAGGATACAGGGCCTAGGCCTTGGCCTAAGCTAACGTGTCTATGACTTCCGCTGTGGCACCAAAGAGCTTAGCCACATCAAATTGAATGGAATCGATGTCCAAGTCTTGCAGGTTTAAAATCCTTCCTTCGCAGGACATTCACTCACTTTTGTAACATCTCGAGACATATAAAAATTGAAGAGGAATGAGGATAGCGGTGTCTAATCGCTATTGTCGTCACTATTTGTAGTACGACGAATCACTGTAAATCATTTGTAAGCGTTCCATGTTTGTTTCTTTCAGTGTTAAACATAGTTTTTCACATTCCCCGTAATATTCAACGAACTTCGTTCGTTACTGAAATCAATATTCCGTCCGTGCGTTGCAAAAGATGCGTATTGTCTACAACCGAGTTAAGATATGGATCTTATGTGAAATTTTATGCTGATTGAAGATCCGGTCCCAATTTTTCGATATCTCAAGTACTTTTCGAGATATTCAACTTTAAAGTCGAAATTTCGAAATTATCATATACTCTTTTGAAGTCGCATTTTTTTTCAATTGTTTCCTATTATATTATTTTGTACATCCTAGGAATTGTCATTCTCACCCCAAGAATTATTATTTTTACCCCAAGAATTATTTTTTCTACCTTACCTTTTTAATTATTTTGGTCCCAAGATTTTTGTTCCCAAGAATTATTTTATTAGGTACATTAGCCCCCAAAACTATTAATTTAGCCCACATAATTATTCTTTTGGGCCCAAGATTTTATTCATTTTACCTCATAATTTTATTCATTTTACCCCAAAGTTTAATTCATTTCACCCCAAGATTTTTTTTATTTTACCCCAAGATTTTATTTATCTACTTATTTTATAGAAGTATTTGAAACAAAAAAAAATGTCACCCTAAACGTATATTGTCACTCAGGCGCTTAGGTTAGAGGTATGTTTAGTATATTTTTTTTCAATTGATACAAAAACGGGAATATGATACTACATAGTATTTGAAACTAAAAAAAAATGCCAACCTAAACGTATATTGCCACACAGGCGCTTAGGTTAGAGGTAGGTTTAGTATATTTTTTTTCAATTGAATGCAATGAATAAAATCTTGGGGTCAAAAGAATGATTCTGTGGGTTAAAATAATAATTTTGGGGGCTAATATAATAATTCTTGGGATGAGAAATCTTGGGACCAAAATAATTAAAAAGCTGGGGTCGAAAAAATAATTCTTGGGGTAAAAATATAACTCTTGGGCATAGAGTGACAATTCTTGGGGCCGCGAAAATTACCACCCCTTTGCAAATAATTAATTTTGTTATACTTTCGTTACTGCGATATTCGAAGTTCGTTCTCTAATCCTGGGATTTCAACTAGTTGATATTGATATACAGTAGATAGGTAGCAGGTATTGTCAGAACACGATATAGAAAATTTTTTTCCTAATCCTAATTTGAATGAATTGCATTAGCCACGAATGAAAGTATACGTGAAATATAATTAATTAAGTTTAAGCCTATTTGAAACAATAAAGGAACAAAAAGGTTTAACTACCTACTGAACAGCAAAATAAGCAACAATTAGCAATAAAATGTGATTCGGTCATTACCGAGTAAATCGACCCATCCAAAAAGAACTTCTCGTTTGTAACGAACCATTGGCCAAGAGACAAATTCAACTTCTAAAGCTCTATTACTGTTATCACCTTCCTCCGTGCTTAAAACCAAACGTTAATCTGAGTATTGGTAAATAGCCGAATCGCTTACTTATGCATAATAAATTTTTCTACGTCATAAACTGTATTGTAACAGCCCAACTCACACGTACATCTCTCCACGGATTCTATATCTTTACTATGTTTGGCAAGACAAATGAGTTCGTTGATTTTGCAATGTCTAAACGGTCCTATTTCGGTATAAAAATGAGGTACACATCCGCAGAATTTTTTTGCATTTTCCATTCGACACTGTCGCGTGCATGCCGTGTAAGTGTACATATGATCGATCTTTAATTTAATCTCATCCGAAAATATACAGTGCCTCTGTTTAATAGATAGTTGTCGCGTATCGTCGGTTGTGTAAGTCTGTTTCATCGAGAATGCAAGCTTTTCAACCTTGAAATTCCATACAATCTGTGGTTTCGCGTCGAAGCCAGGAATTTCGTCCGAGTCATGTATATAAACCTACGAACGGTACCGGTAAATAATTATTTAATTAAATAATAATTAAACACATGCATCTAATTTTTGAAAAGCCAAAAATAAATTCTAATTAGCGACTTACATTAAAATTAACATCTTCTTCGAACTCGACAACTTTGAATTGTAGTGAAAATTTCTTATCAGTTTCCACGATTTTCTTTAAAACGAACGCTGGCAATTCTTTGTTACTCCTAAAAGTTTTGACGATATTTAAAATATTGGTACAAGTAAGTTACCAAGGATCTTTCCTTTCGTAGTGTCTCGAGTTGAAACTGTAACAGAATCCATTTTCAGTGAAAATTGGCAAAAAACTTGTGCAACAATCGTAGTCGATAGATTTCCATTGACATTGTGTGAAAAGTTTTTCGCAGGGACTCATTAACTGTAAATTTGATTGTAATAGGTAGGTGTGTTATTTTCGTTTACCTCTACTATTAGCTGCCGTATGCTTCTATTATTGGAAATATAAGTTTGGTTAACCAAATCCTTAGAATAAATCATTGTGCTCATTGTCAACGTTGATAATTTTACTAAGTTTTTCTTGATATTTTCCATGTTGTTTGTGTTTACAGAATGGCTGCAATAAAATATCATAATTGGTGTAGAATTCATTTTTTCCCATTGCTTAAAATATTTTCATATACATACTTTGTCAAGTAATTGGCACCATTTATTATTATTTATGATGACTACCTTTTGTAATTGTATGTATATGTTTTTATCTAAGCCTAAAATATGTAAATTGTGGTGTATTGTTTTTGGTATAACTCCGGTTGCACTAAGAACAATGGGTACTGTAAGAACAGTTCCCATTCTCCATTGCGCTATAAGTTGCTGCGCTATATCTGTGTATTTGCGGTGTTTCTCTGCGTGTGTATCGGCTAATATGTGTTGGAAATGACAATATCTATTGTGTAGGTAGGTACATGATTTTTTGTGTTTTTTCTTAAGTGTTATATGTATACCTGGCCTATTGTTATATACAGTTTTATCTGTGTGTAGTGTATTATCCCAATATAGCTGATATGTGGTGTTTTCAAGTACAACTTACGGTGTATATCAGTTGAAACGTTATGTTTTATGGCGATTTTATTATCTTACCTACCTGATCATGTCTGTGTTTGTATTCCGTTTGTTGTGTTATACGTGCACATGCTTATGTAATGTGTTGTATGGTTTCTGGTGTTTGCGAACATTGTCTACAAAGATCAGTGTAAATCTGTAATTTCGTGTGTAAATGACATGATATTGTATGACAAACGTGAAACCTTCTGACTCTGGGAAAATATCACGCTATGCTGTAAATTTAAACATATTATGTTAAGTTCAAACTTTCCCCCACAAAACACATTAAAACCGATTTGCGAAGCGACAACATGTTGAATAAAAAGTTGATTTTTGTATTTAATATACATATTCCTATTTTTTCGCTAAATTTAAAATATGTCTTAGTCGCTCTACTTAATTTAGAAAAATTGAAAAGGAATTCGAGTATATTGATGCCCATTTTCATCTTTCCACCTGAATTGGCAGTCCTTTATTTGGGAAATATCGTAATGTCCTGTTCTTAGGATGGTAATCAAATCTAAATATAAAAAGTAATAAAACTCTTTTATTGTAGATATAAATATGTCGTAAATAGTCATGAAAAAAATCTAATGATCATAGAACAAACTCTTTGATGTTTCCCCTAATATACGTGTCAATATTTGAGAATATTGTGAAAAGCGTAAAAATGAAAAGAAAACATAAACGGAAATCTGTAGGTATCTTTAGATGACGTATAACGACGTTTACGAATGTAAATTTGTATCGCATCACATGTTTATAGATGTACTACACAAAATGGTTTTGTCAAATTGGAACTTTCGGAGGATATATTTTTTACTAAAGCTCGCAATTTTAGAAAAGCCTATTGTTGTGTGCTAGATTTACTTCACATCTTATTCAGTAATAAATTCATGATATTTGACTTACAATATCTGTGTAAAATGTAGGTAATTCATTCAACTAATAACAACAAATACTTTATTATCCACGCGCAAATTATAGGAAATGAAACCCCTTTTTAAAAAACTTTAATTATTATAAATTTAAATTAATTAAATTAAATTAATTATTTAAATTAAATTTAAAGGTTTGAAAATAAAGCTCAAGTAATAGTGGAGTAAAATCGCATCTCCATCTTGTCTATTTCTGAAAGTAAGTGATACAAGAGAGTAAAATTAAAAAAAAACCACCAACTCATAGCGCACAATGTTCTATTATTTCTATTATTATTATACCCTTTAGCTGCGGAGAACTGTCCAGAGGATTCGTCAGTTTGAGTCAGGTTTTCCACAAATAAAGACTAAGCAGTTGTGAAAATGTATTTACATGTATTGAATAAAAATAAATAAAAAATGATATCAGTGAACAACAGCGATGTGGGCTGCCAGATAAGGAATACCTGTCTACAATAGGGCTTTTTCGGGGGTTTTAATTTTTACTAAAACCTATAATTATTCTGACTGGGCCAAGCTTTTAATATCAATGAATATCTTGGGCTGTGTTTCAACTGGATCATATTGATTGAGAAACATCTCTATCCCGGCTTCGCCGGATGCGGATTTTCCCGAGGTTTCTTCCTTTAAGCACGGTCAACTGCCTATTAGAGGGTAGTTGTAATACCTAATTAGTAATTACTGTTTTAAAAATTCAACTAATAAAAGAGCGGTCTTTGAATCTACTAGTCTCGTTACCGGCGGAAAGGTAATAATAATTCTTGCTAATGCTAAAGTTCAGTAGTTTACAGTTTTTGTAGTATGGAGGTAGCTACAAAAGAAGGGAAAACAACAAGCTTAATATACTTGTGTATGCGTTCAAACCAACCCTCGGAGCATTTTTTTGTACTCTGAAATTGCTATCTCAAGGACATGGTTTCCCACAGTACGTTGAGGTGATGAAAATGGTTGTCGACACATTTGTTGTTTGACATTCGTGAACAAGAAAAAATTGTAATAATATAAAAGGCTACCCAAAATAATTGGAAACAAAATATCATTGTTTCCGTTTACGGTTACAGAAATTAATATGTACCTACCTATCTATTACTATTATACCTCTTTATGTATGCGTCAATTCTTTCGTTGGTAGGACCACTTTGACATACTGTAACTGCGGGAAAGGATAAATCGAAGTTGTGAAAATCGGTATCTAAACCCGTTATGGTAGGGTTTGTTTGGAATTTTTCCCATAGGCTCACTATAATAACCATTGTTGTAACAGCTCCAATAGAAACGCAACAGAACCACATAACCCTGCAAAATTAAGTAAAATTAAATTCTGTTTCGTTAAAGATAAATTCTTTTTAGTGATATGATATAGCAAATCAACGCCTCCCACCACTACTTCTCAAGGTCACCTTGAGCGTCCTTGAACTAAACTAGGATGTGCACTCTCACTTTGATCTCGGCCCGCTTTTTAGTCTACAACCACTTGACCGTCAAAAACTTCAAAGTCACCACCCATGCTAGTGACCGACTTTGAATTTGACCCCTTTGAAATAATTTACAAGGTAGTCAGCGGTAGTTGGACACATGACCTACTATTTATGCATAGTTTACGAGAGCGCCACGAGTGACCTTGAAGTGGGTTCATTCCGGCTTTGTATATCTACTATAGCTTTATTTCTGTACTTATTTTAAGAAAAAGGTTTTACGTTGTACTCGTACATATAGTACGCATAATAATCATAATATAACAAATAAACGTAACAGTCTCTTGGCTTGTTGCCTCACTTCCTTACAGAAGTATCGAATGGAAATTAGTCGCACTATGCAAGTTACCTCAGTGACAGTTGATAGATAAGCTGCAAGATTATGTCGATACACCAATGTAGCGGATTGCTATCTCTTTCTGCCGACACACCTATACGTTACCTTTAAAAAGTCTTACTTATGACGCAACCTTTATTGTGTATGTTAAAGAGAAACGCAAGTGCGTTTGTTGCCCATGTTTGGATTTCACAGTGACTTGATATGAGAACCGCACGTACAACTCTGCAGATGTTGGCCATTTGCAGCCTATCCTCTGGCATTATGAAGACCTGACGGGCTATTTAAAAAAAATTTCCTTCAATACGTCCAATCCAGAGTTCAAACAGCTCGTGATGTAATCACTGACGAACGTTTTTTGAGAGGTTTTCGCAACGGAAATGCACATGAGACGTTCCCTTCAGGCGAAATATGCTTCTGGTGTATGATGTAGTAAGGACTCGGGGTGCTACACACCAAAGAAGTTATACCTCTAAATTTTACATGTATGAAGCGTCCCTTCGTTATTGAAAACTAAGCAATTTTGGAGGTCTTCATCCCCCACTTATTGTTGCCTTAAGTTACAAAACTTGCAAGCTTTTGATTATTGTTTTGTTTAAGATGGTTGGATTTTTGAATATTTTGGTAGTCGACAAACACACACCTTTTATTGGTATTGGTGTTAGTACCATAGGCACGCTATGAAGGTATAGATATAATCCGGACAGATAAAAATCTAGCATAATTGCTTAATACTCGTTGCTTGGAAATTAATAATTCCTAATAAGAATAAACAAACTACCGAACTCACCATCCGCTCACACGCATTTCAGAAATTATTACGGTAATTATACTTCACGCTACATCTAACACATAATATCTATTCCTTAAAGTACTTGCTTTGCTTTATGATTCGGTTTATAATGTCGACAGCTTATGCAATAAAATTGTCGTTAATGAACGTTAAAGGGTTATTTACGTAAATTCTTGCCAATTCTAAAATTAATTTTGTATATCCTATTACTGTTTTATTAGTACAAACGGTATTTAGTCAAACGTATAGCACCATTCAGATAAAAGAACGATCTCAATCTTCTTTTTCTCCGAGTCTTAAAATATAAATTTCAACACTAAATTGGCGAAACAAATCAATCCACAAGAAATTAAAAATTCGGGTGTGTCGAAATTTACTTTTTTCCAATGAAAATTATGCATAATAATAGTTTTCAACGCTTTCTTTAGATCTTATTTTTGAAAAAAAATTGTCGTTTTTAAAACTTTCTGTTTGGTAGCCACCTAATAGAAGTTCCCAACATTCAATAACAGTAAATTAGAAGAGAGCAGTATAAAATTGTTTCTGATGAGAGCAAAACGTAAATAAATAAATAAATTTGGCGCAGTTGCTTTCGTTTTCTATAAGTAATTAGATAAGTTATGTCCATTTAGTTGATTAAGGAATGACACTCTAGAAGTCCAGAGCTGCTAATCAATTGGCGATGTATTTTTATTATAGTTTTGATACACTTTCAATAGTTTTATAGGTTTTCCCATACGATATTCTACAGTTTAAAATCTACTAAAACGGTTCCAAAAGTGCAACAATTACAACTTGTACACACCAAAGAATAAAATCTGTTTTTAGTGAAAAAGGGGACAAGAGGGGATATGTGGTATACTCAGATTCTCTGATTGGTATGAAGCGCATAAAGATTACCCCTACAGGAAGTGAGTATCAGCAAAGAGTACTCTTTGGTATAAGGATGAATAAGATTTTTGGTAATCCGCCCATGTCCAATATGTGAGACAACTCGGAAGTTGATAGATGTTCTGAAGAAGTATCTAGAAGGCAGTATTCAAACAACGTCCCAGTACGTTCCTTTAACCTGAAAGGGTAAATAGAAAAAAAACGTTTACAAGTCGATGTCAGGAATGACAAACATCCATCTGCATATAAAAATGCCGCATAACACTATGGAAAACAGAGAAAAACGCCTAGAAGTGAATAATTTGTGTTGTAGGGTGTAAGGATTACATATGCCAATCTTAAATATTTATACTTATATTATATTTATACTTATATGACAGTTTAACATAAAGAAACGGGTCATTTAAAATGTAGCAAATAAGTACTTCAGCCAACAGCTGAACATATCAACACAGTAACAATACATAATCAAAGACAACTATTTACAGGCCACAAGAAGACGAAATTATTTAACAATAATAATAAATATATGTAATCACGTGTCGTTATCACTTTTACCCAATCTCAATCCTGTATATTGTTCACCAATTTTCTATCGAAACTGTAAAAAATGCGGGCACTCGTCTGTCAAACTTTGATCTACTTCGATGTCTTCGATTATAGTTGGAAACCTTTTTTCCATATAAAAATTTAATGCATGTCTTCTTATAACGCCCTTCAAAAAATCAACGATATTTATCTATGGTGTACCACTTTCTTGGGACTCTGTCCCAGTAGTAGTACTTGCCTTTTCTTCATTGGACACTTTCACCAAGGGCGCCCCCAAGAAAAAAGGCAGAAGTTATTAAAAATCAAAATAAATTTTGTACGAAATCTTGAAAAAACGCCAGAGCCACGAACCCCCAATAGTACTTGCCCTCCCTGGGAACATTTTCTCGCGGCGCCCTTGACTCTTACGAGACATCTTTCGCTAATTTACAACCATTGTGCAATACACTTTTGTAACTTGCTTAAGCACAATTTCCTCTACACCATTCTTCTTTCTGCTTCGGAGTACGGTTTTACTCATAGAATCTCTTTAAACTGGGAAGACGTATGTTTAGGCATTTTTTCTTCTTAAAAAACTGCTACTCTACGTTTACACAACCAAGGTACTATAGTAACAGGGCTTTGGTGGTGGATTTGCTATCCTTGGACTTAGAATGTGCAAACATGTGCATCAGCATGGGCGCCGGTACTAAAGGGCAAGGGGGGGCCCGGGCCTCTCCCTGGAATTTCATAAATCGTGTAAATCCGTTTTAGAAAATGTTAAAAGCTCACAATAGAGTCCGGGCAGCAGCTGATTTTGACAGCTCTGAGGGCAAACAAACGCTACATAAAACACGTATTTTCAGTTTACGCGGGCTAAAATGACAATTGTGAATGCAACTCTCACGTTCTGTTAACGCGCGCAACCTGTACATGCGAACAGTATAGGCTGTGCTATTACGAATCGAAAAAATTTTGCCCTCAGAGCTGTAAAAAAATAGGTTAATGGCGTCATCTGCCCGGTCCCTATATAATCACGTTTGGAGTATAATGTTCTATTCCATCGATGACTCTGCATAGCCTATTGATTTATACTAATTTAAATTTAAAAATAGGTAAAAATTTTCAAATATCTAATTTCTACTTGAAAAAATGTAAGGGCCCCCCCTAAAAAATTTTCTTCCGGCGCCCCTGTCTTACAGAAAAATAAAGCGCCACAGTTGTATACCAACACAATTATATTTTACAAAATATCTAATTTCTCTACTTCCTTAACATTATTATTACAAAAGAATAAGTTTGTTTACATACAGCAATAAGTGAAAAGTTGCCACATTTTGCTTTTTGGGCTAATCACGAACAAATGAAAAAAATTAATTACTCCCCTTATATCGTAATATATTTATATATAATATATTGAGATACCTAATTCTCAAACTTTATTACTTTCAGATTGCATATAAAATTTTTATAGAGGCTTAAAGTCAAGCGTGTTGAAAAATTACACGTTTTATAGCACTTTTTTATAAAGAAAATTAATAGCGTAAAAAGTCTATCGATTAAACATTTGACATTATAGCAACAATTCATTGATTTTGTCACGTGGTAAACATTTTATGAAAATTCGCCCCAAAAATATCGTAAAATAAACATTCAAAGTCAGGTGACTAAACTTTTTACTCTGATAGTACAAAGTAAACCGGCCTTTCTTTTAGTATAATTTGAAGTTATGCATGACGATTTTTAAACAACGTAAGACTATTGAGTGGAAAACAGTCACAAATGGCAGGTATGGATTAAATTACTAAAAATATAAAAAAAAACTGTTTCAGAGTTGAGAAGACAAAAATTCTTCTTTCTTATCGCCTATTGCCTACCATTGCAATGACATTAGTTACCCGTCCTGTCTAAAGAACGCAAATATCTGCTATCTTTCCGAATGTATACTGAGAGATGTATTTGAGAGAAAATCAATATTGAGAATCATTTTCTTAGTGAAACTCACGAAATTGACATGTATTCAAAAGTATTGCAAGGATAATCGAAGCAATTCCAAAAATTTCAAATCAAAAATGTTTACATAATATGAATCGTCATTTCATTTTAAATCATGTATGTCATGAATGTCTCTCAAGCTACCGTATCAAATAATTCACGACCGCAATAAGTTGGAAATGTGTACGAGTCAAGCCGTTTCCTTATAAATCCTATTTAATAAAACTGAATGGCGTTGGTTTGAAAAAAAACGTGTACCATTAAAGCAACATTTCGTCTTACTACCAAGATAGCAACAATTGTAAAACTTTTACTACCGGTACGTGTTTAACATTTGACCGCTTAGAGTTCTAAAACCAAACCGAATCTCAAAAACTGAATACCCGACTCGAAATTTGTATTCATAAAGATGAATTTAAATCACAATTTCATAAAAATATCTGTTTTACGTTCACAAAAATAAATCGCAATATCAAATTAAATAATAACGTAGCAAACGTTATACTTCAAAAAATTTCAACGGAATCGATTTTGCATGTAGATTTTATGTAGACGGTTCCCTTTTATACGATTCAAAATCTACGTTTGGATGCCTATAAATTACCTTATTTAATGCAGTAAACAACCTTATTTTATATTATTTCTTTTTTTGCGATTTCTAATGTAAATAAAGTATTATAATGTAGAATTTACATACTTTTCGACGAGAGGTCGTTCTTCTTCCGCAATGTATCGGACGCCATGTAAAGTAGAATGCTCGAAGAATAATTTTGCTTGTACACGCCAGCTTGTACGTAACAATTGATATTTTGGTTTCACATTTTTGCTACGTTGGCGAATTTTTTGATTTATAAACATAGCTTCGACATACAACTGAACCACGAGCTTTGGAAGTAATAATGCACTGTACGTCGCTTCGTAAATAATAAATGTTGCATTATGGACGTTACAATAGAATACAATAGGCGTTTGATATTGATATCCAGTATCGTGTTAGATTGAAAATGTGATACAATTGTATTACGCTATGCGACAAAGAAAAGTACTACCGGAATTGACTTTTCCATTTTGCGTTGTGACACCTATACGTGCACGCTTACTACAAATTCAATTCGAAAAGGATAATAAACATTACGTGATTGATAACTTACAAAAGTTTCGAAAGTTTACAGTGATTGAAATAACACATTCATCAAAGAAACGTTTATAGGCTTACCGCACTCACACAAAAATGGCTTGTCTAAAAATAATTTTCCCTCGCGAGACTGCGAAGGGTGTATTATTATACGTAGGTAACAAAAAACGCATTTTTATGCGATAAAATTCCATTTTATTTGCAACAAAATGGTTCCGTAATTACATTTGGGGGTTGGACACAAAAAGTATACTACCCGTTTTCAAAATTAATCGTAATTAATTTATTTCGCACATTTTTTACGCTCAAAATATTGTACGAAATTTTGTGTAAGGTTTTAACACCTTATTATTTTAATGGAAACAGCGGTAATTAAAGAAGTGTTAAATGTGCGTAATAAATATTTTTTTGGATTTTATAAAAATTTATCTGGATTACATTGTTTAGGGCTAAAGTCGTTTTAACTGTAAATATTGTAGCTGTCGCTACACATTTTTTTTAAAGGGGAACATTTGTGAGGGGGATTTTTCTCTAAAAGAACTTGCATTAACAGGATGAAAAGTGGATGGAATAAAATTAAAACTTCTATGAGTTTAGTTAATGAACAAGGATGTTATAGCCTTATGCAGATTAGCTTTTAGTACATTGAAAGTGAAGTGAGAAGATAGATATGCGAGACTACATGTAATGACGTACGAACGTAAGAACTTTCCAAAAATAGCCAAATGTAAGTTGCATGTGAATTAAGAACAGAGGATTTCAGTCCATACGTTGTTAATTCATAATTTTTACAAAAAACAACTAAAATGTCATAATAATAATGGGTACGACGTTTGCGCGAGTAAATACCTAACGACGTTTTCCCCATTTTACTATAATGTCCCAAAAGGCTTGCCGAGGTTTTGGCTCCATGTGCATGTATTATTTCCCTTTTTAACATTTGAGGACACACCAAAGACCACTCCTTGCTTTTCGTTTTTATTCGTCGAGTTTTTATCACTACTATAAGGTATATGCATGCATACATCACTCTCTTTCGTTCTGGTTCACCTACTAATGTCATACGACTAGATTCCATGATACTTTAGATTTCTTTCTTGCATGATGAACTCCTCCACTTGTAACCACATCCAGAAATCTGAAGTTTTCTAACGCCAATGGAATTTTAATGGTGTATGTAGCTAGACTGCCCTAGTAGTTCACGGTTCCGATTCGGGATGTCGTGAGTTCGATTCCCATAGCCGACTGTTCTGTACGAGGTTTTTTCAGGAGGTTTTCCTCATACATAAGTAGCTTCACATAATGCCAGTCATCATGCCGAACTCTACAAGGCGAGTGCTGGAACAGTACGTAGTTTTTTATCCCCGTCTAACCCATCCTCACACATTCCGTTTTCTGGCTAGAAGACGCGCAGGAAAGCTTAAGCAGCCCACGCCCGTCTCCCCTTTAATCAAGGGAAGGTGGGGGAATGAAATACGTTTACCATTTTCCCCAAGGATCCCTGCTTTACAACATATTATTCACGATAGTTCTATCCTCCAGAGCTTCTCTTATTTGGAGCGAGAGGTTCATTGCTCGCGAATCCCACTTGTCGCGTGGACTTATCATTCCTCTTGTGGACACATGTGGTTCTTCTCTTTTTAATCCATTGCAGGTAGATGGCGTTCTTGCCATGCCTGGTTCAGAGTCAGTAGATTAACAGAGTACCGCAACCTCAGCCATTTTTAGTCCTTTCCGCGCTTCACTCACTACACGCTCAGTAAAGTAGATGATGTTTTGACTAAATTTTTCGGAATATAATAAAACAAATACACTTAACGGCACAACAACACGGCATTTTATTAAAAATTACGCACTTCGTAAGTCTTATGTATATGGACTAAACATGGCCGGCAGGGCGACATTTGTCGCGTCAAAGGCTTGCGGTACTCTGCCTTGTTCAGAGTCAGTAGATTAACAGAGTACCGCGACCCAATCTCCAATGGAGAGGTGGAAGGTTGTCATCTTTGATAAGAGCCACAGCTCGAAACTCTAGTTCTCGCCGTGCGAAGTGCTGTTTGAGGCGAAGCTACAGAAATGATGTATTTTTTACTCCATCGTTACCGATAGAGCTGCTGTATACATCAACGTGAAAGATTACGACATCAATAACGCCAAGAGTTGTGAAAAATGACAAGGGGATTTTGAAGAAAAAGTGCGGAGAAGTTGAGGATTGACTTTCGTTTGGATTATAGCAATGGGAACAGCCTAGGAAGTCCTTTACTGAGAAATTTTTTACGTTCATTCGTAGACATCTCGGTAGTAATATCGCTTTGAGCTCTAAATTCTAATGGGCAGTGTTATGGAAGTACACGTGGTGGTTCCATTGAACAGCAAACCGCTGAAAAGTGGGAATGAAGACTGTAATAGACACGCTAGCCACTAATTGGAGATCAAATGTTATAATAATATGGACAAAAGGATAAGTAAAAGTAAGCAACCTCATCCCTGTGATTTTTAAGCATAATTGGCCCATGGTAACCACCAAAGTAAGACATGAATTACCCTTTAGCTAATAATACAGACAAAATTTTTGTATGAAAACGTTTTAGCAGCACCTGAATGGCGGTATTTTTTGTCAAGCTGCAATTTGACTTTTAAATTTTTACTTATATTACTTTTGTTGTTATGTACCTCTAAACTTAGCTATGGCGTCGCAAACTCCAAAAAACCGGCACTTTGTATCCTTCGGCCGTAGAAATAGCCTTTAAACTGCATTAATTGTTATCCGCCTGTAAAGCAAGAATTTGTGCAATAGACTCAATTAGGGTTTTTCAACGCCAAAAGGGGACTGAAATCAGTTTTCCTTTGGAAAAATTATAGACGCAGTTTTCTTGAAAAATGAGGGAATTTCATTAGGGGAATGTGTGCAAAAAGGCGCAATTCAGGAGATACATATGTACACCAGTAACAAGTTAGAGACTGCTATACTAAACTCAGCTGAAGGTTGTGCCGAGCAGAGCACGCATTACTCAGAAGGTTCTGCCTTACGGTCTTGATTTAGCGAACGCATGACTAGAAAAAATTTAAACCGGGGACAACGTTTTTGTTTTCACGATGGGATAAAACAGATGTGTTTTTTGATTGATTGTGTGAAGAATTTTTTCTGGGTAAGTGTGAATAGTCTTCACCGCTAAGTAAATTATATAAAGATCCGCCATAGATGCTTCGCATCATCCAAGCCGTGGCAAGTATAGTCAGTATACACAGACAGTCGTGGAAATTGTTGATTATGGTTATGAGGTCTGTGTAAGTCCTGAAATTCATGAAATCTTTTATATTTGCCTTTTGATTATATACAATAGTGAGGTACGCCATTTGCCGTTACAATGTTAAGTAAATTTCAGGTTTATTGAAATACTTTACAAAGAACATGGATTAAATTGTGTTCCTTCAATATATTGTGTTGCTACTTGTGGTAAAATACCACATGGACTATCTTTTTTCATTTTAAAATACGCAGGAGCTAAGGTAGTGAAAACTGCAACGGCATTAATTACTCTTAACGATGAGGTGACTGAAATAGCTGTTCATGAGTTATATTTGGAACAATTTTAAACCGTTCTATATTTATCTGCCACACCTCCCACAAATGGCGAATAGCAAGGGAATTTCTAATAAAATTCGCTATCAATCACCTTAAACTTTTTTTTAAAGATAACTACCATCTATCGCTGAAGTAGTTTCTCAGATGAACTGTTCTCCAATTATCCAGTTCGATCGTTTTTACAACGTAGGTATACACGCTATCTAATCTTATGTTCATCAAGAACCCATGCGAAAAATTGCATTTGTGTTCCGGGAGAACTGGAAAAAAAAACTGTAATCAATAATCAATGAGGCGTGATATCTTAATTTTTTTCCTTTGTACTTTCTTTTTCAGACGAAAGAAATCTAATTTTATACGTGTTATGATAGGTGAGATAATAGAGTTCTGATTTACCATTAATATTAATTGTAGTATTATACTCTATTGGCAAGAACAATTCCAACAACTTTTACAATATTTCAGCTACCTAATAATTTTTCTACTCCAACTGCCCGAATTGCAGGCATACCACTGTTTTCACATTCCGTTCTTTGAAGTAATTCAAATAAAAAGAACATTGCTCGAATTTTGTTTTCATTACAGTATCTGCCAGAAATGTTAATCGTAACAATCTCTGACACGAGTTGCATTTATGTCGTTAAAACTTCAAATTGTTTTAATAAATCTAAAATTAGGCATCCTTTGTTGAGCACCCGTTGGAGATTCTTAGCATACTGAAACAATAATAATGTCAGTCTCTGTAATTAATCCCGTATTTTTATGATACCTGAAATTACCCTTTCTCATATTTTATATACGTAGTTTAGTGGATTATAATTTGGTGTAAATTCTTAGTATACCTACACGCTTCTTTAGTATTAAAATTATACGCTATCAACACAGATATCAACTTTAAATAAGGTGGAAATCTTTTTACTTTCATGTGGGAACGCCCTTGCCAAGTATTGTTTCAGTGGCGAGTTTCATCTTGCTTTGTCTCCTCGCTGTAATTCCAGTTATATGCCATTCTCCTCGGTCCTCATGTCCTGAGAAAAATACTTTAATGTTGTGAATCCGTGACTCTTTACGCTAAAACCTAAATCTTTACTGGGATTGCCCAAATAACAGAACGTACTGTATATTGGTCACCATAACGTCATTGCAGCTAGAGCGTGTAGCTAAGTTGTTCAGTACAACAACTGTGAAAGTGATCTAACGGCGATCTGAAAACGTTCGCATTGCTATGGTGGCGAGTCATATTTCGGGTTCCAGGACGTCATTGCAGCTATTTGGCTTTGTCCACGGCGATTAACATTTATAGCTGTAAAAACTTTGTGATGATCAAATAACAGCTATATTAGCAGCCAATTTTGCAAGCTGTGAAAGGGACAAAATCTGTCGTCTTATAAATAGCTGTAAATGCTATAAAGCTGTTTATTGGAACCGTGGTTGGCTGTATGCCATAACAGCTAAATAGCTTTAAACCTCAAGTAACAGTTAAATGGTTACGGCCAAATAGTATGTACCAGCTAAATTGTATACTTACGTAAGTAAAGTTCTTCTTAAAAAAAATAGTTTTTACAGCGTTTTCGCAACAAAATTTAAAGCCACAGTTTTTTTAGGTGCTGCCAAAACATTTTCACAGCGAATTTTTGACTTTCTGTGTGTACTTAAACAAATTTAATAATTTCCATAAGTATTTGTTATTTTTGTTAACATAAGTTTAGAATATTGTCCGCTAAATTTATAATAAACTAGCTGACCCGACAGACGTTGTTGTCCTGTCTGAGCTGTGAATATTTAATTTGTACTGGAATAAATAAAAAAAATGTATATTTCAAAAACATAGCGTTTATTAGTTCTTTTATATTCTAAGGTTTATTGTCAATTGTAATGCTTTTTGATAGACAGGATGAAATTAACGAACAACGTTATCGAAGCCACAACCTTGAAAGGGAGTACAAAGGCGAAGACGTTTTGATTCCACGAATCCCTATGATTCCGAACGACACTCGACTTTAAACGGTTTCAATTTACAGTGCGGCTTGCATTTGCAATGTCGATAAATAAATCGCAGGGGCAGTGATCGTGGGCGTCCATGTCCATACAGTAATTTCAGGGGGGGCAATTTGGGGAAGATTGAACAATCAGTTTTATTTAAATTAAAAGTTTCATTATTTAAGAAATTATTACTGCTTAGAGTCCGAGTCCAGGGGGGGGGGGACTGCCCCCTCTTGCTCTTCCTTATGGGCGCCCATGGCAGTGATTAAGTGTTTGTGGCATCCATCTTGAAAATCCATGTTTTTCACATGGCCAATTGTGTGTCGCCTGTTCCCGTGTCGGAAAACAATCAACATTATTTATTTACGCGTCAGAAAACAAAACTATTATGTGAATTTTTTGATCGATAAATGTCGACCGATGCACCTGTTAAACGCAGTGCCGTAGCGATGTAATTACGGGCCTGTGTTCATCAACTACTAGCGAGCCCAACTCTCAGGAGGAGAGGAGCCTCATGGTTTCACAATAATACAAATAACAAAATAAGAAACATGATATATATAGTCCGTTTCATTACCATACCGAATAAATTTACATGTTAGATAATTATTTATTGTATGGTTCAATTTTTTTTTCTCGAAAACGAAACAAGATACACAAAACACTCAAGTGGAAAAAAATTTGTGTTTTTAGTTGCTTTATCTAAAAAAGTTACAAAATTGCAAAAAACATTGGGGTTATTTTTGCCAAAAAAACTAAGTTACCCCGTGGGCATGGCCCTGTAATTACTGTATCACCCGTAATAAATCCAAAAGATGCCTCATGAATTTCATTAAAATCGGCAGAAACGTTTTTTACATATTAATAATACACATTTTCTTTAAGAAAGTTTTACAACCTGTGTCACCAGAACCGGATTTATATATTGCAGGGCCCCAAGCACAACATCGTGATGGGGTATTCCAAAATGCCCCCCCCCCCCACCAAGAGAGATTCCCTAATGAGAAAAAAATTAGGCACAATTGGAACAGACGCTGCTATTCCTTGTTATGTATCTAACTATTGCTTTGCAATTTTCGTAGCAACATTTTGTTTTACGTTTATTCTTTTAGTCGCAAAGTTATGACGGTTGTCAAAGCGGTTCGAAAAAAAATATTATGCAAAATTTATATGATCAAAACAATTGTTTTACTTTCCTTTTATCTAAGCACCATCCAAGCAAAACAAAGCGGGGCGGAGTCCCCTGAAGGTGGGGGCCTACAAGCAGCTGCTTGTTGGTAAATCCAGCCCTGTGTATCACGAAGACGAACCGTTTCCCGACATATGTTTATAAAGAAAGAAATGTTTGTTTTGATATCCCCAATAAAGTGTGTCGGTATATTTATGAAACATACTGTATACCTAAACAAGCCACAAGTTCATATACACAGCGGGTTCAAATTCAAAATATAATGAAATAATTTGTTTATATTTTACGTGACACCAATTAGTAAAATGAAAATGCAGGTCTTTGCCGGCCCTTGCGCGGGTTCGGGCCCGTGTTCCGAGGAACACGCGGAACACTGGTAGCTACGGCGCCGGCGCCGGTTAAACGACATTTGCGGCGCGCGAACTGTCAAACGTGCGAAGGTTAAATACTCGTTAAATTTTCTCAAATTTTTCAATTTTCTACGCAATTTTCTTAATTTTTCTTTCCGTAAAAACCTTCTACAAAGTATTAGAAAAATTTAAAAGAAAAGATTAATGAAATCGGTAAAGTCGTTCTCAAGTTATGGCGTCACCAAGGGAAGTAGAGATTAATTTTTACATACATATAACAAGGTACGTACAGTTGTTATCAACACCTGTTCACTGTCGTCAACCTGGCATCGGCCTAGAATGATGAATCACTTGACTGGCGTGATTTTCGATACAGGTTTATTAATTAATTATTATATCAAATTGTACCTGATTTCTTTACAAAGTTAGAAGTTTTAAGTGAATCGCGACGGTGTCGTAGTTAATAAGTGCAGCAAAAGTGTCTAAAATACAATTCGTTCCCGTACTTTTTTAAATTAAAAGTTTTGTGTTGGATAATGGTGACCATACTGCTATCACGGTGAGTTTGTTCATAGCCAATTAGGAGATTTGGGATTTTATCCAATATTTGTATTAAGTAAACTTACACAAACATTAAACGTAATAACACAATGTTTTTGTATTACAGATCCTGGGGAAGCTGGGATAGCATGAGGGTAAGTCCATTTTACTGTATAGTAGTTAATAATGTCATTAGTAACTCTTTTCAAAATAGAGCTAATAAAATAATGTGAATATGCAATTCGTAAAGCGTTAATATGATCTACGTTAGGCGTAACTGAAGTGATTTGTGCTTTTTTAAGTCATGGAACAAACAGATTTTCTTTATGTAGGCAAACAATAAGCGTAATTTTTCAATAGTGGAGCAAGTCAAAATAAAATTGAAATAGAGAAATATAGCCTTATTCGACTTGGAAGTAGATATGCACCTATATTTCAACAATAACTGGCCGGTCTTTTAGAAATTTCTTCCATTCCATAATGTTTCTTCTACGTTTTGATGCTGAGATTAAAAATTCTTTAAAGAACCAGCTGACGATTTTGTTTAATTAGTAAGCTGAATGGAATATTGTTTTTTAAATATTTTTTCTGCCAACAAAAAGCTGGCAAGTTCATAGATTTTTATAGAAGTGTTTACGACTATTCAACGCAATTGTTTCCGTGGAAAACTATCGAACGTTTTCTATCTACAGTTTGTAATGTAAGTTAGGTATATGCATAAAACTTAATCCACCTATTTATAATGCATATCATTAAATTACCAAAACAAATTATGAATACAATTTCTCAATGCATTAATAACAAAATAACTAAAGTTTAGCATTGAACAAATGGAAATCCCCTATTCACACAAGGAGCTTACCTACCATAGAGCTGTTTTTTTTTTAAAGAAACTTGTTCTCTGCCTGCTTACAGATAACAATTTCTTAATACATTCGTAAATTAGATATTACTGTTCCCTTCAATTCCTATACATGTATTCAAACATTTTTTTAAAATTTTAAGCTTTAATTATGAAAAATTGATGTTTCACGTCCACCAGTAAGTACCACATAAAAGTACTAAATGGTTTGTTCCAATTACGATTCACAATAAATAATTAAATAAGTTAAAACATTTTGAAGCTTGTCATATCTGGAACAAAAATACTGGTTTTGCGTCGCTATTTCTGAAAAGGTAATTTATTTTGTTTATCGGATATTAGAAACCTATACATAGTGTCCCAGGGAAAATAGTCCACCCTAAAAATGTGTTTAAATAAATTTTCTAGCCAAAAACTCCTCCTCCTATTTGACAAATTTCGTGGGGTGGCTCTGAAGGATAGGGGGATGAAATGAGAGGAACGCAATTATGTCCCCTTTAATATCAAATTTGATGTCTTTCGCAGTTTTTGGCTAAAAAATTTATTTACAAACATTTTTAAGGTGAATTTTATTACGCAAAATCGCGATATTATCCATCTTCATATCCAATTATCTACCCTTAAAGAAAATTACTCGAGTGGTTGTTCATTATAATGACCACCTACTTTGCATACTTGTATTGATTTTTTTACATTTCGCCTGGAATATGTATCTACAGAAAGTTAAGTATTTTGTCACATCAGAAGGATCCCTCTGTGTGCCGTGGCCAGTCAGGCGATCAGAGCAATCGCCCGATGGAGTGTGGTAAGATCTTTGCCTATTAAAAAAAGTTGCGATTATCACTTTCTGGTAGTCCTTAAGATTCCCTAAAAAGCGACATGCGTCTCATTAGTTACACCCCATCGAAATTTTCTTCTAAGCTAAGTGAGAGTGTGGAGCGATTTTACTGCACTCATTGAGTATACACTGTGTCCAAGATAAGGAGGGCCACTATGGGGATTTCGGAAACGGTAAGAGATAGAGTTTCGGTTAAATGGGAGAAAAGTTGGGCAATTTTGAGTTTAGTAAAATGAAATTTTTAAACTGACGAAATTCCGAACCGTTCCGAAGTTATGCGACAAAAAGCGAATTTTCAGGATTTCGTTTTTGACAAATTGTTACTTTGTCGTTGATGTTAACTAAAAAGTAAAAGAAGCTTTTACAGGTACTTTTTAACGTTCTTTAACATGGCATACAGCAAATTGGAATCCGACGTTTCGTTTTCAAGTAACCATCATCAACTTTGTTTTTTTAAATACGGTCCTGATTTTTTTATGCATAATATTAGAAGAGCTTTTTATTCTGGATTCAAACATGTATCACACATTATGGTTTAATTGCGATTTTATACTTATTTTACTATTTTACTTAAATTTACTAGATTCTACTTTGGAAGATGCTCTTGATATTTTACGCTAAGCCGTAGTACGCAATTGTTGGTTTCAGCAGGATGGTGCACTTGCGCACAATTCACGAGTGGTTAAGGATTACCTTTCAAATAGGTTTGCCGAAAGGGTATTAAGCACCATTTCTGAAACAACCTGGCCAGCTCGTTCTTCCGAAATGACCCCGCTGGATTTTTTTCTTTGGGGATACATAAGAAATTATGTTTACAAAGATATTTTTGGAATAGAAGAAGAACTCCGAAAGTTTGTACTTAACGCATTCCAAACTGTAACACCTGCAATCTGCAATGTTACAGAATGCTTTGGATGCTACAGTTGGAAGATGCTATTTACGATTGGAGTACGAAGGAGGGCTTTTCGAGCATTTATTATATATTTTTTTAATTATTGGTATGTGTCATGTTTAAATTTTCGTTTCATCAAATGTTATCTGTTCATTTATGACGTGTTGTTAATTGTTTGTAATTATGTACTTGGTTATAAAATTTGTGTTCAAAATTGAAATTTCTGTGTCATTTCATTAAGTTGATGAGGAAAGTACAGTTAGCAAAAGTCCATTTATAAAAAAAATTCAGTTTGAATGTTATTGAGGGGGGATACAGGTTCGTACTTAGGCTTTTTTCCGCTAATCGTAAAGTAAGTATAAAATCGCAATTAAACCATAAAGTGTGATACATCCTTGAATGCAGAATAAAAAGCTCTTCTAATATTATGAATTAAAAAATCAGGGCCGTATTTAAAAAAACAAAGTTGATGATGGTTACTTGAAAACCAAACGTCGGATTCCAATTTGCTGCATGCCATGTTAAAGAACGTTAAAAAGTACCTGTAGAAGCTTCTTTTACTTTTTAGTTAACATCAACGACAAAGTAACAATTTGTCAAAAACGAAATCCTGAAAATTCGCTTTTTGTCGCATAACTTCGGAACGGTTCGTAATTTCGTCAGTTTAAAAATTTTATTTTACTAAACTCAAAATTGCCCAACTTTTCTCCCATTTTACCGAAACTCTATCTCTTACCGTTTCCGAAATCCCCATAGTGGCCCTCCTTATCTTGGACACAGTGTATAAGTAGGTAATTAGTAATATTACAAACGGTTAGATTACGTGCACTTTTGTAATTATTGGTATGTATTATGTTCCGTATTATACGCGAAATGTCTACTTACTTTTCCAAGTATGCGACGTGGTCATCTTCCTGAACAGTTTCAGAGCGGAGGCTTCCACGGACAGCGTCAGTAAGATAAAATTAACGTCCGGGGTTGGCCCGTGTCAATATTGAACAAAAAGTTAACGTTTCGCAGGAACTAAAAATTATAAAAATATAAAAACTCTTACTAAATGAACCAACGGTAACAGCGTAAACTGCACACGCTGGAACATTATGTTTTATTAATTTTATTGTTGTTTTTATTTTTGCTTTCTTCACGTCCGCGTCCTGGTGAATTCTGTTACGAAAGTGGGCGAAACTTGTCTTTTCGTTCAACATTGACACGGTCCAACCTCGGAAGTTGATCTTATCTTACTGAATCTGGTCGTGGAAGCTACTGCGATTGTTTGACTCAAAACGATCAAAGTTGTACGAAAAATCCAAAAATCGAAAACCAAATCAATTTAAGAGCAAACTATACGACACTACAGGATTACTAATGGTAATACTCGTTTAAATTTCCAGTTCCATTACTGAACAAGAATTAGTCAATTTCCACAAAACTTCAACCTCATTTCCAGGTACACTACGTACCATTGCCTCATTGTCTTCTTTGTTTTAGATTTAAACTTATAATTAACCGGGAGTAAGCAACAGAAATGTTGATCAACAAATCTAGTATACTATAAGCAAAGAGTTACTCTTTGCTATAAGTACAAGAGCAACAGGTTTATTTTCTAAATAGAAGTCCAGAAAAGGCTCGTTTACTGAGGGATTAGTGTTTGGGGCAGCAGGTCGTATATGATTGATAGCTTATTCGAATATTGGCGATTTTTATCGTATCTAGCCAAAGTAAAAAATCTTTTTAGTACCTTTTCCAAGTTCTATAATGGATAATGATTAATGTGCGGTATCAAAAAAAAACGTGAAATTTTATCCTTTACGAGTTAACCAATCTTCATTACTCTACAATGTTTAGTTTCCAGTTTATTTTGACTGTCAGTGGTTCTTCGAAATTTATAATTACGTACTGTTTTTGATAAAAACCTAATTTATAATTGGTAGATTTTCGGAAAGAAGCGTCACATGCGATTTTCGATGATGTCCGTTTCTTTTTTCCTGTAAATATTTTTGTCATGCTAACATCGGATACTTGTAATAATAAAGTTTTGTATCGTTCATTTTTTATTTCATTGCAGAAGTAGTCAAAATGGCTACCGGAAATATTTTTTTAAAAGAAATTTTGCCATATTTTTAGTGGAATTTTTTGTGGTCCTATTATTGAGTATTCAACTATTGCATTAAACTCTAAACATAAACAATTTCTTGACAGATTCGATTTGGTCTGATGAAAAACGGAAGAGTACGAAAAAAGCTTTTAATGGAGAACTGAAAACGTTTTGTTTATACTTATTTATAATTGATGGAAAATTGCGCTATCAAGTAATTGAAATAAATAAAAAATCAACATTCCACCTTTATCTAACATTAGGTGCATCTTAATGTAAACATATCTGTCACCGAAAGGGTAGTTTAAGTATCTGAATTTTAAAAAAATCCTCGCCATCGAAAACTGTTTTTGAGAATTGAGAACGAAACAAGAATTTTAAGAAGAATTCAATATGATCCCCCAAGTCAGATAAACTTTTTCAACTGGTACTACCGGAAAGTTTTCCAGAAATAGAGATTCTTAAGATTTCATCTAATGGAGTTTTCAAGAAACTTTTTAATAGGAAACTACAGCAAACAATGCTTGACGAAAACACCAACAATCATTGAGACGTTAGCTTCAAAATAAATCGTTCCCACCCCATCTTTTTCACTTCCTTATAAGTCTGAACAGTTGCGCACAAGAATTTTTGAACCGCTTTCTACTCTACTCCGATTTTCGGTGTTCTTTTCAAAATCAAGAATCCACACAAGGTCGAATTTTCATTCTTGTGCAGTAATGACTGTTCATCATAAAAGAAAAAATGAACTTAGAAGCATTTGAGTCAACTAACAATGAGTTTGATAACAACTATACAGGGTGTAGAATTGGCCGATGCACCATAGGGATTTCAATGTAAAAATCTTGATTGATTGCTTTTAGACAAAAAGTCTATTTAACTTTATGGTAGAGACAAAAATTCTGAATCGACCGATTTACTTATTTTTACTTTGAATTTTTCAGAAAGCAAATATTTAGGCAAATAAAAATTTCGAATTTCTCAAAAATCGGGGGTATCTTGAAATTGTTGACAGGTATTAATTTAATAAAAAAATAAACTTTTACACAATGCAACTAAAATCGTTTAATTAATAATACTAAATAAATAAAATAACTTCATTTAACATAATCTGAATCTTGCTGCAACAATGACAAAGCAACGATTATTTTTACGTCAACCATTCTATGGCACCACTATTTTTTGCCAAAGTATCACTTTTAATTTTCAATTTTTTTTCATGCTATATTAAGTAAAATAAAAACAAACAACATGTTTTACGGATGTAGATATTTTTAATCTACAAAAAAGTTAAATATCCTTTTTGTCTAAAATAATTAGGGAAGCAAGTATTCCAATATTAAGCTTTTTTACATTGAAATCCCTATGATGCATCGGTTAATTCTACGCCCTGTATAAGAGCCACCGGTTTTAAATTTACTTCTCTTTTGGAACTATATAAAATATAATTGTGCGTAAACCAATTTAAGTACCTACATACACCTTTTGTGTTCTTTTTTTAATTAGGGCAGTTTGACGTTATGTAGTTTTTTAAACTGGAAACATCGTTAGCCCACATTAGTAAACCTACTTTCTGTCTTACGCTACCTGAACTTGGTTCGTTTAGTTTAGGCAATTATTTATGACCCTATACCGATTTAACATTTAGGTAATCAACCTAATGGATAGAATAGTACATGTAACATGTTATCTACGTTCATTACTCAAAGTTTCAATAACTCAAAGAATAGGCCGCTTACAATCAAAAACAATGAAATTACGCACTAAAAGGTTAACGAAAAGGAAACTAATAAAAGCTAAATCCAATTTGAAACATGTGCCAAATTATGTTAAAACGCCCCATAATGGGGACTGTATTCCCTAACCGCAAAAAAATCAAATTTCCTTTATCACAGATATTTTCATATAACCGAAAATAATACTGTTGTGAAACACCCTATATGGGTTCTATATATGGAATAAGCGTTGACTGAATACAAAATAGTTTACCTAAAATTCCTGTATGAGCACAATTTTAATCAAGCTTCTCTTTTGTAACCCGGAACGCCTCCATTATGATGTAAATGGGAGGTTTTCCGTTTTGTACTATAATTTTTTTCGATTGCTTCCAAAGAATAAGCCAAGATACGTCAAATTACTGGGACGAAATTAGCAAAGTTTAAATCTTAACGTCAAAATTAATTAAATCGACGTTAAAATTTATCGTGTTAAAAATGATTTAAGTATTAGTTTTGTTCGATAAATCATTGGTAATTAGGAAGTTTTGAATTATGCCAACTGTCAAAAATACACTTTTCTGCGTAAATATGAGATAAAATCGTAGAAAATGTAACATTGGAACTTTCTTAACTAAATCTTTCTAGAAAACAACCATTACTTTAAGATAACGTATTGATACGCCGAAATGTAGTTAAATGAAATTCGTTTGAAATTAATTTTTGAACTTAATAAATTGCAATGACGTCTTTTCCAATGAGCAGTTTCGAAGTTACGGCAAATAAGTTCTTAAAAACTTCTCTGGATGAATGAAACGAACGTTATAGTTTACAGTCTTAAAGTCAGGCCGAAGTTACGGAGAAATGGTTGATTTGTTATTATGGTACTTATAATAGCGCCTTCTTTTCTTTTTTAATTATGCGGTTATGTTCTTGCAAGTGACAGGTATGTAGATTATGGATTTAAATATAAGAGCGTCTCTGCTTCTGTAGAAATAATCGTTCGTGATATTCCTATGTAATAGACGTTTTATTAGTTTGATTGATCGTCTGTTTGTGACAGCTCTGACACCAGTTGACATTATTTTATCATAGTTGAGTGGTTACTTTTGTTCAGTACTATTTACCGTTTCATTATGTGAAGATTAACACCAGACCAATGTTTTCATATCGTGCAAAGTCGATAAGATAATCGTAATTTTACGCAATCACAATTAATTCGGTGAACCATAAATCAGTTTCTTTCTTTCTTGAGGAGAAGAACAGTGCGTAATGAAGGAAATGCTGCTGAGTATCGAAGAAGACTCGAGCACTTCAGGTCGGCACCGCGCCCAAGAGTTGACCATCCTAACATCCACTTTATTGAAAATGTTGTACCTACAAATGTCTTTGTTTAAGAACTATCTTGTACAAGAATTGAAACCGAATGACTCATCGTTTGAGCCGTTTGTTTAGATAATGTGTTGAAAATAAAAAGTTTCCTCATTGTTTCGTCCCAACATTGTGTAAAAGACTACACAGGGACAAACGTCTTGAAAATAGGAAGAAAATCAGTTTCTATCGTTATCTAAAACAGAACCAGTTGTTAATAACATTATTGCAATAACAATCTCTTGCCGAGTTATTTTAATGATGAAGCACCACATCAATCAATCAAACAGGTCACTACCGTCACAAAGACTATTATAGAACAGGTCCATCGAAAACACCAGTTACCCAGGAAAACATTGATGCTGTGCATCAACTGATCAACACAGATCGACGTCACATACCGTGAGGTCGGGGTACCTTTAGGCTTTTTCAGGACTACGATCCAAAATGTTCTCCGTAATGAAAGAAAATTATTTTCCAATTTGATCTCGCATTGCTGGATTTATTCCTATGAACCAGAAAATAAAAGTCAATCCGCTGTTTCACTGTTACAAGGGGAATCCAATCCAATAAAAGTTATCCATTCCCGCAGTGTGTCGAAAAGAATGTCTACAAAGTTTTTTTTCAAAAACAGGTCATGTAGGTACAATTCCGTTAGAAGATTGATGAACTGTTAATGCAGATTGGTATACCACCGTTTGTTTGCCAAAATTCATGAACAAATCCAGAGAAAGAATCAATACAATGAGAGTTCACACACACACACAGCTCAAAAGGCAATAGTGTTTTTGGGGGAGGAAATCGTCGAATTATTAGATCATGCTCCGTATAGTCTCGACCTAAGCCCTAAGGATTTCTTTACCTTTCCTAAAGTAAAAGTTTACATTTAACGGATGAAAAAGTGTATCAATCTTCGTGAGCTGTTATTATGATCTGCTTGGCTTTTATTTGAGTTCATGGGGTTCCATTCACAGTAATATGGCGATAATCAGTGCACAGTAATCTCGCGAGAAGCACATACATAGTTAATCAATAAATTGTTTTTATACTACTTTGATAAGGCTAGTAATTGCCGTTTAAGTATGATTTTTTTAAATTCTGTCTTTTTCAGTTAACCATTTAGCAACATTGTGCCACATATTCTTTACATTTCATTTAATCACGTTTCGTCCAGATAGAAGATTTCTCGCCCTTGAGATCGAAAGTTTATATCTTCAATACTACTACTATTTTGGCAAGGGTAGGAATTTATTTATTCAAATAAAAGGAATGAACTTGTCTTCTATCATGGATTTTCCCTTATTCCGTTAGTTCCTGTTTTTTTTCTTCCTGTGGATCAAGATGGGTTCTTTTAAAACACTCTCCTTTTGTTTTTTCACAATATACGCTGTTCATTTTGCCACCGCCTTTATGTTAAAACACATTTCCACTACACTATCAACACTCTACGTTGGATTTGGATGATTTAAGGTATTAAATTATAATGTTTTCATTCAAATATATCGCACTGATTTTCAAACGTTTTGTTGACGAAAAATCAGACGCCATTTTTACAATTTTATTTAATAACGTGACATAACATGTGGATTACGTATACAAACAATTCAAGTATATGAAAAATAAAAAGAAATAAATGCTTAACATTAACTAATCTAATGCTAACGTTATTTGCCGTAAAAGTTGACCCGAAACACTCGAAGGCTTCTTTCTTCGGTGTCACCAATATCGCTGGTGTACTAACTACTTTATCAGGCACAGCTTTTTCTCCGCTTTAATGCACTCTATTTTCAACAGTTCAATAGTTTTTAGTCTAGTCGCCTTTGTTTTATCCAAATTCTGTCACAAAACGTGAATATGAAAGATAATCCTGAAATACGATGAACTTGTCAAAAATACGGTCGCAAACTTGCTTCTTGATAAATCCCCTGCCGAATGTTCTTTGTCATGTACGACAAGATAATTCCGCATCAAAAGCATTGCCAACCTAATAATTTTCGTAAAATGTTCTGTGTATAAATTGGTCATAAGGACATCGCAGATGAAGATGTCACGTTATTTAATTTGGCAAATGGAGGCAAATGACAAAAAGTTATATGTACAACTCAACGGTAGAATATCTTGAACCTATCCCACTCCCTTGGTACTGCTATATGACACTCATCGAACTTTGTTATTAATGGAAATGATCGTTATATTAACGAAACTTGTTAATTATGCAAATTCTTTTAAACATAAAGCTGTAGTTAATTTGACCACAAATCAATACACGTACACCATAAAAACTTTTGTACACAACAAAATGTAATTTCAATTAACGTCGCTTCTAGCTACTGACTGTTAAAAGTGAAATTTAATATTTAATAAAATGTGGCAACTCAAAACTTCATTTATTTACCTACGAACAGGGTATAAATATGTAACCCCAAACCTTTCATCATTACTAAATTTTAATCAACTGCCTTATAGATAGGTATGTACCTATATGTATCGTATTTTTGTATCTAAAAGAGGGATGGTAGTTAAAAAAGTTAATGTGAAAAAGTAGCAGATACGCTCATAAAAGTCTTCAATGAAAGCTCGCTAAGCTTTAGTAGAAAGTTTGACATGCATTATGTCGGTTAAATTATAAGAACCACGTAAGCAGAGATAACTTAACATTGCGTTCCCTTCGGCTAAGTGTAACGTCTTTTATGGGCCACATTACAAAGGTTATGCAAACTATATACGTTTTTTGTAGATTGTTTTCGTTTATTTACCAAAAAACTTAAAAGCTTTTCATTTCAAAATGCACTGATTTAATCAGTAATGATAACATAATGCTCTGTATGTACTATAGCAATATAAGAAAGTGTACAAATGAGTTTGGAAAAGTATAGCAAGCTTGTCTACCGTTAGAATTCAATCTGCTAAGTTTCAACTTTCAGGAGTGTGTAAACTTAGATAGCTTCTATTTGTATTGTAAATTTTCGTCTACCTACTCAACAATATTAACCAAAGCCATACGAGATTGTTACTTGATATTGTTTTTGATCGTATCTAATAGATAGATTACAATTACACGTTTCTTATTTGGAGGAGAAGGGAGAGAGGCATCGACCCATCTTGATTAAATTAAGCATCCAGGAGAAGAAAAGAGGAAGCTGTTTTAATCTTTTAGGCGAATAATGTACACTATAACTGCACTAGCAGTCCATGAAGTGAATGTAAATGACAGTATAAGGATTTGTTTTGAATATGAAATCTTTTCGTTCTGAATGCTTTTGTAAACACTGCATTTTCTTTTGATCCTTTTATAATGTAAATGGAAGATAACGACTCTATTACTACCTAATACGTATAATGAGTCAATTTTAGTATCTACCTGTTTTGTATTGCAATAACACGCTTGTTCCAAACAGAATAACAAAATGGTTTCATTAAAACTGAACAGACAATTAAATAAATTTCTCCTCATTTACGTTTACAAAATTAACTAAAATAAACATTTTCAATTTAAGAGAAATAAATCTATTATTGAAATTACAAATAAATTGAATCTCTACAAAATGTGTACAAAAGCTACTTACATTATGTGTTCATCTAAAATTTGATCTTGAGCCGATTCAATGGGTTGCGACCATTTCGTTTGAAGCTTTAGAAGTTTCCTGACCGGTAAGATTATGATTTAACATAGAATACCGGATAATAGTTTTCCTACTAAGTGGTCGAATTTCTTCCACATGGCGATAGTGGTCTTTACCGTCAAAAGTAGAACTGCTAACCTTTTTCTTTATAATGGCTCACTTTAGCTTTTGATTAGGGAAATCTTTAGTAATTGACACACAAATATGCTAATTTTCCTTTTCCATTTGTTCCTAATTGTCTTCCCAGGAAAAACTTAGCCTGTAGTACCTACAATGCTTAGCATTGCGATACCTTAGTATCTGACCGTAACAAGATGAATAAATAGTGGAATTGTGAAGAATGGTTACGATAATGTATTGGGAGTGATACCCGACAATAGGGATTCACGGGCTTGGCTTGAATTTTTAAAGCTTGACATAAAATCAAGTCAAGTCTACGAAAAACCCAAGCTTAAGTATTATACAAGCCAAGCTTATCTGCGGAAAAGCTTGGGTTATCAAGCTTTTCCAAGTCAAGCTTATACTTCTAAGCATTTTTTTTACTATTCCATGGAACATAATTCTTAGAAAATCCAGCTGATGATTTTGCAGTCTACCATAAAATATATTCATTCGGTATAAAAGAAGTACCTACGTGTAATTCAGGGTATATTTGAGATAGTCTGTGCTCTACTCAAACAAAATATACCATTAGTAGGTAGGTATGTTGATTCGATTTAGTAAGAAAAGAATATTTTACTTAAAATCATTGTAAAAAAATTACCAGTAGATATATAGATATACATATATTTCTCAAAATCGTAATGGGCGCAATGGTACCTTGTACAAAATCTGTTGCACGTCACGCTGTAACACTAGTTTTTAATTGTAAAATGATACGGCTATCAGGTGATGTCCTGCAAAGGTTTTTGATTTGTACGAAGTCAAAAATGATAAAAATTACAAATTAGAATCAAAGCATCTACTTATGGATACCTTAATTAATTACATAATATTTAACGTTTGCCGCGTTGTAAGAATAGTGACTTTTGTAGCACAAGGTCGAGTGTTTTAACCGCTGATTGTGCTTTTATTCTATTCCTTCAACCCTGAAAAGCACACTGTTGCGGCCATTTCATTTTTCAAAAGATATAATTTCCTCTTGCCGTTAATTGTTTTTTCTACTCTATTGCATATTATCTACTTGTTTGGATGCTAAGTAAATAGATCATAACAGATACTGACACGTCATGACTAGCACGTAATAATAGCACATTACCACAAGGGCCTAGTAAAATCACTTTTCTAATGCAGCGCGTATACTATTTTTTCGCATTTATTACTTTCCTGTCCATACACAGGGAAAGTAATGTAATCGAAAAAACATTTTGGGTTCGCCCGAGTCCAAAACCACCACTTTTGAAAAATGTTTGTCTGTGAGTGCGTACGTTATGGCTGTGGATCCTAAAGTACAATGCCGATTTTGATGAAATTTAAAACTAAGACCTATAAAAAAACTTCATTGGTAAAACAAGCGTCCCTTCAAAATCACCGCAAAGGGGCCCAAACTATGCGCGTTATTTTTGGAGCAAACATTCAAATTTTAACTCATACTAATTTCCCTTGGTGAAAAGTTAGTAGACATGGTCACAAGTAAAACATCGTTTTTCGTTTGTTGTTAAATTCGAAATGGTGGCCATCGCAATATTACAATTCTCCAAGTTTTTACTTTTTAGGGACTATCTCAAGAACCGTTTAACTTAAATTGAAATTTAAAAATTGTAGCTAAAGGATAGCCAGAACTTTTACTTAATTTATAAAGAACAAAAATGTAAGGTGGCCAATTTATCGTTGTCCAAAATTGGTCAAACATTAAAAATCGATTTTCTCAAATATGCTCCAAGCATTTTTTTTATTTTTTGAAATGTTATACCTGTAGTTCATCAAAAACTTTTTGAAGTGGAAAATTTTAATAATTCATAACTTTTTTGCTAAGGAAGATGAAATAACGTTTTTCAATGAATACGACTTTTTTAATCAAGTATAATAAGTATAAGTATTAATTTACTTCCGGTCTATCTGGAAATTAACAAAATATTAAAAATATTTACATGTTCTCTATATTATCTCAGGAGATAATCAGAAATCGTTTTTTTAATTACAACAATTCATTTTTTATTTTTTTGACTTATTACGCAAAAACTATTTTTTTTGAGTTACAATGCAAAAAACTATTTCTTCTACGACTGGTTAATAATATGCTTATTATTTAATACGTCATTGTAGTAAATACGAGAACGTTGTGGGCCAGTTTACTGGCCATTTAATTTACTCAAATAGTTTCGAAAGATTTTGATTTATATTAAAAAAAGTAAATTGTTGGGGTCAATAACTCGTGGTTGGTGATGCTCGTAATGGGGTGGAAACAATAATCGTAGAAGAGATGGTTAAAAAAAGTAGTAAGTAGTGAATATTTCGTAGTAACATAGCAACTTCGTTAGAAACATAAAATTGTCTAAATGGTATTCATATACATGAATCTGAATTTGCAAGAAGAAAATCAATTCGAAAGCACCTCTACGTATATTTTGAGTGCTGCTAATGATGCCTGTTCCAGCTTGCTTCCCGTGAAATGAAAAGAAACGTATGACAAAATCGTTACTCTGGAGTAACAGTTGCTATGAAGTAAATTGCTTCATTATTTGGTATTTATCAATGTAGTGCATTACAGTGTGAAATGCGAAAAAAAAATTTCGCTTCAGTTCTATAATAACATGTAATTTGTTACATTAGCCTTGTTAGGCAATTGCGTCCAGTATCCATGGAAACGAATTAGTAGACGTTATTTTGACAGTTTAAAATTAATAAAACATTTTATTACTTATTATTTATGGTTTTTATTTTTATGAATAGAAGTGTTCGTAGAAATGCTTGAAACGCCCTGTATCTAAATGCAGTTTTGAACCAAACTAACGGAGTGAGCATTCCCTTTCATAAAATTACTAAAACAAGCTTCAAATCACGAACATATACGTACATTATACACAACATTGTAATCTAACGTATTGTACACACATTTAATTTGGAATTGTGTAATTGTGTTAAATTTGGTTTTGCGATGATGGAAATTCAAAGTGGTCATATAGAGGTAACATTTAACAGAACAATGTGCACAGGAGAGCATGGCGTAAGTACTGGGTTGCTTATATGTTAACACGCATCCTTTCAAAACTACTCCTGGGGGCGGAAACGTTTGTATTTCCATTGTTAGAAAATTTTATTTGGTACTGAAAACTGAACTACAGGTTAGTGACCTTAAGGATTTACATTCACTTAGGTCCTTAAAATGTCATATTAACTTCCTTCAGAATGATTTAACAACTTCAATAAAATATGTTTCAATGTCTTTATGTATGTGAGCTATACGTTACGGTAATATAAGATATCAAAATGATCTTTAGAAACGTTGTGTGCTTTAAATTTTACTTTAAACGTCAACAATCCTTTGTAAATTTACAAAATACGTCAAATAAATAAACGTCGCCTATCGAAACAAAGACAAATGCAATAACTTACCAAACGTCAACAAAAGTAAGCTTTTCTGCTTTCTGAATCGAAATCTCTGTTGAGTAAAATCTCGACTCGCCCTTAAAAAGAAAAATGATATAACATCCATCAAGAGGCAACAAATTAACTTCACCATCTTTAAAGTTAACAATGCATTAAGTGATCGCTTTAAGTATGCATGAAAGGAAAAAAAATGGAGGTGAGAAGGGCTATATTTTTTAAAATGAAATGGCGAGAAAAACCGTTAACATATCGGTTTTTTATGGTAACATTTACTCCGGAAACTTTACAATATGGCAGCTTTAGGATGGTAATGTAAATGTGATTTGTGCTTCACAACCATTTCCTTTCTATTAATTGTCCCACGATGCAAGCTTTTATGTTGTATTTTTTTTAATTACGCAGCTCTAATTAAAACTTGAGTTTTATAAATGGCCGAGAATAAATTTGTAATAATTATTCGAGTCTATTCCTCTCTAAAATATTCAATCCAATGCAAATCATTTAATTAAAAGATAAATACTTTTACATTTTGAAATATTTGTGGTCTTTTACTACAGAAAAGATACAATACGTAAACGTAGTTACCTACAGTAAAAATCTTTTTATGTACCTATAGCTATAGGTACATCGTACATATAACAGAAAGTTACGAAGCTGTAGGTGATCGTGTATTTGTCGGCGTTTCAATCTTATTGTGCGAATCTCCCCCATTCAATTTGTTTGAATATTTCATTCTACTTTAATGGCATTTAGTTGAATTTATATATGTATATCAATTTTTTTTTGCAGTCAATAGCAACTGGAAGATTTGATGAGCGCATAAAATGAAGGGCCGCCGTTTCGTGCTATTAAAATCGTTTTAGTGTTATTCCTAAATAGGCATACGTAATTAAATTTCTTCCGTCAAACACGGCAAATTCAGGTTGAATCAGCTTAAAGCATCAGTTAAAAGTTACCCTTTGAAAATTTGATTTGATGCGATAAAGCCGATTCCTTTGAAAGACGTGAACGGAACGGTTATACCAATCAAATTAGGTCTGAAGCTTATATAAATCTTGTAAAAATGTCAACCGATAAATCACAAAATCTGAAAAGTTGTTGCATGTACCTAAACGTTTTGTTTATTCCTATGTAGGTATCTTCGGTTGATTGGAATTCTCCTGAAAAGTTGTATCTGTTTGTTAGGACTTATTTAGGTAGGTATACTATTCTGCTCTGCTCTAAAAGATCGCTCCAGATTAGTACATTTATTGTCCACTTCGCGTTAAGTACCTAGTTTACAACTATAAGTTAAGTACATTTTGTTCTCTTAAATATGAAGCACAAACTTTACTGATTCTACCCTACAAGAAACATTTTCATTTTAAGTACACTGATATTTCTTGCCACCTTGCGTCATAATTCCTTCACGTGTGCAAACTAGTAAAAGATATAAATATATCTACTGTAAGTACATAATTTTTCATGTATAGGTGCCTACCTACTATCATTTTAAGTTTTTTCATTATTTTTTCACGTTTTTTTTAGAAGAAGAACTTCATGATTACGTTATGTAACTTTTCGCGTTAGGTAGAGGGTTCTGAATCCTTCGTCGTAATTGCTGTAATGATAATAATGTAAACAAAGGGTATAATTGTATACGTGCTACTCTTTACACTCCAATAGAGTAAATTTTATGGTCCTTAATAATTTAATTGTCATAAATACATTGTCTACTCGTGGCGTTAACAGAATTAAAAATGCGTGAAATAGAATTATGTCTAACCGAATCTGATGTTATCTTCAGTATTTTTGGTAGTGTTCGCGTTCGTGAGCTTTCAGCATATTATGAAACGGTTGAAAGTAATTTCATTTGGAGCAGCCTGTATAAATTTAGCGAGTACTGTTAAAAACAAAGAGGAATCCCTTTGTCTCTCGCACAGTCGGTAGAATAATAGGAAAAGAGAACAAACATTACTTATTTACGGGAAAACTTTACTTATTTTTGCTGGTGAGAAATCGTAACCTTCCGTTCTACAGGGTGTTAATGTGACCATGTTACAACGTTTTACGATAGACCAGGTAGCTCATTTATGTGATCTTTAATAGTCGAAGATGCCTCCTATTAGAGATACGTTAAAAAAGCCGATGATTGGGTTGAAATAAAAATTTAATTAAAAAAAAATGAAAACTTGGTGGCAAAGTTGACGTTTTGTACAAAGTAGAGTTTTGTTGCCTAATGGAAGATTACACGTTTGTTGAATATCCGCATTGATGAAGACGTTAAATATATTGGTGGCGCTGCTCATCGTTTGGACAACGAATTTTTACCTGGTGGACGTATTCCAGCTCACACAATATCGCACGAGTAACCCATTTTTGTACGTTTTGCCGATCCAGAAATTCTTAATATTTTCGGTGTTGAACCACGTTTATTTTAACTCCTGCAGAAATAAATTGCATTTAGGTACGTTGATATTTTATATGAACGCTACTTGCTCACATTGGTACATACCTATAAGTAAACAGGACTACTTTTTGACAATTTACTTCCAAGACCCTTTGGGTTAAGTTACCTACGTAATTAAGAAACTATGTAATGTTATGCAAAAAAAGTTACCTGTGATTTGTCGTAATGGAACCAAGTATTAAGGCTCCTAAGGAGAGCTCTGTAGTTCATATTGGATAAATGGCCATTTTGGACGTAAACATCTAACAAAAATTAAAAAAACGATGCATAGGTCAAATTCCATGTAGCATAGTGATCAATTAATGTAAACCTTCTGGTTTCAAATTAAATATTTAAGTTACAATCTTGATCGAAAGGTCTGAAGGAGAGGTACCACATTTACGCAACTTTCGACCAAGATTGTAACTTAAATATTTAATTTGAAAGCAGAAGGTTTACATTAATTGATCACTATGCTACATAGAATTTGACCTATGCATCGTTTTTTTAATTTTGGTTAGATGTTTACGTCCAAAATGGCCATTTTATTACCATTTTAGCAATATGAATTGCAGAGCTCTCCTTAGGAGCCTTAAGTTATGTACAGATGTTCATTTTAGCATGTATCATTTGTTATAAATTTGCATACAGTGTGTCCTAAGATTCTTTTATACTTGAATTTGTTATTACTATAAAATTTGAATAGTTTGCATTACATTCTTATAGTGTCGGTTTAGTTTTTGTGTAAATTGTTAAAATCTAGACAATATAATGTGGTTTTAAGTGCTAGGATATTGAACGGTGTTTATGTTTTATCACCTGTTTGGACGTTTTTAAGTTTAACTTAGATTTTATAAGAAAAATTAAGTATCTGCTGTTTTTTTATTTCCCACCTACCTACTCCATTTTATTTATTTAACTTAAAATTAGGAACTGTATGTGTATATACCTTAGGTATATACACAATGCTTAGGTAAATATTTTCGTTAAGGTTTCCACGGATGTAGGTATATATTGTTTGTATTTTCTTCTGGAGTTTCTCCGTGTTGGTTTTTATGTAGAAAATGCCTACGTTTCGATTCCACAGACCTTAAATTAAATTTGAAAACTTCAGAATTGATAAAAAAAGTCTTGATAAAGCATAAAGATTGCATAGATGGAATCGAAACGTAGGCATTTTCTACATAAAAACCAACACGGAGAAACTTCAGAAGAAAATACAAACAATGCTTAAATATCATATACAATTATATAGATACAATTTCTGTAAAAATTAAACATTACCTGCATCTTCAATCGTCAGTTTCTCGCCGCTGTTTATAGAAAAATATACGCACCAGTGTTTTTTATACCAAATTTTGTAAGCTTTCAATTAGTTTATATAAAAGTTTGTCGTAAATTAAATGGAAACGAAGATATTTAAGAAAAACTTAATACAAATATACATTTTAGTTAAATTCTGTGAAAATATATGTATAGTTTTCAAAGATGTATTTTTACAATAAAGTGCAACTTACGAACGATTTATTGTATTGTATTGCCTTTGTATATACATATAAAGTACTGAAAATAGGATAAAACCAATTTTTAACAAAAATTTAACCGCCATTTTTTAGCGAAAATCGGGATTCTTAATAAAATGTCAATTTTTGAGTAGGTATACCTTTAAAGAGCTGTAACTAGCGAACTGTTTGTCGTACGAACTTCTGCCTGCGCTTATTTTACAGGTCCATTATATCTTTAAAAAACTAATAAGGCACTTTACTGTCTACAAGTAATCAAAACATAACTATTTGCAATAAGAAACGCTGGAAAATGAGGAGAATTTTTCATTATTTCTTCCTCTATCGCCTTATATAAATTACCACAATGATATTTCGTGTATTCATATAGATTCAAAATTTAATTCTCTACAACTTTTATTATATGCACTAAGTACATAGAATCAATAGTTTTCGACTTATTATTGATTTTATTATGCAAAACGAGCAGCGATTGTGTCTTAGAAAAAGGTTTAAATGATTATATCTCTGTCAATATTAATCGTATGGAAATGTTTAAAAAAGAAAATTATTCGTAATTAAATTCTCTACAACTTTTATTTGAAGCATTTTGCGTTACGAATGGCTATTCTCGAGATATAAGGGAAATACGCGCGATGCGCGCACGTGTTACCGTTTCGCCGCAAAACAGTCGACATTTTAAAACAAATCTATCTCGGCTCCTATTGGTCGTAGAGACAAAAATAAAACACGAAAATGTGTGGAATTTTGTCAGCTACAATTTTCTTAACGTTTTTGTTTTTGATAAAATTGATACTTTTTCAGTTATTTACGAAAATCTGTTTTTTGACACTTTTTCGCCCCCTCCATTTATCTCGGAGGGGGGGTACGGATGGGGACTTTTGAATACTTCAAAGGGAGCACAAATCAAGCCTGTTCCCAAATTTGCAAAGCTGTAACCATTATTTCATCCAAATCGTTAAATTTGGTCTTATTTTACTGGGCTATTTACTAATACTGTTTGAATTTAGTCGCAACATGGCGCGGAGGCGGGACTTACGCTCTATTGTCGTCACTGTTCTAAAATAGTCACTGTACAAACTACAGAGTACCGCAACGTCCGCAACCTCCGCCATTTTTAGTCCTTTCCGCGCTTCACTCACTACACGTTCAGTAAAGTAGAAGATGTTTTGACTAAATTTTTCGGAATATAATAAAAAAAATACACTTAACGGCACAACAACACGGCATTTTATTAAAAATTACGCACTTCGTAAGTATATTTTATGTATATGGACTAAAAATGGCCGCCAGGGCGGCATTTGTCGCGTCAAAGGCTTGCGGTACTCTATTAATCTACTGACTCTGCAAACTACTACAGTGACTTTATTACAAACAGTGGCGACAAGCGTGGTATCGATTTTTATTGGCCGTGGTATATTTTGCCTTTTAATGGCGGCCGGGGCTAATCGCGTGGTAGTTTACCTTTGATCGGCGTGTAACTTTTCTTTGGATTTAGCAAGTTGCTAGGATACCACCGTTGAGTTCATATAAACCCGCCCAAAATTGTGCCTCCTAATGGCGGATGGGAGGAGCTAAAAGCTGCTTGTCGTCACTGAACTACTGGTCATCTTTTATATAAACATCAATTCAATCCATTAAGTAGTGTTTTTTTGACGATAATTTCAACATTTGTACCTACTAGTGGATAATTTTGAAACTCGAGTAGTGATTTAGTACCTACTTTTTAAAGAATATGCAGCGAGTTAGATCTACAATAATATTGCAGAAACGTTGGATGAAGAGGGGCAACCATTAGAATTGGTAGTAAAAAGTCATTGAAAAATTGTATTGCAGTCGTGTGTCCCCTCTGCATAACCTCTCGCTTTTCAAAAAAGTTCAAAAGGTACGCTGTGGTAATTGCGTAAGGTCAAAGATGCCCACGTTTTATGTTGAGAGAAAGCCAAATTATACATATATTACAAAAAAAGGAATACCTAATAATACCAAAGGATAAACCAGTTCAAGATCTGGCAGTTGGAGATCAAATTGAAATTACAAGGATGGAAAAGTTGAAGTATTTTGGCTTTACAGTCAAGAAAAACACAAGCACAAGAGGAAATACAAAACAGACTAGGACAGGAAGAGCAAGAATAATGAAAGTACACCATGTTTTATGGACGGTGACTTTTATAAAACCCAAAAACACATTTACAATTCAATAGTAAGATGCACACTTAAAAATTTGGTTTACGATCACAAAAGTGGAAACAGAGCACGTGTAGTGGAAGTGAAGTACTGGCGACAACAATGAGAGATAGAATTAGTAAAGCGAAATTGGCGAAGAATGAATGTTGAAAATGAAGTAAAATAATGAAGCAAAACGATTAATCTAGTACGGTGACAGACGAGAAGGTGTCGGTAAATCATTAAATGAAATGACTTATTCGAGGCCTCCAGGAAGGCGCAAGAAGAAAAAATTGGAGAATCTAGTTCAAAGAAGGAAGCTGATTATTGTAAAATCCTGAATTCATAGTATGGTCATTCAAGAAATTGGCATCTTGTCTGAGCGAATTATGTATGGAGGGATTATCTGCAGGGTAGGATTACGAAACGATAAGAGTGGACAATTTTTAAGCGGGTTTGAATCGTTTTAAAAGGAATATGTGAGAAGATTTATTGCTGATGAGACAAGTGTGGCTCCTGAACGTAGAACTCTCCAGCACCAAAGAAGGAATAGCTATAAAATTAACTGATAAAGTTATCAGATGCAAAAGCAAAGTATCTTCTAATGGAGAAAGTTAGATGAGAATGTGCGAGGGAAAAGACCCGTCTTGAAGAAATTGAGAAAAGTCAAAGTTGACTTTCGTCTGCTCTCGCAGTTGTAATTTTCTTTTCTGCAGGAGGCGATAGGGACTTTTGAAGAAAAGCATATTAGGGAGGACATAATGAGATTGGAGCACCGTTGTCAGAAATGTATTACATTATTTTAAAATAAAATGATTTTATTAAACAACGTTATTTTACGAAGTTTTCAAATTATCCTAGTATTTTGTTTTAGAAGGAATATTATAATTTTAGACTCAGTGACACCAAAATTGGGCCTAATTTCTAAAGATAAATTCGCCGGAGGTCAAATAAACTAATTTTCTGATTTTAATGGGGCTGTGAGGAAATTAATTTGACTAAAGCCCCATTTTAGCATGTCCGAAAATTAACACACTTGTCACAATTTCATTTCGAACTCTTTTGCCTTAAAAAAATATCGAACGTTTAGTTTTATAAATTTAAATTCGCAGTTCGTGGTTGACCGATCGAAACCGCCTGGTAAATAAATACGGTGAAAAATCATGGAGTAATTCCATGAAAGATTATTTTAACGCGTGCATTGTAGATTAATAACAAATTATATACGGCCGGGAGCGTGATTGAAGTGTTTGAATAAACCGAAATTAAAAAATACAGCTTTATATAGTATTTATGCGTAAAGGCCTCAAAATCGAACGACTATGTTACGTGAGCTTACGCCACTGAAAGCTTGTATTTTAATTTATTTTCTTCTTTATCACGAAGATAGAATTTGCAAATGGCATTTCGTAATTTATCAAACTGTTAGTGTAGAAATTTATTTTGGTGAAGTATTTTTTGCATTCAACCGGCTCGTGAAATCTGTAAGTTGTATACAGAAGAATAAACTGCAATAAATCAAAGATTTTCCACGTAACGTGAAATTGATTAACCTATGAAGTGTTATCAATCCTTGCCGGTCCTTTGCGTAGGAAGGTAACAAAAAAATGGGAAAAATTTAACTTTCACATTTAAAACCGATCGTCCTTAACAAAAACGAATATTGCACATTCAGATTTAGGGATGTAGTTTTTGTAACATGGTTTTGTGTAAAAAGGATGGAGCTTTAGGAGCTTTTTTTATTATAAAAAAATAAAGGATGTGATATTTACCTTACATTTGAAAGTCTAATAAATGTATTCAAAATGAAAATTATAAATTTGTGGCTTAGCTTTATGGACACAGTTATTTCTTGCATGAAATTGCCGCTATTAATACAGCGCATTGTTATGCAAAAGCCGAAATGCGTACTTTTTTTCTTCGTTCAACCAAAATCTGACGTTAATTTGAAATCGATCGAAACAAAACACGTGAACGATTTAAAAAGAAATTGTCAATTTGATCACAGTTTTTGTATTCTGCATGTGTAGGTTGAGACTAAAAAATAAGTAAATAAAATTTAAATTTCAAATCGAGGTCAAAAGCTTTGTGTATATAATCAGACTTTTAAATTAAAATCGATTTGTCTTTTTTTTTCCTCAGGAGCGCTACAATTTTTGAGGAAAGAAGGAAAATCGAATTAAGTTTTGTAGCGAAATAATAGAAAGTGGACCACGTGGGCTCTGGGGGGTAACCTATCGTTGAAAGTAGTGTACAAGGGAATAGAAAAGAATTTGAAAAGTAGTAGGAGTGAAAAAGCTTTTTAGCATAATCTTATCTAAACTTGTCACCCCAAGAGCACACATGGTGTCTCAGTGCAGTATTCGCTATGTCTTCTCGTTTGCCTCCCTCTGAAGCAGAGCCACTTCAGTTAAAGTGTGCGAGTTCACGTGTGAACAACTCCGGCTCTAATTTCAGGATCGCAATAATTAACGCTCGCGAAAATTATTTTCCGTTTAAGTTTTCTGCAAACTTTAGTTAAATAAATATTTTCCGGGTTTTAATAATGGAACTCGACTTTTAGAAATAAAGTCGTTCGCCACTTTTTCACTCATTTGTGCGCTACTAATTAGTACGTAAAACTGACAGATTACTAGATGAATTCGTCAAACGGATGGTTTTAAATTATGTTAAAAATAACAAAGTGTACGAAAGTTTGAAAAAAATATTTTGGTTACTAGAGTCGTTCTCTTATTCGAAATAACCATAAAGTGATGAACTTAAGTGGCGTTTAAAATTAACTCGGCTATAAAAGAGGGTTAAAATGAAACTGTGGAAGGTGTTGGCAAGAAATAGTCATGTTTATACGAATCATACAAGGCAGAACAATGGGCTTGAACTTTATGGTAAGTTCTAAATTTAAAATAGATTTAATCATCCAAGCTATTAAAAACTTCCAAAGTGCTCTCCAATTATACTCATACTTATGCTTTGCATAATTTAAAACTTTTTTTTTTGTCAAATTTGCTAACAAAGGAAAGCGATATGCATTGCTTAAACTTTACCAAAAATAATGAGGCAGTCTCGTAATTAAATATTGTATTAATCTAAACCTTACTTTGTAAGGAAAACAATTTTTATCATCTTTTGTCACGCGTTGTCAAACCGAGCACGTTTTTTTACGTGGCCGTATTGAGAATTTTTTCACTCACAGCAGTTTTTAGTTACGAAAATTCATAACTTTTTCTCTCTTCTAACCGGATTCTTAACATGTAGGTACATTTAAATTAGTATTTCGTAATAAATTTAATTTGTTACGTTAAACTTGTAAAGTGTAAAGAAAACCTTATTTATTTTCATTTGCCAATTCGGTAGAATCGAGATTGATAAGTTTAATGAGACAAATCCTTTAATTGCGAATTGATGCTAATGCAAATACCGTTTAAAAGGATTTTTTTTGTCTTAATTGGATTTTCTTCCGTAATTTAGTCAGTTTACCTTTGCTTTGATTCCACTGCTCGAGTTTCCACAAATTCATCACAGACCGATTGGTTATCAGTGAAGTTGAAGAGATTTTAGCTTTAAGATGCCGTCTACTTGAAACTTTTTTAATCTTCTAGTTCTTAGATAACAATGAGCTAATTTTATGACGAAATGCGCATACCGACGTCAGAAGTACTTATTTAATTGGGAAATTATAAAGCATACATCGACTAAATATTTACGGGAGCCTCAAATTCACACACAAATTTCAAGATCAAAGACACCAAAAAAAAAAAAACCTAAACTCAATTTAAAGATGCGCGTGTGATATTCGCCCTAGTGGAAGTAATGCCTCAAAGTTTTCCAACATTTCTCATTTCCACATATTTAAAGTACCAATGTTTTAAGATATCAAAGTGCATGTTTAAATTTCCGATTCTAAAAATAAGCTTTGGTGTATAATATAGGAAAATTTTATCATTTTCCAATACAAACTTAAATCCTCTTCAAAATCGTGAATACAATGCCAAACTGAAGTTATCATTGTTAAAGTGTGCGTCGTTTTTAATACGAAACTTTGTTAGAATTAAAGATAAACTAATTAAGTCACACCTAAAATTCCATAAACAGAAATTGTACACATCTATTTCCGTTTCCAACTTGTACGTCATAATTAAGAGCCTACAATATTAAGTAGTTGATATGAACTTGTTATTAGAAAACATGAAAGAGATGCGCAAATTTGGTGCTGCAGGCAATATTTAAATGAAGCTCATTTTGTGGATACTTTTTTGTGAGCTAAGTTTATTTGGTAATAAGGAGTTTTGCCAGCTTCCTAGTTCAACAAAAATATGGCGGATATACACTATGTCGCTATCAAATTTTTTCCGTTTTAAATCGAATGTCCGCGCAGTGAGCTCTCTTAAGGCGAATATCACTTAAGATAAAGTTTTGAAATTTCCTAGTTTTACAACTACAGCAATTGGATGTTACCTACATAAACATCAAGTTCTTTCGGCCGTTAACATAAAATTTTAATAAATGTTATTTCAACTGGAATCAGTGGAACGTATGCTGTCACCGTTGAGATAAACCTAAAAGACGAGAGAAATGTTTAAAATATCAAGACTGTCATTATCAGAGAACCATCCTGTTTGCTTTTGGCTATTGGATGTGTTTAGAATTACTCTTCAGTTCAACGGCCACAAAGTACGTTCTATTGAATTCAATTGAAATCGACAAAAAATTCCATCGAAAATAATGAATTTTTGGGAAGCATTTCCTATAGGTATAACGTTAACCGTTTTTGAATTATTCTTTTTTCCCAGTAACTCCTTTACCTTTTATGGGCGTGGTCGTGCTTTTGACTTAGCTCTTAATCAATTTCCTCCATTTCTTATTAAGTCTTCTTATTTTGTCCATTTTTATCTTCCGCTGCAGTTTGTTTGCTTGCATACCTTATCTCTGTTTATTTTTATGTTTCGGTTTTCTACTGTTTCTGAGGACTAAACTATCAAAACAATATTCATGTGTTGAAATTTTCAATTAATAAATTGCCAAAAGTACCATAATTGCTAAAATTGATGAATTTCGATTTGTTTTTAAGTTTTGTGCAATGTTTATAAAAATTCTGTAATGAGTAGCTATTTGGATTGCTTATCAATTAAAGGTATCTGGTATTTGAAATCAAAAATAGTTCATATTCGGAAATATCATTTATTACTTTTAAGTAGAACACCCTGTATGATCAAAAATAGTACTTTTAATGTTTCTACCAAAAATCTGTGGGTTTTTAGCTTTTAAACTATAAGTTTTCTATGCAAAATAGATTCAAGGTGATTAGATTGTGATTTTGTAATTTGTGGTCGATGTTATAGGTTGTATTTGAGCATTTTGACACTTTGAATGTGATATTCGGGTATCTAATAAGTGACAATTTTACTTCGGTAAAAATTTAGGAGTAATGCAAAGAAATGCTTCGTTTTTCATCTCCTCGCGCATTGGTGGTTTGATTCTGTAAGCTCTCTCTTTCACATAATCTATAAACTTGAAAATGTGTTTCCTTGTAAATCAATCATTCGATTTGAAAAATAAAGACACCAATGGAAAGAGAAATTGGCGTACTTTTAAGTTATATATTTTATTTATTACAGTAAATTATTAGAGTTTAACGAATGGTTTCTAAAAAAATTAAAGATTTTTAATAAGTTAAAATGCTTATTAAGGTTAACAGTTAAACAGTTTGACGCAAATTGAAGTAATTTTCACTACATATTTATTTTTATCCATCCATTCAAAAACCATTAGGGTTAGAAAAAAAGTCATATAATAAAATACTGCTAGATTCTGTACTAATATACGTTGTGTTATATATGAAATATTAAAGTTAAACATTGTCCTGGTTTCTTGGGACACCCTGTATAACAGAAACTAGATAGAATATATGACAAAGACAAATAGTAAAATCGACAGGCCCCAGGGACTTTAAAAAAAATGAACAGCAACACTAGATTGACATGTTTCCAGGCTGTATAGTACTATTTTATTTATAAAATGTTACATTTTCTTAAATTTTTAATGCCTTTTTTAAAACTTAGAAAAGAGAAGCTCTTGTTTACGTTTTTTCTGTTCTTCTATCCATCTGACCCGTCTGGATCGACTCCTTTTCTCTTTTTAGATAACCTATACCTTGAACGCATATCAGACGACCTTTTTTGTGACTAAAGAGTAACGAATTATTTCCTGATGACTTAACAATTGAAACGTTAATGAGATCTACACGCATCAACCAATTAGAGACAAACTTTCTCAAAATTCGTATTTAGAGGTCTATTTCTTTGAAAAAAGTAGGTGTAAGATTACCAATAACAAACTTTTAAGGTACGTTATCCATGATTTGTTCACAGAGATGTCCAAATTCTTTGCTCCTTATTTATGTATTATTGTCTACGAAAAAATAACACAATTCACTGTGACGATTATAAGTAAATTTGGCGGTCTTTGTTGCGTTGGGAATTTTCTTCATAACCCCCTTCACTCCGTTTTCTCTTAACATAGTACAGAGAATTACATTTTTTTTCGACAGTTTCTTTGTAGTTTTAAAAATCAATTTTAGTGAAATTTTGAAAACGGATTATACGTGAATCTATTTGTTTGTCCATCAGGATCCATTTTCTGTGGTCAACTAATCTTCATGTACCTACACCTTTAGTGCTTTAGTAAAGACCTTCGTTTGTATGATTAGTGTGAACTCAAACAATAGTTTTCCAATCCACAATATCAAAATTAAGACCTCCTATCACCGTTCGTATGTTAAAAGGACTTCTACTTCTTCATCTTTCAAAAAATTATACTTGTATTTGTATTGTGGTCTCAGATCGAAAAACAACGGTTTTAAATGGATTTTGCCTTAACTAAAGGAATTTAACAACCTGCAACCTATGATTTTACGTCCTATCCGAAAGGAAGATGGAAGGAAGATGAATGTTAACGCAACTGTTTTTGGATCACCTTGGTAGCTAAAAAATTGTATTTTCAGAAAACCAAGTTACTACATTTCGAATTACTTTCTCGTCGAAATAATGTTGAAAATGATTGATGACTTCAATTTTACTCGAAATACTCTGCAGACTGAAATTCGTAATTGTAAAAAATGTGGATATTAATGACGTAGTCGATTCAAGAGTATTTATGGACAAGGCAATTCACTGTCTATAAAAATTTATTATTTATCGAAAGAACTTCATCTTTTACGATTGTGTAATGGGTACACCTACCCGTAATAATTCATAAGAACGCACAAAAGCATTATTTTTTCATGTTATGTCCGGTAATAATCGATCGTTGAATATCAGGATTTTTTAGGTGTATTAATTTTTACCTCGATTTATATTGATTTGTTTAATAAATGTAATGTGTAGCTTTTGGCAAGTTTAAATATATGGCAAGTTAATAAGGCCTAAGCTCAAGTGTTGTGAAATTTTACCGGAAACAACTGGCACTTCTTGTCATTACCCTCCTGTATATCCCCATAATTAAATTATTATAAAAAGCAAGTACTTCGGATCAAATTTTATTTTCAGATACAATACAATGCGTTTGGGCACTACAACGTTAAGGAAACCTTTAGTTCTCATCCAAAATGCAAAAAAAGATCAGATCAAAAGTTATAAAGAAGGGATAGAAATTCATACATTTAGGGGAAAGTAAGTGTTTTTACGCTTCCGAATGATCTCCCTGTTCGTGACTGTATCGGCCCACACGGTCGCTTTCACACATCAAACAAACGAGCAATTTCACATTGGCGTTTCTATAAAACAGCAACATATTTGTTTGACGTGCACCCATATCACATTCAACGAGCACAACCAGAAGCTTAAATCGCCGACGTGTGAGTGTTGTACCTTATTATTGCCCAAGATTCAAATTTGGTTTACCCCATTTGGTGCTTTTTTTGTTTATCGTGTCCTTTCCTTGTAGTCCTCTTTTCCTTTATTACCTTCCTCCTTACAATCAAATTTTTGGTTATAGTATGTGTATGTTCAACATTTTTCTTGTTTCTATTTACAGATGATTTAGCATGTTTCTTAATTATCCCTTTAATTTTTTTCTACTTAGTTCCAAAATTTTCCATTTTTCTTCCTTTTGCTTTTCTTGTAACTATTTTTCTAACCTTATTATACTCTATTTTCCATCATCTTGTTTGTTTTTCGCCTACTTTAATTGCTAGATCAATTTTGACTCCCTCTGTCCCTCATACTCGGAATATTGTTTTGTTCCTCTTCCTCCTTCCTGGCATTTCGTCCTTATTTCCTCGTTTTTCAACTTTGCTGTCATTGCGGACTTTGCTCTTTCTGTTAAGTATCTATTTCGGCTGGGATTAGTCTGTGGTTGGTTCCCATTTTTGCTATATTTTCTGTTCTGTACTCTTCATTTTGCTGTTCGCCTTCTATACAATGTATAGTCGACGATACTCTTCACTTCGCCAATCCGTGCAACGTGCAACACGTATATTTGTTAGGTACTAAAAGAAACTTTGTCATTTATTATACTTCTTAATTTTGGCTTGTCTTCTTTAGAAAAATATGAAGGCAAATCTGAAGACTAATTTATCATCCTAGTTAGTATTTGTCTCCTGTGCTCTTTTTGATCTATTCCAACACTTCTTATTAGCACTTTCATTATTCTATTCTTTACTCTTCGTAAATATATTCGCAAACTTTTCTTATCGTTCACAGCGCATTACAGTTTTTTCTATTTATAATTGCTCTTCTTGTTTGTTTAATACCACTTGGTCATCCAGATCTAATCAATTGCTCAAGTAACTGGTTCTTGCTCAGCAAAATTTATTATTACGTATCTATTAAGTGGAACTGAAATATGATCTTTTATTAGACCTTCGAGTCACCTTAAAGGGCACCATACTGTAGTAAGCTGATTCTTGTAGGGAAAAAGTAGTGGGGATACTTGTCTAGTAAAAAAAAAAGGTCGTTATAGCTCATAACATTAATCTTTTAACGAAGACTTTTATGTGACACGTGCAGGCAACATTTGAGACGAAAGCTGTTCATATTTTTAGATGCGCATGGATCCTTCCCTTCAGGGTTATACAATCACTCGTACTTAATTAATGGAAGCTAGTAGAGTAGTTTAATCCTCACTGTTTACGCAGTACCTCTCAGTAAAAGATTGGTCTTAAGTAGGGTTTGAAGAAGTTGCGACTTTATATATGTATAATATTAGTTGAGTTAGTAGTTCCACACGGTTTAACTCCGTATGATTTGACAAAACACAGTAAATTATTTTAGATTGATTACATACATAAATTATTGTGAATTATAAATAGTGATTTGTGGCGAAATAAATAGCTTAAGTTTAATTGAGTGTATTAATTGGACTTTAGCAACTATACTACGTCGAATTAAGTTAAAGTGTGATTATTTGTTATTTTCGAAAATGAATATAGTCACAAAGCATATAAGGAAAATTATGAGGCAAAAATCCAGATACGCAACCAACAAAATTGAATACACAAATGTCTTGCAAAATATATTACATACAGTGTGTCCCCGGATAGGTGAAACGACTCTTGTGAAAGATAAAAAATTTTCGATATAAAATTTCATTGTTTGGGGTTCAGCCCTGCTTAGTTAAAGACTAATTTCTGGCATAATTTTAGTTTTCTAAAATCATGTATGCCTTGGATCTTTTCAAAAATCTGATTTTTGGTTCTAGTAAACTACCTTTGTTAGTGAAGATATAACAAAATTTGATTAACAAAAGTTGTTTAGAATCATGAAAGAGTCCTACTTTTAGAATTTCAAGCACCTAGGCCAACGTTGATGTTTTGGCAAAAACGACTCTTGTGAAAAATAAAAAATCTTCGATATAAAATTTCATTGTTTGGAGTTCAGCCCTGCTTAGTTAAAGACTAATTTCTGGCATAATTTTAGTTTTCTAAAATCATGTATGCCTTGGATATTTTCAAAAATCTGATTTTTTGTTCTAGTAAACTACCTTTGTTAGTGAAGATATAACAAAATTTGATTAACAAAAGTTGTTTAGAATCATGAAAGAGTCCTACTTCTAGAATTTCAAGCGTTGATGTTTTGGCAATTTACAATAATTTAGGTGATATGACTCTTGTAAAAGCGATAAAATTCTAAATAAACAAAATAAATAAAAGAATTTCTTTAACAACAGTCATATCACCTATCCGGGGATAAACATTATTAAACTATCAGATAAAAATTATTGTAAATTGCCAAAACATCAACGTTGGCCTAGGTGCTTGAAATTCTAGAAGTAGGACTCTTTCATGATTCTAAACAACTTTTGTTAATCAAATTTTGTTATATCTTCACTAACAAAGGTAGTTTACTAGAACAAAAAATCAGATTTTTGAAAATATCCAAGGCATACATGATTTTAGAAAACTAAAATTATGCCAGAAATTAGTCTTTAACTAAGCAGGGCTGAACCCCAAACAATGAAATTTTATATCGAAAATTTTTTATCTTTCACAAGAGTCGTTTCACCTATCCGGGGACACACTGTATATTCAACGTAAGTCTGGTCTTTCGGTAATTTGTTGCTTAATGTGTAACAATATGGTAGTATACCATGGATCCAAACGTAACATTAAATCATACTGTCTTACAGCATTCGTAAATGAGTCGACGTTTTGTTCTTCGAAATGTTGTATTAAGTTTCGCACTAACTTACATTCACGAGAATCTTGAAATGCGGAGTACATTGTTATGTAACGTTCCATCGCATTGTGAGCGTTTAATGGATCAACACATAAGTGGCACAGCGCGGCACGGAATAGGTATTCTTTTGCACTGTACTTCAGTAATGAGCTTTCTAATGTAGATGACGCTACCTGTTCGTATATCTCAATCGCTTCTTGGTAATTCTCTAATTGTGCCGCATGTTGTGCTACTTTAAGTAAACATTTATTAGCCGAAGAGTTGCTTCCTTCTCCTCTAAAATAGTCAGCAGCTTGTTCATAATGTTGAAGAGAAAGTTCTAGATCTAAAGCACCGGATTCGTACATCTCAGCTATCGTTTGGTGGTATTTAGCTGCCAAATTGAACCGACCTATGTCTGTGTATATAACAATAGCTTTTAATAAACAGTTTACGGCATCTATAATCGTCAGAATTGGCATTTTGTACAGTACTAATTATGCACTTACCGTTAATGTCGATTTTTCTGTAGCACGTAGCTGCATTAACGTAATTCACTGCCGCCTCGTGACGCGAATCCGCATTCGAAAGTAGATTGGCAGCCTTAGAAAAAGCACCACCCGCCTGTCTCCAATTTTTATTCGTTTTAAATATATTGGCAGCTCCTTGGTAACATTCGATAGCATCCTCAATTTTTGTCGAGCTCCTGAAATGGGTACGCCTTATTTCGCATTCGCATGTAAGGCGCACTTACCCAAACAGGTAGCTGAGAAAACTTCGGGAAGTTGCCAATTTTTTCTCAGCTTCCGCGATTAGTTCATGCGCTTTCTTTTCATTCAATGCCATAATTACGTAAATTTTAATTGAATTCGAAAATGCATTAAGTGATAGCTATAGACCGTGGTGACAGCTGCCATATCGATCAAGTGGTTCCACTGTTTCTTGGCAGATGCCGTAGTACAATATTGTATAGTGACTTTATTGTATCCTAGGGACTCTATTGTATCCTACTGTTTGGTAGGGAAAAAGATCAAATTTATTGTAATCCATTCCGATTTGGTATTCTCCCTCCCATTAATACATTTAAATACATAAGGTACGAGGAACCTGCAATTTCAGTTTATAATGTAAGGAATAACACTTCGCACACAGCGATACCTGTTGCAATTCACTTAATAGATGCAAATATAGAGGTATCGGCCGCTATTATAAGGGTGGCGATCGATTTTCACCGATAAGTCTCCCTGGATATTTGTGCCAAACAATAAATAATAATCTGCTAACTTTTTCACTTCTTTTAAAACATTCTACACACAAAAAAGGCGTTTTATATAAAAAATTGGAATAGGTATCAATCGATAAAACTTATTGCAATGTCGTACATAACTTTAATTTAATATGTATTCTTGTTGGCTCGAAGAAATACATTCCAAGTACCGAGTGTTCAACAACTCTAATACACTAATTTCATCTCTGTTTGTAAAAATTTGGAGTGTAAATGGTAACAACAAAAAAGAAAGGGTCTACTAACGTTGCTAATTAAAAGTGATAGGAATTCGTCACTAAACCTACCACTTGGAGAGAAAGGCCCGAACTTGAAAAAGAGGAAAGACCGTAATCTGCCCCTCGATTGACACTGGACTGCTGAGAGGCAGTATGATTTATCTAAAACCTAACAACGGGAACCTCGATGGAGGAAATTACCTGCGTGTAATGCTTACAGCTACGTGGTAGCTTAAACCTGGTTTATCTTAAATGCCAAGTAGCTAGTTCCAAAGACGACTTTATCCATAAACTTATGCGACCCTAGATCTCTTCAGAAAAATATTGCAAAATCAAAATCGAGTGTCAATTTCACATTTTATGTTACCAGAACTTCTCCTTTCCCACCAAGTGTATTGCACGCTATCCTAACATCTCCACTCAACCCTCAAGTTCACCACTTCTACCCCCCGGCCGCTTATTAGTTTTTGTTTTTTGTTTGTTGGGTCGCAATTATGCGTTGGCAACGTTTAACCAATATAACTAATGTTTCTGAATACACGCCTGGTTGATTTTATATGCTGCTTAATGTGGTTACTGATCCTATGAGTTAAACAATCCAATACAACTTTTGAAGTTTTGAAGAAAACAAACTGGGCTGTACGTAGAAGCCTAAATGATAAATAGTTATACGTATGCTTTATTTCGGCATAGAATTTGTCACAATGAAGATCAGTTCTGTACTGCCTCTTTCCAAGCAGACAACAGCAAAACTGTTAATTTTTTTACTAATTTACGCTCAGGTCCAGATAGTAGCATATTACGCGTACACACAAATACGCTGATCCTAAACTAATCAAAATTTTAAAGGATGTATGTTTGAATGTTTTGAAGGACCTGTTGAGGATTCTCGTATAAGCGAAGATGGTTATTGTAGAAATTAAACTTACTATTTAATATCCAAACAAATAATAAGTAGGGTCAAGTTGTAGTTAAGTAACAAGAAAAGAAGGGAGACTTATCCAAACCATTAATGGAAACCTGATTAAAAATGATAATATAGCTTGTCGGGGTGTAAAATTCGAGGAGAATAGAATGTTTTCACACAGGTTTCAGGGTTATTAATTGCCATTTTATTGTTTACAAAAACATAAATTGGACGACGTTTCGCCAAATCTGGCTTTTTCAAGTCAATTTTTGGAAATATGTTATTACTTAAGTAGGTACATGTGTAAAATTATAAAATTATAAAATCAAATTGTTCAATGTGTAAAATTATAAAATTATAAAATCAAATTGTTCAATTTGATTTTATAATTTTACACATGTACCTACTTAAGTAATAACATATTTCCAAAAATTGACTTGAAAAAGCCAGATTTGGCGAAACGTCGTCCAATTTATGTATTTGTAAACAATAAAATGGCAATTAATAACCCTGAAACCTGTGTGAAAACATCCGTAATTATGCCGTTCTAACAATACCAAAAAAGGAGAATAGAATAAAATTCGCGCATGTTAATATCAAAGCATCAAAACACATCAAGGGAACTGGAATGTTAAAATATTGTTAAGTAACAGGGACCAAATGCTCAACAATGTTAATTACTTAAAGTAAGCACATTGTAGGTTGTTGTCGTTGTCCCTCGCCAGCTTACTAGATTTATACAAACCTGTAACAAAGCCTGTAACGCATAAAATAAATTATAGTAGTGCACCTAAAGGAGTAGCATAGCATGTAAAATCTCAGTCAAGTGGAAGGTTCAACAGTGTATAGTATCTATGTAATATTTACACACTTCCCCGTTCCCAATTAATAAATTAACGGCGAAAAAATTAGTAAAGCTGAAATTAAAATACGGCCGTCAAAGTTACATTAACAACATATTCAGGTCGTTGATTTTTAATTAGCAATCTAAGCTAAATTATTGGTAACGCCAGCAAAATTATTTACGCTTACTTTTATCGTATTCGCATCGACTAATTTTATTATTATTTACAAAGCCACTCATGTAGAAGGATACTTTCTTTCCACTCGTGATAAGTAACTAAAGTAACTGCTACTTCACTGCTGATTTACGCTCGTACCTGAAATCTTTTGGTAGAGAATCGAGACTTAAATTGATGTTTATAAGTGAGAAAACAAAGCTAGTTTAAGATGAAATTAAGATGAGCTGAATATCTGGCTGGAAAGATAAGGACCAGAGAAGGCGCGGCGTACACAAAGGTTAAATAACAAGTAAAGCCAGAAATCTCGCAAATGAAGTTTTGGAGGAGAAGAATATTGAGAAACAGTGCAAATAGGATTTCAGAGACAAATAAAAGTGCATACGTCATAATCACGACTCCTGATCTGAAAAGAGTCGATGATAAATTCTAAAGTCACCTTATTTCAGAAATTCACCGACGGACGGTATTAATTTTATCCTTACAAAATTGAGTGTCAAAATGCAAATTTTTAAATGTCACTACTATGGGCACAAGTATCTACTACTAAATAAGTACATTTCGTCCGCTAAACACATTTGGAATGTAACCCCTGTCCAGCAAAAAACGAACGAGGAAGTTTAGAAACCTCTTTCCAAACAGATAATAAGGGTTAGAAGTAATAGGAAGGAGCAAAAGAGGTGCAAGTTTAAAGTTTCAGATATGCAAAAATGTTCTTTTTTTGTAATGCTGTATTTCTACTAATTTTCTATTAGAATATTGTTAATTTACGATTATAATTTAAATAAAAATTCTAAATGTAAAATAAAATTAAAATTCTTGACAAAAAACCTAAATTATGAGCTTTGAGAAGGGAAACAGAACGTTTAATAAAATATTATCAAGCGGTATTCCAACTTGGTTAATTTTTAAATTAAAATTTTCATATTCAGTGACAAATACTCGTATAATAAACTAACAAAAATTTCGTTTAAGTAAAACAATTTAAGACGTGACCGTAAATTTTTGTTGCTTTCATAATTTGTCTCCAAATCTTTTAATTAATCGCCATTTTATCCCTAAGTCCTTTAATCTCTTCGGTCTCAAGTTAACATTGTTGAATCTGAGAAAAGGACGAAAATTGGAAATTAATGGACATACCTCACTTTAGCTCGAAAACCATTCACAGTCCTTACTTACAAATAATAATAAAAATAAATTAAAATAATCGGGTAGTCCGATGTTTCCCGGAAAAAGAGGATGGCCTTACAACCCATCCCTCAAGCAAAGACAAAGCGAATAAGCAAGAAGTAAACTTACAAATACGCTAGAAGGCAGTGTTGTTTGCAAATATCAGAAGTTGACTGAAGAGCTGTTAAGGCCAAGGTCTTATTCAATGGTAACGTGCCCTAATTATGAAGAATAACCCTTAGTTACATAGTTACAGGTCGCACAATTTAAGATGATTCGGGTCGCGCAGATACGTCATCGCGTTTGGGAACAATCGTCAAGTACAACAGCTTAAAATTACTGAAATTCTCGAATTGCCGCGAGTTGAATATTTGAAAACGAACGAATGCGCATATGTCCTCCAAATCATCTTAAATTGTGCGACCTGTACCACGGTATAAGCCAACAATAAATTTTTCACCTGCAGCTATAACATCGCCCTGATTAGGAGATGTGGATTGACTGCGACAATTCCTTCATTGAACATCTCACACCTAGATTAGTGCAATCGCACATTTTAACTTATCCGACAGGTGCCCCTATTATTTCAAAATATTTATTCGCCGCGAACTTCTCAAATCGACGTGTTGTTCTGATGATTGCAGGAAAAGTTAAAATAAAGGAGGATGCACACTTTTAATGAGGTTTCCAAAAATGACGGAATTGGATAAAATTTTAGTATATTGTAGATATCGACTTTCTGACCAAAAAGTCTCATGGGCCCAAAGTGATCCTATGACTGGTTTCCGAGATACAGTGGCGGGTATGGGGTATCTTGAAAAACAGGAATTAAATTATAAATACCATAAAAGGTTGATATTTTCTTTAAAAAAGTAATACAAGTAATTTAATTTGATCTTGGGCGGCTGTCTAGGATGTCAGGTGTTGATTTTTTTGTGTACAGGGTGTACAACTAAGAAAGGAGGCCGGCCATAACTCGGAAACTATTTGAGATAGAACAGTGAAATAAAAAATCTTATAATAAATGTGGCCAAGAGAAAGTGCTGGAAATTATTTTCAATTTCATACCATTGCCACCAGAGGGCGTTTCACTGATTTCAATTTGAAATTTCATTTTTTGGGCAATTTCCTCAGTAAGGTATTTAAAAAAATATATTCATTGTGAACTAGTGATCAATATGTAAAACTTTGTTTAATGAATTTTGACGTGTTGATACGATTTGTTTATACCTCAAATTGCCTCTTATATTACCACATTTTTGACTATATCTTCGGTACTATAAAAGCTATTGACATAATTTTTTTTAAATTACTCCCTTATGAATTTTCCTTCCAATAGCAATGAAAAAATATTTGGTACCATTTGAATTTTTTTAGAAAAGTCGACCGTTTGTTCCTTTAACAAGTTGCGCCCTCTATTGGTAGACGGAGATAAGAAATTGTTGTGGTTTTGAATTTTTTTGGTAATATGAAGTGTTGTCTTTACATCGAGACCAATCTTAACAAATTCAAGCAAACCGTTTCGAAGTTACACGATTTTTTCTAGTAACACGTAATTTAGATCCCCGTCCCTTTATTTTGACAGCAATCGTAAAAATTCATTAAACAAAGTTTTACATATTGATCACTAGTTCACAATGAATATATTTTTTAAATACCTTACTGAGGAAAATTGCCCAAAAAATGGGAATTTCAAATTGAAATCAGTGAAACGCCCTCTGGTGGCAATGGTATGAAATTGAAAATAATTTCCAGCATTTTCTCTTGGCCACATTTATTATAAGATTTTTTATTTCACTGTTCTATCTCAAATAGTTTCTGAGTTATGGCCGGCCTCCTTTCTTAGTTGTACACCCTGTACAATGTACACTCTGTACACACAAAAAATCAGCACCTGACATCCTAGACAGCCGCCCAAGATCAAATTAAATTACTTGCATTACTTTTTTAAAGAAAATATCAACCTTTTATGGTATTTATAATTTAATTCCTGTTTTTCAAGATACTCCATACCCGCCACTGTATCTCGGAAGCCAGTCATAGGATCGCTTTGGGCACATCAGACTTTTTGCTCAGAAAGTCGATATCTACAATATACTAAAATTTCATCCAATTCCGTCATTTTTGGAAACCTCATTAAAAGTGTGCATCCTCCTTTCTCCACCGAACCTTACATTATGCCTCGTGCATATGTCAATCCCTCTTCGTATTTCAACTAACGAATAGGTCGTGTTCGATGGGCACTTCCGTCCAAACTCTACTCCATGGTTGCGCGACACAGTGAAGAAGCTGTCTTATGTAAATTTCTTAAACTCATCAGTAGACATCTTTTGCTCTAAACCTTCCATCTAAAATTCTTGGGCTATTTAGAGGGCTTTGAAATCTCTAAATACCTGTTAATATTTAATTGATGATCAACTTCACTTTATTATTTCGCCTTTACCTAGGAGTCATTGGTGCGGTATGCCTAGGTTTTAGCTGTGCTTTCCTTGGTAAATACTTTATTAAGAGCCATATATTTCACAGCACTCCACTGATATTTTATTAATCTCGCTAATTGTGTATTAATAACCTCATTTTTATGTTGGATGTTTGTTCTCTTTTGCATTTTGGATGGGATATCAAAATATATATAAAAATATAAATTACTGGATTAGGAATTACACCAAACTTTGTTATTTAAGTTAAATAGATTTGATCACCGTTTACATGCTTAAAATTATTGGACGCCTTGTCCACACTGACAAATTGTGACTGCTCTTCAGTTCGTAATCGAGGCTATTGACTAACGTAACAAAGTGTGATGACAACACTAATGACTGAAAAGGTTTTTGTTAATGACAGATGTTTTTAAATTTAAAAATGAAGATATACCTACCCCATATAAATTTTAACGAAGATGAAGACATAGATTTGATACATCTCAGTCAATTTTGTTGATGGGGCGCTACCTCACGTTACCAGCTGTCACTGGTGATAATTGTAAACTCTAGTAAACATATTGGGGGGGGGGGGCACCTTAATAACATGTTTAAAGTTTTGTATTCCCTTGAATTTAGTTGATTAGAACACACTTTTTTACTCATCATGCTTGAAAATTGTGACGTTCAGCTGATTTTTAGGAATTAAGTGAATTTGAAAAAGGGCAGTGATGGGGGTTATAACAGAAAAAGAGCTTCTTTATCGCGTCATCTTGCACGCGATAAAGTCTTCGCCACTCCTTTCCCTTCAGTTTCGTTCTTTTCTAATTCAATCTGTAATCGATTCTCCCTAAAAAGAGTGTTTACTCTTAAAAGAATTTTCTCAAAAATCTAACACGTTTCAACCTGATAATAATAAAAAAGTGAATAGAATACATAGTAACAAATAACTCCATGTAGTTTCCAAAAATTTATGTCAGTAATTATTAGAAAATGAAAATCAAAATGTTGGCTTATGATGTAAAATCGTTTCCCATTATTTACCCCATAGCACCTTATAATTTGGGTTGGTAAATACATTTTTGCATCATGAAAACTAGCCAAAAGTAATAATAATGGAAAATGGTAACTTATCTTTATTGTCAATTGTTGTGAATGTAGGATCAATTAAATGTGTTTTGTGGTTCATAAACAATCCTTTGTATGAGCTTCATCTTGACGGCATTATTCCAATCGTTATGCACGGGGTATATAATAGCTGTAAATAACTAAAACATGGTATAAATAATACCTGACGTTCCATTACTGTTATATCTATGATTAACACTTATGCACCTCTCCACTCTTAATTGCATAGTTGTTACCGAATTAATTAATTATGTGCCATATAATCCTTATAAAGCTAGCCTTAAAATGTTTTGGACTTTTACTATCTACAAAATACTTGTTTATCCTTCGTTACATAATTACTCCTTATTATAAATCTGTTCACTTTGTCCGTCTTTCATTTGCTTAAAGTTAAAAGGAAACTTTCATAAAAACCTCTTTGTATAAGCTTTGAATTATATTTTGTCATAGTATGTAGCGTGATAAAAATCATTTCAGTTTTTGGTTTCGTAACTTCAAATTATTAAGCGACTTAAAATTTTTAATTGGTCTAACTCACTTTGCATCTAATTGGACGTTATGTAAGGCTCATAAAAACTATTAAGGTTGCTACATCCAATAGCGATGAAGACAGAAACACCAAATGAATCGGTGGTTATTAAATGTGGCATAAAGTATGAATAACGATTATAAATGGTATAAGTTAGCGAAGGAGTGATCTCGTTGCAAATATACCGTTTTATAGTGGATGAATTGGGGCTTGAAACATTAAGCACTAAAACTATGACCTAAATGAAATGGTTTGTGAGAGTATTAAATCTAGACAAGGAGATTGCGATAGAAAAAGAAACACGCCTAAAATATAAGGATTGTCTTTCAATTTGGAAAAAATTCATAAATTAATTTTCGGGTCATCAATCTCCACCAGATGTCTTTGCGAATTACGCTATTACAACAATGTTTGCCAAACTTTCTTTAGCCTGCTCGTAAATCGAAGTTTTTAAATCGTTTAATATAAATACGGAAATTTATTATGAATTTTAAGGAGAAGACATTTCTAGATTACAAACAAAAAAAACTAAAAACAGAAAAACTTTTTCACTTTAACTTCTTTATACTTATTTAAGTTTTTTGGCATAAATTTATATAACGTTAACGTTTATATCCGCTATTTTCGATTCGTTGATTTATTTTCAAAAACAAGTTTTAGCATGCATATTATGACGACACCTTTCCTTTTCGCTTATAAAAGTAAGATGTAACGTACGATTGATCAACTTTTTCCTTTATCGCTATTCGACATAGAATCCATTTTACATTTTGCAAGCGTTTTATAGAATGTAACCTCATTTATTTTTAATGATTTACTCGAAACTTTGGGAAAGGCACGTTATGCTAATATTTATTTTCCTACACTTTTAACACTCTTGTATCTTAATATGAATAAATATTTAAATTAGGAGAGATTCATATTGAAAATTAAAATCTACCTTTCCTCTCAAATTTCAGTCTGAAGCAGGAATAATGTTACTAGTTCGGTTGTGCTGTTGTGCAAGTTGAAGTCGACCAAAAACGCGCAAGAGAGAACGGAAATACTCTCATTGGCGTGGAGATTAAGTACTGTCAATTTGCCTTTTAACTTCATTTCTCCCTTTTTGTGATATAAATTCTAACGCAAATCATTACAGCGTCTTGTAGCAATGTCAATTTAGATAATAAGAAGATAGACTAGTCAAAACGAACTTTGTGTCTTGTTCGGACTTGTGTGTGCATCAGACTTGCAGGTTTCACCATTATTAGATAATAACGGCTTCAATCGCAATGGCAAGAAAATCTGTTTTGCTTCAATAAATATACGAGGGGTCGTTTTTATATTGCCGGACTAGGCAGATTTTGATTTGTCAATATTATATTTGTATACCTAGTTCTATTACCTTAAAGTTTATGTTGTTACATATTAAAATGAACAAAGTCGAGGACCCTACAAAACACGAGGTTGCAGTTTCAGTCCTCCCTCCTGCAGGAAAAGTAATGGTATTCCTGAAAAGGAAAAAGAAAATTGACGTTGTTGCTCCCGGAAAATGTACCAGTATAAGAGTTTCAAAAAGTGCCATTACTGAGTGTGGTTTCGTATAAACCGACCACCCTCGTTTTAGTACAGTATTCGCCACTTACGACTATTTTCGTTTTTAAATTTCAAAACAATTTGGAATGATATTGAACTTCTGGTTACTGTTGGATGCCATTTTGTGAACAAGACAGAGGATAGCTATTTGTACAACTAGAGAAGAAAGTTGTGCTGAAGGGCTGAGGTATTATAAGAAGCCAAAGCTCGAAATGCAAATTCACTTTTAAACTTTGAAAAAATAAGTGGCAGAATTTGTTCTCAAAAACCAAGTTGTTGGTAGGGCATAAAAGGCACTATTTACAGTTTTACAAATTACCGCATAAATGATTTAATTTTAATACGATTTTACCAAAAAACATATTATCGTGGTACTACATTTTCCTTGTATAATCAAAGTTTCATAATGTAGTTTCTGTTCCGTGACATTTTGTAGTGTCATCTCCAAAGATTCCAATAATAGCTTAACATTTGTCACTTCTATGTCAGTTTAAGCAAAGGAAAGTTAATGATTTGAAACTTGAACACAATAGTGTCGTAAAATTTGTATTGATAGAAGGCTGCATCGAAGAATGTTTATGAGTGAATAGTCGCATCATATAGAGAAAAAATCCCCTCCTATAATACCTAAAAGTATAACTGATGTTATTCAAATGGAGCAGGTTATCCAATAAAATGTGACCCAAAGTGTGGAAGGGCGCCAAAAACGGGACAAAGTTGAAGATTTGCTTAAGATAAATGAATTACAAACTTGCTCAGTTTCGAACTGTGTAGACGGCAAATTTGCGATGAGAATTTGACTGCTTTCTCTAAGATGAAGACTTCCATACAATTATGACTGGATCTGAGACCAGGCTACAAGCGCTCGAACAATTCTACCAAAAAATGAATGAAATGGATTCATATGGATTTCTGGGAATGTAAAGACACAGTTTTCTGCGTGCAAAATAATAGCCACAGATATTCTTAACTTAATATTTTTTGAAAGGAATGTCTACAAAGACACCATTAAGAACTTGAAAGCCGCTATACGGGAATTTTTAATATGGATAGGACTAACGAAGTAAGAGAGAATGGAAAAAGCATATTGGATGGAACCCTGAAACCGAAGAGCATACATACTCTTTTTACGGAGCGATTTAACTATTGAAGTGAGAAAGAAATATAATACGTTTGTTTAGTCTACACTGCTCAGAAAGTATACTCACGACCAGACCGAAGTTCTGAATTGGTTGAATGGTAGCGGTGCGCAAAACCGTTTTGAGCTGAGAAATTGCCTGTTTAAGGCCTCTTCGCATGTTGAAAAGCTAACATCAATTCGACCTTGTGTCTGTGTGTGTTTTGGCTTATTACCTACACTTAAAGGTGAACATTGAAGAGCCGACTCTTAATCAGGAATCAATTGTTTTGAGGCTGTTTTATTAACGCATTGGCTTCGGTATGTTATTTTATTCTAGCACGCCTTTAACCCAGACAACCTCTACGCGGCTTTTCTTTGTCACCTGATCTACTTGAGGTGATATTTGGAGACCAACCTGATGTCATCCGCCATTATTGGTTACAGAATTTAATTTAACAAGCTATATTTTCTCCATGTACTCTACCATTTTCGAACGACTTCCCATGAATTACATAGGGGATGACCTCCATTAGAGGAGAAACCTTAAACGGTGGGGGGCAAAGATCTTAAAACGTCTATAATTCCACATTAAGTATATAAAAACTTACCTCATTTGGGGAAACTAAGAGACCCCAAAGGAAGTGCGTTCTACAAGAAAACCCAGCTCATAACTGAGAAATAAAGCCTCAGGTTTCAAGGACCTCCCATAGGCCTAATCTAGTGTAACATGTTCCCATGGAAAATAATAAACAACCGCAGTCAGAGTACATTGATCAGCGATAAGGAGTGGTAAGCTTATAATGCATGGTGTTGATTGAATGGGATTTGCGGGCCATTCTCTTCTGTAGAGTACCGATCGATTGTGATGGTGCACAAAATACAGTTTCTCCCTGTAAAGGAACTAGTCTAGCAATCCCTTGGTTGTACTTGTTGAGTGTTCGTGTAAATAAACACTATGAACCACTACAAAACTTTCATGGTACCCACCTTGAAGGACCAGGTAACCAGCTATTGGGATTTTAATATAATTAAGAATGTTATGTTTTATTTGCGACAAACCGTTTCTTATTGCACACGCAACAATTACGCAACCAATGCCATCCTGAGCTTACCTGCATTACTATGTAAATTAATGCTCCTGAGATCCAAAAATTATGCTTACAGGACTTATTGCCCTTTAACTTGCAAGCGTCTTAGTTGATACGCACGAAGAATGCAATACGTACAGAAATACGAACGTTCCAAATTTAAATATTTTATTATTGTTTTTGCTTTACAGATAACTTTGCTATTAGAATTTGGCAGTATACATCAGAGAAAATTATATTCATACACGTTTAAAGTTTCTGATTTCTTTCCCATCAATGTAACACAATAAGCTTCACGACGAAAAGCTTCTAATGAAAAGTTTCAAATCAGACGACTTTTAAGGTAAGTGGAAGTAAAATATTTACATTAAAAGAAAAAAGGGAGAGAATTTTCTACCTGTATAATAGGAATTTGTGCTTCGTCATATTAACAAAAGACAAAGAAATAAAGACTATACTTAACTTTAATGTAAAAACTTGGTTCATTAATTCCACATTTTATTTAAAATAGAGGTTTTGTCACCTCGAATTTCGTTATTTATCGAAGCAATTTCAGTGAAAGTATCATTTTCATTGTTTTCATTAATCTAAATACATTAAAATGTTATGAGAAAGTTGATATTGTTTTCAATTTTTACCTTATGAAACTCAACCTTTTACGGTCTTCTAGACATTAGATTGCAATCTGTCAAGTATAACTAAAATAAATCCTTGATATTTTCGGTGACTTTTTTCTATATGTATAAGAAGAACAAATCGATTACCATTCATAATCCCACGAAGTGCTGATGAATTGATTGCGACGTTTTATTACGCATTGAAAGCTTCTCAAAATAAACAATAAATTTATTATAAGGGCTACATTTTAATTTAACGGCGGCGCAACGTTTTCCGTTTTCAAATAGTCCTGTAGGCGCAATGTTTTACATTGAATACCAATAAATTTTGCATATGAGGTCCTTAAGGAAACATAAATTTGATCAGGCAGTATATTTTTAAAATTAAGGAAACGAATAACGTAAAAGCAAGTGCTTGTGAGCCAACATCGATAGGCGTCGACACCGGGAAAAACATAAAATTCACCCTTCTGCTTGAAGAAATATTTCGATAAAAAAGATCTGAAAACGATAGTTTAAGGTGTTTTTTACCACTTCTAAAATTGTATCATACACACAGTTATCGCTCCCAAATTGTATTATTAAAGGCGAGCCCTGGTGAAACAACAAATATTTGCAATGAAATTGAGACATTTTGACAGTAATTGAAATATCGTGTTGTGTACATTAATTGCGCTCGTAACAATAAAAAGTAATTTCATATTTTCAAAAATTACGCAATTCGGTAAACAATAATCAATTTCGTCAGTTTATAATTTCAAATTAATTAAGCTCATTGTGTATTCGTTATAACAACGTTTAATTAAACTGCTACTGGTAATCAATAAGTTCTTTGTTGTTTACGATTACATATACATATAATGCGGTATTATTAATTCTCTTGAAAAGTACAATTGTCTTTACTTTACGTTAATTTGAACTGCTTTTCAGGATATTATGCTCTTAAATAGTATATTCAATAGCTATCCCACACAACCAAAGTTAACCCTAAGTGTCCTCATAGTAACCATATTCAATCCATAAAAGTCAATCTTTTACAAATATCTATTAGATATCTTGTACATAACCGCGTCAGTTAATTTTTAAACGTATTCATCTAGGTTTACCTATGTGTATGATTTAGCATATCTCCTGAAGCCTTCCAAAAGTTAACTGCTTGGGTTTAACATTTGAACAGCATTTAAAGCTGACAATCTACCGAATATACAAAAGCTAACCATAAAGGATACATAATAATAGTGTATGTGTCCTTTTATTGGCCATCATGAACACCCAAAGGTTACCTTAAAATGATACACGTTTGTTTGCATTGAAAGTTGCCTTTTGATTATTTTTGTTTGTTTCATAGTAGGTAACCATATTCAATTATTACAAATATCTATTAGATATCTTGTACATAACTGCGTCGGTTAATTTTTAAACGTATTCATCTAGGTTTACCTATGTGTATGATTTAGCATATCTCCTGAAGCCTTCCAAAAGTTAACTGCTTGGGTTTAACATTTGAACAGCATTTAAAGCTGACAATCTACCGAATATACAATAGCTAACCATAAAGGATACATAATAGTGTATGTGTCCTTTTATTGCCCATCATGAACACCCAAAGGTTACCTTAAAATGATACACGTTTGTTTGCACTGAAAGTTGCCTTTTGGTTATTTTTGTTTGTTTCATAGTAGGTAACCATATTCAATCCATAAAAGTCATTCTTTTACAAATATCTATTAGATATCTTGTACATAACCGCGTCAGTTAATTTTTAAACGTATTCATCTAGGTTTACCTATGTGTATGATTTAGCATATCTCCTGAAGCCTTCCAAAAGTTAACTGCTTGGGTTTAACATTTGAACAGCATTTAAAGCTGACAATCTACCGAATATACAAAAGCTAACCATAAAGGATACATAATAATAGTGTATGTGTCCTTTTATTGGCCATCATGAACACCCAAAGGTTACCTTAAAATGATACACGTTTGTTTGCATTGAAAGTTGCCTTTTGATTATTTTTGTTTGTTTCATAGTAGGTAACCATATTCAATCCATAAAAGTCATTCTTTTACAAATATCTATTAGATATCTTGTACATAACTGCGTCGGTTAATTTTTAAACGTATTCATCTAGGTTTACCTATGTGTATGATTTAGCATATCTCCTGAAGCCTTCCAAAAGTTAACTGCTTGGGTTTAACATTTGAACAGCATTTAAAGCTGACAATCTACCGAATATACAAAAGCTAACCATAAAGGATACATAATAGTGTATGTGTCCTTTTATTGCCCATCATGAACACCCAAAGGTTATCTTAAAATGATACACGTTTGTTTGCATTGAAAGTTGCCTTTTGATTATTTTTGTTTGTTTGTTAAATGACGTATCATTTCGTATGTTATTTTAAACCAGAATAAATGTCATTTATTCTTATATCGTGACTGTCGCATAGAAAACCGTTATCCATAGGTCCTTTAGAAATTGTGTGAATTTTTTTTAATAAATTACATTATACAACAAAGAACGTAATATATAGATATAGGTATTACGTTCTTTGATTATACATAATATTAACTTCAGAGAATGAAGTGTTAAAAACTATTTTGTACCAAATAAATTCCAAACTGATTTTAATAAATTGTCTCGCATGATCAGTTTTCTCTCTCTACATTTAAAGAATTTTCATTTGTCATCAAATTTAAATTTTATATACGGCAGGTATTTTAACTAAAGAAACGGACAAACGGTAGAGAAGTTAAGTTGTTGTGCACTACTTCTTTTATCTGGTCAACATAATTGATTGTCAATGTAGGTATTTATTAAGATAAGAAGTTGATTCATATCCTTCTTTGTTAAGAGACTAATTGCAAGTTTGAATAGGTATAGGTAATATTTTTGTTATTAATAACGTAAGCTAGTCATATAATATGTGATCAGAAGATGTAAATGAAATTAATATTTAAATCGGCAAAACGTTCGCTCATAACGGCATAAACACGATAGTTCCGTATTTTCTATACAAAAATACATTTCAATTTCTATTATTTAAAACTTGTTTTTAAACCCTCAGCTAAAACTAGTTATTTAAGGTTCCTTGATTTTTCTTACGAATTTTAAAAACAGGCATTTTCTAGCAACATTCTAAAATTCAAAAGCAGAGAATGTATTGTTCTTCAATATTATAATTTAGTTGCAAAAAAAATGATTTTACTGCTCATGAGAACAAAAAGGAGAAGATGTCTTTGCGTGTGTCGAAGACAAGCAACTAGTAAAATTTGAATAATTCCTTAATTAATCGAAAGTTTTTAACAATTCGCGAATAATAAAATTCCACTTTTTTCATAAATATTCCAAGAATATTATCTTCAGAGTAAATACTAAAGTAGGTAAGCATTTAACCCAACGTCAACGTACAGCCATTGTCTAGGTATATACACAATGGGATACTACCTCAGCTTTACCTATTTTCCGAGAATACGAGTAATATAATCACATCTGAAATTGAGAATGACTAATGAACTTTAAAATTATTTAAATTTGCCTTATTATTATTAAAGATTATTTTCTATTATTTAAACAAAACTAGGTACATTATATTTAATACTTTTACATAATAGGTACACTAATTAATTTATTTATTAGATATTAATTCTTATTTATCCATCCAAATCATTAAAATATCCCTTCCTTACTTTGTTCCATAAGTACGTCTTTTGTATTTTTTTAAAGAGGACAGTTATTTGCATCAGCGTCATTATTTAAAACCTGTCCTTTTTTGTCCTTTTTTTCGATAGGTACTTAGCTTGAAAAAATCTCTACACAATTACCGTCCCGCGGGATGACTTTGGCCATTCGCGAAGGATTTTGTTTTAAATTAATGTTGTACCGTTATTATGCGCGTTGCAGTTATATGATGTACGTTTTCTACTACTCTACTAGACTTTTTCTTCTTTCAAGGCCCAATTTCAACGAGGATAAGAAAAAATAAGAAAAGAATGATTAATTTGGCATTCAATGCAGAAAAGGTAAATTAATAAGTGATTCGTTAACGTGCTCTGAAATGTACGATTATTTGTTGAAAAACGATAACTTACTACAAATTCAATCGAGCAATAAAGTATGTTCATTGATCTGAGATCTGATCGTATTGGTATTGTATTAATTTAGTTATGTATGATTTCAGTAAACGTTTGTCAATTTAGACTTTTTGCGAAAAATGTCCTTTTTTCTGTCAGAAAGTATGTGGGAGCCCTATGACGTTATTTAATGTAGCTACTGTTAATGCTTGTAGGGAATTAGAATATTTTAATAACATTTTTAATTGAAAACACATACATACTGAATACTGAATTAGGTGCGCAATGTATGCGTAGATAGTGTATATCTAAGAATTAGTTGTTCTTTTCCATTATTTCTTATTTTCATTAATTATTTCCAATACATCTGTTTTTACGAAAAACAATTACAGTTAAAATTTTAGTAGGTGAATGCACACAGTAATTATTAATTAATGGCCAACGATGACGGTAATCCATGAATTCCTAAAATATATATCGAAAACAGGTTTCTAGAAAAAATCCGTAGGTACTTTGTTCTCAAAATTTCAGGTAATTTTTGCAGGTAAGTTTATTTGTATTGTAGGTAGACGTAGACATTGAATGGTACCTGTATACAAACACAAAGTCATTTATACTTCGTCTATTGCAGTGTGTGTGTGTATCAGTTTCAAGAGGGTAAGTATTTTTTTTAATATATTTATAGTAGCAACTTATTTCCCATTTCATATATTATAGATGTATACTAAATATTCGAAAGGGCAAGACATAACAGAAATTAAAGAATTGCCATATAGCGAACGAACGTTTGACAGTCCACATGAAGAAGAATTACACTTACCTCAGCTTCCAGCCACAACAATTGAAGAATTTTTATTGGTAGAGGAATACACAAAGATTCCTCAGCGGGCCAATTCTTTGGTGAGAAAACTTTACGATATTCTTATTCATTTCGATTTTACGATACATGTTTTGTTTGATGAGGGACATTGATCATTAATTAAAATTTGTTGTATTGAGTATCCTAAACGAAATTCTATATTTTTATAGGAGATATGATTTAAGCCAATAAAAGACTCAATAAAATACCAATTCAATTTAAAGTAGCTAACTATGCGCTGTTGAAAAAGTTTAAAACAGCCGATTTACTATACCTAGTTTGTAAGTTCATGCAGTTTCATACATAGAAGAAACGTACTTCACAATATGAACCCTTTGTAATAAGTGTATTTTCTTTTGTTTGTAGTTGCTGTCCGGAAAACAATCCCTTCGACTACAGATATGGACATCCTCTCAGCAACCAAAGTGTGGATTAGAAAATCAGCCGAGCGAATGAAAAAGCAGCAGAGACCTGTTTCGACTGTTTAGAAACATAATAATTATATTTGTGTACATAATCGCTTCTGATTAGTATTTTTTATGTTAAAGCGTTGAGTGAATTTCACTCAACGGTTAAAGGTTCTTGTTATGTACGTATAATAAAGTGTTATTTAATCCAAACTATTTCATTTTTATTAACTTCTATGTAGTTATGCATTCCCAAAAGCCAGCATTAAGAAATCTGAAAAGAGCAACCAAAGGATATTTTTCTAGTACGGATTATTTCTAACCATAACATTTACTCTTTGTACACCTTTTGAAGTCGATCATTATATAGCAATTATAGTTAACTCTTGACCAGTTTTATAAAATGAACGAAAGACATTCTTCTAGCATGAGTTTATATCAACCGTAATGGTTAACCTTTGACTACATTTTACAGTAGGTAAAGGAATATCTTCAAAAGTGAGCATTAAGAAATCTGAAAAGAGCAACCAAAGGATATTCTTCTAGTTCGGATTATTTCTAACCATAATGTTTACTCTTTGTACACCTTTGGAAGTCGATCATTATATAACAATTATAGTTAACTTTTAACCAGTTTTATAAAATGTACGAAAGACATTCTTCTAGTATGAGTTTATATCAACTGTAATGGTTAACCTTTGAATATATTTTACAGTAGATCAAGGAATATCGTTTAAAGTCAACTTATGGACACTTCTATAATACCGACTTTTAGATTACTTGTGAAGTGAACAAAAGTCGATCTATAGACACAAAAATTGTGACATAGTCGACCCAGAGAACAGTTTTTGGATATATATTGTTAACCTTTCATGTCTTAGCAGGATAACTTTCGATTAGCTTTTAGACACTTTTGGTTGTGTGGGATTTTTATGCTTGTTTCAGTTTGTCAGAAAATATTATCTGAATGTTATAAGTAATTAGCTTACCTTTAATTTAACAATTAAGATCACCAATACAACAAAACTGGTAGTTTTTTTACGCTTACGGACATTAAATTACAGTGGAATAGGTTTGAGTGATATTAAATTTATCCATGCATTCGATGTTTTTATTTTGACAAACTACTATGAATCGGAATTGATAACAGTTTAGAAATATGGAATGAGAATGAAATATTTTTTAATTTTTTCTATAAACTTACGTGTCAGCGGATAAATCACTGTGCAAAACTGTGGAAGCCATTTCAGAATACAGATGATATCCTTGGAACGTGTGTTATGTGTAGGTATACGAATGTGAAGTATAATCGATCATATTTGTTTTATTTGATATTATTTTTCCGTATGGGAATTTCGCCTTTTATTATAAAGAAATAAACTATAATACATTTTGAACAGACAGTTTAATACCTGGAAAAATCTTAATGGATTATAAAACCAACAATCCGTAGATAAATTTTTCAATATTGCTCAAAATTTTACCGACATGAAGTTAGCAACATCATTTCAGCAGTACCTTTTGGATAGGGATATTTATTGTAATTTCTGTTCAGCAATACTATATTGCATAAATGCATTTTCGCCTAATTTTTTAGGGAAGTAAATCTTTTAATCGAGGGTATTTCATCACTAATACTATAAACTACTGTGTAGAATCACCCGATACGATATTATAATAGATACTATTATAACAACCCTTAGTTTTCTCAGAAAAAATTGACTACGCCAAATAGTGCGTTTTTTTGAAAAAGTCGTACTCAAGTGAAAGTTTATTTATTAACAAAATAAAAGCCATTGTTCTCACACACTCTTTCCAATGTTTGTTAATCAATCAGTTGCATTTCACGACAAATCGCATCTTTTACTTCCTTTAATGTACGGGGTTGATCTATCGATATAAACGCCAGATTTTAAATAACCTCTGAAAATGTGAGGAATGGAGAAAGCGGAGGTCAAGGAACATCTCCAACCGGGAAATGATGCGACTGGGATATGAGCCGTTGCTCCGTCTTATTGGGACTCAAATTTCATTTGTATTTTTAGTCTCATCCTACGCAACTCTCTTGGGAAAAAGTTTTTGATAATTTCAGTGTACCGTTCAGCATTAACTATCGCTGTTCGCCCACCATCTTCAAAACACTGCAGTTCTGCTTGTTCACTTTTCCGTTCAAATGAAAGTGGGCCTGATTTGATATGAAAATTATAGCATCACTAAGCGATAGCGAAAATTCTTGGAGGCCTGGAAGGATCCTGCAGCTTTTGAGAGTTCGTGTTGTTCAATGTCAATATCTGCAATACCTCCTTTGTATGGATATTTGGACATTCCTTTGTGTTCTTTGGCGAAATCCATAATATGAAAATAAAATGGACTTCCAGGGTGTGGAAGTGTAGATAGTGTTTTGTTGTTTCCGTTGGTTCATTTTTATTATTTTGTTGTTTTTTACGGTTGAAGTTTATTTTTCTTGTTCTGGTGAAGCCCCTTACGAAAGTGGGCGAAACTTTGACTTTTCGTTCAAATTTGACACTGTCTGACCCCGGAAGTTGATTTTATTTTACTGGTTCTGGCCGTGGAAGCCTCCGTAATATTCGATGAATGTGATGCATGCTTGGGGTCGTAGGAATGTTACACAATTGTCACAAAACCTCACCCTTATGTTTCTATTGTATTAATTCTTCTTGATTAGGTGTGTAAATGATTAAAGTTGGATATTTCGAAGTTCAAAATCAGCGACTAACATCGACTGACGTCAAAATCAGACTTTACAAGAAGAACGAAAACAAAATTGAGATTTTAAATTCGGCGAAAGCATGATAAGGAGGGAAGGGGGGGGGGGGAGTTTGCGGGAAAAGTTCTTGTCTTGGTTATTTTTTGGAGTTGACGTAGAGTAATTTTCGTTAGAAAAAGATGCGACAATTTGGCTAAAGGTATCTTGCTTTGGGTGGATAATGCGTCTGCATACAATTCCCCATTTTCACTTTGAAACACGTTAGTGAAACCCCTTAAATCCGAACCCCGGAAATCCGAAATCCCGGGAAATCCGAACGAGTTTTTTTGACAAATTAGTTAAAAAATTAACAAAAAAGTACAGTTAGCATACCTAAAAAAATGTAAATGTGTCTACATACTTATGTCATCCAGGATTGAAAAACGGTAAAAGTTGGTTATTGAAATTCTTTAGGTTAATCACTTTGCAAAAACAATGCAATAACAATAGAAACACACAAAATATCACTTAATCTGTCACTTGAAATCACTTATCTTCAATTGTCGAAGTGACGAAAACTTTCCCACGGCGGCAATTGCGCGCCAGCGTCGCATGAACATGAGATCGTTTGGCGCGGCTGCTGCGTAACGAGGGCTCGTTATTATGTTATGGATAGTTTCCGGCTAATCCGAACAAATTGAAATCCGAACAGGCTACAGCCCCAATTAGTTCGGATTTGAGGGGTTTCACTTAGCCAAATCGATTATTATACCTTGTGTCCCACGCTAGGGGTACCCCATGGGATTTAACATGGGAAAATTGAAATTATTTTTTTCCTGCTTCCCAAATTAAAAAATCGCAAAAATTTTGACGCAGATTTAAAGTGGCACTTAAAACGTTTCTAAAAACAATTTTTTGATTACAATTTGATAATTAATAAATTAATTACAGGCATTTGAAATTCGAAATTTTGAAGGTTTTTCGCGCATGCGATTCAGATCGGTTATCTTCGGCTACAATTTAATTTTAGCATCCATATTGCTTTAAAAACCGAAGATAGCCGATCTGAATCGCATGCGCGAAAAGCCTTCAAAATTTCGAATTTCAAATGCCTGTAATTAATTTATTAATTATCAAATTGTAATCAAAAAATTGTTTTTAGAAACGTTTTAAGTGCCACTTTAAATCTGCGTCAAAATTTTTGCGATTTTTTAATTTGGGAAGCAGGAAAAAAATAATTTCAATTTTCCCATGTTAAATCCCATGGGGTACCCCTAGCGTGGGACACAAGGTATATTTTCCCAAATGACAAGATATTTGTACCTAACTAGAAGTAGAATGGATAAGAAGTTTGCTTGACTCCATCCCTCTCTTCTTGTGGGCACATCGAACGCAATATGTCACAGCAAAATCTACTACTGCAGAAATAATTAACAAGTTCATCTCCAAAGACTTTTAAAGTTGATCCTCTGTACAGTACCTGTAACTTTTAAAAAACCTCTTTATCGCCGTTAATCAATTATAGTGGAAGCAAACAAAGAGATGTGCTCATAGATAAATTAAAATAATCGACCCCATTGAAGAGCATGCGGCGACTTGTTTGCTTAGTTGACAAAATATTAGCGTGTTTAAAATTAAACTATACGGAAACTTCTCTGCAGATAAAGTGATTATTTATACAACTGTGTGACATATGGTACCGTTCTTTGACTATATTTTTCAGTCAGACTATAAAAATTCATTTAACCGCTTAACAGGACTTATTTTCGAAAATAAATGCCATATGATCGCTTGGAACCAAAACCAAACTGTATTTTTTTGAAGATTCATGAATTTGTTGAGAGCTTTCCAAGCTTTACTCGACAAGTTCGTTTATTGACGTGTCAAAGTGAAGATACGCCTCGCAATAGAGATTATTGTATTTCAAAATTCTGATCAACTTACTGTTCTAAAAACCAATTGACTGTCGACGTTGAAAATGATCAATAGGTTTTAATTCTTGGGTTAATTGATTCATGTAGTGGAAGAAACGAAAACTCTTGCTTGAAGGCTTTTTCAGCTAACTTTACTTCCACCACGGAACCAATTAAGTTTAAATATATCACATTTTTCGGATTAAATTTCGATCAGATCGCCCACTTTTGTACATTTCGCCCACTAAAAATTGACGCTTAAGTTTTTATAATATTGATGCATTGTTCTTTCATATAGCTTTCCATACTAGAGTTCAATACGAAATTGGAGCACAATTTCATATGTCTCTCTCTAATGAGAATTTTCCCATATTTTATGAATTTGTTTGGCATTTAGATCGGAGAGTGAATAAACATAATAAATATGGTATTTGTAACTCTGTAGTACATAATTAATATTGCTCTACCTATATCACCCAAACTCTGTTTGTGAAAGATAATTGCTGTAAATTTGAAATGTTCTACTTTCTATTATATTCGATTTCTTGGATAGCATTTGGCTCTATTTCAAAGAGAAAATGATACCATTGCTATGAAACGTGTACGTTGTGTGTCCATCTAATAAAATTTTTACGTTAAAAGGAGCACCTGTAGAACATATTTCGATTTGCGGATGATAATGCGCGAATCCCAAATTTTCTCATATAATAAGCTTATGATGCCTAGAAATAAATAAAGATTTACTTATGTTATCCCAAGAGGTTCACCAAATTTACTGCAATAAGAAAGCTTCAAACAACGTTTTTGGAGCATCTTGAAATTATAAGGCATAAGTAGAATTTGCTGTGTTAAATTTTAAAGAATTGAAATTCAACTATTCTGTAACTAAACAAAACTAACTTCACCAGGCCGTAAAATTAACACGCTATAATTTTACCAACTTTCAAGTTACAGCCTTTATAAAGTTCACTTCTTCAAGTAACACATTTTATTATTTCGTTGTTATATATTTGTAGTTACTCGCTTGTGCCTAATTACCGTTGTCACCAACATTGTACTCAAAAGTTTTAGTCGAGGTTATTTACACAATTATAGGCGAACAACGAAAGGTTTTTTTGTAACTTTTTATTAAGCGAAAGTGAACACAAGGGAACACAAAGTTGTGAAAAAACCACCTGCACAAATTTACTCTGTATTCCGTTTGTTGTAAATTGAATTGAAATAAAATATTACTCACGAAAGGAGAGAATTCATCAACGTTTCCCCACAACTTGCAATTAGGCAACATGATTTATTATATACCTACATATAATGTATAGACTTACTGTGAACTCCCTTCAATTGAGATCTAATGGATAGATAATGAAATCAATCAATTCCGAAGAGGGTTTGAAAGGTAAATAATCTATTTACCTCCATTTAGGATCACAAATCAACATAAATTTAATAGAAGAACTTCTTAAGATACTTATTTGTTCCCAATAAATTCAAAAGTTTCCAACTAAGACAAACACTGCAATTTTCAATCTAAAAGTTTTGACATAGAACAGGGTGTTATTAACTCTCCGATCCTCCATATTAAACCTTTCGTATAAATCGAAATTTTACGCTTTTGCGGATATTTTCAGTTCAATAAAAATGAAGGGATTAAAAATTATTCCTTTCCATTAAGTAGATGCAAATATGGTTTTCCGATTATAATAAGCACTTAGTATGAGCTTCTTGTTTAGAGTGTGCACGACTACGAATATTGTCAACATCATTGGCCTTTAATTGCATTTACTTTCAGTTTCGGTCTTTCTTGACATTAAAACTAATTATATCTAGTGGAAAATTGATTCATCGGTGAGAGATTGCCCGTTTTCCAATACTGTAGAGTATATTATGTTTTGGGATTAAATTAATAATCGGAACAGGTCCTAATCCTAAAAGTTACGGGTGCTTGCCAAGGGCAACATAACTCTATTATATCACATACATTAATAATGAATTTTAAATTTAGTTTAGGAACTTTGTAAATATCATTACTCGAGTTGACACTTTCTACTATTTAGCTATGCAAATTAGGATTAATGTGTAATTCAAATTTGTTAGTTTAATTCAATCTGTATTAGTAATCGGTCGAGGGCGAAATAATCTAATCAACTTTAAAGTCAATACTATACGGAATTGTAGAAATTTTCATTTACCACTAATTTCGCATGGACAATGTAGAAGTATTTCAATAAGCACATGAAAGGGGAATGATATCATTATAGTACACCTTAGTCACCGACGTTGGCGTCTTAATTTGACTCACCATCATGAGCAATATAAAACAGCAATTCTTCTTGCGGGTTGGTAATAAAGTTGTCTGTATCACGTATTTAATGACGTTAAAATTATTCATACTGACTTTTACGTCTCTCAAGCTTTTCTTTTTCGTATAGCGATGTATGTAGCAATAAGTCGACAACAGAACACTTTAGTTTTTCATTTGAAGCTACTTTCAGGATCATTACTTTAAAAAAAATTAAAAGAACTGGTAGTAGAAAGATCGTTTACCCCAAAAAATCCGTTCGAGGGGAGTATTTACAAGATGTGGGACTTGAACAGTATCCCACGAGTGTCTTAATGATCTCGAAATAGCTTTATTTCTTCAGCTGTAAACGATGTTTCTGCTAATTTACTGTGTAGCTAAGTAGCATAAAAGTTGTTTTCATTATCCTTATAAATACGAGGAGGGTTTTTTAAACGATAACGTTTTATTTAAACAAATAATTATTAGACATTGTACGCTACCCTCCGATATCACTCCGAACAAGCAGCGCAGCCTTTGCTTTTGAAAGTGTGGTAAGGAGTTTCGGCACCCATCTTGCACAAGCTTTAACTCTTTATGAACAAAGTATTTGACATTTCCTACCCTTATCTCCAGAGATCTTGCTATTTCTCGTATAGAAATCCGTCGCGTATTGCGAATCAATTCATCAAAATACTTGAGTTTTTGAAAGATATTACTAGGGTTTACATTTCCTTTTGCTAGAAATTTGATTATAATGCATTGCAAAACTTGGGCTTATCCTGTCCCATGTAGCATTTAATATTTGTTCAAAATTGGCGTTTTATTGTAAATATATTGGTAGAATATGAATGTACAATATTGTCACATAACATTGTTTTGTAATGTGTCCCAAAATAGTAAGAAATGGGGTGACCTGGACCACCCCCAGAGCCCTAACTGCTCCGAGGGGCCTATACCAGTGCGCAGCGCCTCTAGAGCTCCGTGTGCTCCGGTGAATCCTTTCCCAGGGACCCCATTCACTTCGTATACACTCGGGAGGAGATTGGTGATGCTGAAAAAACCTTTTGCTTCAAGTTTGACTCGAACCATCGATCGCCTGGTTAAGAAGTCAGTCATGAAACAACTGAGCTACTGAAATTGATATAATTTGGGAATTTAAGGGGGGGTTCAAGAACTTTTTTCGATCCAATATTGAGCTCTCTTACGTCTGCCCAGTTTGGTGTTCTTCTTAGGCACCTTTCTTTCACCTGCACGCACGCGCACCGATACTGGTTTACGTTGGCCCATTCCACTGAAGAAATCTCTATAAATTTGTTTGATGAATTCCGAAATTTTCGAATAATGAGAGCACTTTACGAGGAAATTTAGCCTGAAGTGAAGAGTTGTGATGGAACGACAATTTTTCCTGCTAGTACGCCAAAAGTTCACTCGCCATTGGAAAAGACTCGGACTTCATTTTTTGGACAACTCGCTGTGACCACTGTATTGGTCGGATTTTTGACTTTTATATCTGAAAATGACCCCAATGAACCCTCACGGCAGTTATGCCTATCGATATCGCATTGGGGTATACTATTTCTATTGTAATTTTGAAAGAATCGCAAAATATCGCAAGAAAACAATATCAGTCACTTTGACACATCCTAGACAGCTTGAAACATTATACTTTTTGCTAAAACTAGGTATATGAGCCGTGGCATGTTCTTAGGGTCATTTTGAGACATAAAACTCCATGGTTGGAGCAAAACTATGGTCAGAGCGAGTTGTCCAGAAATGCATGGCAAAGTCCAATTTTAACATGGCGTTTATATGGGAGTGTGATTATGAAATTTTGGTTACTTAGAACAATTGAACCCCTCCTTAAAGTTGAATACTATAAAATAGAGAAGAAGACGTGCATATTATTATTTTGTTATCTCTAAATCGGCGAAAATTAATGTACGGCGGATTTTAAGAAAGTATCATAACCTTATTATTTGTGAATATTTTTTTCATGTAGCCTATTTCATCATTTTAAATATCCAGTAATATTGAAAACACAGTATTGTTATGTTATTGATAAATAAATATTAACTTTATAGTGTAGGTATAGAAATATTGACTAAATATTGTAAATATGTATGTTATATTGCTTAAATATCGATTTTCAATATTTAGTAATATTGTTCATGCAATATTGGCAGGTACATTATTGTGCATACAATATTAAATAGCAATTTTTACTAAATATTGCAAATATTGTTCTTATATTCCCTAAATTATTTCCAATATTTGTAATGTTACAAAAATATGTTCACCCAATATTGGCTGCAGTTCGATAATATTGCCCCAATCGCTCTATATTCAGCTAAGTTTCCACCAAACTAACGCCAATAAACGGTGCTACATGGGCCATTTTGACATTAGAGGAACTGATACGTGTTTTAATATCATTTATATGGTTATAGATCACTGCGTGGTTTCCTCTAGCGCTCAATAGAGAAAAATTTAGTTTGTAACGTGATGTCAACCCATAGACTAAGGTAGCGCTGCGCTCCATCAATTGAGCTGAAACAAGCTTTATGTACGTCCATATGTAATATTTGAACTAATTATGATATATAGTCATTCATTTGTCAGCTTATGACATTATTATCATTCTCCTGGCGGATAATTTTGCTATTCAGAAGACGGATCGCCCATTTTTTGCCCTAGACATCAATCATTCTCATAAACACAATAACACCACTCGAAAGGTTGCTGGAGGAGCAATTGATCTTACTTAGAACGAAACAGCACTCCAACGGTAGATGGGTGCAGGACAGGGTGAAGCGATTTACAGGCAAAGGAGGATATTTTCTGGATACCTGATCAACACCATGAGAGGAGAGTGTCATCGTATTTCAAGAGCTGATTTATGGTAGGCGTGTAGCTGTAAAATTTTTCTTCAGTGTAACTACACTTATCTCGTGGTGGGAGGGAGGTATAGGTGCTTTACCGCAGAGAAGTTCTGGTCTACTCTATGCAAGAATTTCGTTCAAAAAGTTATTCTACAATCCAAGAAAGATATTGTCAATGTCATGATATATGAGTTAAGAATATTGAATTCTTACACGACTTTTTCAAGGATCGGATTATTCAAATATCAGTACCTACTCTTTTTAGGGTAATTGCCAAGAAAAAGATCTGATTTTCTGCGAAATTCAGGAAACAATGGCAACATATTCCAGATTCCTAGTAGGAGCTGCTCTAAATAGCTATAGCGATCTTATCGTCGTTACTAACGTAGATCATGTGGTCAAAGGTGCCGGCTGTGAAAATGCTCTTCTCATCGATGTATCATGTAAAAGGCATAGATAGAGGGCGTCAATGTTAATTATGGTAACTGTTCTGTAACCACGCAAAACAGCGTTGCCTACCGGCTCACTTTATTGTCGGAGAACTGTGAATGGGTGTAGGAGAAAGACGGCCTCAAAAACATGTAATACACTTGAGAGTACAGCATTTAACTTTGCAAGATCACCTTTCCTGAGGCCAGAATGAATAGAAATCTCCATAAAGCACAATGTGATTGAAAAAACGGTTATGGCAAACTAAAATTTCAATGATATATTCGTAATCTGTGATCACGAATTAGCCGAAAAAGGCTCTAACATGTCGGTTTATGACCAAAAATAAAAAATTTGGGTTTTTTATGCCCATTATTATTATCCACTTGGTCTCGTAAGGCCGTTAGAAATTAAAATGACAAACAATAAGAAGTACAGTTTGGAAAAAGTAAATTCTTTTAACTATTTGGGAGTGATAATGACAGATAAAATCGAAGAGAAAGGCAAAGTGTATAACAAGGAACGCGAAACTCCGGTTATAAGAAAACTTTATAATGAACTTTACTTTACGGCTGTGAGACCTGGGTATTAACGAAAAATATAGAAGATAACCTGGAGATATGGGACCGTAAGGTATTGAGAAAAAATATTTGGAGGTGTAAGAGAAGGAGAATTTTGGAGAAGGAGAGCAAATAAGGAATTAATATGGTCATGGATAAAAAATCGAAAGTGACTACTTACTGTGGCTAAAAAGTAAAGACTTAAATGGATGGGAGACTTATATCGACTTCCCACCGAAAGAACAGTAAAAGCAGCAATGGAAGCAAAAACTGGAACTAAATGGAAAAGATGCCGCCCCAGGAAGAAATGGGTGGAAGCAGTAGAAGAAGACCTTAGACAAAAGAAGGTACAAAACTGGAAAGAAACACCAATCGACCGAAAGAAGTGGACAAAGTTAGTAGAAGCCATGGTTCAATAGGGCCTGTGGCGCTAATGTATCTATGCAATAACTGCTAGGACCTAGTCCGCTCTGTTTTCTCTTATAAGGTGTTCCAGAGTTGTTGGATCCTGGGAAATGTAACTAAAGGGAAAGTTCAGTTTTCTCAAAGAACAAAAGAATTCCACTACTGGTAAAAGAAACCTTATATTATATAACATTGTTTTCCTGTGCTGCTTTCTCAAATGTTACATTTCTAAATTTATTTCCACTGAATTCAATTTACACGATCACATTTACGTTTAGTAAGGTTATCGTTATTCTGTTAATAGTTTAGAAGGCCTAAATCATATTTTGATATAACTTAAGGCGAAAGTGGTTTTACTAGTGCATAAATTAGGCAATTACATTTTAAATGTCAACATTTAAATTGATTAAAGCAACGTGACTAAATTAGCAATACAATCCGATCCAGCTTGACATTTTATGATCTGTTAAGATCCACTAAATGGAAATAAAATTTAATATCTGAAAATATTTAACTTAAACATAAACAATATTTATTGGTATACTTATACAACCGAGGGGACAGAATTCAGCATGGCTGATTTTATATTCCACCCCTGTCATACAGAATTACTAAATTTGAAACGCACGTCAGCGCAGTAATTGGATTTCTTAAAACACAAGAATCTACTTAATGGTAAAAAATTCTTTCGTTAATAAAAAAAGTGCTGTATATTTTTACTGTTTTAAATAAGATTATGCCGAACACTTAAAAAAATTATTGCTCTTCTCCACAAAACGAGCACGTCGGCGGCGTCGTCATCGTCGGCGGTTTTGGTCACATCACATCGTCCTAAGTAGTTAAGAAAATAATAAAACCCATTTTGTTTACTTTACTAACTAAACTTAAGTTTACTTATACATGAACATTAATGAGTTTTTATGTAAGCGTAACATCTGAACGGCTCGTTACATTTTAATGAAGAAAACAGAGACGAACGCAGCTTGGGAATTATCGAAGTTATCTTATAATTTAGTTTTTATTCGTTTTAATGGCCATAAAATAAATTAAAATCTTCGTCGGTTTTTTTTTGCTAAAAATAGATAATTCGCTAATTACTGGCGTGCAGTGAACGCCGCTTTGTATAATTAAAAAAAATTGGGTGACCATCCTTTCATGATTCACTATTTTCTTGTGCTTCACATTCGAATCAATATACGTAACGGTTCTTGCAAATCTGAAATCATTTGTCGTACAAGTTTGCTTTTAATCTACTTATTTTATGAATAATTAGCGTACGTCAAGTTATATGTTACAAATCTTAAGCTTCTTAAAACTAATTCAACGCACATGACATTTTGAAATAAATCTTAATGTCGACTTTTATAATTTGGCGCTTGAGACGTTATAATTAGTACGATTCTTTAATTAGTTTTTGCTAGTTTTTGACGACGGGTATAAATTTTTCAGTTAAAAAGTAGCTTTACGTGGATTTCACTTTCTGTCTGTCGACATAGTCCTGTTGATTTTAAACATAACGAAAGCTTCCATGTAAAATTGAAGGAGGAGACTCAAATGGGAGCATAATATATCTGTTGTGAATGGCAGTTGCGTATTCATTGAAGTAAATGCCAAGTTTTTGCATTCGATAATGCTCCATTTCCTTTTGAACATTTATTCGAACTGAAATATTTACGTACACGCTATTAATTTAAAATTTTTTAAAAGGTTCTTAGAAAAACTTCACTATCTCATGTTTTATATACCTAAGTCCGGAATAATTAAACATGTCACAAAAAGAGTAATTATTACGAAGATATAAATACGAAATGGCTTAACATATATATCTAATAGATGGAGCTACTCACCGGATTTACAGTGTGGAAACTTATTTTGATTTACTGCTCATTAACTACCTTATCTGATACACTTTCATGAAAAATCGTCCAGATTAAGAGATATTCAATGTTAACCCTGAGAAATAATTACGTGTGGATAATTTATCAGGTCCACAGCATATAACTTGGTAAGTACCTATTTAGAGCATTGGTTAGACAGAATAACCATATCAATACAAGCGACTATTAAATTAGAATAAAGTTATAACTATAAGTATGTACTCCAGGGAAAACACACGTTAGCAGAATTCTTGTACGCTTAGATGATTACATATTCAGTTAATATTCTGTTTATTTCTATAATTTAATTAAAATTATACGTATCAGACATCCATCTTCGACATTAAATCCATTATAAATAAAATTTCTTAATCGCTTCAACTTAAAGGCTGTAACGCATAGGTCTGAATGAAATTTACTTAAATATGTAAATTTAAATTTAATTAATTTTCCATGATAGGTTTACTTGAAATCTTTATCCAAACTTCTTCCTATGCAGTGTGTTCAAAGTGAAGTCGACACTATTGCCAACTTCGTTATTATTGTAGCTACGGTGTTGGTTAAATTAGCATTCTCAAAATTATAATGGTCGAATCAGAAAAACAATTACACATCGAGTTATCAAGATAATCAATTTGTGTATTTTTGAAAGAAAATGATATTCTGAGTAAAAAGTGTTTTAACACATATGTAATGCATCTAATCTAAAAATCAAGTTCTGAAAGGTAACTATATGATGAACGTCGGCGTTGTCATGAATCATGATTTTGTTTTGTTAGTTGGTTGACGAAGAAAAAGAGTATTTAAATTATTTTTGGCGAAAGCAGAATTCGCCACAATAGGAATAAAACAATGTGTGGCGAGGATCACCCATTCGGGGAGTGCGATTATTTTGGGTTTTTGGACTGAAGAGAAAGGGTTCTAACAAAATCGAAAAAAAACACCTGAATACTACGCTGAGAACTACTTTAAAAAATCGAAAAGGCACGTTAATCGAGTCAAATTGACAATAATAAGGGGCCACGTATGCAAAAGGTCATGTATCTTCAATTTTTTTAATAATATATTGTTAGGACAAAGCCAATAGTAAGAAACCAAATTTGCAGCTTCGAAAAACCTATACGACTGGCGTAGTACTCTAATTGCAGCGAAATCTTTACACTTGTTTCAGTTTTTGCTAATTATTTAGGTACTAAAGTATGCATCTGAGCGTTAAAAATACGCCATTCTATGAGAACAATTACACAGAATGAATTTGGTGAAAGTTTAACTAGCGTTCATGTGAGTCCAAACTGGCACCTAAATGCCCAATGAATCTCGCAGAAATGTGAAATAACCAAAAACGCAGTGAAAAGTGAATTTTGGGAGAAAAGCAAAGAAATATTGTTCAAGTACATGTAATTATTTAGTAAAAATGAGAAAAACGAGTAGTTTGGTAGGAGGCTCGTACTTCCGTAGCCACTGCTTACTCGACCTACGAAATTATATTTGAAGATCCGCCGTCATTCAACTTCTTCAAGATAAAGTTTTTGCCAACGAAAGTAACAAGAGGCACGTTTTGACACGTTGGCATAACGCCTTCGTATAGCTGGGCGTAGAAGACGCCGAGCGCAAGATCATTATGAAGGCATTATCAAAAAGCTCTTCATGCGATCGAGATGCCATTGTAGGAGAAGATGTGGATATGCTCATTCTACTGAACGATTTAGGCGTCAATGTGACAAACGTTTTCTTGCAGAAGAGTAGCAAAGGTGAAACTGGCCACTGCCATTACTGTACGACCTCATGCAACTATCAGCACTTTCATCTCACCAGGTGTGGTACTATTTACTTATGCTTTCATCGGACGTGACACGACCTCGGCACCGTTTGACCATCTCTTCGACAGCCGTCGCCAAAATTAATTCTTTCGACGGAAATAACAATCTCACAATGAAGCTGGCAGCTCGAGCTCAACCGCTCACGCCCATCACCGCCACTATGGATCCAGCTCCCCAACTGTTCTTGAGAAGCGACACTTGCAGCTGTTGTAAAACTGGATTAGTTCTTCGCCCTTTGCCAAGTGTGATCACAAATCATTCATGAACGCTCTCAACACTTCAGTTTGAGGATTCAGACGATGTAGAAAAGAATTCTGCGAATAAGCTTGCACCGATACACGTATATTAACAACGAAGTGGTACCTACATCATGTGAAACTTTTGTCCTTCCAGCAAAAAAAAAATCATTTGTTGTACCACGAGAGCCTCCTTCATCAATCGTGCACTCAACATAATATATTCGATGTATTGTCTGTGGGCATCAAAGTCATAATGGTATCAAGGATAAATTTCGTGTAAGCCATATCCTTCTTTAAGCTTGGGACCTATTATTTCCATTACTTTCAAATGCCACAATTTTTGGTGAAATAGTTTTCTGTTTTTTAACACCTTGTCACAGCATATTCATATTTTCTTAAATGTACTTCCAAATAAACTTTGTAGTACGTTACATCAGTATCTGATGATCTAAATGAGTATCTGACTCAGATCTGCCACACGAGTAACATATCATCTTGAAAATAGATTGCTGCAGATTAAAAAATGTTTGCTCGTTCAGTTTCACTTACACGAAATTTGTCCCTGACACCATTATTACTTTGAATGCAGACAGACAATACATCGAATATGTGTTGGGTGCACCATTGATGAAGGAGGATCTCGTGGTATACATGATGATCTTGTTTTCCTGGAGATTTCTTCACTGGCATGCTTATCTTCACTTTCCTACACTTCACTATTAGCATTTGCTACTGCTATTTTTTCGAGAGATTCTTTAAAGTATACATTTTATAGCACTGGTTTGTCACATGATACACAAACACAACATCAGAAGCCACACTTTCAGTCTGTTTGCAACTATGTCATCTCTTATAGCGGCTGCTTCTTGTACTCTTTTTCTTCCATTAACTGTGGTAACAGTCTTGTTACTGTCTACCGCTTGACAAAAAACGCACTTTTCCATGTCAAACAAAACATTTCGTTTTTCTTGGCGAACAGTTGCCAGTCTGATTCCCATCCTTTGTTGATCATCCATCTTCATCATTGTTAGTTTACATACAAAAAAAAATGCCAAATAAATACACTAATGAAAGTAAATTAGTCGCTTGAAGTAGGTAAGTTGTTCTCTGAATGCAGTAGGTAATGAAGGAGTCCTGTAAAACTTTTAGTACTGATTTTCCTTAAGAAATAGCTATCAGGCAACTTCACAAACCATCTGAATAGATTCCTTGCCCTTAAATTTAGGCACCAAAATGATGAATATGACTGCCAAAGGAGCAGAAATGTAAGCACAAGAAAATAGGTGTCGGCCATTTTAGAAAATGGCGTCCCGTTAACTTCGTAAACGATCTTAATCGATTCCTTGTCCTTAAAAACATATATTTAAGCCTGTATTACATTATACTAGAAAACTTTGACTACTTTCCAAACTAGATTCCATACTAAACTAGAAATATAAAAACACCCCTACTACTTTTTTGCTACACTTTATTTGCGCAAACTCCGCAAGTACAGCATAGAGTTATTGCCAACAACAATAAACAACAACAAACATGAAGGAATAATCGTTGGAGGTTAAACTCAAATTGTGATTAAACTTAAAAATTAGTCAGATCATTTCCCCACTTTATTCTCTTATTTGAAGCCATTTACATAACTAACAAACTTACAAAAGTAAACTGCTTAATTAAGTAAAAGTTGGTAATCCCTTAAGTTTGCTCCAGTGCGCAGGAATAGTTTAGAAACTTGGATAGAAACTTGGACCGCACCTAGTTTGCAAACTTGGACGGAATTCCTGTATTACATTATCCAAGTTTTCTAGTTTACAAACTAGTCAAAGTTTTCTAGACAACAAAAGTATAATGTAATACAAGCTTTAGACACCTAAATGATGAATGTGACTGTCACAGGAGCGGAAATTTATGCACAATCAAATGCGTATCGGCCATTTTAGAAAATGGCGTCTAAAAAACCTGGTCCAGAATATGGTGATGTCTACCCACCTTTTTTTGACTCTCCTATATGTCCTTTACTCAATTCTGTTGGTTAGATAAATCAGTACTAACATTTTTAAAGGAATCCAGTACAGGGACTGTATTATAGACGCTGTCAGGGGAACGATAATAATAATTGTAGGTATGTTCGGCCAGAATTCCCCCAGATTGAGCGAATATGAAACTCTTGCAAAAAATGTGGTGTGTGTTTCGTCTTTAGAATACAGACATTTACTACAAAAAGTATGTTCTATGTGTAAGTGAATGATACTCATGGAATCTGACAACTTATTCATGGACGTATCCCGAAAGAACCGGACATGAGATTACGTGAGCGTGGACATTTACCCACCATTCAATTCAAAAACCAGAACCTTTCCAATTTCTTTCAAAGAATTAATCTACCTCATGATTTGGATTTACTTCATTTACTTACTTCTTACTGTAGGTATAAATTTACATTGAAAAGCGGCGATTGAAATATTACGTAAGCTACAGTTGAATGTAATAATATGCGACCTACTGAATCTGTTTAATCCCGATAATTTCACAAAATATTCCAAAGGTAACACAAATGGGGTGTGATTTCTACTACAAATTCTCAAAAACAATGCAAATCACTTAAATCACGAGTATTTACTGTTTAGTGTTTAAAAGTTACACCTGTTTGCATTTGCAGTGTTACTAATATCGTTTTTTAATAAAATATTTCTCTATGTCTCTAATACTGTTTCAGAAGTTTCCAATAATAATTGAAACATAAATATCTAATAAATCAACAACGTAGGTATAAAATCTGTATGGCGTTGTTTCAGCAACGTTGAGCTTGTTTCGTCCAGAATGAAGTTTATCAATAAATTATTTCAATGTCCCTGTGAAGGGCAGGATTAAATTTTCATCTTTATTATTCGGCGAATGAAAGGGCACCTCCCAACATGCTTAAGCTGTAATATATAAAAAAAGGCACACAAATCAACTAGGACCATAATAAGTAGAGAAGATTATAATATAATCATAAATAATAAATAACATATTAAGCTTTGGTGGTCTCCACATCGTATCGTTTCAATAGCCCCTCAAGTTGTTTTGCGAATACCTCATTTAAGGGTTGTGCACAAACATCAAGGAATTAAAAGTTTCTACAGACCCCCCCCCCCCTATAAAGGGTATTTGTTTAAAAATAGGGGTGGTCGGCGGGGGGGGGCGACATGAGAGATACATTAACGTGTTCAAATGTCTGGAGCAAGAACAGTTCTTATGAGATAACCTTACTTTATTATGTCGTGGATTGTTTATTAATATGTAGTTCTTATTCGTTTGTTTTAAAATTCAGTCAGTTTTTAGAAATCATTAGAAGGAAAAAGTTTATTTATTGTATAACAAAACTTTTAATATCTTATGGGTTGTGGTTTCTTTATCATTAAATTTACACTAGTTATGTATAACGCGTACACTCTCTTTTTCTTTCATACTAATGTATAACAATAGTATGCAGAACTAGGTAGTAAGAGCTTTATTTGAATATTAAAGGATTTGAATGCACCAAGCTAGTTTTTTGAGTTTGTACAAATGCCGAACGTTTCTTGTTCTTTTCTCCCTTACTTTACTCCAAGCTACTCAAAACCGCGATGTCGGTTCGTTCATGGGACTGTAACTAAAAACTACAGTATCACACTCTGGTATTAAAATACCCGGTGAACGTTGAAACTCGTCTAAGTTGTTGGCAAGTGTGTAAATGTCTCTGTTACTGTCCAATTTTTAGCTACTATTGCGTGATTCGTCGCTGTAATTATGTCGTGGTCGTGGTCTTAATATTCTTAATGATTTTTGTAACAGTCAAAATGGGTTTGAAGGGTTAATTTTACAGTAGCATTTGATTTTCTATCACCCTGCATATTTATCTTGTTTTGTTTCCTATTATTACTATTATTATTCTAACCTCCTGACCAAACTGAAAGGGCAACTGGGGGAGATCAAAATAAAGTTATTTTTTTTTTTTAATTTTGATCAAATTGTTATAATGAGAAAGTTACAAGTGTTTAAAGTTCTTTGATACGTCTTGCGTTTCCTTCAACAACTCCATACGCCATAATCATGTCTACGTGTTCTTCATTACTGTAATTCACCATTTCAGACGAATTATTGATTTTACAAATAATTACCCTACTTAAATTCTGACATTTATGTAATTTTGACGTACAGCCGCGGCTTTCAATAAATGAACACCCATAAAAGAACAATTTAAATAGCCATAACTTTAATCTTATAAAAATTTTAGTAAAATCTTAACTGAACTTTGTCTATTTAACTTTCAAGTATTTCAAATTTGAATTCAAAACGTAAATTATTACCATATTTTATAAAAAAGCTCAATAGTTTCTAAAAACTTTAAATACTTGTAACTTTCTAATTATTACAATTTGATCAAAAATTTTATTAAAAAAATAACTTTATTTTGATTTCCTGCAGTTGCCTTTTCAATTTGGTCAGGAGGTTAGAAATCACCCTGTATATTGCTATAGTTTTATATTGATTTTATTTATAACAGCATTTTTTGTACGGTTTCTTCAAACAAATAATTATGTAAATGTTAACATTTTCTAAAGAAAATTGATTAAAGCATGTAGGTTGACAATAATATTACAGTTTTAACTTTGGGTTTCTTTCATAGTGACAAGTACTTATTTATTTTGAATTTTTAAAAGAATTGCTCGGCCTTTAAATTCAAATACAAATATTCTTTAGAACTTGACAGGTCGATTAAACAGTTTACGAAATTTCAATAATTCGCAAGAATTTCTATTTAATACCGAATAAAAACTTATTGTTGGTATAAAGGCGAGCGATTTTCCCTGGAAATACATGAGAATAGTTGTTTTAATTGTAAGCATCTCGTATCAAGTCGACTTAAACTTACACATGATTCATTGTAGACATTGTAAAGCTCTACGTAAGTCTAATCATTAATTTAAGACCAGACGAGGGGATTTCTCTGTAACAACTCATTACGTATTTGGGATAGTCCACGAGGTCAATCAGCATTCATTTAGCACTACTAATGTTGTAAGTACGTCGATTCAGACATGTAATTAAAGTTTCAATGTGAATAACTACGCAATTTTGACAAGTTTATATTGAAGCCGACAAGTTTGCTACTAGAAATTACAGCGCGCTTTATTATTTATTACTTAGATAAAAGGGCCCCTCGTCCGATATACAATTTCTAAAACTATAAAGTAGGCAAGGTAACATTAATTAGTACTGTATTATACCCATTAATATTCCTATGAGTTTCAATAATTTACAAAGGAGGTAGAAGAACGAAGTTTGGTTAATTTTGGATGTACATTAACTTTTAGTATTGGATTACAAAAGATAGTTCGCCTTTCAGGATTAAATTATACGGAGGGAATTTTTACCTGAATTAAAGTTACTCAGCACCTCAATCATCCGGATGCGCTCAGAGTGTATTATAAGAACAGTATTGAAAGGTTGAACTTAGATTTTTTTATGATCGTTTATCCACGTGTTTAAGTTAATATTGGTATTTCGAGTGGTCCTGTATATGTATTTTAATAGCTTTATTAGCTATGTATTTTGCAATTTTAAGAGCGACATGCGAATAAATCATCTCCAATGAAAATTGTGACCTTTACACTGTGCTACAGTCCTCAGTCCCTAGCTTTTTCTGGTGGTTGCTACCGAATCGGTAACAATAATTAACGTAAATTCTCTCACGCATCGCCTTATGAGTTTATGAGTTTTTCTTTGATTGAATTCATGTAAAAAACTGATCTTATGTAAAGATATATGATCATTTTGTTCTTGATTGCTTCCATGAAAGTACTTTTGAAATATGTTCCACTGGAAGGCGAAAATTCACGTTCGTCATATGTACCTTCCCGTGAGATTTTATTGAACGGGTTTAAACCATATCGACAGACGCAATGACTTGTATTTACAACATTTTTTTCTGTCATTAGTAATATCGACTCATGGCAAAGTGTCGCTTTTAACGTAAAACGACGTAAAGATATCTCAACGTTCATGATAGAGTTTTTGCTATACATGAACTAATTAACAACTGGTTCAAACAAAAAAAAGAGAAATTCCATTATTTATTAGGTACCCATTTTCCGTTTCGTGTAACTAATGTTTATGAAATATTCGATGATTTTATTTTCTAAGGGAAAATCAAAAGTAATACACTTTCATCAATTTCAAGCGAATAATACAAAATGAGAGAACAGTTAGTCAACTGGCGTTAAATGGAAATTATTACGAAACGGCAGAAGCGTAATTTCAACTAGAGTGTCGTGTTAACGTTTGACAATTTAAGGAAATGCGAGAAGGAGAATTCTGAAATCATTTACGTATTACTTAAGAAGAATAATATTACAATGTGACGAATATTGACACATGGAACGGAATGGAGGAGTCGCCACAAAATAAATGGACAGTGAAAAATGAAACGAGCATTATCATACTGGTAACAAAGTTATTCTACTCGACTGAACGCGCCTATTATGTTCGTTTTTAACTTTTTTACAATTCCCGCTATAATGTAATTTATCAAACACTATACAGGAAAAAGTTTCGGAAATGCAAAGCACATATTGTATATCTGAAAAGTTTCCCATTGTGCGAGTAGTTTCGGAAAAAAGTTTTTCTACGCAATTTTCTTTCTGCTTCCTTATAATTGGAAAGGTAGCATACGACACTGAATATTTCGTCGCAAAGTTCGTGATTGTGTCATCTTGTAAAGGACGATGTAAAGTAAATTCTAGGGTCATCAAGTAACTGATGTCGTCGCTTTGAGTTATCACTCCAAGTAAGGAGCGAAACGCTTAGAGAACTAAAATTTTGTAAACTTTGTGAATATCGTTTAAGATACAAGAAGCAATTTCGAGGAGTACTGATAAGATAAAGCATTCCTTTTAGAAGTTCAAATAGACCTAAGGTTAACTATTATTGCCAACTCTATTCTCACTTTCAAATTGTGTTTTCTAAAGTGGTTTCATTTTCTTACTTTTCCACTAACGGAAGTAAATTAATTCGCGTCGTTAAATTTAAAACAGAAAAATCCCAAGAATTCTCATTCATTTATTCATTGATGCCAAACCGAGAAATCCGACCAATACAAAATCACGCCTGAAAGTTCTAGTTTGACATACATATTTCGCAATTTTCTCAAAAAAAAAATCTACACACGCCTCTCGACCCACTTTAAGTTTACGCAAGTCTTATTAAATTACTAAACTTTTAACCGAGAAATCTGGTTAACCAAAAAAAAAAAACAGAAAGAGTTGTAATAAATTGCGTTTTTATTGCCACCGCACAAGACCGTTATGTGATATACCGACTTTAACCCTTAATACTATGAGGTGCAATAGGGATTTGGTAACATTTCTAAAAAATTTATGAAACGTCACTAGCACGCTACCACCACAGACGACAATTTCAAACTGTCACTTAAAGGAAATTAGACTTACTGACAAAACCCGCAGGAGCTTATTTGTGCACGGATTAAATGATAGTTTATTACTCGTACAACATTTCTTTGTTACAAAAAATGAAAATGTTTACGATTCATTTTATAACCCCTCAAACTCCCATTTTATCGCGGTTGTTGTAAGTTATGTAAAATAACACGTATATGTCATGTCTTCATCTCCCAAAAAAATGACGCGGTTAAATTTTTTTCTTTTTCGTTATTAATGAATGCGATGCGATGCACATGTTTTTCGTTATGTTGACTAATTTCGTCGAGATGAACGTGAGTTATCCGCAATAATTAAAAAGGTTTACTAAAAATACAAAAACTATTAAAACTCGTCCACGAAATTCCTCACTATTCATAAAATTTATGATAGTCGTAATTAATAAATCCTTGTTTTGTAGTTACGGGAAAAAAATCTCAAAATGTTTAACTTAATTACTTAATTGACATAAGATGAAAGTTCTTTTCAGGGATTTATTACGCACATGTGTTCAATATGCGAATACATATTTGCATTTTTTCCTCTCAGTTAGGAAGCTTAATTTGTCAACCAGTATTCATGGATAGAAAGGATTATGTTATGACGAATTTTGTTGCGCGTTCGTGTTATATCGATATTTTTGAGGATAACGATTTTTCAAGATTTATTTGACTTTCAATATATATTTAACGTAAACTCACCAATACCATGAAATTGGTTCGTCACACGCACTTTAATTATTTCTGTATTGATAACGTTGTTCTGGTGAGAACATTCCCTCTTGTTAAATGAAAGCAGCTGCCTCACTAAGTCCAGTTAATTTCCATTTTCAACGTAACCTATTTGTATTCAATTATCGAAATTCAATTAAGAACAAAACATGTACAAATTATTTTTACAAAGATTATAAATATTTCTATTGATATTAAAAATCCAGCTTCCTGATTCTCTTTTATAGGTATATAGTTGGTAGTATACATTTTCAGGGTTGTGTTACCATTGAACTACACACAAACTGGAACGGTAGCTATGTAAAGATAAAAATCGAACGATTGTGTGTCGGCGAAAGACTAAATTCTGTTTGTACGAAAATGAACACAGACAAATGCTTAACAATTTGTTTAATACCGTAAAGTAGTAAATTTCCAACACATTCATATTAGCTCGTTTGGCTCATGCAATACTCATTTTCAACAAGCTCTTTCGCCTCCCAAAATCGATGAGCGGTTCATAATGTTTGAAGTGAATGTTTAGGTTATAGTTCATTAACAAAATATGACATAATTATATTACTTATTTATTTTGATATGACATATACACTCTATTTATAAAAGTTGTTAATATGACCGCGTTAAAACGTTTTGAAGTAGATGCTGCCTCTTAAAGATATAAATAATGGAAAAGCCGTATATTGGGATTAAATAAGAATTTAATTAAGATCATCCTTATAATATTATTAGAAAAAAAAGTTAATGTCAAAGTTGACGATTCGTATCAAGTAGAATTTTGTAATTTAATTCACGATTAGGTACACGTTTGCTGAATATACCTACCGATGTGCTCCTGATTTATGTGGAAATTAAATGTAATGGTAGAACTGCTCATCGCCTATACAGATAACGTTTTCCTGGCAAACGCATTCCAGTTCACGCAATGTTTGAACGAATAATGAGGCAATCACAGCAACTTGCGAAATCTGAATTTTGAGAAATATGAACCATCATTCAGTAAATAGGTAAATTCGCCACGTTTTTGTTCTTTATCAATTATAAGTAAAAGTTCTGGCCATACTTTGACTACAATTTCAATTTTCATTAAGTTAAAACGTTTTCGAGCATAAAAAATAAAAACTGAGAGAATTGATATATTGGCCGCCATTTTGAATTTAGCAACAAACGAAAAACGGCGTTTTACTTGTAACCATGTCTACTAACTTTTCACCAAGGGAAATGAGTTTGGGTTAAACTTTGAATTTTTGCGCACGAAAAAACACCCATAGCTTAACCAACCCCCTTTGGATTGATTTTGATTAGAAGCTTGTTTTACCGATGCAGTTTTTTCATAGGCTTTCATTAAAATCGGTCTATAGTAGAATTGCCAAACAGATGGAAACAGGCGCCTCCTACTACAAAAAGGGGCTGAATTATGTTAAGTCAGATTTACATACACTTTATCAGACACTGATAAATGTTTCGATATACGTTTGTTTGGTGGCGAAAGATCCATCATAATATACCTATTACTAACTTAACCTATAATTTTATTTTGTTAGTTGTTAGGTATTTTAACAGAAACCACAAAACTTGTTTTGTGACCGAAACTAAATTTGGGGAAGTGCATCAGACTTTCAATGTAATTTTCCCGCGTATTTTGAATTAACCTATTACAAACGCATTTGTAGGAGGAGCCTGTTTCCATCTGTTCGGCAATTCTACTATAGTAGTTTAGGCCCCACAGCCATCACGTACGTACGCAACCATGCACGCACCAACAGACAAACATTTTTCAAAAACGGTGGATGTGTACTCAGGGGGACCTAAAACGTTGAGATTGATCAAAATCTGGAGTTCAATTTTTTTTTCGATTGCAATACTTTCCTTAGACTTCAGTTACAACGGTAATTACTCCAAATCAGTCCCTGGAAAGTACCGTATGTCCGTCCTTGGGTTTCCATTTACACTTGCGCCAATTTTGATTCAAATCGGTCAAGCGGTTTAACTGTACGTCTTTCTTAACTTCTAACCGAAAGTCCAACTTAAAAAATGACAGATTTCCATACAAAGTTTCATCCCCTATTTTACCCCCACAGGGGTTGAACTTCGGAAAATCCTGAAACACGTCTGTCTTAATTTCTAACCGAAAGGCTATATACCAATCTTTATGGATTTAACTTAAAAAACGACTGAGTACGACACAAACATTCATCCCCTATTTTACCCCCTTAGCGGTTTAATTTCAGAAAATACTGAAACACGCCTGTCTAAATTCCTAACCGAAAGCCATGTACCAATTTTTATGGATTTAATTAAACAATTACCAATTTCCATATAATCTTTCATCCCCTATTTAACCCCCCTTAGGGGTTGAATTTCGAAAAATTCTGAAACACGTCTATCTTAATTTCTAACCTAAAAGCCATATACCAATTTTTACGTATTTAACTTAAAAAATGACGAATTTCTATACAAACTTTCATCCCCTATCTTATCACCCTTAGGGGTTGAATTTAGGAAAATCCTGAAACACGCCTGTCTTAATTTCTAACCGAAATGCCATATACCAATTTTGATGATGAATTATGATAATCACGTCATACGTTTAGCACTAAAATTTGAGACATAATGCGGTCCTGGTTGTAGGTTTCGACGCAGCGCATTGGTGTTTTGTATTTTTTATTAATATCTAAATACGGTGTATTTTCAAAAAAATGTTTTTTGATTTGTTTTAATCCTATTTTTATATAACGGACATTGGGTTTTAAGAACGGACACCCCCTCCCCCAATTAGTCCGTTATATCGACGTTTTACTGTACATGTGTGTACGGGAAAGTAAAATTGTATAAGCATTCGGCCGTGCTAATTTTGGGTCCCGTGTCGATTTTTGTTGTTGGTTTCTTCACGCTTGTGTGAAACAAGCATACAAAAAAAAATCAGTGCACAAGCACAAGGTGAAATTCGTTTATTGGTGACCACAATCACTTAATCAAAAGTTGTCGAAAGCAGCAATTTCAAAATACACTCCAAATTATTTCACTTTGAGAAAAGTACCACTATTTAGTGAGTAATTAACTCAGCCTAACGTAAAGGGCTAACATAACGGTTTCTTGATTAATTTGGGAAAGACTGTGTATGTACTTATAACCCTCAAAATCGAGCTCGTATGTGCAAAGTAATGGCTGTAAAACGACTGAATATGCAAAAATACAAATCAAGGACAGTGAAGAATTCCTGTTCCCGTAAGCTTGATTCAGGCCCTCAGACCCATACCTATTATGACTCTACTTCATTCCCTTCTGTTTTGTGATTTGCTTCTCCAATTCGTAATCTGTATTCCTTTCCTCCTCACGGCCTGTTTCCACCGTTTTCGCGGTCTTCTCCTTTTCCTTTTCCTTGTAACCTCCGACCCTGTCTCATACTCATATCCTCTGGTATTGTCTCCCATTGTCCCAGCCATTGCATTTTTCTGCGCGCAATAAAATTGTATATTTTTTTAACTTGTTCTTCTTCCCCAGTCCCATTCTGTTAGCCTACCACCCAGTATTCTTCTCAGCATTTTTCTCTCCCAAATTTCAAGTCTTCATGATCGATGCCACGCATCTATATGTCACTGTTGGTCACTGTATAACCATATTTCAGCTCTTCTTGATTCCGAGATACATATAGTCTTCAACTTCCTCAAATTCCAGTGTTTCTCCCGCGTCTTTCCGTATTTTGAAGTTTCCTTTCTTTTTTAATTTAGTTTTGTTGACATTAAACTCGAGTCTCATATCTTCCACTGTTCTCATTAGATTTTTTATTTCTTCTCATTCTTTTCATCTTCTTGCCAATAATACCGTATCATCTGCGTATGCGACATTGATGACTTTTCCTAAACAGTGTTCCGGTTCTGTTAATTTTGTTATTTCTTATTACTTTTGTTGGTATCAAATTAAACAGAACCGTCGAGAATGGATCCCCCTATCTTAGCCCACTGTTGAATGCAAATTCTTCGGTCATTGATTCATTTATTCTCACTGTACTTTTGTTTACTAACCATCGTCGTTGTTATCGATCTTATGACTTTTTCTTCTCATAATTATTTCTAGTAATTTTATTCTTCTAACACTACCCTTAAAATCAATAAGCAGCATGCAAACTGGGACTTCATATTCATAGCATCCTGGTGAGTTCAAAGTTTATATGTGACATCCAGCATTGCTATGCCTCTGTAGTTTCTGCAATCCGCCCTAACTTCCTTTTTAAATATTGGTTGTATTATTGCTTTTATCCATGTCTCCGGTACATTTTCCAGCTCCCATACTTTTAAAATTAATTGATAGATCTTGTCTAGCTGTTAAGTATTGTGGAGGTCATAAAGAAGTTTACGCTGTAATTCTTGCAAATTCTATTGGATATTAAAATTCCTAGGTATAGTAAGTAATGTAACCTATTGGGCTTGTGTATTGAAAAGAATAAGTATGATTTTTGTCCCCAAATGGAGTAACTTCCTAAATATATAGTTACTGTTTCACTTCCTCAAAACGGACATCTGCCAAGTGGATCAAGGGGCACTTCAGAAAAAAACCTCTCAAATTTCGTTTCTGTTCCACAACTCACTGTCAGTACCGTAAAAGTTCCAGAATAGTTGCAAAACGTATTCCTACATCAAAATATGCGTGCCTTCCATGTGTAGAAAGATTTTCGTAAAACTTGTTTTTAAATATTGTTCCGTTGAATTTAGTATCGAACGAAACAGTTTTGCGATTTGTCGGATTGCAGTTTTAAAAACGTTGGGATGTATATGTTTCACAATAATGTTTTTAAAAAGAATAGAAATATGTTTCTATTAAATATGAAACCACTGTTCTCCAAATAAAACATTTTGCTGCATTTCGTACGGTTCCCAATTAAATACTAAATTACTTATTTATTTCACAATGCTTTATGGCAAAGTTGACATATTTTTTCAACATACGGTACTTTGGGAGTTCTATAGATACTTGAAAACCGTTGTAGTTATGGCAACCGGGTTTTCACCAGCGTATACAGGATGAATAGGGATGTGCTGCCGTTTCGAAAATATTTTACATCGATTCGGCTTTCAGAGGAAACATCTACGTTCAAATTTTCATAAACCTACCTATAAAACTTTCCCAGAAATGTCTAACTAAAGCTCCCAAAAAACACCCTGTTAACGAATACATTAGTTTTTTAATTTTCATTTTTAAAATGTTTTTTTTTTAAATGAAATTATGAATAAAGCCCTTGTGGCGGCGCCCCTTTTGTAGCGACGCCCGCCTGCGCCGCATCCCTTGCAGGCCCGTTTCCGCTGGCCCTGATTACTGTCTGTTCCAGTATCCATAAAAAGTGTTGCCTAAAGGAAAACTGGTCCACTCATACACATACTTTGTAAACAAAACGCAGAATAATTAAACCCATTTAAATTTTTAATTTTAAAGATTCCATTTGGAATACAAATGTTACTTAAGAAATAAAAATTAATGAAATAAGGTAAATGCGTGGGACAAACAGCTCTTAAAAGGAAAGTAACTACAATATTTCTTAATTAATACATTTTTTGTCAATGTGTCCATTTAATGCAATATTTCTGAAACGAGTTGGAAATAAACAACGTAAGTAATTGGAGACAAACCTTATGCAATAAAGGGATTCCCCATAATGGCTCAACTGTTGAAACAATACATATAATATAATTCCTCCTTTGTAAAAGCAGTCGTATAAACCCACATTTTAACATCGTAAAAATCCCCCAACATCCCTTCACTAAAATTAATATTAAACTATTATGCTGTCCGTTTCAACTATCAGCTAATAGAATTTGGAATTAACCAAAAGGAATTTCCCCTTTATAAAGGGATTTGAAACGGGCCCAGTATCGTGTAGACGGAGAAACAGTCCATACTAACTCGGGTATAAACGAACATTTTTCTCTTTTAATTGGATATTACAGCTAAATTTAATCAATGGTCAGCTCCTATATCAACATGTTAATGTGCCTCAACCTCAATTTGGATTAAATAAACTTTATACCGAAGGAATTATTAAATGGAAGCGAATATTTAATTATTGTATCGCAACTTTCCTTTGTTTATTGTTTGCAGTTTCTTAAGTTATACAGTAACATTGTAATGAAGTGCCAATTAAAATTTGGTACCATTGTAAGTAATGTTACTGGCAACACGTAGTAATTCGAATAAGTTTAAAGTAACAATAATTCAGAGAATTAAAAATCATATGTTCAGCTGTGATTTTTGAGAATCAGAAAACGTAAGTTGCATGAGAGAGAGAGAGAAAACAAAAAATTATATTTAAATGTAAAACATATAGATGGAAACATATTGGATGAAGAAGACCAAATAATGGAATGGTCGAGTTGATATTTTATAGCTGCTGGACCAGGACCAAAAGAAACAGCCAAGAATCAATACAAGAAGGACAAATGCCAACAAACCAAATAACTGAAAATGAGCTAAAAGAAGAAATAAGCAATAAGAAAATGGGGCGAGGAAACAGGAACTCCTTGAAGTCGAATATTATGTAAAAACCAAAAAATGGCAATATACAAAAACTGCCAAAACTTTAGGGAAATTACGTTAAGTGGTACGGTAGAAGAAATATGAGAGAACTTTGGAAGAAAGGTTCAGGAAAAATTGGATAATATCTTGGAAGAAAATGAGAGTGGCTTCACAGAATAGAAAAGCCGACAAACATTTAATACTAAGAATAGAATTATGCAACGCCGATGATGTAATATTTGATAAAACGGAAGCACAGCATAAACATAAACATTTTCAAAAGAAGAACTGATGAACATTAACATTTTCTTGAAGTTCCATATTATTTCATAAGTACATACCTAATCTTCGTTATCACTTTGCCTCGTGCACATAATAAAGTAAGGGATCTCCAACTTTCGTACCTTTTTATTGTATTTGTGTTCTTATATCTTGAATGTGAGGACCATCCTGCTGTGTATAAACTGTTTTAAAGCGTTAGGTTCAACTTTTAGCTGCCTCCTCTTTCGTTTTATAGATGTTTACTCTTGTACCCGTGAGCGCTTGTGTTTTTGCGAGTTTTCTGCAAGTCATTTGTCTGAAGCGTCTGTTCTGTTTCTCTTACTAAATCTTTAATGTATATTTGGTTAAGGTGTTTCTTCACTTCGTTGTTCATTTTTTTGTATCGTGTATTTTAAGAGTTTTTATTATTCTTGTATTATCTATTTTCATCTGCTAATCACATGCGATATTTTTTGTTTCGGTGGCCTACTACTGTTTGTGCTGTTTAGAATTTTGCAATATGTTCTTTATAGTTGACTCTTTTAATTTTTCGATGTTTCCCAATTTTATCTAATGCATTTGGGTATTTTGTTATCTGTTTCTCTGCTCTTTAGCTTATATACTTCATACCTTTGGTATTTTATCGATCGGCACTCAATTTCTATCGCCTCTTGTACGGTTTGCTGTATTTTACTTTCATATAGCATGGTACGTACATTTCCGGAAAATGTCTTCCTTCTGTCTAATTTTTGTTCTTTACATTTCGATTTTCTACCTTTGACGCGGTTTGTTGCCTCTTAAAAGTCAGACAGAAAAAAAGATATAAGATGTAGGTACTCTACTGACCCAACATTTCAAAAGTATGGGATTCTGTAGAGATGTGCGCATGGTCATCTGCCAGTGCGAAAAAACGAAAATTACAGAATTGTTCAGACAATTTATATCTGCCTCATATATTTTGACAGCTTACCATTACATCACTAATCGATTACATTGTCGATATGTAGATAAACGATCTAAAACGATGGGAATAGTACTGAATGTAAATCTTAGGATGTTACTACACGTACATCCACTACTAAATATAAAGGTTTTGTTGCGTCTTGTGCAATAATTCAAAATGTTATCAAATATTGGTTTTTTTTGAATATTTTTTTGTTTGAGTGACCAAAAATTATGTCAACATTTAATTAAGCATAATAGAATTTAAATATACAAGGCACACTATTTGTCATGTCATTTAACATTGAAAAGTATATTTAACGATGTAATTTGGTACTCTGCCACCGATGAGTGAATCACAGAGCAGGAATGCTAATATGAGTACGTTAATTTATCATAACGAACACTGTCTTTTCATAAATTTGAAGTTATGAAACAATTCGTTTGCTTCTTACTTGTGTGCAAGAATCAGTTTAATGAACTAATTTCTGTTGATGAAACCATCCCTTTGTCTTTCGAAACTGAAAACATTCAGGCAAAAATAATGCAAATTTTATTGAAAGTAAATAGTTTTTTCTCCTACTAAATTGAAGTTAACAACAAAAATTAAATTACATATCTCCACTTTAAATCGTTTAAAGCAAATACAAGTTCACTATATTGATAGGTTTCAAAGCGTGCCAGAGAATTTTCTCAAAGTAAAACTTACATTGAGGTGATATTTGAGTTTCGGTAGATTTTTACCTAAAAGTTCATTATGATACGTCCACCCATGAAAATTGCAAGTAAGGTGCGCACTAAATAGAGTTATTTGAAGCCTTCAATTAAATGTTGAATACCAAAAATTATAAATCATGAATATTAATTTTGAGAAATACCACATGGATATTAATGTAATTAAATTGAATTTCCCTCGGCGGTAATTGTTATTCATTTTCGGGTTTCATTGATTTATAATCGTTAAACAGTATCTATAAGTAATAATAAATAGAGATTCTAAATTAAATTTTGCGATAACATTTGCTCACTTAAATGCGTCAATTGTTCTGAATTATGTGAGTTATAAAATTTATTGAATAGATAAACCCTATTTTCCTTCAATTATATGGCGAGAAACTAAGTAGATTTCTGCGTACAGGGATGGAAATTCTCCCAAATTGAATACATTGTGTCTGGAATTCTTTAAATTCGATTAAAATACTTTAACTTGTGGTGTCACCGATTCAAACGCATAGTTTTTGTAACCCGATAACTGAATTAAATTCCAATTTTAAATAGGAATTGAAATGCCGAATGTCACGAATAACCTAAAGTCGACCACCAAATATAAATAAACTTGACAACTTGACGTATCTTTTAACTGGTAATACACGGAACACAAAAAACAACAAAGTTGAGTGTTTCGAGAGCTATATTTTAGGATAGCGATGGAACTTGCTAAGTCGGATTATCAATATTTCTTTTTTGGTACAACTTTTTCCATTTCAAGTTTTGGTAATACGTTAAATTGTAGACAACATAAAAGTAATAGTGATGCCAAATCGATAATGTGAGAGGCTGCTTGACGCTATATATTTTTTTGTACAGAAATTGTGCAAAATGTAAGATGGCAACTTAATTTTTATGTAGGTAGGTACTCAATAAAATTTAATGATATCAGTTTCAATTTTGACATTTGTAAATTGGAACCTTGTGTTCTGTACAATTTTCAACAGTAAAGCGGGCCACAGACTTCGTGATTTTTCATCGGTTGTCGGTCATCGTGCCGACCGTTCGTGCCGCCTGATGAGCCCACAGACTACGTGCGAAGTAGCAGTCCGGTTCTAGAAATTACAATGAACAGGACACAATTATTGGCAGTGGCGGCGGCACTTGCAGTTGGCAATAAAATTAAACACAAAAAAGACGATCGGTTTTGTGCAAAGAGAGGCTGTTGAAAAGAAGCAGTTTTTCACATATAAATTTGTTAAATGAGCTGAGATTTGAATCAGGAAATTGGTATAATTATTGCTCGCAACGACGGACGTTACTGATCTTAAAACGGACGAGATGGAACGAAATCCCCACACACATCGGTTTAGCACGATGACCGACATACCGAACCGACGAAAATCAAGCTCTGCCAGAAATTCGTCGTGTCGGTTCATCGTGACAGTTTTCACCCCACACACTTCGGTTTTTGGCACGAACGGTCGGCACGTTGACCGACAACCGATGAAAAATCACGAAGTCTGTGGCCCGCTTAAGATCATAAGTGCTCAACTCTTGTCGGCAAGATTTTTATTTTGTATGAGCACTGGTTGCTTGGCAATTAAACGAGATCAAATTGACGAAAAGACCAGAGCGCAGAGCGCGAGGGTTCTTTTCCCAAGAATTTGATCGAGTTTAATTACCTTTTAGCAATCAATGCAAATACAAAATAAAAATCTTGCCTGACAAGAGTTGAGAACGAATGATCTTCGGTTGGAGAATTAACTGAATGAAGCGTTAATTTACTTTTGTCAAAATGACATTTGATTTTTTAAAATATTAATCAATACCTACTAAAACAATGAGGTAGCGGCAAGAAAAGTAGCATACATTCTTTTCAGTTAAAGAAATATGTGATTGGTGCATGTGACACTGTTCTTAATGTCTCATTGGTCTACAATACTATGAAGTTAATTATCAACAGTAAGATCATAAGTGCTCAACTCTTGTCGGCAAGATTTTTATTTTGTATGAGCACTGGTTGCTTGGCAATTAAACGAGATCAAATTGACGAAAAGACCCGAGCGCAGAGCGCGAGGGTTCTTTTCCCAAGAATTTGATCGAGTTTAATTACCTTTTAGCAATCAATGCAAATACAAAATAAAAATCTTGCCTGACAAGAGTTGAGAACGAATGATCTTCGGTTGGAGAATTAACTGAATGAAGTGTTAATTTACTTTTGTCAAAATGACATTTGATTTTTTAAAATATTTATCAATACTGTCAATACCTACTAAAACAATGAGGTAGCGGCAAGAAAAGTAGCATACATTCTTTTCAGTTAAAGAAATTTGTGATTGGTGCATGTGACACTGTTCTTAATGTCTCATTGGTCTACAATACTATGAAGTTAATTATCATTACAAGAAAATGTATACGGGTGTCTCACGGTGACCGTCGGTTAGAAGTATATCAAGAACGGTGAAAGCTAGAAATTTGAAATTTTGCACATGCAACATGCCGTATTTAATCTATTAAATAAAAATATTTTTAAAATGGCAGCACTTCCGGAAATACCGGAAATGAGCATCAACATCTTTATTTTAAATACAAACTGGGCAATTTTTTTTCACATTCTGATGTGTCATAAAATGTTTAGTAAGTATGCTTAAAATAATCGGCGTATCAATTTCCATTGTTGAGAAAAAAATTTTTTTTCACTGAAAAATTTGAAAATCTTGTTTAGAAAAAAAAATTGAAAGTCGAAAGAGGTAAAAGTTAGGGAAATGGGATTTTAGGTTCTCAATGTCAAAAGATTGAGACACTATTGTCTGTAACAGATAATAAAAAATTTCCCGCGGTTACTGATCTATTTGACGTTAATTCCAGACTTAAGAAAAACTTTAAAAAGTCTCTTTTTTCAAATGGAATGCCTATTTAATTATCAGCCCATTCGATGCAGAAATAAATTTCCTTTAAATTGATATACCATGTTCCTATACCTAAAATCAATGATTACAGAGTTATTTACATTTTTCTATTTAAATTTATAATTACATACTTTACAAAACATGGTTGGCTTTGAAAATTTTCAAAAAAATGTTTATTCAATTGTTTCTTATTGTTCTTATGTTTTCATTTTTATTTGACAGTTGTCAGTTAGCTATCAGTTTGAAACTTTACGCTACATTTACGTTTGTTATTTTATTAGTGTTATCTGTTTGAATTTTGATTTTTGCGCTTGATATTTGTTTTTAATTGGGCAATATGGAATACACAAATGCTGATATTCTAAATTTGTTTTACATTCATGGCGAGTCTGCTCGTATTATTTTCGGACCTGCAGAACCTTTAACCATTGAATAAAGAATCACTCAACACTTTAATGAAAGATATCCGCATTTACCTACAATGACAGAAAAAGAATCAGGATAGAATTTTCTAAATTTGGGCGAAGTAATTGCACTACGAAATTTGGCAAAGCCAATTGTCTCCAATGACGCTGCAGAAAATAATGTATTGGGATATTTTAATGTTTTCCCTGAAAGTTCTGTTCGTTCGGCGGAGAGAGACCTTGGATACTAAAGAAGTTCCATAGATAGAATTTTAAATAATCATAATAAAAGCATAAGAAACAATTGCATAAAAATTTTTTGGAAATTTTCAAAGCCAACCTTGTTTTGTAAAGTATATAATTATAAATTGCATCGAATGGGCTGATAATTAAATAGGCATTCCATTTGAAAAAAGAGACTTTTTAAAGTTTTTCTTAAGTCTGGAAATAACGTCAAATAGATACGTAACCGGGGGCAATTTTTTATTATCCGTTACAGGCAATTGTGTCTCAATCTTTTGACATTGAGAACCTAAAATCCCATTTCCCTAACTTTTACCACTTTCGACTTTCAATTTTATTTCCTAAACAAGATTTTCAAATTTTTCAGTGAAAAAAAAATTTTTTCTCAACAATCGAAATTGATACGCCGATTAGTTTAAGCATACTTACTAATCATTTTATGACACATCAGAATGTGAAAAAAAATTGCCTGGTTTGTATTTAAAATAAAGATGTTGATGCTCACTTCCGGTATTTCCGGAAGTGCTGCCATTTGGAAAATATTTTTATTTAATAGATTAAACACGGCATGTCGCATGTGCAAAATTTCAAATTTCTAGCTTTTACCGTTCTTGATATACTTCTAACCGACGGTCACCGTGAGACACCCTGTAGTGTTAAACGGTCTTTAAATATCTTGCACCTATTCCTCATATTGAAATAATTTACAAATATTATGCTAATTTGATTTAGTCGATCGATAGAATCAAACAATATTTACAATAAACAATGTGAAAACTGTATAAGTAAGGAATAATTTTAGAAATCTAAGAATTTGAATAGGAAAATGAGGTCAAGTATACTGTGACCCTACAGAAAGGACCCTAAGGGAGAAAGATCTGATGATTCTATTCTATGGAACACTTTCTTCCAATCCAGCAATCCAAATATGTACTCACATTTTCAGCAAAATGCGGAGGGGAACCAATCTTGTTGAAATATCAATTGATTCTGCAGATAGTTTTGGTCAGTTAATTCTTCAAAGGTCAAGGTTTAACTCTGGTTTCTTTTCAAAAGCGAATAAATCGTTCGCCTTTTGTTTTATTCAAGGATTTCTGGATATTCCTGACCTCCTCCTCGTAATTCACTGCCCTCCTTCCCGCCTGCACTCTCAATTTTTCCACTTTCGCCTCTTCCCCCACAATGTACCCCGGTGTCTCCCTGTCCAAACCCAGCGTCCATCTCCAATACTTTTCTTGCACCTTTTCCAAACTCTCCCACTCCTTCCACCCCCATATCTCCGCCCCGTATCCCATCACGCTCCTCACCAACTTACCAAATAACCATCTCCTCTTTTCCATGTCCTTCCCGAACACTCTTTCCCCTATCCCCCACACACTCTCCACTACCCTATTTCCTCTCTTGGCCAGTTCCCTTATGTGTCCCTCGTCCTTATTATCATATCTGACTACATATCCCAAATACTTCCATTCCTTTACACTTTCTAGCTCCTCCTCCCCCCACCACCACTTTGACTTCCCTCCCCTCCCTCTTCTCTTCTGGAATACCATTATCTTCGTCTTGGCCCCGTTTACCCCTAAGTCTTTTTTCCCCAAGTACCCCTTCATCACACCCATTGCCCCCCTCATTTCGTTCTCACTGTCTGCTACCACCACTACATCATCCGCGTACGCGAGCGCCCACACTTTCACTCTCCCTATCACCACCCCTCCTCTTTGGTGTCTCCGCAACTCCTCCTCCAAATCCCCTATTATGTATAGCGCGAATAAACTCGAGCTCAACCGGCATCCCTGCCTCGGGCCTTTTGTCGTCCAGAACCTTCTTCCTTCCTCTCCCCTCTCTCCGGTCACACACCTTGTTTCCTCGTACAATTCCTCAATCGCCATCACCAGCTCTTCTCCTATCTCATATCTCCTCAACATTCCCCACATTTTCTCCCTGTTTACATGATCAAAGGCTGCTTTTATATCCATAAACAGCCCATACATCTTCCCCCCTCTTCTCTCCATCGCCTTATTTACCAACTGCTTCAGCACATAAATATTATTCACCGCCCTCCTTGAGACGTAATATCATATGATATAAGTCAGCTAATGCGTTCCAGAAATGAGAAAAGTGACGCATTGGAAAGGTCGTCATTTTGTTATACCTTAATCGATTGTTTTCAAATTTGGGATTTGAATTCCCATTGTTAAGAGCTTTCCAACGATGTGTCACATGACCCCCTTTTCATTTAATTTTTTTTACAAAATAGCGCGTGTGCACCATGTTGCTTTTTTGGTAAAAAAATGTTGTGCTAAGATGTGCCCAACAAAAAATTAAAATCGACGTATTTCAGGATTTTTATCTGAAATAAATTGTTTGCAATATAATGAATTTGTTCGATAATTTAGCCGCTCACTGTATAATAGTTAGCTAACGTAATGGGCAAAGCATTAACATTTACTAAATTCCATTATTTTTTAACAAGCTTAACCGTGTACGTATAATACTTATTAATAATATGAATGCAGAATTGAGAAGGGTTTTCAAAGGTAATTCATACTTACATGAATGCAGAAGTTTCGAAAACATTTAATAATGCTTGTCATCATGACTACTTATATCCTTTTTACCATACAAATTTCCGAAAATGGCCACGTTTACTAATCTCTGGGCTCTGGAAAGCCTGATCATCCCGCCTGTCATCAGATGTGCTGAGTTCTTTTCCTTTTCCTTTGGCGAAACAATGACAATGGCAATGAACAAGCACAAATGTCTGTCAGGCAGGTTGTCACCGTAAGTAATTCGTGGTAAAGTACTTTGAAAGATTATAAGCCAACATCCTACCTTATTTAATAAATTAGTTAGATCTTAACATAATGTAATGATGGTCATGGTAATGACACATAGTGTGAAACCGCGCTTGGTTATATTTTGCTTGTTTTTATTATTACAATTAATTAATTAATGGATAATTTTATGAAAGGGTTATATTATCCTGTTTTAAGCATCTGAGTTAAAATGTTACGCGGTAAGTTGTATTATAAAATATAAATTTATAGAGCTCGCGTGTAATGTGGAATAATTCGTTGTAAGCATCATTTAGACCAATTTTTGTTACTATTTACGTATTATGATACTACATAATTTCTTTTAACTTTAGCACTAAAATCTATGCAAGCTTATAGGTATGTACCTATAATGTACATATCCCTCACTCCAAATATACACAGTTTTTGTCTACATATCACAATGGAAGCATGTAAAGAACAGAAAACGAGGTCGAGAATAAAAATATGTCTAAAATGCATACAAGGTAGAAAAGCTATATTTTATACTGCCTGCAGTTTATGGCTGTAAACGTGATGTGTTATCAGCCAGAAAACTTTCAAGCTTACCGCAACCGACTTTTTGTAATAATGTATGTAAAACGCGACTCTCTGCTGAAGTATCGTTTAAACCGCAAACTTCGATCTAAATTCCATAATAATTATTACTTTGCACGCGCTTATATATTTTTCATATAAAAACTTTATCTTTAAGGGAAGAGGTTTATTTATATCTGTAACGTTCAAAATTTTAGTCAAGTATCTTTTCTAAAGGACAAGCTAAATTTTAATGCAGAAAATTTGTCGGTGTGCAAAAACTTTTAAAAGTCCATTTCTCATAATGCTCTCGTGCCTTAATATTTATTTATTTCTTCATTCGTGAATTTTACTGAAATACCAGTTTTAGTTTGGAGGAAAAAAAGTGAGATAGTCCTGTTGAAATATTCTGTTATCGACTTTGAAAACTGGTAACTGGAACAAGCAAAATGTTATCCTTTTAGAATAAAAGTGGAGATGTTCAGTCCTGTTCGGTAAATAGACAGTACCTATATAGGTTTATAATATTAGAGTAAACTGTAAACCTTTAATAACTTTCTTTTTCCCCCATGTTATTTTCCATATGAATGTTTTATATAGATTCTGAGAAACGAAAGACAAATCTCAAACAAACCCACCGTGAGATTGAATTCTGGGGTCATTTTCACACTTCACTCATAATTTTCCATCCAGTGGCTCCAGAGTAATCTATAAAACATTCTTATGGAAAATAACATGGGGGAAAAAGAGAGTTAATAATGGTTAGACTTTTGCATAGGTTAGTTAAGGGTAAAATATACGCCGTCTGCTAAACCCTTGTTGTAACCCTTTGTGAGATGTAAATTATTCACTACATATCACTTTAAAATGAGCCACCGTGATGACGTAAAATTTGCTGTTTAGGAGAGGGAAATATCAACCATTGACAACCGCCCCCTATTCCACCACCCCGTGGTAAAAATTTTAAGTGCGAATTGTAGTCAAAAGATCCCGTATCCGAAAATTGTTGTACTTCTAAGTATAAAGTGAAGCAATCAGAAGTTCACTATGGTCATTATTGGCACTAGGTACGTGTTTGGTATTTGATTCTAAAATTGTTTTTAATTTATTGTCGGTTACATTATGTTGGTTGGATCTTACCTTCGCCTTATATTTCATAGGGTTTCTAACGAAAATCGACGGAATAAGACACAAAACCTCCCCCTTGATTTAGGTTTTGTGCCTTATACTCTTAAATACTAACACCTTAAAATTGTAACGCTTACGCTAACTAAAGACCGTCTCACAGGCGTTGTAAGGAAAAAAAGGTTTTTTTGTGTTAAATCATAAAGTTTTTACACAGAATGATCAACCCTAGAACTATACAAATAAGCCTATAAATTGTTTATTTTTAACATTTTTTTTTAGAAAATTTGAAACAGAACTTCGGCCTTTTGTTTTTTGTCGTATTTACATGTGAAAGGGTTTATCAATAAAATGGACCTATAATATCACAAAAAACATTTATTTTTATCTTAATTATATCTGATAAAAATAAATGTTTTTTGAATGTTTTATATAGATTCTGATAAAACGAAAGACAAATCTTAATTATATCTGATTACATAAAATTAAACACAAAAAAAGCCATACCAAAAGAAAAAAAACTTTTATTTCCATTTTTTTTCATCATCGTCAGATTTATCGCTATTATCAACATCGATCTCCTCAAAAAAAATTAGAAGAGTCTTCATAATTTGGGTCTTCATATCATTCTCGTTTTGAGCAACTTGGTGCTTGATTCATTGCCCACAAGTAACGAAAAAAGTTACGTATAGACTAACAGGACTTCTGCCAGACGGCATCATCACCTTAGATTAAATTATTCCGCAAAGTGTGCCGTTTTAAGAACCGCCGCATTAACAACTCATGCGTCTCCATTAACGCTGAAATTGCATGGCCAGGTCAAGCTTAGAAGTGGGGAGGTACAGTAAAAACGAAATTTAATGCCGCCTGTGAGACGGTGTGTTAGTACTTAATATACATACAGTGTGACTCATTTAGAATGGAAACACCCATGTAAAATCTGAAGTTATTTACCGATTTTAACCATTTTTTTTTTAAAATGTCAATTAACGAAACGTCTACCTCGGGACAAAATTTTAAATGTTTATTCCAATTTTCAGGGCATACTACGATAACTTTTTCGTGCTCAAAATGGAGAATTCTTATTAGCGATTTGTTTATAAAAAAAATATCTACGCCACTGGATTCAGAATGCTTCCAAATAGCTTTCACCAAAATTTTACAAAAATATATTTATTAATAACAAAGTTATGACAACTTAAAGTTCGAAAACTTTCTACGCTAACAGTTACAAAACAACACCCTGTATCAATAGATGGCCATTGAAATTATGTTAATAATTCTTAAATTAAACTATTTAAACCATCAGTGGAGAAAAAAATATTTAAAGTAACGTAATATTTAATAAAAGTAACGGAATCGCGCGATTGAGTAAATAAAGACCTAACATTTCCATTTAAATCTTAGTTACCATGGAAATTATGTTACTGTTTAACTTAACAGTTATGATAGATTTTTATTAAATATTACGTTACTTTAAATATTTTTTTCTCCACTGATGGTTTAAATAGTTTAATTTAAGAATTATTAACATAATTTCAATGGCCATCTATTGATACAGGGTGTTGTTTTGTAACTGTTAGCGTAGAAAGTTTTCGAACTTTAAGTTGTCATAACTTTGTTATTAATAAATATATTTTTGTAAAATTTTGGTGACAGCTATTTGGAAGCATTCTGAATCCAGTGGCGTAGATATTTTTTTTATAAACAAATCGCTAATAAGAATTCTCCATTTTGAGTACGAAAAAGTTATCGTAGTATGCCCTGAAGATTGGAATAAACCTTTAAAATTTTGTCCCGAGGTAGACGTTTCGTTAATTGACATTTTAAAAAAAAAATGGTTAAAATCGGTAAATAACTTCAGATTTTACATGGGTGTTTCCATTCTAAATGAGTCACACTGTATAATGTGCCTAGCATTTTGCTAAAATTGATGTCAGCTATATCCGGTTCATTTGGGAATATAAATATTTTTTGTTGCTTTGTTCGAAAACAATATTTGAAATTCTTTTAGATTTGTGAAATTTTTCTAAAACTTTTGGCACATAATATTTGTATTCTCTGGTTGGCATCCTTAAAAATTTTACGAAAAAATACCAGTTCAGTTATCGAAAGATCGTCATAACTCCCGCTTCTTGATTCATTTGAGCGATGTCTGAGGCATTATTGTCAAAACCTCTTGTATGTTTAATGGGGATAGACCATTCCACATAATTTGATGCTATCAGGAACGTTTAGATTAATAGCCTCAATCAGGTTTTTCAGCAATCTCGGGAACTTGTGGTCAGTCAGACTTCTTCTCCGTGTTTCTTTATTGGACCAAAACAAGGTATATCTAAGGAATGGCATAAGTGTGTTCCATTCACCGGAAGAAACACAAATGTTATCCCCTATTCCAAACAACGTTCAATGACATTATCACTTACGTGTGAGCCGAGGTTGTCTTTAATAATGCACTTGCAAGACACATTCCTCAAAATTAGGTCCATCAAACCAACCTGACGTTACCCGTCCATATTGTGTACTCTTAGACCCACCTTTAATTAAAGTTCTGCAAAGATGTTCCGCTTTATAGACATAGCATGTAAGTAATTCACCAAGAGCACATACAGAAAACATCACAGAAATACAGGTTTTCGATGACTTCATGTTTCTGTCAGGATACTTCCTTCCTAAATGCCGGGTTATCGGAGAAATTAGTCTCATCCAAATTCAATATATTTTTTGTTGATTTTCTACTGCCGCCGTCGCCCTTTTCAATTTTTTGACACTTAATAACGGATAGTTCTTCTGTGTGTTTTAAGAGAATGTTTTTGTTGTATCATCCCTTGCCAGAGAATTTAGGAACCGTTCGTCCTAATGCGCGATAAGGGTTGTTTAACTAATGTCCATAGCATCTTAAGACCTCAAAGCTCAATTAGAGCAGTGTTCTTTCTTCATCAACACTACGTTTCTTATTGTGTTGACCTGCAACTTAATTCTTCGGGGTATATTGTATATCTCGGCGGCTTTTCCAGTTGACATTTCTCTAGTTCTTATCTTCACTGTGGCTTCTGTCCACACAACGTCTCTTTAAATTTAAATAATTTCGACATTTCTGTGAAACGAAAATGGAAATATTTTAATATGCAACGCAATAGAACAAATACTCCTGTGGGGGAAAAGTCACTCCAAAACGGCTACCAATCAGAGGTGTGACTTTGTTGGCACCTGGTTTGGCGGTTATAGTTATTTAAATTGTTGTTGGTGCCTTAGCGAACAATCTGCAACTATCCTTCAGTACCTAGCAGAAGTTTAGACAGGTCATAAAAATATTAAAATATCTTTTGTGATGCAGGAACACCTTACACCTGTTACATATAGTTACATATCAGTGTGCTGGCACTCTAATAATACTCCCTCGCTGACCCCATGCACGAAAGCCAGAAATGGTTATGCATTACAATGCGACCAAGAGCGGCGTGGACAACATGGAAAGATGGTTACCCATTATTCCACAAAAAGAAAAACTCTTCGTTGGCCACATGCCATGTTTCTCAACATAATAGATGTAGCAGCCCTTGCTTACTATATTATATACTCGGAAAACAACCCTGCAACTACCAGGTCAACATATAGTAGGCGGACTTTCGTTGGTGGTGTAGGTAAGGAATTATCCCTGCCCGCAATTGAAGAGCATTCGAAAGCTCACAGGTTTTTGAGGCACTTTTCAATGAGATGGGAGATTGAAGCCATCTTAGGACATCCAGTTATACTTCCACAATCAGTACAACCAAAGGACGCTTCTGGAAGAGCTAAACATATGGGGAGCTGTTTCATCTGTCGCTCAACAGCTTAATTCCAAAGGAAAAGAAGGAAATCATGCCAAATTTGTAATCAGCCTATTTGCAGCGAGCATTCAGAGCATATAACAAACTGTATATAAATGTTTATACTATAATGTATATATTGTAATAAAAATTAATTTTCACACTATACTTGTTACTTTATATCTAAATTATTTTCTCAAGCTATGCAAATTATAAGTAGGTACGCCGGTATCTACTATATGTGCGTTTGAGGTATAAACTTCTATTTTATTGTAAATGTAAATTGTTTATATATTTCTGTAGTTGTTTTAGTATATAGACGACTTAAAATATACTGATTTAGGATAAATATATGTCTCAAACATATAGCTAAACAAAAACTAAAAAAAAAACGATGTTAAAATCCCGAAGGGTACACGGGTACCTGATTGTGCACATAAGGGTTAAACTGTCAAGTTGTACGTATTTAAATGTAAACGCTTCGCTATCGTACCTATACCTAGTTTAATACCTGTCAGTGATTAATCTATTATATCTACTAAATTCTTTTCAACGATCCAGTTTTATCACATAACGGGTTTAGGATATTGTAGCATTTTCACTTAAATCAATTTAATTTCATTTAGTTAATGGTTTTCGGTGAAAGAGTGAAGTGAATATGTGCTTTTGTGATCATTTCTATCGGTTCGTTACAGAATACAAAAATGTAAGTGATTTGCAGATTTATCATTCCCATTGAAAGAGTAAAAATACGACACTTTTCTGTCAGTTTTTACAGAGGGTTTCTTTTACACGAGTTTTCAAATTTAACACTGCTATCCCAATGAATTGTTTATATTTTATATCGTATTTATTGTAGGAATGTTTGGCGCCCGTATATCGCAAAAGAAATCTTTACGGGTAATTACACTTCAGTAGGGAACGATTGCAAATATTTGTGTAAAGTATCATAAATTTATTGATTATTGTGTGTCACGTAAACAATGTTATTTTCGTCGTTTCTGGCCAAATAACAACTAATACTTTGTAGGCAGAAACAAAGTGAACCATAACTTTGCCCGTTGTTTGTCTTTTATCTTTCATTTTATAGAAACGTATTTTAAAGGCATCCCTAATAAAAAGTGAAACGTTCCAAACTTATATTGCTTAAAAACGATCAATTTCAAATACGGTTTTCAACTGTGCGTTCCATTGCTGTTCCAATGCGAAATTGCCGCCCCCCTCATAAATGATACCATCAAATAAAAAAAATTATTTTAGTCGTGTTTTTAGGTCATAAATCGACATTTCATCGTTTTATGGTAGGTATATTTGGGGAGTAACGTTATATTATGACAATGCAACGTTTAACAAAATATAAAAACTCAACATTCAATTATAGTTTATATTCGTACGTACTGTATATTGTAAATACAAAGAAAGGTAACATTAATTGAAATGAGATTTACATGAATGAAGAAATCGTAAAAATTATACAAGAAGGTCTTGAGTCTTGAACAATAAGTAATTATTAACTATTCTTTTTATACACAAAAATCTATTTTTTCTGATAAATCTTAATTAATCAAGGTCCATATTCTGAAAAACAAATTAAACCTAATATGTACTTACTTCAACGCTATTTTAGCAAAATAAACTTGATTATCTTTGAAAATAACCCTCAATCGGGATAAAGACGATTTCAGTTAGACAAACATCAATAATGGTAGGTATATTTCACTAAACCAACTTCATGTAAACAAATTTATCACCAGATAATCATATTACCAGTGAAATTTTTAACGTGGTGAGTTAAATACCTAAAGTTATTGAACTTAATTTACCCCATTACACAAATCCAATAATCTAAACCTTTAAGAATACGAACAACTACATTTTCGGCCTTATGAGAGTCTTATTGTGAAAAGCATGATAAGCGGTAGTTCGAGACACAGCAAAAGATATATCGACAACATTGACGGGATAAGAACACTTTATATTAATGAGGATACGCCACTCGATCAAGAGAGGGGTCGTGTAGATGACAGTTATTACTTAGTATTGATATTCAAAGTTTAAGGTCAAACATCTATGAAATTAATTCTTTTATTGAAAATGCTCTATTTATTGACGTTAGAACGTTCCTTCTTTGTACATACGAAAAGATGACATAATATGTATATTATATTTATTTCCATGCTTCGTTACAGACTTCCCAATTATAACGCATAATGCAATGCAGAACAAGTGGTATTGTACAGTAAAGTCTACTCGATCTTCTTCGATAAGACGCTATTGTAAACATTTATCGCTATATAAAAAACTAATAAACAAATTTTTTTGTGTACCGAGTACTTCTGTCCCGTTTCTTTTTTGGTTAATCCTTTTTCATTTGGGCAAAAATCCGTGGAAATTCCGAACGAAATTCTCACGTAATGTATTTGCATATGCATGTTACACGCAATAAACGCCAAAATGAGCGTAATTTTCCCAAGTTTGTTCAATTTTAAGGACAATGTGTCACCACTACATCGCAGCAAAGTTCAGCACCACAAAAAACCTAACTCTGGATTTTTTCTCGCAATGCCATTTTTTTGACACCATTTTACTGTATTACACTTTGTTCACCTTCAGCTACCGTACTCATAGGAATAGTTCCAAAATGAGAGGATCAGATCAGATCCATATCTAGACTCCCTTAGAAAACACTCAGTATATCACATCAATACATGCAAAACGGAAAAAAAAAGGTTAATACAAATCTTCCACCCTCAGCACCTATAAAGGCTAATGTTAACAAAATTTCACATTCTCGACCATTAACATTAACCCAAAAAGGTTGGCCAAATGATAGTATATAATCTAATCAATAACAACAAAGGTTTTTTTTATAACGTAACGTATATAAAAATCCATAAAAAAGTCACATTAAATAAGCAGATAATATATGATACGAGTTAGAGTTTGCCTTGTTACACAGTTTCTTTTTTTGTCATTCAAGTAGAGTAAAAGTAAAGCTACTTAAATAGAGAGTGTCAATAAAAATTTTACTGAATGGGAGAGTAAGAAATAAGTATCTTTTTGACACATAATATGTCTTCGTTTATATCGTCAACGTTTTTGATGCTTTTCTATTACCATTATTAGAGGAATATCTCTTTTATTTGAAGTATTTCATGTCGATTTTTCTATAGAAAGAAGAAAAAAAACTATTTGTCAATTTCCTTTCATTAAAGTACGTAGGTAGTGTATTTGTGACCTATAAATCTGTATTAAAAGAGAACTTTCAACCGTCTAATTAAAAGTGTTTTCCCCTCATATTTGACTGGTCTTAAGGTTTTTGGTGTACGTATAATTTTTATTACCGGTAGCGAGAAAAGAAAATTGATGGAAAGCAGTAATCTTTTTTATTCGATGATTAAAATTGTTAACGTTCATTTTGTTTTGTAACTTCTATATTTAATGTGGAACTCATTTAATCTAGTAAATTTTGCTTCATTCAATCTGTGTGATGACAAAGTAATGAGCTTTCACGTTATTCTCGTATTTAAATATTATGCGAGTATGGTTTACAGTTCTGTGTGGTCACAGCAATAATAGGAGTAGAAATACAATCCCCATACTTTGATTAATAACTCATGTATGTATTACATGTATGTGCGTGTAATTTAAAATCATTAAAGGTATGAGAGTAATTGAACGCTAAAGTGGCGTCGCGTTATTATTACCAAAGAGTATCTTTGCTATTACTGGATTTCCATAGAAATTCTTAGGAGTTGTCCATACGCTACTTATTTAGTAGAATTTTATATTATTTACTTTCAAGCTGTATAAAGATCTCCGGTTGTTGTTCAGTGCACGTTACAGAAGGAAATGGCTGATATACAGGGTTTCCATCAATGTCTGACTCTCACTCCCACGTGATTGCAGGTGCTTAGGCAACCAAAGATGTACGATGACAAACCTGATTCATTTCCCCTAGACTGGTTACTAGGCTGTCTAACTTACATCACATTAAGAGTTCTGAAAAGAACCTTTTTAAATGTTTATCTAAGGATTCTAAGGTAATGTAGAGGAAATTCGAAAAGACAGCAAACAGAAGTAACGCACACATGAGAATAAGAAACTAAATATTATACGATTTAGCAATTTTTTTCTTCGACCTACTAACAAGTACCAACCTAGTAAAGCGCAAAATTTCAAATTGATCTCATGAGGATCAGACAAGGGTGAAAACATTGTCAGGTGTCACTTTGAAAACTTACCAGACCTCATATCTTCGTAACGGTAACAGGTAACAGGTAAGGGAAATTTCTCGAAAAGGTTTCTAGAACATTGAGGCGGAACTAATAGTGACTGATATAAAAATTTTCTGCAACTCACCCCTTTAGGGCCCTACCACCCCAAGCCTATTTTTTTAATTACACTACCCCATGTGTAATACATCATTGGAAAGCTCTTTAAAAATGCTATTCATCAGTACTAAACAAAATGTTAAATAATCGATTATTTGCACAAAAAGACCGTCAAGGAGGTCAATACGGCTGCGGCAGCCGTTTGCCAGCTGAACCGAAGCCAAGGCCGCATTGACACTTGACAGCCGAGGCAATTATTACATTTTTCTGTCCATATGGATACTTACCTTGTCAAGTTTTCAAATTTTGACGTTTTTGAAGTAGCGTTTGACAACTAATTTGATTCGAGATAGTTGCTAAGTTACTTTGGCAACTAATCGCGGCTGTACAATTGCGGTTGCCCTTGGCAGCGGCCGTATTAGAGCGAGAGCTGGCTGCAAAATAGCTGGCCTATCGAGTAATAGCATGAAATGATATTTAAAAGCTAGTAGGTACTTATACAGACCATCCATAAAATCTTTTGCTACCTGGCGGAACTTGTGCAGAAATTCGCCATCTCCTCTCTCCTGAATATTTTTTGAATACGAACTGTACCCATCGAGTAACAGCTTCAAATTTATATAGTTAAAACAGAAAAAAAATTTCTGCCTTGTTAAATCTTGTGCTAATATCTTGGCAGCAAACTTTTTTAAATTTTTGTTTGGCACCTTGCTGTACCTATCGAGTAACAGCTTCAAGCTATAACCCAATTAAAGTTTGAACATAATTCTATAAGAAAAAACATTTCTTCCTCGTTAAATCTTGTGCTAATGGCTTGGCAGAAAACTTTCTCTTTCTCAAAGTCTTATGATAGGACTACTAATACAACCTATCATAGAAGTATTTAGGGTTAAACAAAGAATCGTCCAATGAACAATTATAATGATTTCGACAATAGTTATTTTTGTATCTAGTGCGCGAAATGCCACTTTGGTGATCGGCGCCTCGTTAAAAAAATAGTAGAGATCATCAAAGTATTTCGCGCACGATTTGCAAACAAAATTTGTTCTACAAACGTGAAAAAGTTGTCAATTATTTTAACGTTAAAATACAAAACTCTCATAGCACTGTGCGAAGTAAGTATTTCGCGCACGGGGTCGTCATGTCACGCACTGTGTCATGGTAAGCTAGAAAAGTGAAAAAAAGGGTCACTTCGCATATTGTTATCAATGCGCAAACTTTGTCATTTTTTGACGTTTGTAGAAAAAATAATTTTATAATATGAAATATTTAGTAATAGTATACAAGGTGTTTTTTGGGAGCTTTAGTTAGACATTTCTAGGAAAGTTTTATAGATAGGTTGTTGAAAATTTGAATTTAGGGGTTACTCTGAAAACCGAATCGATGCGTAAAATATGTTCAAAATGGCATACAGGAAGTAGCTAGAAACTTCGTTATTTTAAATGGAAACTATTGCATTTTTGATTCTACGTGAAATTTCAGTTCTTTTAATACCCACATGTCAGTATCTACAAGTTATAGTTTTTAAGTTATTTTCACTATGGCAAATTCAGACGGTAATTTTGGAATTCATTACTTGACTATACAGGGTGTTTTTTGGGAGCTTTAGTTAGACGTTTCCAGGAAAGTTTTATAGGTAGATTTTTGAAAATTTGTACTTAGGGGTTACTCAGAAAGCCGAATCGATCTAAAATATTTTCAAAATAGCAGCACTTCTGGAAATACCTGAAATAGCTACTAACTTCGTTATTTTAAATGGGTACCCCTATTTTTTATTGCATTTTTTTATTCTACGTGAAATTTCATAACCTTTGATATAAACATGTCAATATCTACAAGTTATGGTTTTTAAGTTATGTTCATTTATTTAAAAAAAATGGCGGATGCAGACGGTATTTTAAGAATTCATTACTTGAAAACTGTTGTAGCTATGGCAACCGAGTTTTCACCAGCACATACAGGAAGAATAGGGCTTTCTTTTGGTGTACTTAAAAAAAGTTATGTTGCGTACGACGTCACCTATGGGGTTCCAAATTTAAGAAAATTCAAAGACTAAAAACTCAGTTTTTTTAAATGACATGACCATTTTCTTACGATTGCATTAGATAAAGAAGAAAAAACGGCATATTTTGGTATTACATGTTCCTATCCCTATCTTTAATAGTTTCTGACTTATCCTCATTTCATTGCAATGATACCATTTTTTTCGGATTTTTTAGTAGTTGGCCATGACCTTATGGCAAACGAATTTTAAACCAATCAAGTGATATCAGTCCGTCACCTGTTATAGATTTCAAATCAATTTAAAACCTTGTCTTCTTCAACAAATGCTCAAAATGAGCGCCTTCATGTTCCAAACACAAACTCTTTTTCGTAAATGTTCTCGTGTGGAGTATTGTACGACTTGTGATTCAGTATTCAGCATATTCCTGCAGAGGCAGATCTTCTGTTGCAGGAACAATATTGCGTAAAATTTCCAAATAATGTTCTGCATTCAAATTTTCTGTATAAATCAATAAATCAATGAACGTATGTCAAGCATGTGACGCGATTCTGTTCATTTCACCATAAATAACAATTAGATTCCAAAAATCTTAATATGTAAAACCATTGCGAGTCATTTTTTCCGATTATTGGAAACTTATGTCAACCTATAACTGGTGACGGATTAGTATCACTTGATTTGTTCAAAATTCGACTGCCATGGTCCATGTCATGGTCGACTAATACAAAAAATTCGAAAAAAATGGTATCAATGCGATGAAATGAGAATAAGTCAGAAACTATTAAAGATAGGGATAGGAACATGTAATACCAAAATATGCCCATTTTGATTCTCTATCAAATGCAATAGTAAGAAAATGGTCACTTCATTTAAAAAATCTGAGTTTTCAGTCTTGGCATTTTCCTAAATTTGGAACCCCATTGGTGACGTCGTACGCAACATAACTTTTTTTAAGTACACCAAAAGAAAGCCCTATTCTTCCTCTATGCGCTGGTGAGAACTGTTGCCATAGCTACAACGGTTTTCAAGTAATGAATTCTTAAAGGACCGTCTGCATCCGCCATTTTTTTAAATAAATGAAAATAACTTAAAAACAATAACTTGTAGATATTGACATGTTTATATCAAAGGTTATGAAATTTCACGTAGAATCCAAAAATGCAATAAAAAATAAGGGTTGCCATTTAAAATAACGAAGTTAGTAGCTATTTCCGGGATTTCCGGAAGTGCTGCCATTTTGAAAATATTTTAGATCGATTCGGCTTTCTGAGTAACCCCTAAGTACAAATTTTCAGAAACCTACCTATAAAACTTTCCCAGAAACGTCTAACTAAAGCTCCCAAAAAAACACCCTGTATAGGATCAGTTTACGGCCGCATTTTCGTATCATTTGGTATTGCTTTAGCATCATATGGACAGAATATAGTTAAACTAAAGTTGCTGAAACTTTTTTTGCTTTTCTAGAAATTTTACTGACCTGTTAGAGCCTCGAAGATATGAGGGCTGGCAAGTTTTCAATTTTACACCTGGTGTAATTATAAACAGCACGTTCTTGAGTCCGGCACCCGATGAACCCGATTCTCTACGCTGATATACAGGACGTTGTTGAGCCCAATTTTATACAAAATATATTTTCTCTACGCGTTACTAGCTGCTGCAAGGTTGCCTATAAAACTCGCTTGTTAGCATCTTTGAAGGTATAAACAAATTCTTATTTCGTTTAAAAAAATCTTTTGGGGAAAACCGCATGAGACATTTTTAATAGTAATTAAATATTTATTTAAGTTATTGTTTACCCTATTGATAGCATAATTGTTCTCGATGAGAGGTAAACACTAAACCTTCCCCATGTACTTTTTTATTATGATGTAAAACGATGAAAGTTGGACAATGAGGTTGAAAATTGAACGTTACTGCTTTACATTCATAACTAACGACATGTTTCGATAATACTAGAGATTATCATCTTCAGGTACTACAAGTAAATAAGATTAAATAAGTAACGCAAAGTAGACTTAAACTCTATAAAACTTACATTATTAGGTTAAAGTTGGAGACTTAAAATTATTAAATTATATACCATTGTGAAGGAGCACGTCTAGGCCCAAATCACAAATGATGAAAGCAATCAAGTAAATTTAAATAACCAAAACTAATGACCCATGCTGAAAGAAATAGGCTTTCATCATTTGTGATTTGGGCCTAGACTTCACAATGGTATATAATTTAATAACTATAAGTCACCAACTTTCATCGTTTCACATCATAATAAAAAAGTACATGGGGAAGGTTTAGTGTTTACCTCTCGTCGAGTCTCGTATGACCCCATTTTGAGCAATCCCAGCATCCACATGGACCAAACGTATAAGCATATTGTTCTTTCTTAATTTTGCAGTGCCTAACTGTCATGTTTGCGTATCATTTATCCATTTTTTTAAATAACCAACTTATAATAATCAACTTGGTACAACACCAAAGAAGAAATATTACAACCCACTGTGTTATACAAATTGTAAGGTCCGTACAACGTTGTCACGTATTGGACAGCGTTTTGTAATCCAAAATGGCATTCTCGTAAATAGCTGTTTTTGGGATGAAACTTTCTTCTATTTGGTTTTGGTTCTTTTTCCCATATATACATAGAAGACAAGTGGAGGGCTATTAGATGAGCTACAAATACTCTGATTCAACAAGTCTAGAAATACCTTAAATCACTATTAAATGTGTGGTTAGTACTATTTAATGTCTTTAGAAATTTTGTAATTGATGGATCTCTTGCAATATTGAAGAAAAGCAGCTGAAATAATGACAGGGTCAGTGTCAGTGAATGTCCAACTAAAGCTAATATTTGTGTATATTGATACGATAATATCAACTACATGATCAGTTTTATTCATTAATATTATTATTATCTTGTGACGCATCATGGAAACGCCATTCTTAAGTGTATAGAAAATAAATATCAGCTATTATCGTCTTTGCGGCGTCACGTGGCAATTCCCTATTTTTTCAGAAGTTTGATATTGTGATAAAATAATTTTACTAATATTATTAGGTCCACTTTAAAGGTCTGATATATTGTTTTAACACAGTTTAAACCCTTCGGAAAGAAAAATTACCCTTAAAAATAAGGTCATGTTAATTAGAGACTCTTGTTACATTAATTATTTATTATCCTTTCCCAGTTTTAGCATGAAAATTGTATATCTATTATCCAAGCTCGTACAGCGCGAATTAATATTTACCCAATGAAAACACATAACAAATTGAAGTATGTGAATTTGACAGATGAATTAAATTACATTTAATATAAAGCTTTGTTGAATAAATTCAGTAACGAGAAATAGTAACCTTATACAATAAATATGGTAATTTTTTTGCAATGTCAGCTACAGACAAAATTCGAATTCTCTACCAGGGATCATTAATAAAGCATTTCTTTTTAATATACATCTTTCGGCGGTAATATGGCAACTTTAATTTAAATTTGTTGAACTGAACACAATTAAAACGGCATAGGAAGCCGGAAATAAATTTACAATTTTTTTTTACTCAAGTATTAACGATATGCAATTAAATTAACAGGACGTAAAATTTAGTGGTGCTAGAATAATAAATTTAAATTGTTGGGGTTGTTTTCAGGTCCATTATTACAGTTCGTTTCACAAATGTGGGTAAAAAGAAATATTTTTTGTTTAACTACACGGTACGATTATTACTAAATAATCAGTTATTTCCATGCGTGATTTAATTACTTTTTGTACTAATTCTAATGAGTGCTTAATCAATCTACTGTAATTCGATTTGTGATCCTTAAAGTTAGTCCTAAGACAATAAAAAGTATATCTTCAAATTATATCTTCTTAAACTTTTATCCAATTTTTTGTCCTAATATCTTCGTTCAAGCAAACAAAGGATGGGGGAGATAAATGTTTCCGGGATTTCTTTGACACCGCTCCTTTACTAATCTTTTCCTTATTTATTCAGACAAAAGTCCGACGTTTAAAATTTCTAAACTAGGACAATACTTTTCTGAATGAATTGTTTATAGATGGATTGCTTCAACATTTAAGCAGCTATAATACGTTTAATTACTCAAAATGTACTCATTAGTAGTAAGGTAGTGGAGGAATATAACACATACAATCAAATTATTCGCTTTATCTTCAGATTTAAGCTGTGGGAGTTCGATAATACACCGCATAGTACCTACTTATCTTAAGAATATATATGTAGGTATATCAAAGCAGTATACATATAGAATCCCCAGATCGACAGAATCAGGATTTCGCAAAATAGAAGGCGAGATTAACATGAAAGTCACTTAACCAGTAAAAAAGGGTTATATCACAAAAAGAATTTAATTTTTCGAATGCGTAACCGTTAAACAGTTACACACAGAGTGTCACTCTTCCTCACTAACGCGAAACACAAAAAATTCTTTTTTTTTATCACTCCTCTCGGAAATGGTTTCATTTACATCACATAAGTTCTGCAGCTTGTCAAAGTAAAACAAAGCCCCTTCAAAACGGCATTAGCAAAGTTGTAGGGAATTTTTTTAGCATAAAATTTGTTTATTTTATTCTGAAAACTGAAGTGTGTTAATTAATGTATTTTCACGCGGCAATGCCATTGAAAAGTTAAAGATAATTTCCAGAGGTGTTGTAATTGGAAGCGTTCGTAGATTTAACTTCATCTGCAATTGTCTGTCGACGGATGTCACAGAACATCCCGAACTTTTCTCTATAAGGCCGTTACCCTAAAAATTGTTAAGGAAAACCGTGACAATAGTGGACGGCAAGAACCAATTGAAAGTGCGTTAGGTATACGTAACGCTATACACGTTCTGCCAATATTTTAATACTGTAATATCTCGATGTAAAAAAACTAGGGCGACGAAGTGATAGTCAAAGTAAATAATCTAGCTATTATGTATAGTATCCACACATTATGTATAATAACTAGCGAATTTGGTTAAAGTGGTTAATTAGGCTTTATTTATCATTTTATCCAGCCATTATAAATACTATCTAACTGAGTTTGGTCAAAGTGATTAATGAAGCTTTATTAATTACGTTATCCAGCCATTATACATATTATCTTTATGCAACACTCCGTTAATCAATTTACCTTCTTGGTTATGTATAAAAAACTATTCGATTGGGGAGAACTAAGTCATAATCTTGTTATTAGCTTAATAAACTCATACAAAAAATGTGAATGTAAACCACTGAAGAATATTCAAAACGAAGAATTCACTTTATGAACAAATGTATGTATTGAAAAAGAAATGTCTGCAAGTCAGTCTTTTGTATTTTAAAGTAATCGGAAAAGTAAAAAACATGTCCTCGCTTCTAAGGGAGACTTTTGTGACACTTTGAGTTACACAAGACGTTGCGTTTATTACACTTGCATCGATTGGAAGTGCAATGCAGTGTTGGAATCCCTGCTCACCTAGATGAGATCTTTTCTTGCACATTCCCGCATTGATAGATGTTCGTCTGGAACTTCGCTTCCTGAAATGAATTTCTCCTTGCAATGAGTAAATTAATTTTTTTCGTAGTTAGCAACAAGATATTTCACTAATGACAGAGCCAACATCTTATCTGCCTGTTTTTTCAGAGCTTTTGCTTTTTTTTCTTTGATGGCCTGTACTTTTTTTGATATCAAAATAACTTCTTCTAACATGATGTCCAAACTTGAGTATCTTCTTCAGTGTGGGCAGATTTATCAGCTTGGCTCTCGTATTTAACTTGGTTACCATCAACTTCAACTTCGTCATTTTTGTCGCTTTCATTCAATACCGTCTCTAGATCTTTTTCTGTATTAATGTTATTCAGTGCATCTAGAGGAAGGTTTATTCCTATTTTATCTTTGCGGCCAAACATTGCTTCGTAAGGGGTTCCGAGTGAATGCTCTGTTTTTCATAAACTGGACGAAGCGTAGTGCTTCAGACTATTTTGTAGTATTGTTGGATTCTAACCAAGTACAAAGCATTTTTTCAACATCTTGGTTGGCCCTTTCAACGGACGCCTGTGACTAAGAATGTCCGGACTTATACAATTTTTAGTTCAGGCCACATTGCACAAACTTTAAGGGGGGAGTCACGTGATTTCTCCACCTACCTGACCAGAACAGCGCGTGAGAATTATTACTTTGACTAACCCATGTTAGCTGTTATTCATGATGTCTAGTCAAAGTGATTAATATTTGAAAATATATAGGCAAACTGTACTAGCCAATATAAATAATCACTGGTTAGAGTAATTAATTAATCACTTTAGCTAGCGAATTTAGTTATTATACATAATGTCTGGATATGATACATAATAACTGATTATTTACTTTGGCTGTGACATATATATGAATAGGTAAATGATTCACAAGAATTAGCACAGTTGTAAATATAATAACTTTCTACAAAAACTACACGCGAATTAATTCACTGTAAGAGTGTTCCATCATAAACATTCAAATATACGATCACGGATATCGATTCTACACATATCAGTTCCTAATTTCAGCGATACAATTTTGTCGCATTCCCTTAATTTTCCTGTAAAAATATAATCAAATCAATCAACAACTCATATATGCATTTCATGCGTGTAGAACAGCGAAATGGAATAAATTCGTTATTTCAATCATTGTGGATATTTATAAAAAATTTCGGAACACGTCAATTTTAAATTTTAAAATGACATCCTATTGCGTAAAAATTTTATTCCTACATTTAACACCCGTAGAGTGAGCCCCTACATTTTTAAATGGAAACTACTTTATTAATGCTACAAAGATTGCACCGCTTTAATGTACAAGTAGGGGCTTTGTGATACATCGTTTAAAAGGTCTCTTCATTGTCTATTCAAAAGTTTTTATTGTTTTCAAATCTAATGCAAAAATTAACATAAAAAAATAAAATCATCTAATTGACGAAACTTAATAAGTAGTATCATTAAGTTCTAGATAATGTAAAAAATAAAATAAAAACATTAAACCTTGAAAAGGTTAATATTCGGGCGGAAATTATTGGAGACTATATCATTTTTCCCATTTTCGTTAACAACATTTTGAATGGAAATAGTTATTTAGCAATGCGCCAAAATAATCCTAACTTCCTAACTTTGGCCAATTTATACTCTATAAATGCAGCAAGATGGAGCGCTGCCACATTACCTAAGCTGTAGTTCCTCGACCTAATATTTCCAAATCGGTGCATAGGTAGGCGATGTGCGATAGAATAGTGAGCACGATCACCTGATATTACGATGGAGGACTTCTTTTATGAGGATATGTGAAAAGTATGGTATACAAAACTACACCACCGGATTTAGCTAATTTCAGAAGAAGAATAACGCTTGCGATTAGGTCGGTCACACATACGTTAGAAGCTTTATTTAACATTAGAATGTTGTCAAGACGACCGAGGCGAGCATTTTACATTAAGTTTCATGTTCTTTTTTTTACCATTACATTAGAGATTACATTATAACGAATTTCACCAGTTAAATGATTTCATTTCTTCAAATGTTAATTTTTCCATTAAATGAAAAAAAGTTGAGTAGATAACGAAGAGACTTTTGAAATGATGTATCACAAGCCCGTACTTACCATTTAAACATTTTGGGGTTGCAAGCATCATTCTAAGGATGTTAAATTTAGGGGTGAAATTTTTACGCAATAGGATGAAATTTTAAAATCTAAAATCGACGTGTATTGAGATTTTTTATAAATATGCACAATTATTAAAATAACGAATTTGGCTGTTCCACATCCACACTTGAGGGTATTTAAGTAAAAATTAAGGGTATTTTGACGAAAATATTCAAAAATTTTGATGGATATCGATTCCACACATATCAGTCCTTAGTTAAAGTAAATTAGATTTTTGACATTCCTTTCATTTTCTTGCAAAAAGAAATAGTCAAAATCTCATATCATACAGACCAATTACTCTATTACCTATTCTATCTAAAGTACTGGAGAAACTAATATTGCTAAGAATGATACCTATAATTGAAGAAAAAGGGCTAATTCCACAACATCAGTTCGGGTTCAGGCAGCAGCATTCCACCATAGAACAGGTGCATAGGGTGGTTGACGCTATAGAACAGGATTTCGAAGAAAATAGGTACTGTGTTGGCGTTTTTCTAGATGTCAGTCAAGCATTTGACAGAGTTTGGCATCCCGGTCTACTCTACAAAATTAAACAATCCTTGCCCCACCAATTTTACCATCTTATTAAATCCTACTTAAGTGAAAGATACTATCAGGTCAAACATGCAGAAAGCCTGTCTAACCTCCATATTATTAAAGCTGGAGTCCCTCAGGGCAGCGTCATGGGACCTGTGCTGTATTTAATCTTCACAGCTGACCTCCCTCAACAAGAACAAGTTGCTACTGCCATGTATGCGGATGATACTGCTCTATTAGTATCTCACACCGATCCTGTACAAGCTTCGGCTATACTTCAAAGCTACCTCAACAATTTGCAGGAATGGTTACACAAATGGCGCATAAAAATAAATGCAACAAAATCGACAGCCATAACCTTTACGACCAAACATGGTACCACGCCTCCGCTCTACCTTAATGGCGCTCAAATACCAACCAAGGACGAAGTAAAATATCTTGGCATACATTTGGATAAGCGGCTCACATGGAAAGTTCACATCACTAAAAAGAGAAAACAACTAGATCTCAAAATGAAAAAATGAACTGGTTACTAGGACGAAGATCTAAATTATCATTAAACAACAAAGTGTTAGTGTATAAAACAGTGATAATTCCAGTGTGGGCTTACGGGATTCAACTGTGGGGCTGCTCAAAACCCTCAAATATTGCAATCTTGCAGAGATTTCAAAATAAAACTCTGCGCACTATAACAAATGCGGAATGGTTCATCTCAAACCTTACTCTGCACAACGACCTAAAGATAGCATGGATTAAAGATGAAATAGACAGATGTAAAACTAAATATGTGAACAGAATTCATTCTCACCCAAATGTGCTAGTACTTAACCTATTAGATAATACAAATGTAATTAGAAGATTAAATAGATGTAAGATTTTGGACTAAGCTAACTAGTATTAAGCAGCACGCGGGGCCTGCCGCTGGGCGGTTTCCCCCTTCATGTCATATATGATCTTTGATTACATTTGCTTGTTAGCTCCTAGGCTAGTTGTAAATCTGCAAAAATTAAATTTAAAAAAAAAAAAAAAAAATCTCATATACATATAACACATAAATATGTAAATTCTTTTTGACGTTCTTTATTCAATAACAATCTTTTTTATAGGTTTTTGAATTGAAACGCCTTTAAAACATAATATATTTTGACCTCGTTTGATGCCTCCGTCAATAAAACAATACGAACAAGACGTATAATTTAGAAAATGAAATTGAAATATGAAAATTGGCAATTTACTTTAAAATTTTGTAAAATTACATTTTGGGGAAGTTTTCCAAATCTTTGTTGTTTTTATTTATTTTTTTTATTCTTTGTTCAACATTTATTAATAATAATAATTGTCCATAATCGTGTGTAGATAATATTATGCAAAAACAATTAATATCATCCAATCAAAAAATTTCTAATGAAAGGAAATTTTGAAATTCATTGTATTCCCACCCCTTACATATACAAGGCAGTTTATCTTTCAAACATCTTAAAAAATTTAACATAAAACCTGTAAACATTGCAACATGATAGGTATATTGAACGAAACATCTGCTCAGCCTTTAAAGTATCAACATAAATAATTAAACCAAAATTTTAGATATCGAAAGCAATTACAAAAAACGTTTCATTTTAATGTTTACGTCAAAATGAATAATAAAATAGCCTGTAACAACAAGAAAGATTTGGAAGACTTGCCCAAAATTTACAGTACTATTTTTCATATTTCAATTTCATTTTCAGCGGAGGTCGAAATATTATATGTATGTTTTAAATAAAAGGTGTTTCAATTGAAGAAAAAACCAATAAATAAGATTAGTCCAAAAGTATGTATGTTTTGACACAAACATTCAAAAATATTATTACTGATACCCATTCAACAGATATCATCCCATAATTAAGGCAAACAAAATTTTGTCACATATTACCCATTTTCTTGTGCAAATAAATCAAAGTTCAAGTTCCCATATAATAGGTGTTTTCTTTTTGCACGTTGTGGTAGACCTAAGTCAGCTCTGTCAATAACACATCATTCGTTTTATAAAAATAATTTGGCTCAGTTCTTAATAACCCTATTCGTTTTAAAAGCTTTATTTAAGTTTTATATTAACCTGAGGCAGAAATGTCTACATGACGCAAGGCACTTTAATCACGTGATGATTGCAACTTTACCTAACCCTGTGCCGATGCAAAATGAAAACAACTATTGAATAATATAATTGAATAGTCATTATTATCACGGGCATCGACTTTACACATATCTGCTCTTAGCGGTAGCCAACAAAATTTTGACACATACCTACCCTTCATTTTCTTGTAAGAAAATAACATAGTTCGACCCTTCAGCAGTTTAAGTAAAAGTTGATGAAATAGTCATTCATCCTCTACTTTATTTTGATGTTTAAAGTGTGCTTGAACTTTGTCAGGAACTTCACTCATAAATTTTGGGCCAACCATCTTTTGGTTTTTAGCAATTGTAAAGTTGAACCATTTTTAGTTGCTACTTTAAATTCTTTTCGCTTTTGATATGTAATACTGAATATATTCAGGTGCCATATTAATTCAAAAGACAACATCAAAATTTTCAACAGCCAAAAACTTAGTGTATAATTCGATTTACCAGAATCCTTGCCTTAGTTTGATTGAATCCATGCCTTATCCTCTAAATGGGGTTTGTAATTATGAAGTGAAGATGAAACTGGAACCCGTTGTTGTCCCGTCCAATACATTGACCAAACCTGTCGCAGTTTCAAGACGAGGTGGTCTGATCATACCAAATGCATTACAACCAATAACCTTTCATCTCAAATTACTCAAAAATCCACATTTTGAGCTCACGTCACTCTTTCACCAAAGACAACTTTCAGATTCTTCACTTTTGCGAAAAAAGTGTCAGACTCGATTGTTGGAAATCAAGGAAATTCACCGTGCGTATAGAGAAAATTCTCTACTTTCCCTGAATGAAATCATTAACGTTTCTTAAATTTCAGTCGGATTATGTCCTTTTAAATATTTTTGATTATCCATCAATAATCACTCCCATTTGATCTCACTTATCTAAAATTGTTGCATAACTTTATTTTTACCCCCATTAATTCCCCACACCAGCTGAGACTGTCGCAGCAACCTTAAATTTAATCAACCCTAAACACAATACCCCGTTTAATCGACCATTTTGTTAATCTCAATTTTTTGCGTAATTCATTTCATTAACTGTGTTCATTTTTTCATCGCCACTTCATCTTTATGGAACTTGAACGCCTGAAGACGACTCGTCAAAGTTGCGTACAGAATTAAAAGAAACACATGGGGGGAACTTTAGAGTTTTTATCTATTCATCATTACTTTCTAGCTTTAGCTCAATACACTTTAAAATGCATTTTGGGCAACCAGCTTTTTTATTTTACATTGTTTATTAGTACACGAACCTGGTGGTGGTAAGAAGGGGAACTTGTACATTATTTGATATTGTTTTAAAATATAATATAAGGTACAGTAAAAAGTGAAAAAAAAAGAAAACTGAGGAATGTACCTCCCTTAATGAACAAACCGAAAGAGAATTAAGTGTATTACGTCAAAAATGCACCCATTGCTTATTTAATCTCATTATTTACAAAAGTTTACGCAAACTTCATACCGTTCTGTATGTAGTTTAAGACGAGACGTGGACAAAACTTTGAAACAACAAACTTCCCCGCAACAATTTCCTCTAAAGGTACTTCTTAAAGTGAAGTAAACTTTAGGTTGGTAAGTTGGTAGAAATAATATTAAAGTGCGAGTAAGGAGGTAATACTTACTAAAGGAACTATCGTAAGAAAAGTTTAATTATATAGGGATTTAGACTAGTTTAATTTTCAGCGACGCTACTTAGCAAGTTGTTATTTTCTCGTTACACTTTAACACACTTTCTTGATATTATCGAAAACTTTCTACCTCGCGATAGCTCTTAATAAAGACTTTGATTAGTAGGTAAAAGCAAAGTTAATTTTGTTGTTGAGGGAAGGGAATTGGAAAGGAGGAACACTATTATTACCTAAAATGGGTGCGCTTACAGTGTAAATGTACCAAGCGTCGCAATTGTAGACGTTTTCCTGTTTCATTGTATATTCAGTTTACATTAAGCTGTAGAAATTCACGTCTGCATTAGAATGTTAAATGAGGAAGTAGTTTAGATTTGTCTGTTTAACATTACAAATATAATGATGCAGATTTTACGCCCTTAAATTTAAGGGAATTAGAACTCCTTCTTCTGACGATTAGGTCGTGACTAGGATATAATATTCTAAATCTCAGATCTGTTTGAAAACATTTACTGGGAGTGCTGACTCTACTATCTCACAATTGCCCTTTATTAACTTTCTAGTTATGATGAATATAACTAACAATCATTTAGATGTTCTAGTAGTTCTAGTGTCTTAGGGAACACAAATTGAAACTGAAAGTCCCGTACTTACTATCCTCGCCAGGAGTGTTTACCGCTACGTCATCACATACAATCATATGGTGTAATATGAAAAACACGAATCAAAATTGTACTATATTAGTCAAATGAGAATTAAATTCTTATGCATATAAAAGAAATTAAATTCGCGTTTATAGGTTTATTCTTTCTATAACATTTGCTTATTCAATACCGTATGTCGATTTCGTCAAATGCACTGCGAATGTTCACCATCCTTATTGAATTCACTGTTTTATATAAGATGACAGTATTAATAAATTGGATAGCTAGATTCATACATTAATGACGTAGCGGCGAGGATATTAGAATCTTTAGACGATCTTTGAATTAAGTAATGAAACGAATTAAATTGCTCCTTTTACTTTCAACAGGTTGAATTGTATATATTCTGAATGGAGACATACATACACTACGTACAGTTTCGATAATTTTTGAACAGTTACGGAGTCAATCTCCCCTAATTATCACCAAAAAATACCAATCGATAAACTAAACATAATAAAATGTAAGATGAACTAAAAATCCTTCTTCTCTCAACCATCCTAATACCTCCCCTTTGTCCTCCAGTACCACTTTACAGCTCTTTCGATCCTCCCTGAGTTCTTCGCACTCCCCCAGCATATTATGTCCAATATTCTACCACCCTTCTCCGCACATTCTACACTTCCTTTTCACATCCTCCCACCAATGTTTTTTGACCGCCTCCTCATTTCCGCACCTATACCTCCAAATCAGTCCTTTCTTTTTTATACTCAGTCCACCCCTTAAATATCTTGTTATCCCACCACCATAAAATAATAAATAAAATCGACGTGTCCGAGCGTTTTTATCATAATTCAGTTTGAAATGTAAAAAACGGCTCTGTATTGTTTTCCTCGAGCCACTCTGTATAAATTACATAAAAACGAAATTTCATTGTTGCATAAGCCATTATTGAAGTAATTGTTATGTTGATTTGTTCCTTTTGTTGAAATTGATGTATGGTATTGATCCTTCTTAAATTAAAATATTGCCGACTCATTTGAGAATGAATTCTGCTCATGGTTTGCATTGTCCACTGTACTGAACTATTAATGTATAGTCTAAATATAATGGCTTTGGAAATTCGAATACGCTTTCAAACTTTTCTACAAATAGGGATAACTTCCTTAAATTTCTTCCAAACTTAACCTCCCTTATTTCGTTTTCGTTTCGCACGACGTTTTTACCTATTGACGTCGTATTTTCCTCAAAATTTTTCAGTGATTAGCTTCTGTTGAGTTATGTATTATGAAAAGACCTCATGCCCAACGTTTTCTACCTCTGACTGAGTAGGTATGTGATTAACAAGATTCTTGTCATCTTATTCTATCTTATGAGGATGAGAAATATACCATGTGTCCCAAATTCAATGCTCACCATTGCATTGTTATGTTAGAAATGGTAAGAGATACGAAGTCGATTAAATGGAAGAATATGGAGGCATTAATATCTTACTATTTTTTTAATTTTCTTGTGTTTCTTTTTGCACGTTGTGGTTGACTTAAGTCAGCCCTGTCAATAACACACCATTCGTTTTATAAAAATAATTTGTTTAGGTGCACTGGATCCTCATAATATACCTAATAAAATGTATTGCAGCCATTCATAACCATTAACCATGTAGTACAATATGTATGCATGTATAATTGTATATCTCTTCATTTCATTATAAATAGTTACATTTTCATCAAAAGATTCCTATTCTTTTACATTAACTAACTTAAAATTCCTAATTCCCTTTGTCCACTGCACCATTTCGCCCTCCTCTCCTATAATCCTTCTCCATCTTTCCCATACCTCGTCCACCCATTTTTATTCTTTCCCCTCCCTTCCTTAATATCGTTCTCCTACTTCTTCTCTCTTCCCTTAGCTCCTCATATTCCTTGTTTCATGATCTTCCAATCCTTGTCACACAGTTTGAATTTTCGCATCTCGTCTTCCCACCAGTACCTGTTTTTATTTTTTTCATCTCCATATCTGTACTCCGCCACCACTTTTTTCTTCCTTATGTTAAATCCTCCTCTTAAGTAACCTGGCACTCCTTTCCATTATATTTTCCCCTCCATAATCTTGCGCCTTTTTTCTTGCATCTGTGTGTCTTTGTCCCTTCTTATAATCTCCTCTCTTATTGTTTCACTCCAACCTCTTTCCCTTCCGTGTCCGTTTTATTTTCCCTTCTTTGATCAATTGAAAGTGTGGGTGAAGTAGAATACCTAGGGTATAGAATGATGAGAAAAATGAAGCACATAAAGTTACTGAGTTAGGAAAGAAATTTAGGAGGGATGTGATAAGAAGGGGGGGGGGTAGTATTCTCCTCCCCCTATCCATTCCTTCCTTGTACCTATCTCATCGCCATCTTCCCACCTTGTGTCCTTATTTTCTCCAATTTTGCCTAATCTTGTACTATATAACGCGGAATCTCCCTGTACAAACTTAGTACCCATTTCCAATACGTTTCTTGTATCTTTTCCAAAACTTCTCATTCCTTCCACCCCCATATTTCCACACCGTACATTATCACACTTCTCACTTTTCTTTTCAAAAAGCCACCACCTCCTTATCACATCCTTCCTAAATATTGTTTTCTAACTCTTGCTTCATGTGCTTCATCTTTATTGTCGCTTGTCTCATTCTATACCCTATATAGATATTCCACTTCACCCACACTTTCAATTTTCTCGTTTTCCCATCTCCATACATTCATTGTCAATTTTCATTAGACACTGTTAACAAAAACCTTCCCTTTTTAACTTCATTGGCGGATAACTAAGCTGTCGGTTTGTGTTAAAGTTTGGTCTTGTGACGCTGGTAGTACCTACTGCACCCCTAAGGTGATGCATTACTTCCATACGTTCCTGTATAAAGCAGGATTACATTAGACAGGTTTTCTATTCGCTTTAGACCTTAAAATTATTGACCCTACCAGGGGCGGGTCGTGAATTTGTGGGGACCTAGGCTAACACTACTTGGGAGCCTACCTAATTAATCAAACTACTTGCCATTTTGTCAAAATTAGGGCAACGAAATATTTTTTTTATTTAATATGACCTTATGATTTTAGATTATTTTCTTTTAATTCACAATATTGTCCATTGTCGTCAATGAGGACTGGGGGCCCCTTATATCAGCGGGGCCCTGGGCTGCAGCTCAAAAGCCATATTATAGATCCGCCCTTGGACCCTACGTGTAATTATAGGATTTGTTCTGCCTTTCTCTGCTAACATTCCAATTGAACCAACTTACGTTGTTAAGTAAATACTTTGTACATCAAAGCATGCGAGTTCCCACACACAAGATAGCTAGTTTCGGTTCTTTAATAGTTATTTATGTATCAAGTACGCAAAATGATGTTTTAGTGGATGAGTCGAGTTTGTCGGACGAGGCGAAACTAAAACGTTTTGCGTACGTGATGCATACAACATTTTTTTGCATGAATTCTCTAAATTATCAAATTAATTTCATAAAAATTTAATTTGGTACGTACAGAACAGTTGTAAACGTCATATTTAGCTTTGACATAGTTGTTATAGCAACAACAAGTAAATTCGTAAAAAGTCAAAATAAAGATATCGTAAATACGTCAAAACGAATGAAAATCCAGCATTAAGGTTGTCATAGCGACTTTAGCGTACTTGTCCTTTAAAGATGTATTTTGCGGATTGTTTTCACTCCGCAAAATGGTTACTTTGGAGACAGAATACAAAAAAATAATTTATACTAAAATTCCATATTTAAGATTGTTGTGAAGTATCAATATGTTACCACGACCTTCACGAACAATTTAGATTGATCTACTTTCAATTACTTGCATTCATGATTCCGATTTTTTACTGCAACTCGTAGCCCACCCGAAAATATGCCGTTTCAACCATTAATAACGTAACTTGGACAATTCTAACCGATAAACGCTCTAACTACAGAATATTGCAGTACACTGTGGCATCGAAAGGCTGCAGAAGGAATGTGTGAATTAAAATAACAGAAATTCTTCTTCACATACATGAACAAATTACTGTTTCTAAATCACAAATTATATTTCGAGAAAAAAATTTTTTTGTATGTTTTATGTGGCGCCAAAAAATAATATTTATAAGGTGACATTTACGAGATGAAATAAATAAATATTCCAAAAGTTAATTCAGTTCCATTAACCTTCCTTCTTCCCGAATATTCCTACATCTGTCGTTGAAATTTAAATCATTCAGGAAACGTCTCTACATTTACGTTCGATTCCGAGATTAATTTTTAAATTTAATTTCCAATCCTAGAAATTGACGCTTGCGTTATCGCCTATAATAGATTTTTATATTCGTACTTACGTATTTTCGTAATTTCCCAACTTTAGATTCATCATTTAAAAATTTGAGCGTGATAAATAGCGAAATTATCATTAAGGTTGCTTCTGTGTTCTCTCTTTATTATTAATGTGACCTCTGAGAGTAATCTTCCACGGTCTCTGAGGTAGTAATAATATTAAGAAAATATCTTGCCATTCTGGCTAAGTGTTATGTATAAACGCGAGCTATAAATTTTATTTTATATCTTATTTTTTTTTCCCTTTTTACATTACGTCGACGGACGCGTGTATTGTGGGCGAAACGAATTCAAATGTGCACGCTCTACATACTAAGGATAATTTAATTTACTAATGAAATCTTCTGGTACCGCAATATAATACAAAGCATATGAATGTATCTAATTCGTTCGTATAAACAATGTGAACCAATTACATTCTACGTATTTTCAATTTTCGTTTGAGTCACATATGCTTTCTTGCCAAAGTCTATTTTTCTTGTCAACAACTTTGTTACTTTCACAACATCTAAAAATTATACAGTAGGAATAAGGTACTCCAAACTTCATACTTCTTGAATTGGTATACATAATATAATACCGAAATGTTGTAAATAAAGTTGTAAATAAGACGTAGCCTCCCCCCATTGGGCGCTGTGTGAGCAAACCAAAAGGACTCTGTAACAACAATAACTTAATAATAATCATTGCAATATATATAATAATGAATATAAGTTCAAAATCTTCGAATTATATTTGGAGATAGATGATAGTAAAGAAGTTCCTCCCATATTCACGCATGGGACGTATCGGGGTCTGGACACAACGGCCACTTGACACAACGGCCACACAGAATTTAGTATGCCCATATCGGCCACACTGGACACATCGGCCAAACGTGATGTGTGGACACAACGGCCACCTTGGACGTAACGGCCACAGCTCTAGCTGGACACGATGGCCACCTTGGACACTACGGCCACATATCAGATACGTAGATTGACACTAAAGCGCTTAGGTTATTTGCAGATTTAGTTTTTTTTTTCAATTGATACAAAACATAATGCTAAACTTAAACGTACATTGACACTTAAGCGCCTAGGTTACTTGCAGATTTAGTATTTTTTTTTCCTATAAATAGAAAACTCCTATTATTTGTGAAATCTTTACCGCAAACATTACCTTACAATTCTGTGTGGCCATAGTGTCCAGTGGCCGTTGTCTTCAAGGTGGCCGTTGTGTCCCTCTAGAGCTGTGGCCGTTACGTCCAAGGTGGCCGTTGTGTCCACACCTCACGTTTGGCCGATGTGTCCAGTGTGGCCGATATGGGCATACTAAATTCTGTGTGGCCGTTGTGTCCAGTGGCCGTTGTGTCCTAGACCCGACGTATCGTGCAAAACAGAGATGAGTATAATACCTCTATCACAAATAATAAATAAGAAATGTCCGATGGTTGTTGATAGTGATGAAAAATTGTGACTAAAGTAACATACATTTTATTTTGAATAATACAGGGTTATTCACATAAGATGACGTAAAAATTCAACTCAAAATAAGATCCATAAAGCTAACTGGATCACTATTGCATTAGCATAATGCACATAAAACATAGACAGCTTTCAACGTCAGCCTCATAGACGTCAAAAAAAGACAGAAAAAAATACCTTTCTTAGCAATATCTAATTTAATAACAACAACAAATAATTAACATCACATCACGGGATATCGCTGTCGGTACAAATTTGCTGCAGCAACATCATTTTTCCGGATTCCTCAAAAATCAGTATCGTGTCCGTTCTCTCATAGTTTAAAAACATTTTTAAATAACTACGAAAGAAAAATGTGAATATACCTTTTAAACTACTTAATACCTACTTAGATTCCTGATTTAATTTTCCAATACCAAGCAACAATTAGGTGGCCTACGTGCGCGTGGACTTGTGACCACCCTCCCATCGTAGTCCAGAATCCAGAATCCAGACCAAACAACAATGTGTGCTTAGTAAAACGTATTTTGAGTTGCATTTGGAACTGGTCAGGTTTGTTATCTCACAATAAAGATATATTCTATACAAAACCAAAAGTAGCAGTTTTGGTATTGGATTCACATAGCTTAAGGACTGATCAGAAGATGCAGGCTGTATCTTCATCGTCGCAGCCGTTCTGGAGCGAGTCTTCATCTTAAATTTGCTATACCGGGACAGTTAGTAAAGGATTTATACAAATTTAATTTTTCATTATTATGCCTTATTTTTTTTGGTAGTATCATTTTCCCCTAATTTCTTATTAATGTGACGCTTGAGAGTAATCTTCCACGTAGACTTTAATTGATAATAAATAAATAAATAGACTTTGCAATTATACCACTGAATCTTGTAGCATATTGCTTTAAAGTTTAGTTTTTGTCGGCTGATGTTTTGAACAGTTTTTCTCTTGAAATCATCGAACTTTCAACACTTGGTAAAGTTTCAATTTTTTAATATTCCCACAATCACTATGATAATAAAAATGTCACGATCAAAGAAAAGCTGAGTTAATGGGTTGATGGCTTGTAGTAAATTTTGGGTTAGATACAGTGATGTCAGAGTGGGGGCTTCCACGGTCATAGTCAGTAAGATAACAACGACGTCCCGGGTTGGACCGTGTTAATATTATACAATGTTTGCATTATAGAATGAATTTATGAGCAAATTTAGGACAACTATGACTATGACTACACTACTCAACTCAAATTAGTTAAAAAATTTTAGTCTTGTTGCTTGGTAAAACACAGCGCGTAACGCACAATTAACAGAAATCGAAGGAATGACGTTGAAATACGATTATATAAATTAAGGGGAGCGATGATATCGATGATAATATAATATAGGATACGTATATAAAGAGGAAGTACACTAATTTAGCAATTTCGATTTTTGTAGATAACTTTACGCATCGATGAGTCGACGTTGTTAATGAACTGTTTGAAAACGATTACATTTGATTCAGTGTACCAATGGGTAAAGCTATATTGATTTTTATTTCATTTATGACATAAATGGTGTAATCATTATTGTATATCGCTAGTGGATGTAGTGCGTGTATCAGATCGTTTCGTTTTATGCCACAGAGGATTATATCGATTCCTAATTTTTGTTTAATTTGTATGCAAGTGTTAGAAAACAATGTTTGAGTGTGTTAAATTGAGTAGAGCTTTTGATTTTTCTGTGCTAACCCTATAAATGATTTGCGGACGTGTGATGTATCACCCCTCGAAAATGTAGTTCGTATATCTACACCCCTAGTAGCTTTAACGTGCCACTTTATTATGTGCACTACATTTACAAACTGTTTTTCTAATAATAATAGTGTTTATTGTACAATAAATAACTAAAAGTATAGTGTTTATAAGTAAAGTAAATTAATAAATAATTGAAGTAAGCCTACACTTCACTACAATTTGTGGATAGATCAGAGCTTTAACTAAATTGCTATTAGAGTTCGAGGATACCACAAATTTTAAATACATAATTTGGTGACTCCCGTTTCATAAACACTAAACTATCATTGACGTGTCTTAATGCTATCTGAAGCTTGGAAATTGCCCCTTCTCGTTCTCAGCCCGCCATACCTACCATCACGTCATCAGTAAAGCGAGCACCATTATCTTCCATTATGGACACCCCGTCATATACATAGAATGTTCATTGGTTCAGGCTTAGCACAGAATCCTGTGGAACTTTCCCTCTGACTTCCATTTCTTACATATGTACTCCCGTCGGGAGTAAACCTTTTACCTGTGAGGTGGTCTTTTATAATCCTACTGAGGAAATTGGGCATATCTATTTTACCCATACCATTGGACATCGTCACCCTACGTGCCGTGTTAAAAGCGTCCCTGGCATCCAAGGACTTCACAAGACAAACTTGCCTAGTTCGCCACGTGAGCACATTTTCCTCTTTTGAAATGCCCCCAACAAGGGACAACCTTGCTTAAATTGTCCGAGAACCTCGCCTATAATACTTCCCTAATTCTTGCGTTGAGTATTTTTTTAGTATCTCTGCCGTAAAATCGGGAAGGCATATGGGACTGTAATGTTCCTTCCGTTTTCGGTATCATCACTAGGTTGCGGGAAACTCTCATGCACCCGTTGATCGTGTGCGCCCACAAGTCCACCTGTTGGATTGCCACCGATTTAATAATTCCCGTCGGGGTTCCGAGTCGTTTGTAATAAATTGGTGGAAAGCAGCTTTCGTCCACACTTGCCCCTATCTCATTTTTTTCTTGCACAGGAAATCATGTACGATTACAACAAGACCAAAAAGTAATATATGGTCTACGGGGCAAGTAAATGCAGCTCCCGCAAGGAAGTGAAAACGAAACCAGCACGGATCGTATAAGGAGTACCAGTTTCAGAGAAAATTTGCATACAAAGACAGTAAACATTTTAATCCAGGAAAACTAGCAAAGATGATTCGAGATAATTCTGTAGATCCTACTGTTGCACCATTCAATCTAATATTAGCTTTTAGTGTGTTTTTGGTTTGATAATGGCCTATCGGGGCCGAAACTAGTAACCGCAATTTATTGGCTTCAAAAATCTAAAAATAAATAAATAAGTATACTCCAGTTGGGATATAAAGACTTCGAGCTTATTTGATTACTTACCTCACTTCAAGATGATTCGGCTATCTTCATAAAGTGAACACAGCCACACTAACAAGAAAAATAAAAAAGGGCGACAACCTGGGCAGAAAAGTGAACAAAGCGCCTAGGGACATAAGGAAGCAACATTAGGAAAATGGCGCAACATAGGAAGAAATGGAAGGTATCTACCCAAAGACGAGTGAGATCAGGAGCCAATTTCCGCTACACTCATATACCGAAGTGTAAAAACAGTTTTGGATTAAGCAAGTAAGTAACGTTAGAGCTAGGCACGAAAATGGACGGGTGAGCACCAAAGTTTGCTCAACATCAGGCCAATTTGGTAAACAAAGAAAGAATCCTAACGTAGGGACCGATTTTGTTAATTTATATATATCAATCAATGAAAAAAAAAGAAAACGAAGTTACATGGGAGCTGAGAGACGCCGTGGAAAATAACAAATGGGTGTTAGAAGAGATGCAATTACTGCGTGGAAAAGGAAGTGAAACAATATAAAAAGAGGAAGAATAGTGAGCCTAAATTGCTAATTTAAAGTTCTAAACGAACTTTGTAAATGAAGTATTTGAATTAATAAAGGAGATGTTAGGAGTAAACCTATCAATTAACAGAAATTTAAGCGTCACAATTTACATCGCGCAATCCCACAATTGTTTAAATTGGATTTCCCAATGTAAAAGTTTATTTTAATAAGTAGAGAAAATTGGGGAAAGTTGCCTTTATTATTAAATTCCTTTTGTTTACGTTTTCTCTTAACACAAAAGATTTATATTCGACCTTAGCAGTTATATGTTTTATTGAATTAATTGTGCGGAGTTTAATTGAAAATGTTTATTTCGTAGATAATCCTTATAAACTTGCTGACGTCGAACGTAAGGCTTGTGTGGAAAAAAGAGATTAGAGTTATAAATTAAATATGAAAAGTGGTTGTAGTCAATTGTCTTGGTGGAAATTGAAAGTCTATACACGTAGAAACTTAGCAAAGAAAACTTATTAAGAATACAATGCTGCTACTTGTAGGCAATCCTAACGCAAAAGTTAGCAGAACCAATTTTCCACGGATACTGGATGTTAATTAATTATTGTTAAAGAACGAAAGTAAATATATTCTGATCTGTGCGCGAAACCATTCAACATCTGTTCGCATAAGCTTGTAATTCATCTTACGTATAAATAAATTTCTGTTTGCTTTTGTTTTAATGTTTCAGCGCATTTACTCGCGAGGAAAATTTAGCCATGTTTGTTGAAACAAGAGTTTAACAAGCGTTATGAAAATTACTCTTTGTGTCGCTTTAAAAGAAACACACGGAAAGTAAATTTCTTCTCCTTCACTTAATTGTTAAATCCTCACAAAGGATAAATTTTTTCGAAGGAAATACTGACTTTTGTTTGTGAAAGGTTGACCTATAAATGGCAAATTAGCGAAAGTTTGAAAGTGCTTGAAATTTTCATGTGAATGCATGAATGAAAACTAACGTTTGCCTTTTCGCTTTTTAAAAATGTTAAAATTATAATACGAGCCTACGCAAGTACTTATACAGTCACTCATAATTATATTACATCGCTTCCCTTGTATTAACAATGGAAGTAAAACGGTTATAAATTATTAATTCGTAACTGATATAAATAATAAACTAATGGACGATAACCTTTGGGACATTCGGTCGATTTACCTGAATGCATTATTAAGTATCTTTTATAGGTAATTTAAAGATAATCCTTGCAGACCACAACGTACGTTACCAAAACTTTAAAAGTAACTTTATTATAAATTAAGCCATTAAAAATTAATTGATTAATTCCCATATACGTGATCTAGTTATGAACTAATTTAAATGTAGCATTAAATTATGTAAAACTGTTTAACGAGGATGAATTGAAAATTCCCTGCCCTAGATAGGGAAAAAAATAAACAATTGTTCCATTTCTCAACGTAGGTAATCTTTTTCATCTTTAATGTATTTGGTACAGAAATGTTCTAATGGTCTTGTTATATTATAGACATTTGTGCCAACAATCACTTGTACTTAACAGCGTAAAATTCTTCTAGATTTTGAGATAAGCTATACATATTCGAAATATTTGCCTTATATTAGGAAAATGTGAGTTTTCGTTTACTCATACAGTGGCTCTTGTTGAAGGACCAAGTTTACGTTTTATTAATATTTTACTGCATATACAATTTCATTAACAGTATCGCACCAATATTTTGCAGTGTGTTTTCATTGAATTCTTCAAATTGAATCTGTAACCCTTAATAATCACACATGGTGTCAAAACCCCTTCAACTTTTCTTAGATAACGTTTAATCAGTGGAATTCCTTGTTATTATAATAAGACTTATTGATAGGGTGTCACAATGTAATGTTAGACAAAATAATATGTAATCTCCGTTTTATTGTTTAAATTGCACCCTAACACTAAAATTTCTTGTGATTTGCGGAAAAACGTTAACCAAAGGTTCAAATTATGTGTCGGTTATTTAATGACAGCAAGAACCTTAAATTTGCAGCAAGCAATAGCTTTGTTGAATATATTTTATTAAAACAAAATTACAGTGTGTTCCCGTATTATTTATGGTCCCAAACAAGGGTGACTGAATTTTTTGTACTTAATTTACGGGCTGTATTTTACAACTGTTATTAAGGGTGTTGTTCGTCCGTTTCATCCATTTTTAGCCAATATAATCACAATTATATTTATTTGTCCTGAATAACATATATTTTAACAACGAATCTTATTCTTACAACTTAACATTTACCCCAGATTTATAACATTTACACTTACGTATTAAACCTAATATGTAATCCTCTTCTCCTACCAGCATTCTTCTTCTCCCCCTACCTCTTCCATCCAGCTTATTCCTTCCCCTTTGTCTCCTAGAATCTCTCTCCATCCTCTTTCCACTTCCATCAGCTCTTCACATTCCTTTAACATGTGCGTAATACTCTCCCGCCCCGTTCTGCATAACCTACATATTCTTTTATCGTCTTCCCATCAATACTTATTTTCCCTTTCCTCGTTCCCGCATCTATATCTTGCCACCATCCTCTTCTTCTTCCTACTCCCCTTAGGTACTCCGGCACTCCTTCTGCCATAATCTACTCATACCTCCTATTATACCTTCCTTCTCTGGATCTGGATTCTGGATTACGATGGGAGGGTGGTCAAAAGTCCACTCGCACATAGGCCACCTATTCGGGCCCTTTGTGCTGCCTCCCTGATTAGAGTCGTTCGACCCCGCATCATCACTCAAGCCATCCCACACGTGAGATAAACCTGAGGATGCTGGACGGGGAAGCGGCTCTAATCTTAGCCATGTCCGACCAGGAGTCCCCCAACATGGATCGTCTTAATTCGACAAGTACGGGACACTCACAAAGTATGTGTTGCGCCGTCTCATCTTCTGTGTAGCGTCCTCTACAGGATGGTGATTCAACCAAGCCCATGCGGTGCATGTGCTTGTTAAGTTTACAGTGCCCAGAAAGTATGCCCACAAGTAGCCGCAGGTTCTTTCTAGATAGCCCTGTGCAAAAGCGCGCCAGACTACGAGATGGTCCTCTAAAGGCCTCTCTCGCGTGACGGCATTCTGACATCAAGTTTCACCTAACCTTATGCTGGGCTTGGGTGTCTTGAGTTATTAAGTTATTTACAGTTGATACTGTAAGTGGGAGAGCCGGCTCTGGACCATAAAACTGTTGTTTTGAGGCCAGTCGGGCTAACTTATCGGCTTTTTCATTGCCTGTTGTTCCAGCATGCCCTTTAACCCATACAAGCTCGAGGGTATTGCTGTTTGCCACTTGCTCTAGTATTTGGTGACACTCGGAAACCAGCCTAGAGGTAATTTTGTGTTGACCTAGTGACTGCAGAGCGGCTCTGCTGTCACTGGAAATCCTGATACTTTTATTCTTTATGCTGTGCATAAGAATTATACTTGCACTAAGCGTTATTCCTGCTAATTCTGCCTGAAAGACAGTGGAAATTTTGCCTAGTGGTTGGCTGATATGGAGGCTCAGTTCTTTGGAATACATTCCTGTGCCTGTTCCTTCCATTGTTTTAGATCCGTCTGTAAAGATGGATATGTCTGGTTGGGATGCCACTTCCACATCAAAGAAGATGCGGTAGTTTTTCCCTTTTTTCTTCTCTGATCTTGGTCTTTCTTTCTTGGCTCTGCACATCTTACGTAACCCACCCTTTCATAATACCTCTTTCTTTCGTCTTGACCGTACACTATCCTTCCTTTCTTCACCTCTTTCCAACAGCTCTACAATATTTTCCCTCCTTGCCCCAACCATTCCCTCCTCATACTTCATCGCCAGCTTTCCCGCCTGCACCCTGATCTTTTCTGCCTTTACTTCTTCTTGCACGATATATGCAGGCGTCTCCCTCTCCAAACCTAACACCCACCTCCAATATCAATCCTGCATCCTTTCCAGGATTTCCCATTCTCTCCACCCCCATATATCTACCCTATACACTGTGTCCAAGATAAGGAGGGCCACTATGGGGATTTCGGAAACGGTAAGAGATAGAGTTTCGGTTAAATGGGAGAAAAGTTGGGCAATTTTGAGTTTAGTACAATGAAATTTTTAAACTTACGAAATTCCGAACCGTTCCGAAGTTATGCGACAAAAAGCGAATTTTCAGGATTTCGTTTTTGACAAATTGTTACTTTGTCGTTGATGTTAACTGAAAAGTAAAAGGACCTTCTACAGGTACTTTTTAACGTTCTTTAACATGGCATACAGCAAATTGGAATCCGACGTTTCGTTTTCGAGTAACCATCATCAACTTTATTTTTTTAAATACGGTCCTGATTTTTTTATGCATAATATTAGAAGAGCTTTTTATTCTGCATTCAAGCATGTATCACACTTTATGGTTTTATTGCGATTTTATACTTACTTTACGATTAGCGGAAAAAATCCTAAGTACGAACCTGTATCCTTCCTCAATAACATTCAAACTGAATTTTATTTATAAATGGACTTTTGCTAACTGTGCTTTCCTCATCAAATTAATGAAATGACACAGAATTTTCAATTTTGAACACAAATTTTATAACCAAGTGTACATAATTACAAACAATCAACTAACACGTCATAAATGAACAGAAAACATTTTATGAAACGAAAATTTAAACATGACACATACCAATAATTAGAAAAAAATTATAATAAATGCTCGCAAAGCCCTCCTTAGTTCTCCAATCGTCAATAGCATCTTCTAACTGTAGATTCCAAAGCATTCTTTAACATTGTAGGTGTTACAGTTTGGAATCGGTTAAGTACAAGCTTTCGGAGTTCTTCTTCTATTCCAAAGGTATCTTTGTAAACATAATTTCTTACGTACCCCCAAAGAAAAAAATCCAGCGGGGTTATTTCGGAAGAACGAGTTGGCCAGGGCGTTTCAGAATTGGCGCTTAAAACTCTTTCGGCAAACCTATTTGAAAGGTAATCCTTAACCACCCGTGAATTGTGCGCAAGTGCACCATGCTGCTGAAACCAACAATTGCGTACTACGGCTTAGGGTAAAATATCAAGAGCATCTTCCAAAGTAGAATCTAGTAAATTTAAGTACAATAGTAAAATAAGTATAAAATCGCAATTAAACCATAAAGTGTGATACATGCTTGAATGCAGAATAAAAAGCTCTTCTAATATTATGCATAAAAAAATCAGGACCGTATTTAAAAAAATAAAGTTGATGATGGTTACTCGAAAACGAAACGTCGGATTCCAATTTGCTGTATGCCATGTTAAAGAACGTTAAAAAGTACCTGTAGAAGGTCCTTTTACTTTTCAGTTAACATCAACGACAAAGTAACAATTTGTCAAAAACGAAATCCTGAAAATTCGCTTTTTGTCGCATAACTTCGGAACGGTTCGGAATTTCGTAAGTTTAAAAATTTCATTGTACTAAACTCAAAATTGCCCAACTTTTCTCCCATTTAACCGAAACTCTATCTCTTACCGTTTCCGAAATCCCCATAGTGGCCCTCCTTATCTTGGACACAGTGTATAGTATCCCACCTTTTACTCATTGCTCAAAGAGCCATCCCCTTCTCAACAGATCGTTCCCGAATGTTCTTTCCCCTAGACCTCACACCCGTCCCAACACTTTACACCCCTTTTTTGCCAATTCTCTCATATATACATCGTCCTTATTCTTATATGTCATTTTATATCCTACGTATTTCACTTCCCCCACACTTTCTATGTTCTCCGTACCCCATCCTTTCCATTTTTCCTCTACTCTTCTGAAACACTACCATCTTTGTCTTTCGCACATTTACCTTCATATCTCGTTTCTCCAAAAAGTCTTTCGTTGTCACCAACATATCCCTAATTTCCATCCCCTCCCTTGCCACTACTACTATACCGTCAGCGTAAACTATCGCCCACACTTTGTACCCTCCGATAACCCCCCCCCCCACTCTGTTTGTCCCTTATTCTTTCCACTAACCCTTCAATATAGATCGAGAAAAGACTCGGCCCCAGAGGGCAGCCCTGTTTCACTCCCTTTGTTTTTTCAAAAACCCATTTTTAGCCTACCACATTGTTTTTGACCAAGGTATAACACGATTCTTAATGGTAATACAAATGATCTTTCGATATTTCGTTATGTCGGTTTATTTTAATTCAATAAGGATAAGCCCCATTTAGATTTCTCTCATTTGGGAAACGGATAAACTGAATAATTAAAAAATGTTTTGTAAACTTAAGTTTGCGCACACTAATGCTTGAAATAGTCTATTGTAAGTCCGAGCTTACATTACCGGAATTTCGAAAACCGGGATCCCGGACAAAATTGATGCAGTATTTAAAACCGGTATTCATACGTAAATACCGATATTTCGGTATTAATTTTATTTTATATTCGTAGAAAATATATTGTATTAATGATATTTATTTATAGCGCAAAACATTGTATGTATACAGGGTGGACCAATAATGTGTGGATGGAAGACTGTGGGTTTATTAACGAACATTTCGTCAAATCCGAAATCTTCTTGTGTTCGAAGAACTTACTACCTCAATTGACAAAATTTCTATAAACGGTACTTTGATTTTTCAAATGGCACTACCAATTTTTCTTTATTACGTTTTAATTTTTGAACTATAAATTTACAAAATTATAATTGCGAGTTTATTAGATATTTCCAATTTCAATTTTGAATTTAATTTAAACCTTTTAACTTTTAAGTAACAGTAATATTTTGCATTTCGAATTTTGAAATTTGAATTTTCAAATTATAATTTAGGATTCATTAGCATTAATATTTTGAGTTTCAATTTTTTATTTCAAATTTCTATTTTGAATACGAAATTTTTTAATTTTATGTAGATTTTTTAAATTTACATTTTATATTTACATCTTTGAATAACTTGAATACCTACTTTGAATTTGGAATTTTGAACTTTGAATTTTTAAGTTATGCGTTTTTTATTTTTATTTTATACTTTCAGCAGTAAAAAAAGTCAATACCGGTATCAACACCGCGATCCCGGGATTCACTTGATTAAATACCGAAATCCGGTATTCAAAATTTCTTCCGGTATTGTATGCCCGAGTCAGTTTCAAGTTAATCCCAAAATAGGTTCTAATATTGATCAGATGTTGTTCGTTGTTAAGCGAACACCCTATGCGTTATAACTTGAAATTAAATTTTTTTCAGCTGCGTTTACCTTTCCCTATTACCAATGGGTTTTTTTTGTTATTTGCATATAATTTATTTTAAAGTGGGTAATAGTGCTTTTAGTGCATAAATTTAGAGTGTTTTGGTTTTGTAGGTTTCAATAGATTGTTTTCTTTTATTTCCAAAATATATTTAATAATCGTTGCATTAATCTGAAAAATAAAACGTTAAATCATATTAAAGAAAACTGAAACAATGTAATTCACTATTTCCATGAAGATTTCTTAGTATTTGTGACGTGATGTCAAGATACCGTTTTTGTAAAACGAAATCAGAAACTGTTCATTATCTATACACTTATACAGAACCGTCGGATAAAGCTCAATTTTTTTCGACAATCTGTTTCAAAAGGTACTTGCTGTAAATAAATGGATGAGGTGTGAACCTTTTTAGTGATTCTTGACTTGATTACTGTTTCTAGTATTTTATTACTAAATTACTAAAGTAAAAAGTACTAAATTATTAACTAACCTCCATATTTTTGGACATCTTTTTGTTATCAAAATAACCGGTGTAACGTATTTGCGAAGAATAACGACGTGCATTAGCCTCGTAATACAGTTCAAAGTCTTATGTATAAATAATGTAATCCAATATTTTTTTCTGTCTGTTGATACAAAATTATAAAAGCATTTATAAAGAAAGGCACTATAGGGACTGTATGAAAAATAAATTAAAGTGTAGTAAATACTTCATGATCACTTTGTAAATCTTACATTCGGTTTTTAGAATTCCCTAAAACCAGAGAATTGACATCCCTAAATACTTAATGCCCAAGGGAAACGCGCAACCACAATCACGCGTTTGCCCACGCGACACGAAATTCCTTTAAACTTTTTAAATCTGCTTTTATTAAAGGGATTGCTTTATCTCTCGCACATCGTTTACTACATCTAATGGATTTGCTTAAGTAATGAAAACCGACTCATCATTATTTCACATTATTAATAATTCATTATTTATCATCATTTGTCACCTAAATCCTTATAGAAGTAATGTAACAAATCGGGAAAATACAGATAAATGCTTTCGAATAATTCAAACGAAAATTTATTACAGCATCAAGAACTCACATTTGCGAGAATTTGTATCTTGTTACGAATACATTTCGAACGTATTTTTAAAAAAACATTATTGTTGAAAATATAAATTACTTACTGGATTAAGACGCAAATTGATTTTATAAGTTTTTAATTACAAACTGAAGATATTGGAGATTATTTTCGTTTGAATTTCTAAATTTTCCTTTCCTATTCTCGAGAAAATCAATTTACGGATTGTTTGTGTTATAATTAAATTGACTGTTTTAAATTATGTGGTTTCTACAATTAAACCTCGTTTATTTGATGGTCGCATTCTCGTATTAAGAGATTAGGTGCTTGAATTATTTCTATACCGTTGTTAGGGAAGTAATACTCTTTACACTTTCTCGTAGTTTGCGATACTACAATACTATAAACATTTGAACTTTATTTGTAGAATTGTTACTTATTTGATGTAATACCGTCTTTATCTCTAATATTATATACGCTGTACAGGGTGGGCCAAATTCCACGTTTTCAAGGGGTACAGCAAAAACCATAAGATTTAGCAAAAAACTAATAAGGTACTTATGAGCTCTTTTTAAAAGAAAAAATCGGTGGAATAATCAGATTACCCATATCACGATTATTTACGTAGATACAGGGTGAAAACCAAAAAGTAGCATTTTCGAAAAACCGCAATATTTTCTCTATTATAGAAGTTAAGGTCATGAAATTCTCAGGATATAGGTAAGAGGATACGGCAATTTTAAAAATGGCATCAAAAAATGTCTAGGCCTATTACGTTGCGCACGGCCAAAGTCAACTTTCATTTTTCTTATGGGCGCCATATTGTATTTTTACTTTATCAAAATCCTCATTTGAAATGCTCTTCAACGATGTATAACATGTTTATGTTTGGTCAACATAAATAATAAAAAACAACAAAATTAATATCTCGTAGTAGTAGGCTTTGATATTTCCATTCAATTTTTCCATGGTGGGCTTTGCTGTCTCTTTTTTAATCATCTAACGGTCAAAGTTTAGTTTATTGTCAGCGATAGAGAATAAAACACTGCACCGTAACATATTTCTCACTATTTGAATAGTAATTCATTTTAAAACTCACAAATTATTAACTGCACACAAATGACATAAATTCTATTTTGACCGTTAGATGATTAAAAAGAGACAGCAAAGCCCACTATGAAAAAATTGAATAGTAATATCAAAGTCTACTACCAGGGGATCTTAATTTTGTTGTCTTTTATTATTCATGTTGACCAAACATAAACATGTTATAAATCGTTGAAGAGCATTTCAAATGAGGATTGTGATAAAGTAAAAATCCAATATGGCGCCCATAAGAAAAATGAAAGTTGACTTTGGCCGTGCGCAACTTAGTAGGCCTAGAAATTTTTTGATGCCATTTTTAAAATTGCCGTATCCTTTTACCTATATCCTGAGAATTTCATGACCTTAACTTCTATAATAAAGAAAATATTGCGGTTTTTCGAAAATGCTACTTTTTGGTTTTCACCCTGTATCTACGTAAATAATCGTGATATGGGTAATCTGATTATTCCAACGATTTATTCTTTTAAAAAGAGCTCATAAGTACCTTATTAATTTTTTGCTAACTCTTATGGTTTTTGCTGTACCCCTTGAAAACATCGAATTTGGCCCACCCTGTACATTCGAGGTATAGCTTTTCAGATGAAATCAGCATTCTTACGGAAGAATACTTCATTTGCATATGGGAATAAGGTCATAACAGATCTTGAAGGCAAAACGTCTTTGAAACAAGAAAGCTCAATGTCCAATCATGGTTAAAAAGTAACAAGTTTTCATATACAAAGTTATTGGAAAGGAGCTCAAATCCCACAAGAGAGCTAGAGCTTTGGTGTAAGCACTGCAGAAGTAAGTAGTATTCCCAGCTAAGTCAAGTTCTTGTCAATTTTATATGAAGCGTCAATTAAAAATGAATATAGGACATTTCATCCTGTGGTCCAGCTTCCAACAAGGGAGGTTCAAAATGATTACAACGTAACAGTAGTTTGTTTAAAGTAGGTATAATGTGTAACAATTTCCATGTACGAATTGTATAGAAAAGTATTACCCTTTTAGCATATTCTTAAAATGGTCCATAATCTATGACTTCTAACTATTTATTGTAGCAACGCACGTGTTTACGAAAATGCACGCTGGGTGTTTGCCAACTTCTCATATTTCTTTCAAATAATTATCGGTTTGAACTTCTTTATGTAAATTTTAACGTGATTAAACGGCTAAAAATCGGTAGCTGCTGAATAGGGCTAGGAACTCACTAACTCCTATTGCGTACCATGATAACACCTGACGACAAGCTTCTTGCCCTTTTCTTCTGTATCGCGTTTCGTAGACGTAAGACGTATAAGAATCTACAAGCAATAGGATACTGCAGAAATGGTGGTCAACCTTCTGCACATTATCAGCCTTTAGAGCTCCAAAGGGATTTTAATTAATTTATTTTAATACTGATATTTGTAATCCATGTTCGACCTTAATTTTACGTTCATACTACGTACGCAATAGGGTCCGACAAAATATTGAGAATTCTACACAAGAGCATGGTTAAAACAACTATTACAACGGAGAAAGGTATCTACAATTCTCCCCACATCAGATACACCATGGAGCTGAAAAACCAAAGTGTCTATGCGATACCCTGTAGAACATGCGACAACGTATGTACAGCCCAAACGAACACAGATGGGGCAAACAGAAGAAAAAAATATTTCAATCTCTTCGTTGGAACCATACGTCTCCAGCACATCTAACACAATTGACTTCAACAACACTAAAATGGTAGCCCATGTAGAACAAGGCTCTGAACAGACTCTATATGGGTCAACACCTGGAAAACAGGATTTCAAATACACTGTGTCCAAGATAAGGAGGGCCACTATGGGGATCTCGGAAACGGTAAGAGATAGAGTTTCGGTTAAATGGGAGAAAATGTGGGCAATTTTGAGTTTAGTACAATGAAATTTTTAAACTAACGAAATTCTGAACCGTTCCGAAGTTATGCGACAAAAAGCGAATTTTCAGGATTTTGTTTTTGACAAATTGTTACTTTGCCTTTGATGTTAACTAAAAAGTGAAAAAACCTTCTACAGGTACTTTTTAACGTTCTTTAACATGGCATACAGCAAATTGGAATCCGACGTTTCGTTTTCGAGTAACCATCATCAACTTTATTTTTTTAAATGCGGTCCTGATTTTTTTATGCACAATATTAGAAGAGCTTTTTATTCTGCATTCAACCATGTATCACACTTTATGGTTTAATTGCGATTATATACTTACTTTACGATTAGCGGAAAAAATCCTGCGAACTGTATCCCCCCTCAATAACATTCAAACTGAATTTTATTTATAAATGGACTTTTGCTAACTGTGCTTTCCTCATGAAATTAATGAAATGACACAGAATTTTCAATTTTGAACACAAATTTTCTAACCAAGTACATAATTACAAACAATCAACAACACATTATAAATGAACAGAAAACATTTGATGAATCAAAAATTTAAACATGACACATATCAATAATTAGAAAAAAATTATAATAAGTGCTCGCAAAGCCCTCCTTCGTTCTCCAATCGTCAATAGCATCTTCTAACTGTAGAATCCAAAGCATTCTTTAACATTGCAGGTGTTACAGTTTGGAATGTGTTAAGTACAAACTTTCGGAGTTCTTCTTCTATTCCAAAGGTATCTTTGTAAACATAATTTCTTATGTACCTACCCCCAAAGAAAAAAATCCAGCGGGGTTATTTCGGAAGAACGAGCTGGCCAGGGTGTTTCAGAATTGGTGCTTAAAACTCTTTCGGCAAACCTATTTGAAAGGTAATCCTTAACCACCCGTGAATTGTGCGCAAGTGCACCATCCTGCTGAAACCAACAATTGCGTATTACGGCTTAGGGTAAAATATCAAGAGCATCTTCTAAAGTAGAATCTAGTAAATTTAAGTACAATAGTAAAATAAGTATAAAATCGCAATTAAACCATAAAGTGTGATACATGCTTGAATGCAGAATAAAAAGCTCTTCTAATATTATGCATAAAAAATCAGGGCCGTATTTAAAAAAACAAAGTTGATGATGGTTACTTGAAAACGAAACGTCGAATTCCAATTTCCTGCATGCCATGTTAAAGACCGTTAAAAAGTACCTGTAGAAGGTTCCTTTACTTTTTAGTTAACATCAACGACAAAGTAACAATTTGTCAAAAACGAAATCCTGAAAATTCGTTTTTTGTCCCATAACTTCGGAACAGTTCGGAATTTCGTTAGTTTAATAATTTAATTTAGTAAACTCAAAATTGCCCAGCTTTTCTCCCATTTAACCGAAACTCTATCTCTTACCGTTTCCGAAATTCCCATAGTGGCCCTCCTTATCTTGGACACACTGTATAATATCAATATAAGTGGGAAGAAGTGAAGAATGTGTCTGAGCGCAGGCTTCCACGGTCAGAGTCAGTAAGATAAAGACGACCTGATTGAGCCCTCTACGAAAGTGGGTGAAACGTTGACTTTCTAAATTATGACACGGTCCTACCCCCGAAGTCGTCTTCATCTTACTAAGTGGACGTGCTAGTGGTGTCGTTGGGCACTGTGTAGAGGTTCCACATATTAAGACCGCCAAAAACGAAGAAACGCCTTATAAACCAATAAGCAGCTTTCTTCTGAACGTTATATTCCATGTACGAATAGTAAATGTATATCCCATATCCCAACAGGTTAGGCACACCAGAATCCTGCACTCAAGTGATCAGATGTATAATGTTGTTCGTTGATGTTCTTCGGATTGGAGTGAGCGTTAGCGAAATGGTGGAAATCAAAAATACTATACGGGAGAGCATAGATGATGTAAAAATGGCAGTATTTGGAGACTCAAGAAACGGCACAACCACACGGCACTATACATAGACGAATATAAATTGATCTGCATGTCACTCCCTCAATAAAATTCGGGATGATTTTTGGACAAACTTACTCTCCTATTTGGCTAATGATACGACGTATTACATTCCGCATTTCTGCTATGGTTACGGGATTGTTTTCATAAAGCTGCAATTTCAGATTCCTCCTAGGAAAGAAGTCAAATCACATGATCTCGCTGCACAAACACAAGTTAGAGAACTTATAAAGACAATTTCGCCAACCCAACCATGAAACAATGAAGCGTAATTCAAATTTAACATTCTTGTTAAGACACCTTAAAGGCACAACACCCCAAATGTAAACCTTGAGGTGCTTCACTGCTGTGGGGAACTTTGCTGTAGAAATGCGCACGGTTTAATAAAATATTATTGTGACTTTAGGTCTTTACGGGTAATAAACATGTAAAGAAGCGTTATATATTAAAAATCTCATCAAAAATAATGCCATCCATTGCTAAATAAAAGGACACCATGGCGCCCTCAGTGCAGAGACGGTTGAACAAGTTGATAGATAAAAAAACGCCAAAAGTTGCCCTTAGTGTAGAGGCAATATAACAATAGATTATGTTATTTTGAATCACCCTTAGTTTGGTCCGATTTAAACCATGCACCATAATATCTACGTTCAAGTTTTTTCTACCTATATTGATTTCTGCGTTTATACATTGTGATGTAGTTTGGGAAAAAGTGTTTATGAAATTTTTATTAAAATAACCCCCCCCATGCTACCCAAAACTGTTAAGATTATCATATTGACACTTTAGTGTTTATATGACTTTCAAATCTTAAAAATGATCTACTTTCTCAAAGCAACCAAATGTACGAGTTTCAATTGAATGAAACTGGGATGTTTTCTTTTTAAAAAAGGAATACCATAATTTCTATTTTAACCTTTCACACAAAGAAAAACGTGAGAAAGGATCAGATGATTACTAAAGATAAAATAAATTTGCGGACTACGAGAACAAAATTATTAGCAAAGGAACAGAAATAAACAGAAATTGATTTACTTACCTTATTATAATATATTGTTTTGCCCTTTTCTACACATTCAATTCGTTCGCCACACAATAATAAACTTGGTTTCCTTAAAATCTCATTTATAATGTTGCTTGTTTATGTTAGTAGGTGTTTTATTGTTATAATGGTGGCCACTACTCCCGTGAAGGGTTTACTCCAGAATCCTTAACTATTGAACATCCCTCTAACCCAACACACATTATATTACATAACGATATCTATGTTATTACAGTACTTAATAATTTTAAATTTTAAATAAACAACTCTTTCACGGTAGCGTGTATTTTGCATTCTGAATGTTATTCTAATGCTATAGTCCATTTTCCGCAATTTTTTACGCAAAAATCTGTTAGGAGTATAAACATAAACACAGTAAATGGTAAATATTGTTTAAATACACTTTTTATTGATACATCATTCTGACATAAAACGTTCGATATTAATAGTTTGCAATTTTCTGAGGAAGCATAAATTATCAAAAAAATCTAGGTAGTCATCAGATAGTCTCAATTGAAGTTTTTAGGGTAAGAAAACTGCCCGCGTGTTAATTCTCTAAGAACAAACTCTATCTCAAACAGTGGACTGCCAAAAGGGAACATGCACGGAAAAAATCAAAACAACCCATCCATTGTAAAGTTTATGGCCTCGGTTATTTGGATTGTTAACGTTGCTCTTTTTACTGACCAAACAATTAATTAAACTATCCTTGAACAACTAAGGAAATTCGGGAGAAACTGCCGACATTACCGAAGGAGAAATTCTCCTTCATCTGATCGGTCATGGCTGCGATAAAGTCGCTACCCTCAAGTGTATCTCACGTATGGGGGTGTTATGGGTTCCGATGACTGTAATCATGGAAGTAGCACAATGGGTGCAAATGTAAGATCTACTCCACAGTGCCCTCGTTCACTTTCCATTCATAATCCAAGATAATCCAGACTGCATCATGTTAATGCACGTTATTCACGTCACGCAAAGATCAATGAATTACGTATTAAATTAGTGCACCTCCAAAAACATTTCACACTGATGAGAAGTGCAGAACCAATGAAGCTCCCATGAATGCCTATCTGACCAGTAGCGCAACATGGTTTACAAGGAGAGTAAAAGGATATTAAAACATCGTTGGTCCAAGTGCATTGAACTGAAAGGGGATTGTGTTGAAAGGTCTGTTTGCCACATTTATTTGTTTTTTTTCTTTGTTAAAAATGGTTTGGATCTGCTGTTAATTGATAATTCAATATGTTGTAGCATTTCTCTTGAATTTTAATTATCATTTTTTATTAATTATAAACGGGGGTACACGCGATTCTCGCGTTTTGCGTGCTTTGGGAGGAGGGGGTATCTGTGATTGTAGGTTGTAATAGCTTTTGTTTTAAAATATCACACCTTGTTGAGCTGGCTTAGTTGCTTGAAAAAAGAAAAAAAATTTACATTTTTGTACCTACCTTTTCAGATTTTTGACCCTGTAGGTATGTAATTTAGCAAGTTATTAAAGTAACTAAAATAAAGGATTACATTTACTTACATTTGACGTAAAAATCACAAAAATGGGTTGATATTTGGTAAAGATATACGAATTCGTTCCTACCTACTTATAGTAAATTTTTACCAATTATTAAAAAAAATGTAAAATGCAAACTTTTTGGAATAGATTTGAGACCAAAAATACATAATGGCCCTTTCACAATGTTAATTACGTTTTTGCACATAGTCTTTGCCCAAAAATTAACGAAAATATAACAAATTCCGTGTGAACTTCATTAGGATAGTTTAGAATGAATTTTGAATGTAAAAGAACTCAATTTGGGCACTGGCAACTTTTTGGGAATACGAATGGCCTTAGGGAGAACGTTTTAACATTCATCTTTAACTATAGTAAAACTAAAAATACCATAAAACATAAAATGTACAAATAGAAGCTGGTCTAACGTTGCATAACATCTGTTTTATAGAAAGATTCTCTACCTTAAACAGTTTCAAATTTTTGTTTATTTCACTAACTAAAGGCCTCATTTACACGTATATGTACAGCAGTAAATATGGATTTTACTTCCTCTTAATTACAATATAAGTTGTATATTTAGAAGTATAGTCAAAGTAATAAGTATTCTCTTTGGTATAGTGTAACGTAACAATACACTTGCTACCTACTTTCATCAATAGATATTAAGTTAAATATGTAGACAAAAACATTTTTCTCGGTGAAAACATTCGACTATATATGTTACCTACGACATCGTCCATCGTTCAAAATCTCTAAATTCGAAATAAGCACACAAACATGTACATTTCGAAAGTTACCGAAAGAAGGTATCGGGACACATAAATTAGTCTACGATGAATGCTGTTACTACTTTTTACATCATTTTAACCATGAAAATGTTAACGCGAGGCATAATAGAATCATTTTTCATCATTTAAATAACTTTTCAACTTGAAATAATTAAATTTCCATCTTATCGAGAAAAAGTTTCCGATAGATACTTGTCATTTTGAAAATTTTCGCGAAAATACTTTCTGGCATTGTTTTAATGTTCGAAATGGGTTAAGGACCTCGGACAGACAAACTTTGCATGTTTACACAAAATTTTCACCCAAAAATAAGTACAAATAGCGAATTCTATTTTACACGTAATCTCCATAAGGAAACTTTGAACGTATTTTCTAAGTAAAGAAAATATATTTAGACACAAATACCGCTTGAATAAGTTGACGGACTTTTATACTAAAATGTTTAAGACTTACTTTGAAAAAAATTAGTGCAGATATTTACTTGGTTTGCGGGGTATCTATAATTGTAGCATTAATTTGTAGGTTATAAATTTATAATAGCTTTGGTTTTAAAATATCACATCCGCATTCGTCAGCATTCGGCGACTGTCGGAAAAGTGCATAGCAACACAAACATATACACACGTCTCGGTTATTATATAGTGATAGTGATAAATGGTTTGAGCAGAATAAATTTTTTATTTTATATTTCGGTACCTATAGAAAAAGGTCGATAGGCGAAAGGTTGAGAGACCTGCGGGCCATTTGATTTTACATTTTGAATCAATAACTTTATTGTTAGTTAAACGTTGTCACACTTCATGACAGCTATGTGAAGAGCAACCAACCATTTGGAACCAAATTCCGTCAGCAACAGCTGAAGTAACTTCTTCCCGAAGAAGTTGTAGGAAACGATCTCTCGTTAAAGTATATTATAATAAAGGGGATCATAACACAATGTAATAATCCCGCTTATACGTTTATTTCTTTGGGATACTGGGATCCTGTTTAAACCAACTTATTGCTCATGGCCTCTTATTTTGGAACATTTAGTAAATGCTACTTTACCTGTAAATAATATCTTTTGTATAAAGTTCCAATTTTGATCACACACTTATCTATCAACTCGAAACAGAATAGTGTTGCGTCTTTTACAATCCTCGTTAGCTCATGATGGCATTGGAACGTGTACCTATATCTTAAACTTATGTTTGTGTACAATCCCTAAACTACAAATGTGATATGGGCGGACGTTAGATGCAATTTGCAATAATTGAAGCTAAATCGTCGAAAGTGTATTCTTACTTTCTTTATTTTGTTCGTTATTCAAAACGTCGCAACACCTACAATTATTATTAATCAGTGTATCCGTAGCGCGTAATTGTAGGAACGGTTACGCTAAATAAAGCATTCATTTGGCGAGTACTATTCTTTGCATAAAATTATTTCATCATTTCTATTTTTTCTGATGTCGAATACATTATTTTTAATAATCCAAGCTAAAATAATTTGAAGAGCCAATTTTGCATACGTTGGCCAGATCACCACCCTCTATGTCAATAACATAAAATAACCCTGTTAAACCACACAATTTTACAGTATTTCTTGACTGGGAGAAGGGAAACTGGAGACCGTTTCTTTTAACCCGGCGTTACCGATGTGGGGTGTGACAAACCCCAGCGTTTTTAAATGAACATAAAAACACATCAACTGTAATCTTGCACCCATGTGCATTTCAGTACCTTCCTAAATATGTCCCTACCACCGTATACAGCCTTTACTTCAGTACTAGTGCGACATCGGATAAAGTTACAGGTGTTTAATTGCTCTGGGGTGCACTAAACACCACGTATGAGCTCGATTCAGATGGTGATTAGTTTTGCCCTGTTTGGTTTACAAAACGCAGTTTTTTTTTCTTAGGTCTATTGACCATTACCATATGTTTTCTGATTATATTTTTCTAAATTCTTTTAATAATTACAAATTTTGGAACTTTTCTAATTTTTGACTTCGCAGAAAATCAGATTTTTTTGTTTTTATCGTTTTTTACAAAATAAGGCAGTTCTACACTGATTTTTATATATTTATGTAATCAAAATATGATCTTCCAAAAACCTCAAATGATAAAATATCACACAATTGCGGGAAAAAATATTTACCGCCTTTTTACTGCTGGGGTTTGTCACACCCCACATATGTATTCATTAATCATTTTTTCACATATGTAACGCCGGGTTAAAACGCCGAACCTTTTCAATTAGTAATTACAGAATGCAATCTAATTTAATTCAATAGGTACTATGATTGGGTGGACGTACTTGAAACGCGTTACCTCACTTCAAACAACCCCTTAGTTTTATAATTAAACGCGGAACCTTTCAATAATTACTTAATGTTTACATGTATTCCTTAATCAATTTCTGAAATAATAACGAATAGGTAATCCAGGAAATGTGTTTCGAGATTAGAGTAAAACGTTTGTAAATGAATGTTCACATAATCACCTAGTGAACGACTGAACGTTTATGGTCATCTTGATAATTAGGGTTTCTCCTAAATGTGGACCTCACCTTAAAGGGTACGTCCGAACTTACTGTCACATTGTGATGTTATGTGAGAACGAAATTATAGGGTTTCTACATAAATGGCCTTGTTATTTTTTGTTGTTATATATGATATAGGATAACGCCTGCCCTATTTTATATTTTCCATACTTAGAAATTGACACCCCTAAGTGGCCATTTTTTATCGAACACTGCTGAAACAAATAAAATAGTATCAAGAATGTATACTGTTGTTAAAATTATTGATGTTATCGTCCTATGTAAGATAAAATTATGAAATAAGTTGCAATCCACATAATAAATTATACTTTGAAAGTAGGGTATTTTCTCGATTCAAGCTCAAAATTCTTTTTCTCCTTTTTTTTTACTGATATTTTTCGAAAACGGCATGAAAATACTGTCACAAATTTATATAACTAAGAACTCTAAAGATGATTCTTTGACATTTAGGTACAATTACCTATATATTACCACATTTGTTGTGTTCTGTAATAAGCTTGTCTATACTATATTTAAGAGCTTACTGTTCATGTTCATTTGAAAGGGATTTGTTGTTTTCCTTCTGTAAAGATTAGGTATACATTAGAATAATATTTTAGCCCAAGCCTGTACCATGATTAAAGTAGATCGCTATTGACTCGTTGAATCGGGTCCATTTCCCCAGCACCTTCCACTTCGAATTTCGAAATGAAAATTTGCACACGAATTGTGCTCGTTTTGTCCTGAACTGTGTCCTTAAAATTTCGTTTTGTGCTTCATCCCATGCGGAGATATCGCCAAAAGTATGGGCGGTGCTGGGGAAATGCGAGCACCCCCCACTCCGAAATTTGAACTGAAAATTTGTACATGAATTGTGCTCAATTGTGCCGTTAAAATTTCGTTTGTGCTTCATCCCATTCGGAGATATCGCCAATCCAACTTTAGGGAACCATTTCTACAGCACCTCCACTCGGAATTTCGAAATGAAAATTTGCACACCAATTGTGCTCATTTTGTGCCGTTATTTCGTTTTTTGCCCATTTCCTCATAAAAGATATTAAGGGTGGCAGTGGAAATGGCAGCCCCATTGCGCACAAATTACCATCATTAGTGCTCTCTCCTTTCAATAGATATTACGGAAACTTACGGGAGAAGTTCTCGAAATGGAAGCCCTTTCTATCTGGAATTTCTAAGTGAAACAGGTCTCAGTCTTTTATAAATACTATATTTTGTACTCATTTATGCTGCATACTTTGATACTTCTATTCCTACCTTTCCCTAAGTAGACTCTTAAAAGTTTGGGTGAGATGCGTTAAGCATTCATTTTTCATAAAATGTTTGCTTTGAAAATGCAAGTGCTTAACATTAGTAAGGACGAGACGGCACACCACATACTTTGTGAGTGTCTCGCACTTGTTCAACTGAGACGATCCATGTTGGGGGAATCCTGGCCAGACATTCGTGCCTTATCCTTCGGTAGGCCTGCTTTTTTTGTGATCTATCTAGGCATCATCCGTGCATCTACCCGGTAATAATAATAATGATAATAACAATATCACTAATAATAAAAAATTAGAAAATTATTAATAATTATAATAGAAATCTCAAAAACAGAACAAAAACAGATATCTTCTAAGTTAACAATAAAACAAAATATAAAATATAAAATAAACCACAACAAAAACAAATGATCCCTCTACAGTGTAAATAGATAGAATAAATAGAATAGAATAAAAAAATAAATATACAGAAACCCCACAAATGTATACAAATAAAATAAATTGAGATAAAATGAAAATAATAAAGTAAACCTCGAACAATATTTACACAATATATACAGAACAATACACGTAAAAAAGAAGAAAAACAAAACAAATCAAAAATAAAGCAAAACGAGGACCGTATTCCCATGAATATCACAAAATAAAATAACAAGGTAATATATACAGGGTGACCCAACGAAAAGGTAACAGACGGGTTTCTGGCTAGAAATTTTTGTTTTGAGAAATTCGAAAACAGCAATTTTTATATTAAGGGGGACAACTTTTGTCATTATGTACAACCTGAAATGATTTCATCCCTTAGCGCTGTGAGAACAACCCCTAACATTTAAATAGAGATGATGGGGCAAGTGATACGTCATTTGAAAGGTCTTTCTTTTCTGAATTCAGTGCATTAGTTATTTTAATTTTTTTTGTTTTTAACAAAAAAGTTGAAGTTGCAAAAATGGAAAATGAGGAAAGAGTTTGATGCATTTAAAAACTAAAAAAGCTCGGAACGATCTATTGTTTTTTTACAGAAGCTTTTTTGTTAAAAATAAAAAAAATTAGTGTACTGAATTCAGAAAAGAAAGACCTTTCAAATGACGTAGTGTTGTTCTCACAGCGCTAAGGGATGAAATTATTGCAGATTGAAAGTATGACAAAAGTTGTCCCCTTTGATATAACAATTGACGTGTTTTTGTATTTCTTAAAAAAAAATTCTAGCCAGAAACCCGCCTGTTACCTTTTAGTTGGGCTACCCTTGACAAATACACAACAGCTGTATACCCCAAACAAAAAAGGAATAATGAAAATAATAGGTTTACTTTGTAAATACTAAAAATTGGGGTCGCATTTTCCCAGCACCGCCCAAAGTTTATTGAAGATACCTCTGGAAGGGATGAAGCACAAAACGAAATTTTAAGGGCACAATTCAGGACAAAACTAGCACAATTCGTGTACAAATTTTCAGTTCGAATTTCGAAGTGGGGGGTGCTCGCATTTCCTCAGCACCGCCCATACTTTTGGCGATATCTCCGCAAGGGATGAAGCACAAAACGAAATTTTAAGGGCACAATTCAGGACAAAACGAGCACAATTCGAGTGCAAATTTTGATTTCGAAATTCGAAGTGGGGGGTGTTCGCATTTCCCCAGCACCGCGCAAAGTTTATTGATGATATCTCTGGAAGGGGTGAAGCACAAAACGAAATTTTAAGGGCACAATTTAGCACAAAACGAGCACAATTCGTGCACAAATTGTCAGCTCAAATTTCGGAGTGGGGGGTGCTCGCATTTCCCCAGCACCGCCCATACTTTTGTCGATATCTCCGCAAGGGATGAAGCACAAAACGAAATTTTAAGGGCACAATTCAGCACAAAACGAGCACAATTCGTGTGCAAATTATCATTTCGAAATTCGAAGTGGGGGGTGCTGTCATTTCCACAGCACCGCCCAAAGTTTATTGATGATATCTGTAGAAGGGATGAAGCACAAAACGAAATTTTAAGGGCACAATTCAGCACAAAACGAGCACAATTCGTGTGCAAATTATCATTTCGAAATTCGAAGTGGGGGGTGCTGTCATTTCCACAGCACCGCCCAAAGTTTATTGATGATATCTGTAGAAGGGATGAAGCACAAAACGAAATTTTAAGGGCACAATTCAGCACAAAACGAGCACAATTCGTGTGCAAATTTTCATTTCGAAATTCGGAGTGGGGGGTGCTGGGGAAATGGACCCCGTTGAATCTGGAAGCGGCTTTGGATTCACGTCTCGTTGTAATTAAAGGATTGAAGCGTTTCGCGCAATCTTGCGGTATTTATTGAAAATGTCTTGAATGTATAGTACCGATTTGCATATGTTGCGACCGATGGCTAGTGTAGTCTGGCCCTAATATTCATCTTCGTTATGTGTTCCAGTCACAGAAATTTACAATTTGTCTCCCTCATAGTTTGATTATACTAAAGTATTCCTACTGAATATATTGAGGTTTTTTCTTTATGATTTGCTAAAGATCTACACGGAGACTCACCGCCTGGGTCTCACTATTGCCACTGTGTCGACCAGGTAAGATTTGGAAAATTTTACTGATGTTGAAGGTTATCGGGCACATTGTATGTTGGTATGATTTCAGAAATTATTTTCAGCAGGTAATAGACTAATATGGGATTATATAGTTTTGAAGAAATACCTACTACCTTTATTACTGCTTTTAGTATTGTGATTACGTTTACCTTATACGCCGTGGGTAGAGTGTCTCAGGTTCATTCATAATCGTAAATAGTGCGACACACTCTTCATCTACAGCTACACTCTCATGGCGGATGAGGTTAAGTATTTTAACTACCTTGAACGCTTCGACAGGTGGTTGTTGGTTCATTAGACGTCTGCAAACTGTTCTGTGTACGGTATTGTCAAGGATATTCGCTTTATTCATACTCGAATAAGCACCTCTGGGTTTAAAATGAACCTGTCTTTCAGCAACAGGAAAGTTAAACCTCTTTGGGTTTTTCAATGGCGGCATGGTTAAGTGTTTTTTTTTCGGAAATCTTTCAATTCTTTCAATTAACTCATACCTAATTAATAAAATCGAGTAAAATACGTTTCTAAATTGTAAAGCGATACTGGAATTTTATTGTTAAGAAGAGTCCCTTACTCCAGTAGGTACTGAACTGTACCGAAAACTTCTATTATAAAGTGAAAAGCGAAATGAAATTCCGACGTGTTTTCTTCTTGCAAGATTCTCTAGTGAATAAATTACTACGATTAGACTGTATACATATAATAAGTTTCAAACTCTACTAAAACCGTAAAATTTTAATGGAAAATATGTTCAAATAATTTAATTTACATATACCTTCAATTACTTATATGACTTACAATTAAAACTTGCACTTAACGAACTTGCAGCAGTTACATTCGAATGGAAACTATGCAAGTTGTGTAATGAAATTCTCATTGAAATGGCGATCTATTGATGGTGCCATTGTTTACTTTGTAACTTCATTTAATTTTCGAATTTTGAGTTCACATTTCCCAGCCGCTATTTCAACTTTTAATTGAATTTGGATTGTGTAATAGGAAATGGTTTTATGTTGCTGTAACCACAAATGACACTATTCGGTTCAGGTTACGGAAGTGTAACGAATAAAAGGTAGTAACTGCGAATTTATAACATACGCAGGGGTAGAAAAGGAATAATTAGGTTGATTGGCTTAAAAGGAAATGTAGCGATGGGTTGGTTATCCAAAGTGTTAAATTGTGAAATTTTCTGGGAATTATTGTAATTGTTCGGGTTTTGAGATTGGCATTTCATGCCACTATATTGTGGCATTCCTCTATCAAGTGACCATTACGTTTGCAATATCTACAAGATTTAAAATATTTGTGTTGGTGGATTTTGGTTTGAATTTGGCGGATTACGCTCGGAACTTGAGGCTTGATTAGAAATACGTCTGACATTATTTCTTTGATTAAGTGAAATGTCCCGATTTGGTGGTGGTTTAGAATTAAAATTCCTATTAAAACGACAATCTAAGGTGGTATAATTTTATCTATCAACGCTTTTAATTTGATCTGATATATTTCGAGACTTGTATTCTAAATTTCGGGTAGTTTATAGCGATATGTGGGGCTAATTGAATTTATTAGTTTGACATAGCAATTTTCCACCCTAAGTATTAGACTACGATAACACGTTCTCTTTTTACCAAAAATGTCCGCTTTTTAAATCATTCCATGTATTAAACTTACGATTTTTTATCAATGCTCTATAGCGTTTCCTGTAATTTTAGTTTCTATAACATTGTTAATATTTTTTTCCTATAGGATGCCTTCACGAGCGAGTGTGCTTTATCGCAATTATCAATAAATTCATTTAAACACGTTTTGTTTCCATCAAATTTAATTAGCATTTTTTCAGCTACCTCTACCCCAAATACTAGTCATGTTGGATCAATTTTAAAAATTGTCTGACATGCGTTATAATTATTCTAACTTAATTAATTTGTAATTTATTTGTAACGATACCTTAGACAACGTTTTCTTAAATAGATCCGAGGATGTATCTTGTGAAGTAATGCCTTTTATGTTTTTTGATTTACGTTACCATAACCAGTAATCCGTCCTCGCACTCCAGCGATCTTTCGTATACAAAGGGAAGAAATTTTAGTCAAGCCTCGATCTCTAGATTTCATGCCTTACATAAGGACGAGCGTTGGTTGACTTTTAACTCCACCAGTAGATTTGAAGATGCCTTCTCCCTTTTTTACAATACTTTACTATGCCTATGCCACTTCAATTCATGTTTCCCGGAGACTAAAACTACAAGTTCAAATGGTCGAAAAGGGTGGGTAAATAGTACCGTTCAAAAGCTCAGTCAGGATCTGTGAGATCTTCACCATATTCAAAAAAAGTATCCCATGTTTAGACCTCATTATCTGGCACACAAACAGAAATACCGAAAATACATTGTGTCTTGTAAAAAATTGTTTTACGGGAACTTAATTTCTTCATCTAATAACAAAAATAAAACACTATGGGGTATTATATCTACGCTCAACAATAACGAAAAGCAACACAAAAACATTACACTTTTAACATCTGAAAGAAAAATTGACGATCCTTAAACAATTGCTGACATATTTAGTAAAAATTTTATCAAAGCCCCCCTTGACATACTACGATGCATAAAAAAGAAAAATTCAAGCGACGATAATAATTATGATGATTTTGGTATTGGTTCTACTAGTATCTGCAGCAGTATGTGTCCATTTCCTTTTAGCGAAACTGAACTTCTGAGTTGCTTAAATTCCGTAAAAAATAAATATTCTTCGGGTCCAGATCATATACCTGCTTCTTTACTACGATCTAGTTTACCGATTATAATAAACCCTGTTACACGCCTAGTCAACATGTCGTTCTCGCAGGGTGTTTTCCCGAAAGAAATGAAAACTTCAAAGGTTCACCCTATCAATAAAAAAGGCAGCACTCAAAACTGGGAAAATTAGACCAATTTCTGTCAGCTCAGCTCCGTCGAAAATTTTTGAATATGCCTCGCTGGAAAGACTGAACAGTCATCTCCTCAAACATGACATTATAAGCAACACGGCTTTCGTAATAGCAAATCAACGTTCACTACAATTAACTCCTTTGTTAACGACATCATTTCATTTTTTGATAAAAATCAAAGAGTGCTTGCAATTTTCTGTGATCTTAGGAGAGCCTTCGATACTGTCGATCACTCTTTATTATTATACAAATTGAATATTTACGACATATGGGGTGTTGTTGCAAACTGGTTTTCCTCCTACCTATCCGATAGATGTCAATAGGTAGAAATTAAATTTAAAAATGGCGAGACATTTTCTAAATTTTTGTCTTCGCCTTTGTCTGTAAATGTAGGAGTTCCTCAAGGATCCGTGCTGGGGCCTATCCTTTTTATACTGTTTATTAATGATATTGTCATATTCTTAAATTCTCTAGTTTTATATGCTGATGACACTACGGCATTAATCTCTGGGAAAAACAAGATGATAAATAAACTTAGCAATTGGTTTAATTTTAACAGATTGTTCTTAAACCAAGATAAAACGTCTATTGTCCAATTCTCATGTCTAAGCAGTACAATTGAATCAACGATTCCTATTCAAGCTAACGCTAAATTTTTAAGTATTTACATAGATCAAAATCTAAATTGAAAATGTCACTGCGAACACCAAGTAAAGAAGTTAAACACCTATTGTTATCAAATACGCAACGTTAAAGAACTGATAGGAATAGAGCACAGCTTAACCTATTATTTTGCTCAAATACATTCCAGGCTTTCGTATGGCATTATTGTCTGGGGATCGTCTAGCTCAGCAAAGAGCGTATTTATTACTCAAAAAAGGATAGTTCGGTGTATCATGGGTAGTAGCAAATATGAATCTTGCAAAAACATCTTCATAAATCTACGCATATATTAACTCTTGCATCTATAACATCTTGGAAGTCTTATCATTCATCTTTACTAATCGATACCTTTTACTACGTAACATCCATATAACACACGAAAAAGAGATCAATTCGTAACCCCTATAACGAGGCTTAAATTATCTCAGCATTCTCCCACCTCAAAGGGTATTAAAATATTTAACCTTCTTCCCATCACTATAGAAAATCAGAAGACACTAAAAGGATTTAGATTATCAATTAAAAAATCCTCTTAGATTATGTGCTCCATACACCATAAATAAATTTTTATTGTAGTGTAATGGATGTAATGTTTGCTCTTTTAAACATTGTAGAATGAATAATAATAGTAATAAAAGACTTCTTGCTGTATTATTCCATGAAACTGTATGACCCTAATTCTATTTGTTTCTTGCTTAGTTTGTTCGACGTTCCCATCAACTTCTTTATGTCCAAAAATGTTTCCCAAAACCTTTTCACGAGATTCTCTGTTGTAAATGTTTTGATAAATGAATATCAATGGAAGGAACTAAAGAATTGATAGAATTAACCAAGTTAAAGAAGAATTGAAAATTAAAATTAAAAATGCTTTTATAAAAGAATGTTGAAAATGCTATTGGTAAAAACACAGCTGGAGTATTTGGAAGGCATTTTAAATCAATGCACAGTAAAGTAAAAGCTGATTACACTACATACAGTAAGAAAATGAAAAATATAATTTCAGAAAATGGTATGTGTCAAATTGTTGATCAGTACACAAGAATAACAGAAAAAAGTAGCACAATAATTGACCTTGTGATTACAAATAGGCCAAAAACAGCAGTTAAAGTGTTGGATTGTAAAATGACTGACCATGAAACCATAAGTATTACATTTAATTGCGATAATGATGACAAAGAGTTACAACAGCAAAAAATAACGTTTACTAATATGAAGCGCTATTCGGGTCAAGAATTACAAAAACAACTCTTGCATTTAAACTGGGTCATGCCATTAACATCTAATGTAAATACTACGGCTGCAATTCTTGTTCAAAATCTGCAAGAATGTGTTAATAAGTTGATTGTTAAAGAAACAAGACTAGTATCTCGTAGAAATCCATGGTTTTCAACGGAATTAAAGAGAATACAAGAAGATCGCAACAGGCTATATAAACAAGCCAAAAGAACAAAAAATGAACAGGATTGGTTAAATTACAGAAATAGGAAAAACTATTACAACGGTTTAATTAAAAAAAGAAAATGCGAGTATATTCAGCAAAAAATCAATTCAGTGAAAGACGATCCTAGACAGATGTGGAAAAAACTTAAACAACTTATAGATGGCAACAGTAATGAGGCCACCCAAAAATGTATCAAGTTTCTTAATGTAGAAATTGATGAACCGAATAAAATAGCCGAAGCATTTAACAACTACTTTATCGATAGCATAACAGAAATTAGTGGTAGTATTTCAGCTTCTAAACAGAACATACAGCTTCCTACATGTCAGTCCAACAAATTTACGTTCAATACGATCACAGGGGCAAACTTAAAATCCACAATCTTAAAAATGAAAAAGAAAAGCAGTATCGATGGAATTACCCTACAGATTATCATTGACGCCCTGCCAGTTATTGAAACAACTCTCCTAGATTTAATAAACCAATGCTTTTTAAACGGAATTTTTCCTGATATGTGGAAAACAGCGACAATAATACCAGTACCTAAAATACCTGGTACACTAAACTGCAGCGAATACAGACCTATAAATATGTTACCTACCTTAGAAAAAGTTTTGGAACTTCTTGCCAAGGAACAACTGGAAAAGTATTTAGAAGAAAATAGTATAATTAATAACATGCAATCGGGTTTTAGAAAAAATCATTCGTGCGAAACTGCTCTAAATCTAGTTCTGGCCAATTGGAAGGACGATATTGAAAGCGGTCAAAATGTCGTTGCGGTACTGCTTGACTTTAAAAGGGCTTTTGAAACGGTAAACCGGACTCTATTACTTTCAAAAATGGAAAAATATGGTATCACCGGAAATGCGTTGAAGTGGTTCCAGGATTACCTAACTGATAGGCGACAGATAACTATCTATGAGGGAGAAAAATCAACATCTAGAGAGGTTGCATTAGGCGTGCCCCAAGGAACAGTTTTAGGCCCTTTGTTATTTAGCATCTACATTAATGATATGATAAATTCAGTTAAACACGCTAGGGTAAACTTGTTTGCCGATGATACTTTAATAACAGTGACTGATATAGACATTAATAGTGCGGTGAAAAATATGAATAGTGATTTAGACAATATTTCAAATTGGTTAAAATTTAATAAACTCAAACTTAACACTTCAAAAACAAAAGCACTAATATTAAGTAATAATGGGTCAATGAGCGATTGCAAGGTTAATGTCGACAATGTTGAAATTGAGTACTCGATTGAAACAAAATATTTAGGAATAATTATTGACAACAAGCTATCGTTCAAAAGTCACATTAATTACATTATACGCAAGGTAGCTCAAAAAATAGGATTTTTTGGAAGAATAAGTTCTAAATTAAGTGTTTGGTCTAGAATTCTGGTGTATAAAACTATCATTGCACCTCATTTTGATTATTGTGCGACCATATTATTTTTATCTTCCGAAGGCGATTTTCAAAGATTGCAAAAATTGCAAAATAAAGCAATGAGAATAATATTACGGTGCAGTAAAATGACAAGAATATCGGCAATGCTAAATACATTACAGTGGCTAAGTGTTAAGCAACGAGTTTATTTTAAAACGTTGCTATTTATATATAAGATAATCAATAATAGGTTACCTAGATATATGCATAAATTTATTGTTTTTAATAAGGATATACATCAGTATAACACTAGAGATTTAAATAGTTTTAGGCTACCGTTAGTTAAGAAAACTTCCTCACAAAACAATTTATATTATAAGGGTTTAAAAATTTATAACGAACTGCCCGAGGAAATTAAGAAAGTACAATTATTAATGACTTTCAAGAAAGCGTGCTCAGCGCATGTAAGAGAAGTTATTACTATTAACTAGCCGATATACAGGGTGTTTCAGACCACCCGTACCGGCCAAATATCTCGCGAAATACAAAACGCATTGGAAAAAGAAAAAATACGTCTAAACAATTTTTAAGACTCTATTGTTTGATAGTAATAGGATGTCCCCACTCCCACCCCCGGGGGGTGGAGAGGGGGGTAACTTCGTAATCTTAAATAGCACCCCCCAGTTTATTATGCAGATTTGAATTCTGCGTTAACAAATAGGAACTTTTTGTTTGAAACATTTTTTGAAGTTCGTGACAGATGGCGCTATGATCGCCGAAAGAAGTTTTTCCGATTACCTATGCTAATTTGATGTCAGTTTTGTTAAGTGACAATAAAAAATGGTAATGCTTTGCAAAAATGAAGAGGGGGAGCTTTATTAACCCCTCCCCCTTCCCCACACCGCCACTTCACCCCTACAGCCCATAACCTACGATGGGAAAACGCAACCATTTTAGATTTAAACAACTGTTCAATACCACGATTGAAGAAGTTAAATTTTGTAAATTTTTTTTGTCTTTGATGGAAAATAGAAAAAAAAATTTGAAATACTTTGATTTCACGAGTAAAGAACACATTGACATTCGAGATACGTTTAAATCTAAAATTCGGGGTGAATTAGGGGAGGGGGGGTTAATAAAGCTCCCCCTCTTCCCTTTTACAAAGCATTAACATTTTTGATTGTCACTTAACAAAACTGACAACAAATTTTGCATAGGTAATCGGCAAAACTTCTTTCGGCGATCATAGCGCCATCTGTTACGAACTTCAAAAAATGTTTCAAATAAAAAGTTCCTATTTGTTAACGCAGAATTCAAATCTGCATAATAAACTGGGGGGTGCTATTTAATATTACGAAGTTACCCCCCTCTCCGCCCCCCGGGGGTGGGAGTGGGGACATCCTATTACTATCAAACAATAGAGTCTTAAAAAATTTTTTAGACGTATTTTTTCTTTTTTCAATGCGTTTTGTATTTCGCGAGATATTTGGGCGGTACGGGTGGTCTGAAACACCCTGTATATGTAAACATCTTAACAAGATGATCAATAAACTTACTTACTTACTTATTATAACGTAAACAAGATATCCAAAAGTGGCTTTCTGCAATCATGGTGTTTTAATTTAGGTGTGGCCGTTGTCTGATGTTAATGAAGCTTTTGACAATCTTAAAACAAAAGTACCTAAACACTCCAGCTTTCAAATCAGGCGATGAATCTGAAATAACTAACTATAGACCAGTGTCAACCCGGAATAATCCAACTACGGTATTATAACCCCCCTTTATAACCCCTTTATAAATCTTCTTTATCTGGGAGTTCATACTTTTTGCAAAACCGATTACCATCTGGCCGTTTACTGTTATATTTTTCCCGTACGCTTCGTATTTCACAATTTTTACATTTTTTGAATTTCTAAGGTTCACCTACATTTTTATAAAGCATAGATATAACTCTCTCATTTCACTACAACCTTTTCTCTCTTGACTTGTTTTCTAACAAGGCTACTACGTTTTAAAAGTTCCGTCTCATATAATCCTTCTACATTCCAAGTTCTTGGTTTTCCCATTCCTAACTTTTTTTATTTTTGATGTTAGTATTTTTCTCTTCTTTTGTATTTGTTTTGGGTAGTTTTCACTTGTCCAAACCTTGGTACTTTAATTACATGTTCTCAAAGATCCGAGGGGTCTGTAGAAGTAATCTCACAGCTTTTGGTTCATCTGGTATGTAGCGATCTTTAAATTTGATTATTTCATCTAGTTTTTATAATCGGTATTTTCCAGTCATCACTTACAGTATTCTAAACTGCTTACGATAGCGATCTGAGAAACAGTTTTCGTCATTTTTTTTATTATTCTTAGTGGTAATCGTCTCTTTACATTACACATCCTTAATTAAGGGAGATCAAATTTTCTATAATTCAATATGGTGACAAAAATTTTTTTTCTTTATGTTGATATAATTGAAAATATATCTCTGAGATATTTTTAAACGAAATATGAAATTTGTTTACGTACCCAAAAGAGTTAAATAGCAAATATAGGTATAGCACGGTCTTGTGAATAATCTACACGTCAAGGATGCTCATTTTGTAGCGTATTGTGAATTCATTAAGCGTTGAAACGCTGGTTTATTGAATACATTGAATAAATACTTCGTTTGAGAAATTCTGATTTAAAGTATTCAAATTTAAGTACTTTAATGTGTCATTTAATTTTATCCATATTCTAATGAATGGAAACATTTGAACGTGCAATGAAACGCATGTAAAAAGTGTTCCTAACCAACAAACAACTATAATAAGTAGAGCCCGGAAAATATGCAAAGAAATTTTGAAAAATATGCGCATATATATGCATTGTTTTTAGCGAAAATATGCCGAAATATATGCAAAATATGCCGATATATAATGCAAAATATGCTTACTGATAAGAGAAAAAATTAAAAGATGTATTTTTCTCAGTCCGAAGAGGATTTTATTGAAATTAAATTATTAATTAATATTAAAGTTCTTTACAATACAATAATATTTATGACGATACTCGATACTTGTACAAACTATTGCGTTACCGATAGTCCTATACTTAAAAAATATCGCAATACTTTTGATTTAATTTAATTTACGACAACTTGAATCTTAGGGTTAAAATAAATTTTAAACAACCATTCTTAATCTAGGTAGGTACTTTAGCTAAAGATAAAAGGATAAAAATAGATACCTACGTAAAACCCTTCGCGTAGATTGCAAATATTTTCAGGTAGTATCTACATCTAGTATCCATAAAAACAATTAACTAACTAATTTCCTTGAAAAAATAGTCAAAAGCATTGAATTTCAATACAAAATAGGTACACAATAACTGCAATTTATTTATTTAAATGGGTACCGGTTTGGTCTTACTGTTTCTTGTTTTGTTACTTAAGCTGACGTTGACAAGACTTCAGAATTATGAATTCATTCTTTGGGTTTTTCGTGTATTTACTTTTAAATTTAATCCTCATGGAATTTGTTTTGTTTTTTGTAAAAATGTGAGACGCATTTTGTTATAGGTACGAGTACGAGATGCATAAATATGCCAAGAAGGGAAATTTTTACGAAAAAATGCAAGAAAAGTACAAATATGCAAAATATGCAATATAAAATTAGTGTCAATCGGTTCGTAATCGTGAAAATCGTAAAGATTTGACGACATACAACTAGATATGCTAAAAACAAAGAATATGCATTTTTCATATTTTCCGGGCTCTAATAATAAGGAAAGACGAACCATATTTAAAGGATGTATTAGATTCAGATAAATGATGCCGTTTAGAATGTTTAGATACTTTAAGGTGATACGTGCATCTTTTACTCTATGCATATAACTTCCATAAGTAAATTTCAAATACGATTACTGTATACATTTGAAGATGCATTTTATATGTAAATGCAGAAAGTCAAGTACCGTACAAACCGTAACTGCAGTCAATTTATATGATTACTTTGATTGAATAAATATAGTAAGAAAGTTATCTACGAATACGCCAAGATAGAAGAAGAAATATATTGAAGAATACATTCGCGCACGCACGTAGAATAAACCAACAGTAAACGACTTGGAATAAAAACAGAGAAAAACGGGCCAAGGAGCACATAACAATAAATACAGTGACAGGTAGACTTCTGTGAACATTATTGAAAAATTTTATCGTATTTCTGTTTACGGAAACACTTACGAAGCGCGCAATAGGTACGTATATAAAGTTATTATTCATACTTTTTGGATACGTGAGGTCTAGTTATAAGGCACAAACACGCGTTCAGTAAAGTGAACTGAAATGTAAAAGATCATTCTTAAAATGGATTACAAGAGGACAAGCACCGAGCAAAGCTGATAAGAAATGGTAGGTTTCTACGAGAAAGTTTGTCAGCATTTTACCAGCAACTCGTAGCCCGAAAATATTTAAGCAGTTTGTGTTTCCTGTTCCCTTGCCTGTAAAACCTACATTTAATAGGCCATCCTCCGAAATCTTGTTATCTTTAAATTCGTTTTTATATTTCACTTAACACTAATCTCGAATACAGTAAATATATTTTTAAAACCTTTATTTCATTAACAACGCGTTTATTTATTAGAGCTGTATCATTTGCATTGTTGGAAAATCCGGCGCAGATAAAGGTAAAGAAAGAGCAGTTATAAGAATCGGTTAAAACACAATTTTCTTGCTACAAGATTAAAACACCAAACAACCCCTCGCGTTTATGATCCCTTAAGGGATTTTTAACAGCCATTTTGCCTCTCTCGGCCATCAGTCCTGTACAATATTTTTGCTTGAAAAGGAAATTTTTTAAGCACGAAGATATTTATTTTTAGTCCATATGGGAATATTAGCAAATAGCACATGAATTTCTGTTGATTCATATAATTCGTGCAAATACTTGCTTAATAATTTGATAAATAGGTACCTACATAACTCTCAATAACGCCGAAGTATTAATTCATCCGTATTAACTTAACGATAGACGGTAATATAATTAAAAGTAAGGTAAATTAATGTACGCAGTTCACATACCGTTGAAATGCAAAACATCTCCTATTTGCTTTTATAATTAGGGAAAACGGGCGTGTAGACGCCGTAGACACAAAAATATAAAAACAAAATTAGAATTTTCGATAGCTTTTTTTTTCCGAATTTAAATAACATATTAAGGGCTTCATTTTTTAAAATAGCTACTCGTATTCACGTGACGAAGTGGTAAAAAATGAAATGAAGCAGCACTATATATGAAATTGGAAAACGGAAGCTACAAAAGCTGCGAAGAATATCGAAATAATTGACGAAAACGAAAAAAGACTATAACACAATGTTTTGTATATCACACAAAAAATATAATATAAAGAGAGGCACAGGTAAATCACAAATAATGACAATAAACGTTAAATGATAGGTGAAGAACAAAAAATAGAACAAAATTCATAAGCAGAATGGAAATATCGTTATTGACGGAGAGAGAAGGGAACAACACTCCCCTTTAATAAGCATCGAGATGAGACAGAACCGAAAAAACCATGTCTAACGCAATACAACACCTTCCCATTTGTGCAATAAACATTTTGAATCGTTTACATTTCTGAATTTGATCTTATTTTGTATTATTTTTAACTTGTACATTATTATTTGTACATGTTGCCAACCTTAACTGCCCTATTTATTTAAGCTTTTAGGTCTAGATTCATACTATAAACATTGAATAACGAATTTCGTTATTCAATGCTATAAAGCTAATTTACACTTTCAGCTCTGTTTCATTATCCTTTTTAAGTTCTACATACATTCTGAGCTCTCTTCAGTGGGCACCCTTGCCTCAGCCCTTTCCTTGTCACGAATTCTTCGCTCATCTGTCCATTCACCTTCACCTTATTCCTCGTTCCCACATATATTTCCTCCATCATTTTTACTAACCTTTCGTTTATTTTGTTTCCTCTCATTTTCCAGCCCATTTTTTCCCCTTTCCATATTCTCCGTTTCGTCTTTTCCGTTGCCTCCTCCATCTTCTCCCTCATTTCCTCCACACTTTCTTGTATTGTCATATTGTCTTTTCCATTCTTTCTTTGTACTTTCTTATGCTCTCCTCTGCCCAGATTCGTTTTGTAGTATACTCTTCCTCCTTCTTCCTTTCATCTCTTTCTCTCCCTTCCATTGTAAGTTCCAGTGGCTGGTGGTCCGACTCCACCCTCTCCCCAACCTTGAATCTCTTCACCTTTTCCCCCGCCTCTATATTCGCTATAACATAGTCGATTGTCTATTCACTCCTCGCTCCTATATACGTGAATTCACCCATTTCCCCTTCCTCCCTGGTCCCATTCAATATTTCCCATCCCCTCTCGTTACATACATCTAACAGTTCTTTTCCCTCCTTGTTTACCACTTTATCCCTTGCCCGTTTCTTGTTCTTCCCTTTTCTGTCTAGCCTTCCTCCCTCCTCCCCTATTCCCGCGTTGAAGTCTCCCCCAATTATTACCATTCTCCTCTCGTGTTCCTCTATCATCTCTTCCAAGTTTTTCCTCGCCTCTTTCATCCCCATACTATATACTGTCGCTACTCTTATTTATGTATCTCCCCATTTTACTCTCCTCTCCACTATTCCCCTTCTATGTTGCACGTCCTCTTTTCTTCTTGTTTCACCCATTCCCCTCTTATTCCCATTATTATCACCCCTTTTGCTCTTCCTTTTTTGCATACTGTGCTACTCAGTCAAACTCCCCTGGCATCTCCTCCTTCCATCTCTCCCATTCTTTTTCTTCCAGCCATGTTTCTTGTAACCCCACCACATCGTGCTCCCTAATATATGTCCAGCACTCTTGATCTTTGTTTCTGATTCCCGCCACATTCCAGAATAGTATTTTCAGTTCTTGCTGTTCTTCCCTTTCTCCCTCTGTCCTTTTCTTCCATCCCCTTCTTTGCTCGTTTCCCCTTCCGTTACTAGTTTTCCTGTTTCTTCGCCGTTTCGTTGCCTTTTCATCCCCCTTCCCTCTCCTGCCTTCTCTTAGTTTTTTTGACCTGTGGTTTTCTCCCTTCTCTCCCCTCTCCCTGCTGAGCCCTTGTTCTCTCATTCCACACATACCTTTCCCCATCTATCTCCATTTTCTTATACCCACACCATACCCTTCTGGTTTCCTCTCTTATTCCCGCTGCCCTGACCCTTATCTCTCTTTGTATGTTCCTCTCCTCTCGCGTAAGGTCGTGGTCTATGTATACCGTGGTGCCCCTTAGCTTTCTTTTCTCATCTATCACCTTTTTCTTTTCTTCCCAGTTCTCCATTTCTATCACCACCATCTCGTTTTCCCTCTCTTTATTTACAACAGTTAACCTTTTGATTTCTGCCCTCACGCTCAGTTTCTCTTCCATCATCTTCTTTAACTCTTTTTGCGGTTCTGCACTTTTCCACCCTCGTATTACGATGTTGTTCTTCAGTTTCCACCTCTCCTTCTCCTCCGCTCTGTTTTCCAGTTTTTCTATTCTTTCCGTTAGTTCTTGCTTTTCTTTCTCCCATGCCTTTTCTTTTTCTCCCATTTCTTCCTTCATTTCTCTCATCTATTTTCTGAATTCGTTCATATTTTCCTCCATTCTCTCCATCACTCCTTTGATTAATTCTTTTATTTCGTCCATCTCTTTCTCTTCCTCCTCCTTTTTCCTCTGCCTCTTCTTCCCTCTCCCTTTTTGTACGCCTTTCTTCGGTACTCTGCACCTTCCACGTCCATCCGCGTTTAAGGAGTCACCTTTACCCTGCCTTCCTTCTTACTGTTCTGTCACTGCCCTTTTCCTTTACTTCCCCTACTAATGCCCTTTATCCCGTATGTCTTTTTTAATTCCCACCTTTTCCGGCGGCTTTTATTTACCACTTTATTCGTACCTTTCTCACTCTGCCGTATTACGTATCTATTACTTCCCTCTAAATTTTCGTTTCGCTTTTAGTTCCCAAGAAATTTCTTGTCCCCTTTTCCCTTCAAAAAACACTACGGAAATTCCCGCGTATTTTCCGTAATTTCTATCTAAGATATATTCGACCTCTGACTTGTACTGTTTATCCTTATCCGCGCACTCCGATATCGCGCTCCGTTATGTACATTTGGTTATTAATGACTTCTTACTTAGTCCACTTCTCTTCCACCTCCACGCCTTCACCGACTCTCTTTTTTTCCCTGCTTTCCGGTACCACTTTGCACTTTTTCCGACCCGTTTAATCACTATAAATTTAAATAATACCGAGGAGCGTTAGAAATTTACACCGTTTGCATCAATTACTAGAATAAGAATCACGCGACCTACAAGAAAACCTGAATGATATTCAAAAATGACTAAACACGTGGAGATATTCACGATGCGGAAAGGCAATAATTCCCCCGTAACACTTAATGGTAAGGAATTTCCACAGGCATCCACTTGGACAGACATACAAAGACCATATTTAGGCAAACAGAAGCAACTCGGTCTCAAATACAGAGAAATGTTGTGGTACCTGGGCCACAAATCAAAACTATCACTCGAGAATAAACTCCTCCTTTATAAAGGCCATCTGGGCATACGGGATCCAAAACAGAGTGCCAAACAAAATTTTATGGAGAATTATAGGATGAAAAAAAAGAACAGGGAGGCCAAAGACAATGTGGAAGAATGAAGTAATTAGGGATCTAAGAGAGTGCAAAATTACGTACTGGGAAGAAAAAGCAAAGGACAAAAAGGAGTGGAAGACAACAGTGAATAAAGGCACGGACCAACTTTTCCATAATTATTGTTAAATGACATAAAGGGTTGTAAATTTCCTTGTCAACTCATTCTGATACATATTTACGAAGTTGTATTTTCCAAACTTCCCTATTCTGGTAACCACCTTGTATTTACAGACATCGAGTTACAATGTCACTTACAGCCTAATGTGCGTTACAAATGTAGGTGCTAATCCATTTGGAAAACTAAAATAAAAATAGTACCTCTTTACACGAACAATTACTCTGAAAAACTTTTGAAAAATATGATCATTTTATCCTGCGGCGGTGGTAAGCAACACTACACATTAATTTTCTCCATTTCATTTCTTAAAAATACGAAGGATAAGAATCCAGCTTCTGAAACTTCACCATATATCACACATTCTTAAAGTTGAAAACTTGATGCCTTCGCTGCAATCTCATAAATTGCTTACGTTAATAATTTTTTTTTTAATTTATTAACTGTAAACTTAATTTATCATCGCTTGCTGATTAAGTATCTGTATACAAATTTTTGTAATTTATGCAACGTAATTTGAGAAGATGAGAAAAAATTAGAAAGCCGTCAATCTTTCTTAGTTGAGTTTTAAAGTAGGTCCTCTAAAATGATTTATGCAACAAGCGCGTGTCAACTTCTTCAATTAGTTTATATTAATGGTACTTTAACCCTTGTCAAAGTACGTTACGCAACTTAATAAAACCTTTTTCTTGGTTATAATGCAATACCATTTTCATTTGCTTAAAGATAAATCCCTTTAAACCGTCGCGTCGGCTCAATTACACATTAGGGACCGTTTTTTATTTACAAGGTATTAAAAATTCGACGTTGTTGCTTGTTTAAATAAATGTAAGAGCAAAAATATTATTCTTGTATACGGAACATACATATATAAGGTGTAAGTTGACAGGGTAGTTTCTTTTTGTGTCAATTTTAATATAGAAGTTCTCAAAAGGAGATGTGAGATATGATATCTTAACATAGAGAATTTTATTTTTCGTCTACCTACGCAAAGCAATTTGCAGTCGCCTTCAGGCGTTCGGAGGGCATTAAATACTTCACCTGAAATTTGTAGGACAGTGTTAGTCTGTCAAGTTATGATATGGGCGTGATTGTACTTTGTGAGTTAAAAAAACGTGGTGTTACTCTCTGATCCGTCAAATAAAGTCTCTACACATATCATTCATATTTCAAAATTCTGTGTACTTTATTCACGTACGGTCATGACGTGTTCTCACATTGAAAATGACGGCTTTACTAATAGACCAGGCAAATCTTACTTTTTCAATGAAATTTAAGAGGACATTTTTTTTCAATGGGAATCGATAGGTTTTATGTTCACGAACAAATATATAAAAAATCCCAAAAAATCCGTTGGGAGCTAAAAACAACATCTTGAAAAAACACGGTCGCTCATTCAAATTTTTAAAAATGAAATATCTTCTTATTCTTTGGAGCAATTACAAAAAAAAACATTTTTTTACGGAATTTTAAGCTTAACATTACAAACAAATTATCTTTTAATTTAGATATTACGTACATACTTATACAACGCGAAAGAAAAACAAATTTTCCGAAATCTGGAATGCATCCTCCATGTTGACCGTGAAACATCAGCTTATTGCGCTGTTTTTATAGTAAAAATGAATCTCCCAATAGGTACTCACTACTCTCGAAAGCGTTTTGAGCATTTCCTTGCAATTTATTAATTGCCTAACTCATGGTCTTTTGCAATATTTGAAAGTGACAATATACTTTATAGGGCCTTCCAGAAGCTTTTCTGTGAAAATCTTGGTCTGCGCAATACCTTGTTAGAGATTTCGCATCTGTTCTGGTTTCGAAACAGTTCCCTTAAGACCATAAACTTGGTTTGGCAACCTCTTACAGTTAATGGTGTTTAGTTTAGGTTCGAACTGAAATGTGCTGGTGCCCCATCATGGCTTCTTAAGTGATGCGACCCCACCCGTTCATCAAGAAATTGATGATATTAGTCTTTCTGGTGGGAAAAATGGCGCTATCTGATTTTTACAATTCCAGTCCTCACATTAACTGAAAACTGCCCATAAAAATGAAAGCATTCAGAACACTTTCCCAAACTTCAACATTTATTAAATTCTAAATGACTGTATTTTTTCAAAGTTCTATTTATTGATAGCCAATTGTGAATTCGTTTTCAAGGCTGTGAATTTTCCACTTGAATACCCATTGCCAAGTAAAAAATGAAATTTCTATAGCTTGGTGTGAGATCTCAATCACCATCAAACAACTCCAACTTGCTTGAAAATGTCTTTTTTACATTAATAATACCTACTTTGTATTGATGGTAATTTTTTGCAGATAACTTCAAATCGAATGAAAAATATTGAGATAGTATAGTTCTGAAGAAAGGATGGGAAATTAAAATTTTCCTTTTCCATGAAAACGTGAAATGTTAGGTATGGGAAGTATAATAGTATTCAATAGACAATCAAATTTTACATCTGCAGTTGATAGAAAATGTAGGGTGTTTTATTTCAGTTAACCAATTTATCGTACCTTTTGAAGATTATAATAATTTAGTCAATGTTTGAATAAAATAGTATATTTTCGTTAATTATTTAGTTTCGGGGACTTTTCCCCTATAAGAGAGTATTACCACACAAGTAAGAACAGCCGTAAGACACTGAGCGCAAGCCACTAAATTGTTTAAAAATTCGCATAAATAAATAATATGTGACGCTTACATGAAAAGGATGAAAATTTACAATTCAACAGGCCATATAAATGCCACTGTTTTAGTTATGTAAAGTTAATTTAATTAGTAGTGTTGGTTAGTACTTTACACAGCATGCTCCCACGAATAGTTGGTAAAATAAAAAAACGACTTCCGGAACAGCAGACTGTAACTCTACAATTACAAATTTTTTTTTAAAACCAAAGGGGCGTTTTCCGCTAAACATTTTTTCATTTTTCCTATGAGGGACTCATTTCCTATCTTTCGGAACAATTTTCCCACTAAATTAGGTGGATCCCGAATACTAAACTGGATCCATTTTTCACAAGTCCAATATAAAATTCAAGGCATTAGTATACTTCCACGTAAACACTGCTTAAAAAATAGAGATTTTCCCAAAATACAGAATACTTCAAAGACTGTAAGGTTTAAGTTAGGTAACTCTTAAAAAACACGTTCAGCCGTAATAGTTAGGGAGCTGGTGGCAGTAATCAACCAACTTCAAAAAGTTGGTTACTAAATTCGTCCGGATGTCTGTGTGTCTGTGTGTCTGTGCGTTGGTCGATGTTACAGGGTTTAGAAAGCTAGAAGTGGTGTCATCTTATAGAAAATTCTTCACTGATTCCAAATCGCTGGTAAATTTTTTGATCGGATCACCCGTTCGCCGTCGGGACGCCATTAAAGTCAAAATATACACCCTTTAATATCTCGAGAACGACACTTCCAATTACAAAAAGACAAAAATTTGTTTCTTTTATTTGTTGAAACCTATTGAGTCATGATACGTAAACATCACCCCTCCTGTGGGGTGGAGCGGGGGTGAGTTTTCAAAACTTAAATGGGAACACCTATTTTTTATTACTTTTGGATTCTCCATAAAAAACGATACTCAAATTTCAAATTTCACCCCCAACTGCAACCCCTTTTTTGGGGGTGGAAAGGGGGAAAATTGCACGTCCGCAGAAAAACAATCTTTTTTTACTTTTTTTTCCTCTAACATTTTTTCGTGATTTACAAATTGTCCGTCGCCCTCTCCACTCCCAACTCCCTTAAGGGTGGAATGAATTTGTGCAGAATCCGGCGTGGTTGTGTCTGAGGTGGGGAGGAGGGTAGTTATATACATATATATTGTATATAGTATATGCCATAATTAGTTACAGATTTGAAGTTGGTTGAAATTAAAATTCTATAAGAATTTGCGCCTTTTGATACTTGTTTTTATATGATTTCATCGTCTGACAGAGGTAGATAATATTAGAGTACTAAGTAAAATAATCATTTTAAACAATTTCTGCCATTCACTAATTGTTGCAATATCAAATAGGAGCTTGCAAAAAATGTTAGTAAAAATAAGTGTCATAAACGATATTATCGCTTCTGTTGACAGTTTTAATAACTTGTATTTAATATAAAAAAAAGATTAATGCTAGTGGCAGAAGTTTGTCCTGCTGTATTTTAGAGTAATTAATTTGTTTTCTAATTATTATGATATATAAAAAAATAAATTACTTCATCAGCAGGCAGATTAGAATAATTATTGAAGTTATATTATTAGAGATTAAAAAAATTACTTCTGCCACTATGATGATGTTGCATTAATAATCTGTATTACGGCAAAAATGCTTTAAAAAAAAATTAAAAAAATTATAACATCGTTTCTGTCTTTAAGTCTAATATTTCTATTAGTTATGGAAAGCATAAAAATGAAGAAGGCTGAAAGAATCGATACTGTCTTTTCGAAGACAGAAGTATTATACTACCAGAGGACAGCTGCAAGGGAGTAGAAATACACACTCACTAATATTATTTGTGTATATTATATTTGTTCGCATGGAAATGAAAGTTAGAAGGAATAGGTAGGTGGTTTAAAACAGGAAATGAAGGGTATAGAGATAAATAATTACCTACACAGCGAAAGAAAGAATAATAAATACAGATTTAGATTTTAATGTATGTTTATCCTCAGATGAAGGAGAGATAATGGATGAAAGTGCAGATTTCGCCACTAACAGAATTCTGGATGAAAGTGACGAAGAAAGCAATGACTACTGTATGTTATAAAATATATCTATTTTAATAAAAGAAATTAAAATAAATGAAATATTTGTTTTTTATATTACATCTAAAATCAGAGTTGTAGATGTCTGCCATATTTTTTTTATATTTACAAATACTCTATAAAACATACAAATAATTATTCAAAATACGATGGAATGATATAGTACTCATTATTTTTTTTACAGTTTATTAATTATTTTTATAACAACTCCCACAATCCTGACTTCTGCCAGCTTTAATTTCACTATCTATCAAATGTATTTAATAAAATATAATTGATGACAGAAACGATAATATAATTTTTGACAGTTTTTTTTTTTACAATTTCGAAATTATTTATACAAAAAAATCAGAGCTACCTAAGCTCAGCACTTATTTTTTCGACTTCACATAGTTGCAGATTACATTACGTTCTAGTATCAACGACGATGAAATCATATACCTAAATTGCCACCAGCTCCCTAACTATAATATTCGGTGTCGCATAACCTTTTTCTTTATGTATAAGCGAAATAATGCGTCAAATAAATTGAACGAAAAAGATAACGATAAAAGGAAACTTTGAGAAGGTTTTCATATAAATAAAGGTTACTTACTTTAAAATCTTTACTTCTCAGAACACATAGATAAGACCATCGAAGGGTTAATGTTACTAAAGTACTTTAACAAGGGTAGTGTTTTCAAGATACTATGAATAAATCCTTCTTAAGGAATCGACCATCTGTAACATTACAAGCAAGCTTTTTATGATGAATCTGAAATTTTGTCTGATTTTAAGCAATAAAATATAAAACAAGTATCAAAAGGCGCAAATTCTTATAGAATTTTAATTTCAACCAACTTCAAATCTGTAACTAATTATGGCATATACCTACTATATACAATATATATGTATATAACTACCCCCCTCCCCACTTCAGACACAACCACGCCGGATTCTGCACAAATGAGTCATTGTTTTTCTTTCCACCCTTAAGGGAGATGGGAGTGGAGAGGGTGACGGACAATTTGTAAATCACGAAAAAATGTTATAGGAAAAAAAAGTAAAAAAAGATCGTTTTTCTGCGGACGTGCAATTTTCCCCCTTTCCACCCCCAAAAAAGGGGTTGCAGTTGGGGGTGAAATTTGCAATTTGAGTATCGTTTTTGATGGAGAATCCAAAAGTAATAAAAAATAGCTGTTCCCATTTAAGTTTTGAAAACTCACCCCCGCTCCACCCCACAGGGGGAATGAGGGTGATGTTTACGTATCATGACTCAATATGTTTCAACAAATAAAGGAAACGTATTTTTTTCTTTTTGTAATTGGACGTGTCGTTCTCGAGATATTAAAGGGTGTATATTTTGACTTTAATGGCGTCCCGACGGCGAACGGGTGATCCGATCAAAAAATTTACCAGCGATTTGGAATCAGTGAAGAATTTCCTATAAGATCACACCACTTCCAGCTTTCTAAACCCAGTAACATCGACCAACGCACAGACACACAGACACACAGACATCCGGACGAATTTAGTAACCAACTTTTTGAAGTTGGTTGATAAAACTTTTCGGATACACAAAGTGAAATTAACATTAAGTTAGTTCAGTTTACACAATTTTAACAAAGGATTCTTAATTCTACTACACACTATAAAAACTAGGTACATTCACAAAAAACTTTATTTCCTCCACTCCTTCTTCCTTTATTTCCCCTACCCCCCACAAGTAAAAACTTTCTACTCTTGTCCCTTTCTCTCTACCCTTTCCCATCTCTCCAGCACCACGCCCTTTCTTTCTTTCTCCTCTTTCCTTAGCTCCTCACATTCCCTCATCAAATGTCATATATTTACACATCCTTTACTCATCCTCCCACCAGTATTTGTTTTCGTTTTCCTCGTTCACGCACCTGAACTTTTTCTCCTTTAAACCCATGTCTCCATACATCCTTCATTATACCTTATTCCCTCTCCTATCCTCGCTTTCATCCTTTCTTGGCCTTGGACATATTTATCTCTTGTTACTAATTCCTCTACCATATCCCTTCCTCTCTCTCTTCTCCTTTCTATCTCCTCCCTCGCATATACCACTCTCCCATGAAACAAGCTCCTCTCCCCTTTCTTATTTAACTCATACACTCATTTAGTCGCGACAGTTTGAAGTCTTGTAAAATAATGATCAGTATTTTGAAGAAATTTCAGCTCACGAAATAATTTCCCTTGTTATTTTTCTAAATAATAAACATAATTGTTTAAAATGTAAGGTTGCGACATCAACTTCAGCCAAAACGCGTTCTCTTTCTTAATTGTTTTGAATAGCACCAGCATAAAATGGACGATGTTAATTTCACTTAAAAGAAAATTATTACATTTACGGTAGTTTGATTTTTGAAAAAATCCACAGGGTTTACATGATTATTTAAATATCTATCTATATAAAAATGAAATGTCGTCACGAACGAATACCGTTGGATTAACTGTATACAAAAAGTAAAAATGGCGATAAAACGGAAGGGTTTTAAAGTCTTGTGGAAAACGATGGAAAACTTGCAAAATCATCAAATATTCTAAAACATCTTTTCAAATTTATGACAGGATCTTGTCTTAACCAGACCATAAAAGACAGAAAGCCTTAAACTGTAATCCGCGGAAGATAATGTTTATATAATTTAAATCGTCCTTGCAGCAAAGCGGCAATTTGAAAAAGTTTTAACAGACAGCGAGAATTGACGAGTTTGCAATTTAAATTTAATGAATTTTGATAATAGTTGCGTTTGTGGGTGGTAATGTAATTAGGTCTTAATAGCTCTAAATGTCACATTTTTTGTTTAGTAGCAAAAATATGTTTCAGTATAAAGTTTGGTCCACAAGGTAACACAATACTTAATATTATCGCCGTTAACACTTCAATTAGTCCATTACCGAGATAAATGTGCTGCTGAAAAGAGATACTTCCTTAAGTGGTCTAGACTATTTCTTTCACTAATGTAAACCGAAAAAAAAATATTTTGACATGTTCAATTTTCCCCAATAGAACACAAACCTCGGGTTTAGTTTTTTAGTAGACTTTTTATCACTGAAATAAGAAAGCATCGCTTTACGTTTTGATAACGGTATTTTTATAATGCCATCCAAAATAAACAGGAAAAAGAAAGCAGGGCGAAGATGAAGTTAAATATTCGATATATCGGTATAATTACATTTTTCGTATTGAATTTTCTATCTCAACAATACAACGTATTGCCGGAAGGGGATTTTTTTCTTCTCTTGCGACGCATAAGGATCTACTTTGAAATTGAAATTCCAGTTGGAGGCAAATTTAATTTTGCAGATTCACACCTTGTTCCTTTGAGTGCATAATACCTTTGGGTGGATTTGTAACATTCTTTCTTTCAGCATCGTTAATCCTTTCCTTTGTATTTTGATAAAAGAAACATATAGAGAGTTTTTTGTATCCCACGCTAAGCATTAAGCTTCTTCTTTTGTACTTTCAACTTCAGTTATTCATTCATTCAATGCGTATCATTTTAACAATGTTTATTATACAAATATTTTACTTACAGAAATCAAATCAAGATCGCCAACATTTTCGGAAGACTCGGGAAAACATTCGGGAGAAAGTTTTCAAGCGCCGTTTTATAAAGAGACGCTATTAACTACCGTCAGATTGCAGAGGAAATGTGGAGAGTCGCTGGGAATTATTGTTGCATCAGGTAAATGAATTTAAATATTTAATATCTCTACAAGATTATTTCTTTCTAAAGTCATTACTCAACCCCTACGTGCATTTATACTCGTACTTGCATAATTTAAGTATGTTCTGCGAAAACTTGTTCAATTACGTTCTTTTTTATTTTACAAGAGCGCACAAAGAAGAACATAACGACAATGTTTGAAATGTACACAAATAAATTACTCGAGGACCTAATATTAATTGATATAAATTCAGACTACACCTTAACAGTATTATATACAAAATTGTAACAACAGAATTTCAACTGGCCCACAATAATATGTTATAATATAAACATGAGAGATTAATTAATAAAACAGAAGTGGCGCAAGTGAGGTTGTTTAATGTTTGTTTACCTATACAACTTTGAACCCTCGATAATTATATTCCTCAGTGGAATTTCATTATTATTTATACATTTTAATAACAGAAGATTGTAATAAACAAACAGTTAAGGGTAAATGAGTTTTTTATTTGAAACGTTTTATTCCAAAATGTAATAAGGTAGTGTTTGCTGAACTCGTAATATACTCGTAGATATATCCAAAACCAACAAATCGTCTGTACTTTGGGGGGTTCATAACTGATATTGAATTGTATGTGTGATTGAAATGTAAATTTAAAATAAAATTAGCTTAGAAAGTTGAAAATAATTGATTGCAACGATTAAGTATTAGTACAACTCAAAATCGGGTAGCAAATCTAACCAAATTGGTAGGTAATAAGTTCACTAAACTTTGTGGTCAATTAATTTGCTTCGCACTTACCCAACTCCTTGTAATTTGATCTTAGCATTAATCCATCTCCTCGGCAATTTTTTCCCGTTTGTTTAGGTGCTTACGATTCACCCACCACCATGACTTAAGTTCCCACAATTTTTTTTAAACAAATTTCTCCATGGTTTCTGGTTCATCAACCTTCACCTTGCTTGGGTTACTTGTGTGTTCCCTTCAAATTTATTATTTAATTTTTCATTAAAGAAAGTGCCTCATTTAAAATCTTTCACCGTAATTAAATTATTTATAAGTTACCATGTTATCAAATTAATTACAATTAGTATTCGGCCTGAAGATGATAAGTATGTAAATTATTATCGAAACTATTCGAAAATGAATTCATCGTAATTTCAATAATTTAATCTAATTAATAAAATTATCCATGGTTAAATTGGTTAAATCGTCTGTAGTTAAAACGAAAAGTTCTAATCAACATTTAATAGATTTATGTGTTATTATTATGAAACTGCTCATATCAAATCAATTATGAATCCTTCGTTACTTTTGGTGCACTAGCTTTTTCTTTTGTAATATTCAGTGCGGTCTTTAATTTTTTTGGCTATTTCCGGCATAGCATGTTGTAAACATACAGAGTGGCAATTAAAATTCGTTCAGACAGGTACCAGCCCGTCATCGTCATCCACAGATACCCATGTTTGTAATATTCATATACAGGGTGGCCGCGGCGGCGACGCACAGCTTAAACTTAAAAAACGAAGCGCCATTTTAAAGAAAAGTTAATGCCCTTTCAAAAGATGTATCACAGATCTCATTTAAGAAAATAAGGATAGATGCCGCTCTCGCTAAGGAGTTGAAGTTACACTGATGGAATTAATGTGTAAATATACCCCCTGAAAATAAAAGTATTACGGGTCCGAAAAGTATATGTATAGTACATATATACTCGAGTTTGTAGCTGAATTCAAAAAAACCATTGGGCCGATTCCAATGGGCCGGGGTGAAATTAAAGTCTGTTTATTTCTACGTTGTTTAACAACCTTTTTAAAATGCACTTTGAGGACCGAACGATGCAAAGTGCTAGTTTTTTGGGGTTTGAGACGCCGCGCCATAGCTAAGTTTAGAACTAAGTATATAAAAATAAAACTACTGGGTCAAATGGTATGAAATTTTAGTAGGTATGTTGCAAATTCATCCCTTGTTAACACGAGTGTAAAATTTCATCAAGAAAATTTGATTTTTGTAGACGCTAGAAACGATTTTGTAGCACATCGCATTCTCGGGAATGGTAAAGTCGCAGCACCATTACGAACGTCTTCGTTGTAATAACAATACTAAAATGAAGCTCATTTAAAAACCAAAATTTTGTCCTGTTTTTTAAACAATTTTAATTAGTTTTTCCATCTCCGCTTCGACAACAAACAACTAGCCTGTGGCAATTAATTATTGTTTTCAAAAAACAGGACAAACAATGTTTCATTCTTGGAAGAAATTCTATGAGCACAATATATAAATAAATCCTTTATGTTCTCCGGCGCTTTTGTTTTGTGCAAGAATGGTGAAGGTTTGACATTGAATCCATCCTCTTTTGTCCTTGTATCGTCATAGCTGCTTAGACAATAAATGCATACGGTGTGCCTTCATCTTCACAATCAACATTTGACACTTTCACAACTTTCTTCTTCTTTTCAATAGTTTTGGTATAACGAGCTTTTGATGGTAATTTTCATCAACACTTTCATTTCACACTTAGATTACTAGGTAGATTACTTCTTCATTGCAATAATATAATAATAATAATAATAAAACTCAATGTGCGTTCCTCGGTTGCTGGACGAGCCTTCTGCTCTGTTTAATTGTTATATTGTTTTCCCCATGTATTGTCCCCCTTTTATGGATTTCACTTTTACGGTTTAACTTTGATGTCGTGATTTGAATTTAACAATGATCAACTTATAATATTATTTAGCACACATCATTCACCTCCATTACTCCATTAATTTTTACAATTAATTACTATATTTATGACCTGATGATGACAATTTCAATTTGTCGAAACATGTCGCAATGTAATTAACTTTAATATTTCAACTTCGCTTATCGTCTATTTATTAATAAATGTTATTTATGCGAAAGGTTTTTTGAATTACCACTGACTACTATCGGAGTAAAAATGCAAGGCCTCTGACTTTAAGTGGTCATAACGAAAAAACTGAGGGGTGAAATTTCTTCATTTTTGGGCAGTACATGAGTCATTTATATATGTTTAACATGTGTAAAAATCAAATTGGTAGAATCAGTTGTTTAACTTTTATTTTAATTAACAGCAATAAAAACGCTGTATTTAGTATTTTCCTGGCTGACGGTCAGTTTTAACTTATCATAAAATTGTTATTGTTTCATAAATTGTTACCAAATTTACAAATGTTGTAGCACACATACTTCTGAAAAGTCGACAGTCAATAAATATTGATTATTCATATAATTAACTGGTTTTATAACCCCTAACCGAAAATTTGATTATTTTGCAATATACGGTAACTAAAAAAAAATTCTTGTTTTAAATGCTAAATTTATATCACTCAAATCGGGCTGCATTATTGCTTTATTGAAAACAAAATTTGTTTTCTTGTAAACCAAAGTAAATGTTATAATTATCGCGAAAGACGCACATCGCACATATTCCTGCGAGAGGTAATCTACAACATCGTAAATCGTGAGCGGCAAACCACAACAATGTGATTATTCTTTAGCATTGTACAAAACCATGCGCTTCATAGCAATAGTGTACGACACCATCGTCCAGCTCGTACCGCACTTCGCCCCGCAAATCCAATCATCCATCCTTTTTTCCAAATTTCTTTTAAACAAAACATGTATACATGGCATTATTTTTGTGAATCGTGTTAGACCACAATATAATTGCTTTAACCTTGTTATGTTACTATCAATATTATTAATATCGAACTATCAGGTACTCAGTTACACAAGATGTGGTTTTTTCATTATAGCTTTAAGACTAATAAACCAATTGGCCTCAAAAGCATCTCACATTGACAAAAAAGTATACATTTTTCAAATATATAAGTACCTACCACTCAGTTTCAATAATATAGCCGTAATTAATTTTTAAAGTGGAGCGCTTGTGCGATTTGAGTCATAATTAGCGCTTTTTCGCACATAAATTAATACAGAAAATTAACGATGTGTTGCAAAAATCTAAAACTGTACACCTTTTTGTAAGAATAAATGATCTTTTAAATGCACTTTATTTCATTAAATTATGATTGCTAATTACTGAGATAGAAGCTTCTAAAGTCAGAGGCCTTGCATTTTTACTCCGATAGTAGTATCATTAATTACCCCATTTTGAGGAAATCACTCCTAAATCAAAAATATGGACCCAATAAATCTAAAATGTGTGTTCAGCAGTTCTTCACTAGGTTGTTGGGTAAAAAATTGTTTAATATAGTCGTTTTTTGTCTTTGCACTTCCAAAACTTTCAGATGCTTTTCGAACAAAGTTTCATTTTTCTTGGGATGCCCTTTTCTACACAACACTAAAAACACCAAAAACCACAATGACGCGTTTCGGTGTAGCGAAGCTGTCATCATCAGCGAACGACCAAAACCAGAAAAGTGAGCTAACTATAGTTTACAAGTTTTGATCGACCTAAAGGACCTGAATCATCATTATTCACTAAAAAGCTTTTGTTTTGTGATTTTCATAATAGTCGAGTTTATTGTTATTACTTGCTTGACAAAGGAAACATTATTTACTTTATAATTATGCATAAGCATTATGTATGGCAAAGCAGATTTATTCCAACGATTGTATTTGATGTACGCTTGGTGCTCTTTTGTTTGCTTTTGGAAATTAATACTTGGTTATTTTGCAAAGAAAAACTACCTACACAAGTTACGAAACTTTAATTTAGGGAAATATACCTAATATAAAATCCTTGGAAACCTTTTTCAAAATTTTAGTAGCTATACTGTCACAAAGTGTACAACTTCAGAGAGCATTTGGTGCCACTGTTGTTATAAGGCTTAACAATAGGCATGTGTGGAAGGACCGATTAGAGAAAGTCGTCGAATTTCAACCAAACAAATTTCAGAAAATGTTTGAGTAAAGATCTGCCCGTAATGCCGTACAAAAACTGGGTTACGTCGAAGCTAGTGCACGGGGGATTCCTTATGTGAGGGTCAAAAATGCTTGCGAATGGACTTGTCTTTTCAACATCTCAGGGAGTACAGCCAAAATCTTGTCAATGATTGCTGGTAAGAAAACTTGGTGTCATTACTTTGAATTATCCAGGAAGTTAACGAAGTTCACGACCAACAAAGATGTTTAAAGGACAAGAGTAGGCAAGATTGTAATTTTTTCCGACAATAAAGAATATTAGTACAAACCTGTATAATGAAACTCTGAACTAATTTCATCCAGTAATAAGACAGAAAGATCCAATAGTTCTTTCACGTACTGCCATTTTATTCCGCAACAGTGCTCGACCTCGTATGTCGCCAGCGTAGTGTTACAACATATGTAACAAAAGAAATGGATGATTTTGAAGAATTCGCCCTGTAGCTCAGATTGATCACCATATGATTTCTATATCTTTGGACCACTGAAAAGCTAAGCGTTTTCAGTCAGAAGTAGAACTGCAAAACGCTGTGAAAGAAGCCTTCGGGCAGCAACCATAAGAATTCCATGAACAAGATAGCACTAATTTGTATAAATATTTTTAATTAAATTTTGTATGGACCAAAGATACTTTTACTTTTATTTTTATTACTGTAAAAATGTGGATTTAGGTAAAAATGAAGTTGGCCGTTTTACACATTAAGAGATGTAAATGTAACTTTAACGTATACGGTGAAATTGCGTTTAGTAATTATACCTTCAAGAAGTGGAAATCGAAACCTGCTGCGCTATTGCTATGTAAATTTTTCTAGAATGAGTTTTATAATCGTAGGTACCAATTTCGTTTGCAGCTTAATGATAAGTGTGTACTCTCTTCTTTTCAAATATTTCAAGGCGCGTTTAAAGACGTTACATTTAAAAAAACGTCGCTCTTATCTTAATTTCTGTCGTATATTAGGAAGAGCGCTTTTGGAAATAATATTACAATTACGGCAAGTAATTAAATTTCCAAAATACGGGAAGAACTCATTTTATATTCGAGTAAGCAATTACATACCGAATATATTTTAGTACTTCATTTTCATTTAATTATAATCTTAACATTTGGGTTGGGCGGTGTAATAAATTATTGTCTACAGTTCATTCTAAATACTCAAAAATGTATGAGCATCGAATGCATGTATAGCTTTTAACGTGCTTAGGTTATTTATTATGCCTCAACAAATACCAAGCTGCATTAATGCCTCAGAAAGTGTAGATGAAATAGAATGTAGCGTGCCTACTTCAAATAAAGGTGGAAGCGTTATAAAAGTTTTACATTGACGAGATTCTTAGCAACTCGTACAAATATATTGTAGACGTAAATGGAAGTAATTTCGTAAATATCACGAAACTGTAAGCTTCAGACGTTTATGCTCTAATTTAAATTTTTCGGTAAAGCGCAGATATTTAATGTACCTTAACGTTGCGCTGGTATATTTCACTAAAAAACCCGTAATGGACTGCAGATTTTCTTAATTAAAATCGCTCAATTACAGAATTAAAAATTTAACAATGAATATTCAACGAAATGAGCTTTTTGGAAATTCATTTTGAAAAGAGTGCAATTTAACGGCTGTAATTGCGGAAATATACATGTAACCACAAATGTCAATAAGCGTATAATTATTTAGTGTGCTCGTGACAATTGTTATACCAAATCACAGTGTCTTCAATTGTAACATTCCCATAATGACTGTAATTAAATTATTTTAAGCACAAACCGCACATACGCAAATTATGATTTATTGTTTAGTATTATGAATTCTCGAACATTTATTTAAATAAAGGCAATTCGAGAATGAATGACGAGGTTTCATGGGATTATTGAATAAGTACTTATTTGCAATGAAAAAAGGGATTTTAGAACAAAACATGAAAAGATTTTTATGTGCGCCCTTTTAAGAAATTTGAACATAAAAATTAGTTATTATTTCTTACTTTTCAATCTTTACTAACCACTTGCAGCTATTATTATAAGAAAAAGTAAAGGAACAATGCGAGACTTCTTGAATGAACCACAGTTTTTTTTGCAAAAAACCCGTTTTATTACTCAACACACTCGATACATTTCCTTCAACGTTTCTCCAATTTTTTTCGCACCTTCCAAAGGTCCTTTTAAAGTTTGAGCGACGATTTCACCGTTGTAATGCACGCATATTTCGTCGACGATTATGAAACGGTACGAAAGCTCTTCCGCATTTCGGTTGATCAACGCTCCTTCGAAGTTGCCACACGATTGCATTTTTGGTCAATTGGGATCCTTCTTGCAGTTGCCATATCGGTAAGTCTTCCACAATCCCACAGAATTTCAATCTACGATCTGCTATAATCATACCAATGAATTTTCAATGGTTTCAGGTGTAGCGATCTCAATTGAGCTTCCAAAATGTACCATTGAAATTAGTGGTATATACTTCCCATAGTATTAACTTCGAAAAGTAATGCCTGATTCGCTTTCTTTGGTTTTTGGCAAAATTCGCGCGGTTGCCGGATTTTAATGGGTGACAAACAAAAACTCTTTTTATCTCTTATAGCATCCTACCCCAAAATCATTATATCTAATACATAACTTCGACTGTTGTCCGTATCAAAGCATTTACCTGTACTACGCTGTTTCCAGAAATGTCTAAACTAAAGTTCCCAAAAAACACCCTGTATAACCCTATTAACGAATATTCATTGCAACGTCTAGAAGTGTATAAAACACGTTGACCCTAAACTTATCCTTTGGAGATTGTGCCGTTTCACAAATTGGTTAGTTTTTTAATTTTAATTTTTGAAATGTTGTTTTTTTTAAATGAAATTATGAACAAAGCCCTGGTGGCGGCGCCTCCTTCGTAGCGCGCTTGCCTGCACTGCATCCTCGGCAGGCGCATTTCCGTCGACCCTGACCTCATATCTAAGTAAAATTTCTCGAAACCCTTTCTAGAACACGGAGGAGTAACGATTGTGACCCGCAGGGCAATCTTCTGCACCAACCCCTTAGGTTCCAGCCTATTTTTTAAATTGCACTACCCCATGTGTTCAGTACTAAACAAAATGTTAATTAATCAATCATTTTTTTGAAGAAATCAAAAATGTTTCAGTAACTTTAGTTGAATGTTTTCGCATTTATTGTTACTAATATCAAATCAAATCACTACTTCAAAAAGATCGTAAAAAATTACGATACGATCTGTAAGACAAAAAACACAAAATATTGTTTTTGAAAAATAGTACCTAATTTGACATTTAAAACAATAAAGTTGAATATATTGATTTTAATACTTACTATTTTTCGTATTACTTAAAAAATAATCAATTAATTAACATTTTGTGTGGTACTGACGAATAGCTTTTTAAAGAGCTTTCCAACGGTGGGGCGGGTGAAGCCTAAGGGGTGAGTTCCAGAAGATTGTTATATGAGTCATATTGGTTCCCCCTCAATGTACTAGAAACGTTTTCGAGAAATTTTACTTACCTGTTACAGTTCCGGTGTCCGAGGTCTGGCAAGTTTTCAATTTGACACCTGGTATACTTCCTTTTGAAGTAAAAGTGAAACTATGGAACAACTTCAGACCTTGATCTCCAATTAAATTTTAAAACGTAGCTATTATACGTTACCCACTTCTTAGTATTTTCCCGTAGCTACTAGAAAAATATTAAACTTCTGTAACCACAAAATGAGACATCGTTTTTTGATTACAACTATACTACACACTATCTTTTCTTTATTTTTATCGGGAAATTAACAAAATATTAAAAATATTTACGACATACCCTGTATATTATTTCAGGAGAAAATAAGAAATCGTTTTCTGATTACAACTACACACTATATTGTAATAGGTAAATCACACCCCATTTTGTGATTAATATCCACAGCATTATGGACTCAATCAATTTTTACACACTATAATGTCTTTTTTATTTTGTTGAGTTATTACGTAAAAACTATTTTATTTTGAGTTCTTATGCAAAAAAACTATTTTATTTAATACGTCATTGTAGTAATCACGGAAAGTTGTGTGCCACTTTACTGGTCATTTAATTTATTATTTAATACGTTATTTCTTATTACTCCTATTTTTTGTAAACTTACTTCTGATACCGTGTAACTCATATTATATTTTGTGTTGAATTCCTTAAACATTACATACCTACTTATGGGCACGGACAGTCATTCATTGTATTCATGACTACCGTCACAGTTTTAAGTGCAGTTTTAATCAATATTAGATAAAAAGTGTTGATAACTAGAAAACCGCTAAAGATAGGTATAGGGATACCTATAGTTTATTGATGCGTAAATTAAATCGCCTTCCAAATATGTAAAAATATTCCATTTGAAAAAAAAGACTTTTTGGTGTTTGAAGTTTTTTAACTTTGCCACTAATTTTGAACGCCCTGTATAATCTGTGATAGGTTTGCAAATGCATTTTGTGAACCCTTATGGTTTTACTTCGTGTTTGTAATGTATGAATGTTTTGCGTTCAACGAAGAGCAAAAGGTGGGCTATTAAACATCCCTCCGCAAAGCGCAAATTTTTCAAAAAAATCATAATATCTCAAAAACAGTTGAAGATAGGTATAGGATAATCTAATACAGATTAACGCAGAATCGATTGTATAATCCAAAAATGCAATAATATACAGGGTGTTCCATTTAAAATAAGAAGATGAATGGCGATTTCCGGTCTTTCCGGAAGTTGTACAACATCGACAATATTTTAGAACAAAAGAAGGCTATGGGTTATCCTTAACCTGAAAGTTTCAAATTCATAAGTAGTAAGAAACCCCAGAAACTTCTAATAAACGGGTTCCGTGATATACCCTGTATATTATTTGAGTAGGTAATGTTTGTAGATGTAGGTGCTTCCAAGAGATTGCATGCGATGTTCCATTTGTTGAGTGCATAATGTAGAATTTACTGCTTCCTATTCAACATTTTCGTGGAAAGCCTACATCTTTCCACATTAGCTTTGTCATTGCATCCAACGCCAAACACTCTAAGGATCCCCCAGAAAATATGGTAGGTACTTGTTAATTTTCTAGACTGTCACATTTGTATATGAATTTTTATATTATCAAATATTTTATAAAATAATATGTTTCATGTTGTACGAAAATCTGTACAGATTCTAGTGTCAGATAGAACGGCTATAGACATAGAAACTATATGACTAACGGTATAGTCACATCTCAGCTACCAAAACTAAAATCTGATTGAGAAAGGCAAACATAATCTTCAACTAAGTATAATGATTATTTGTCTACGTGAAATCAAAACCGTTCACCACACAAAGATCTTATATTACAGATTACATTTTAGAATCGTGCTTTTAACATTTGTTCCGCATTAATAAGCGGCAATTTCATTGAAGTACCAAAAATAATCCCAAACAAATGTACTTCGAGGCAAACTGTTCAACAACTTTTGATATTAGTATAATAAACGCTCTTCAGGGGTTATTTCATTCCTAACCGGATAATGCAAATCTCCCAAAGCTTAATACTGAACATTTATCTAATAAAATAAAAAATTACGGTTTAATAAAAGGGGATTGCTAAATGTGTCATTTAGAATAAATGTCTTATGCTTAAATAGTTTCGAGATAAGACACTTCTCTCATTCCCTCGCACATTTCGATTAATTCCATTTTCTACACCATTATTGCTCCATTCCATTAGAAACAACAATACACAATGTGTTATTATAACAGTTATCCACCTACCCCTTAGCACCTAATTTATTGACGGAAATATTTTATAGAGGCGCTCATTCGACCGTAATCATGGGTTCAATTTACTATTGCATGAAAATTAAAGGAGATTTAATACTATTGAAATTCGGCGTATCAATTACGCGTGTCACACGCATAATAAGATTATACGGATTATTAGAATCCCTTTTTCTATGGAATTCCATATCCAATAGCATAATGTTAGCATTTAATACTATTAATACAATAACTAAAGGTTTATAGTAGTTGTCTGTATGTCTACTTACATGGTTTCAGATCCAATTACTACATTTAATATAATTTTTTATTTTCATTTAATAAAGTACCCTCCATTACAGACAAATATTTGCCAAATTAGCCATTTGGCTAACAGCAAATTTTTGGCAATTCAACAAATCTTTACAAAGATAAAATGTTTGGTTTTTTGCCGACCTATTTTATTGAAATAATTTAGTAGTGACCCGCCAACAAGGTCATTATTAGGATATACAGGGTGTCCCGGGACTAATGGGAAAAAAGTCAGGAGCGTATAGTCTGAGCCAAAATAATGTTAGTACCTACTTCATATAAACTTTTTCTATGCAGGCCCTCGTTTTCGAGATATAGTTTGAATTTGTTTTTTATTTTTAATTTTTGTACTGGTTATTTGATCTTTATAAAATTTTCCGCATAACTATAACGTACGTCATACGTGAATGTTTATTTTGGACAAGTAAACAGATTTACAATAGTGCCTTGAAGCCAAGGACGGACTACTCGCAATGGTTAGTGATCCAAAAATTTTGCATGGATGGCACACTCTGTATGAAATAATCGAAAATGACTTCCCCGCACATTAAGCTAACGAAAAGGTACCTCCTCTTGTTGGAATTCGATAAAATAATTCGTTTGGCTAATATTTACAGTTTTATTAATGCACTGCGTATTTAACAACTAATCCTATAGTTACTTGATAAACGGTAAAAACCCTTTTAAAACGTTTTTACCAACTTTGGAATTAAAAAGTCGTTAGTGTTTTTTATCTTCTACTATCGTTAAATTATTTTTGTACTACAGTAGGTAAATCTTGGACATCGTATTAATAAGTTAGTTTTACCTCGTTTCGTACTTATAAAAATGGTGAATGCGTATAAATTGGTACGCAGTGGATTAATATAATGGTCTGCCATTTTATAGGTATGCTTGAAATATGTGTTTTTGGAAGAGTTAATTCATTTGAAAATCTAATCAAAATTTCTAGACTAGGATGATGTGTATCCTCTTTAACAAAAGGAGAGACATATTTCGCAACCTTTATTTCTGAAAAATTTAATTGTACACTGATGTAAGAAAAGATTTCTTTTGCAAATACTTTTCGCTCTTCAAGTATTTGATTCCCCTTGGGTTAAAACATAACTATTTTCCTGTAAAAAACAAAATCATTTTCGTTGGGTCTTATACGCACAACGGTCAGCCCGTTTTTCTACAAAAGGCATATTTTTTTTAATAATGTTGTCCCCCTCATCATCCTAACACTATTATTTTCGAATCCACTTTTATATTCCGTTTCTCCCAGTGATGCGATCTGGAAAAACTGAGAGGTCCACTGACACATGATACACTTAAGCTTTTTCTTTTAACCTTAATTTTTACTTTAAATTATGAACAGTGGAGATAACCGTAAACAGTATTTTAAAGTTTATAAACCCAACTTAGAAGTTCAAGAAACGCCCGGATTGATAACAGAAAGTAAGCGTTGGCATATATGCAAGAACGTGTGACTATATCAATGGAACAAGAAATATAGAAGGTAATTGAATTATGACACTGATGGTTTTCAAGGCATATTTGATCATATCGCAACCTAGAAGGGGAGAGGGGGGAGGTTAACAATATTTTTTGTAGAAAAGTAGTAGAAAGTTATGAGTTTATGCCCACAAACTCAAAAGTAGTGCCTAGTTGACAATAACATATTATTGTATATTAAACCAACCAATGTTAACGTTTGATTGGATTATGTCTCCAGCATAAATTAAAGAAAATCTGCCACTGTTACATAACTGAAACGTCACCATTTATTAAATATCTCCAATGACTTCTTGTCTCATTCATGTTTTAAACAAAACCCGTTTGGATGGCTTATCACTTTGAAATGTACCTACAATTCTGTCATTTAGTATTCTAATGTATATTAAAGTGAACGGTTCGTACGAGTCTCTCCCAAAGTTACAGGTGAGCTGCGTCATCATATATTTTATTCTTTCTATATAATAATAAACGGGGGTACACGCGATTCTCGCGTTTTGCGTGCTTTGGGGGGAGGGGGTATCTGTGATTGTAGGTTGTAATAGCTTTTGTTTTAAAATATCACACCTTGTTGAGCTGGCTTAGTTGCTTTAAAAAAGAAAAAAAATTTACATTTTTGTACCTTTTCAGATTTTTGACCCTGTAGGTATCTGTAATTTAGCAAGTTATTAAAGTAACTAAAATAAAGGATTACATTACTTATAGTAAATTTTTACCAATTATTTAAAAAAATGAAAAATGCAAACTTTTTGAAATAGATTTGAGACCAAAAATACATAATGGCCCTTTCACAATGTTAATTACGTCTTTGCACATAGTCTTTGCCCAAAAATTAACGAAAATATAACAAATTCCGTGTGAACTTCATAAGGATAGTTTAGAATGAATTTTGAATGTAAAAGAACTCAATTTGGACACTGGCAACTTTATGGGAATACGAATGGCCTTAGGGAGAACGTTTTAACATTCATCTTTAACTATAGTAAAACTAAAAATACCATAAAACATAAAATGTACAAATAGAAGCTGGTCTAACGTTGCATAACATCTGTTTTATAGAAAGACCTCTACCTTAAACAGTTTCAAATTTTTGTTTATTTCACTAACTAAAGGCCACCATTTACACGTATATGTACAGCAGTAAATATGGATTTTACTTCCTCTTAATTACAATATAAGTTGTATATTTAGAAGTATAGTCAAAGTAATAAGTATTCTCTTTGGTATAGTGTAACGTAACAATACACTTGCTACCTACTTTCATCAATAGATACCTATTAAGTTAAATATGTAGACAAAAACATTCTTCTCGGTGAAAACATTCGACTATATATGTTACCTACGACATCGTCCATCGTTCAAAATCTCTAAATTCGAAATAAGCACACAAACATGTACATTTCGAAAGTTACCGAAAGAAGGTATCGGGACACATAAATTAGTCTACGATGAATGCTGTTACTACTTTTTGCATCATTTTAACCATGATAATGTTAACGCGAGGCATAATAGAATCATTTTTCATCATTTAAATAACTTTTCAACTTGAAATAATTAAATTTCCATGTTATCGAGAAAAAGTTTCCGATACTTGTCATTTTGAAAATTTTCGCGAAAATACTTTCTGGCATCGTTTTAATGTTCGAAATGGGTTAAGGACCTCGGATAGACAAACTTTGCATGTTTACACAAAATTTTCACCCAAAAAAAAGCACAAATAGCTATTTTACACGTAATCTCCATAAGGAAACTTTGAACGTATTTTCTAAGTAAAGAAAATATATTTAGACACAAATACCTCTTGAATAAGATGACGGACTTTTATACTAAAATGTTTAAAACTTACTTTGAAAAAAATTAGTGCAGATATTTACGTAGTTTGCGGGGTATCTATAATTCCTATAATTGTAGCTTGTAGCATTAATTTGTAGGTTATAAATTTATAATAGCTTTGGTTTTAAAATATCACATCCGCATTCGTCAGGATTCGGCGACTGTCGGAAAAGTGCACAGCAACACAAACATATACACACGTCTCGGTTATTATATAGTGATTACTGGCATTAGATATGCAATTAACGTCACCATTGGATCCGTTAATTATCTATAACTGAATAACTATTTAAATTGTTGTGTATTGATAAAAGGTATTCTCTTTTTGTCTAAATCCTATTTGTATCCGTTTTGAGTGGATTTTCACTTTTAAAAAGTCTAAAAAGTTTAATTTAAACAATTTGCTGAAACCATTACGTGTTTGCAAAATAAAAAAAAGTTAATTTGTTTTAATATAATATTAAGAGCTTTTGTTTTCAACACCGTATAAGTAAAATGGACAATAGCTATATGTTAAGGAGCTCGCTTCTTTTTCCATTCGTAGAGGAAGGTCAATTCTAATTATGTATTTTGACTAGGAACCTCTCCATCATTAGTATGGTTTTATGGAGGTTTCAGCGCTATGCTTCGTTAACTACTGCTTACCGGTACCCTTTTTGCTCGATTTGTAATTGGTACTTTGATAACTCTTTTTAATTAATTAACAGCTCAAAAAAGACTTGATAATCTGATTTTTTTTGTTCTTTATTTCATCTACATTATAAATTGGCAAACAGAACACAGAATCGTCAGCTTCGTCAGTACAATTAAATACCAAATATATCTTCTCTGATGGTTGTTGAGCATCTTCTTGTGCCACTTTATTGAACGTGGGCGCATATATAATAATTCTGAACGTAAGAAAGATTATATGTATGATTGGATACCAAAAGAAAATTATTGGCAATAATGCCGTTCTTTAGTAACGTAAATTAAACAATGTATTTAATAAGTAAATGATAAGCAAATTCCGTTATTGGTACAGTATCGACAGTCGTTTTCAGTGCCCTCACCGTTTTTATTGCCTGCTATTATTTGGATTCTTTAGGGTAATAGATGAAATTATCTTTGACTTGTGTCGAGTAGCAAGGTTGTATTGACTTGATTTTCCTTCAAAAACAATTTTTGTTAAAGAATGTTGATTAACAATAATCGTCTCATATGTGTCATAGAAACAAAGTATTTCCAAGCAAGTGGAAGGAAGTGAAAATTTCACCCATTTTTAAATCAGGGGAGGAATCAGACATTTCTAATTACCGTCCGGTATCACTACTGAATGGTTTTGCCAAGGTTTATGAGAATATTTTGTATAAGTTTATGTTTGAAAATGTCAAAAACCAAATCTCACAATATCAGCATGGTTTCTACCCCGGTAGGTCCACTGAGTCTAATTTAATGGTTTTCACAAAATTTGTTCATTCTACTTTAGACAAAAGGTGGTAGAGTTGATGTGCTTTATACCGATTTTCAGAAGGCTTTTGATTCTGTCAATCATGATCTTTTGTTAACAAAACTTTTGAAATTTGGGTTTAGCGTAGATTTTGTAAAACTTATGTGTTCTTATCTAAACTTAAGATTTGGTTTTGTTAAATTTCAAAATCAGGTATCGGCTCAGTTTTTGATTCCTTCTGGAATTCCTCAGGGGTCCAAAATTGGTGTTCTTTTTTTTATTCTTTTTATAAATGACATTATGTTGGAATTAGAATCACACTCCTTATGGTATGCTGATGATGGAAAAATCTATAGGGAAATTAAGACTTTTGAAGATCAGAAAATCATGCAAAATGATATTTACAAACTGAATTCGTGGTGTATTAGAAATAAGCTTAATCTGAATATTAAAAAATGTAGCATTTTAGTCATTACAAGACAAAATGTAGAACTTGATTTAATCTTAATCAGGTATTTAATCGGGGATAATGTACTTCAAAATGTAACGTTTATGAGGGATCTTGGTGTGATCTTCGACAGCAAGTTTAATTTTAATAGACACGTAAATAAATTATCTAACGAGTGTTATAAACGAATGGGTTTCATTAAAAGAAATTCTAGCAATTTTAAAAAAGTAAGGTCAACCGAAATCCTTTATACTACTTTAATAAGGAGTAAATTGGATTATTGTTCAATAGTGTGGTCTCCTAGTACAAAAAAATATTCCAATGTAATTGAAAGAGTACAAAATAGGTTTTTAAGATATTTTTACTTTAAGAAACACCATTTTTATCCAGTTAGGGATCTATCAACTAATATTTTGAGAAGTGAGTTTAATGTAATGAGCTTAGCAAACAGAAGAAAATTGCTACTCATGATCTTTATATACAAAATTATTAATAATAAAATAGAATGTTCTGACCTAACTAATACAATTTGCCTTAATGTTCCTAGGAATTTGTCTCAAAGATTTTTAAAATTGTTCTTCATACCACATATTAATACTAATCTGTTTGAAAGATCCCCATTCATATTAGGTCTCAAAGAATTAAATAATATGTTGAATAAATATAAAGAATGTGACATTTTTCATGATGGTTTACCTGTTTTTAAGTTTTATTGTACTAAATATTTACAATCTTAGTTTATATTATATTAATCTTTATCTTTATGTTGCAGAATATTTTGCTTACTTTTAATTACGTAATATTATAACTTTTATTTTTATTTTTATTTTCATATTGAACCTTGATTTTTGAAAATGTAGTAGTAAATATGAAAGCCGTTTTTTTTATGCAGTGGCTTTACAATAAATTATTAATGTATTTGGGAATGTAATTTCAGTTGAAAATAAATAAATAAATAAATAAATAAATAACGTAGCCGATTAATATCGTGCAATTAAAGAAAATGATTTTTGTCATCTCCACCAGCGCAAAATCTGAGCGGTTTTCCAAAAGATAATACATCCTGTTATCGGAACCAGCAGGACGTTCCGTCATTTTTTTAGGATTTTTTTTTATACATTAAATTTCATAAGTGTATTATGCTGCTTTTCCATTTATTCTCAGCTGTTTTCATCTGAGACACAGATGGGTTAGCTCCGCAAAATTTATAACAATAATAAAAGAAAAAAAGAAATATTAAAATTTAAAAAAAGTAACTTTTCTGGAATAAACACAATACCAAAGACAATACTAATTCCCTTCAGTTTTTACGCATAAAGTTATTGCGCTTGTAAAGGTGGTTTAATGGTAACTTTTAATTAAAGCGAAAACAGTGTTACATGTCGAGCCATTCTGTCGAAAACATACAGGGTGTAGAATTGGCCGATGCACCATAGGGATTTTAATGTAAAAATCTTAATATTAGATTACTTGCTTCTCTAATTTTAGACAAAAAGGCTATTTAACTTTATTATAGATTTAAAAATCTACATCCGTACAGCTTGACAGATCTATCGATGCGGGTCACACCCAGATGTGCATTAAACTAAGTGGAAGGGAGGGTGCATTTGAGCCACTGCGGAGTGACTTACTGCAGCTCGTCTTTGTTTCTCCTAGTGCTCACTCACTTCAACTTTGCGCACTCCCACCCGCATCGTTAGATCTGTCGAGCTGTACACGTTGTTTGTTTTTATTTTACTTAATATAAAATGAAGAAAATTAAATATGATATTTTGGCAAAAAATAGTGGTGCCATATGGAATGGTTGACGTAAAAACAATCGTTATTTGCCTGTCAATTTGAATGTCGTTGCAGCAAAATTCAGACATGTTAAATGAAGTTATTTTATTTATTTAGTATTATTAATTAAACGATTTTAGTTGCATTGTGTAAAAGTTTATTTGCTCAATTGAAACTTGTAGTGTCTTATACTTGGATACAGAACGTGAAAGCGTTTGTTTTGCTCACTCATAGCAACGGGTGGGCGAAAGCAGTGAGTGAAAAAAATTTCGCCCACTGGTTTTAAAACTATGTTATTTCAAGCCCGAGCGGTAGCGAGGGCTAGAAATAGGCTGTAAGGCCATAAAAGTAAGTTGCGCCAGAAATGCATACACTATTTTATGCACAGATAAGTATTTATATCAAATAATTTAAATATCGCATAAAATTGAGTAGCTTTATCAAGCCGCTTGAACCTACTTCAAGCGGCTATTTTAATTGTTGCCATAGTAAAAGCAGTAAACAAGGGTATCCATTTTAATTTTGTTCAAAAACTGTATTATTTCCATTGTCATTTTAATGTCATTTTAATTGACGTTTCTTTATGGCCCGCGGGCTATAAAGAGGCCCGCGGGCCATAAAGAGTTGTTTATGTTCAGGTAACCAAGGTTTTTGCTATGTTGGAAAAAATAGTACCTATAAGTACAAAATTCGTGATGAAGGTGCGATTTTTCAACTCGCAATACTATTCCCACTCTTTATCGCTCGTGAGTATATAATCACTTGTATTGTAATATATTTTTTATTAAATTAATATCTGTCAACACTTTCAAGGCACCACCGATTTTTGAGAAAGTGGAAATTTTTATTTGCCTAAATATACCCTGTTTAAGTGACCAGCCATTGCACGTCATTATTCGTGTACCAATGCTATAATTATAATTTACTAAGCAACTTTAATAAAATTTGCATTAAAGCCAAAATGTCATCGTAACTACAGTTGGTATTAAAAGTCATTAATCGTGTAGGGTTAGCGACCATATTTTATCCTTGTCGCACACTTTGCAGTTCGTACTTACAACTTAAAACGTAGTGCGAATATAAACTCATAAAATATCTCGATGTTGTCACGTCAAGTTTTGTTTACTTTGTTAAATTCACCGGTACGCATTTAAGCTATTTTTTTTTAAATTGCGTTACTAAAAACAGTACTTATCAGTACTCTTATATTGTTTATGTCTACATTAGTTGTTGTATTTTATTATTACATAGGTATACAGTATCTATTTGTTCCTAACCTAAAAACGTCAGTCTGACAACACGTACATTTGACAACGCTGATTACACGTCATTGATTTAGTAAGTTTTAAGCTATGACGTGCAACGGCTGGTGACTTGAACAGGGTATATTTGCTTCCTGAAAAATTCAAAGTAACAATAAGTATATCAGTCGATTCAGAATTTTTGTCTCTACCAAAAAGTTAAATAGACTTTTGTCTAAAATAATTAGGGAAGCAAGGTAATCGAATATTAAGCATTTGTGGATGCTTCCATACTCATAAGGGGGGGAATTTAGGTTAAAGATTTTAATAATCTTCATTTCTTCATTTCAATTCTTTATTAAAAAGTTAAGGGGAGGTTGCGAGTGTTTTATTAAAATCTTTAATCGAATATTAAGATTTTTACATTGAAATCCCTATGGTGCATCGGCACCCTGTATATTTCGAGTCGCTCAGTCCACTCGGTGACATTATCGCTCTAGCTCGATTACTTTCATTATTTTCAATATAAATATAGCTTGATAACCGTCAGACTACAATTAGTAGATCGAGAGGTTTTTCGACAACTGCTTTTGAAGCTTCAAAATACACTGAGGTGTAAATAGACCTAATGATTGAAAATAGATCTGTCAAAAAATGGTCCTTTGCGAATTTAATATGTATTATCATTTCGGTGGTCGGTTTTTATATTAACATAAAATATTAATTTATCAACGATAACTTTAACATTATTATCCTGTATTTCCACAGACCTAGACTGCGTCTTTAAAAATGAGATATCTAGCTTAAATGTCATTTTTGTCTTCTACCCCTTAATTAGTGATCTCTGAGCATGTCTTCTGCGATGCTCCTTTTGTATAGTTCTATACCTACCTATCTGGTTAATTTTGAAAAACATAGGTTTCTACGTTTTCAGTCAAATAATAATCGTTGAACAGGTAAACCTCATTCTGTATTAGACGAATTCTTCTGATTCAATAAAGCTAACCCTCTGTGTCTATGATTACTGCAGGTTAAAACTTCCAGAGACCTACGATTTTTTGACTTCCAGGGAAACAGAGAAAGGTAACATTTTAGTTACTCCTTCAAGCTCCTTCACTGTCAACAACAATTGTAGAACTCAGGGAGTGCATCAGTGTTTTTGATGACAATTGACAAATGTAGTGCATAAACTTTGTTATTATTATTATTGTTGTTGGTGATTATTATGTTCCTGTGTTATCACTGTCAAGATGGGGCTTTAGATGTGTCCCATGTGCCATTTATGATATTCCCTGATGAAAACAATGGAACCGAACTTTACTTGGTGCTTCTGGTCTGTAATTGGCCGCACTATTCTCGGATACCAACGTGTCCATAATATACATAACAGGTGCAACAAGTATGTCATGCGTAGAATGTACATAGCATTTCCACGTATTGTAGGTGTGTTCAAAATTACATTTATGCATCCTTGGGGGCAATTCTATGACATAAATTTGTAACCTTTTTATGTGAATATACAAAGTAACAGAAAAACGAAAGCTTCTATCATCGTCACACTTAAGTAATGACACTTTTAAAAAGTTTACGAGTTTACAAAAATAGTATTCTAAACTTATTTTCAAAAGTTAATATGACTATTAGACCGGATATAGTGTGTGACGCAGCGCATGAACCATCTTGATTATAAATAGTGTTTACACTCGGCGCTCTACCTGAAACTCTTTTAAGACGATTTCCTTGATTAATGATGGTACTCCGTGAAAAAGCCAACAAAATTATTTTGTTATTCTAATAATTTTCCTTAATTCCGTTGAAAGAAAGACAGATATTTACAAAAATAACTTTTAAATTGATACATTTCGCTTAATGTAAAAGTTTCCTCGTTCGTCTCTAATTGAAATGAAATACCAACATTAGGGTTGCTCTATTATTTTTAGATTGTTACGTGAGATGAAAATAGTATATTTATTTCATTTGTATGGTAATAACGTAAGGTAACAAAGGATTGTTATGTGTAAGTGATATTTGTTAATGAAAATAAAATAAAAGCAAAGTTAACTTTGGCAACAAAACGTGAGTGTGAGTAAACATCTTCGGGTTATTTATACACTGTCAGGAAGTAAAAAGTAGTATTTGTCATCCATAAAATTACGTTTTCATCTTTACGTTCATTAAAAATTAAAGAGATACCTACGAATCCTCACAGCTCACCATTAATCGATTAGTTCGAAATTGGATAAACCATACGGTTTAGGGTTATTTCTTTTTAAATTTTAATGCAGTTGGATACTTTGTGTAAAGGAAATCCCCATCTATAAAGATGTTGAAATCGGATGTATTTGTATCGTTCGTTCTTTTTTTATGAGATTTTAAGCTCGTAAAATCCTTTGGCAAAAAACCCGTATTTCCGCCTAATTTTTCATTGACTGAAGCAACAGGATCCATTTTTAAATGCTCTTGATTATGCTTGGCAGTGAAAGTGAAGCTTCATATTTCACGGCTTCCAATACATTCCATTTCCATAAATTTAAAATGTTCCGAAGCTGATGAGATTTGACGCATATCCATAGACCTTTTGTAGTATGTATTGCACAATTTGCACTCAACCGGGCCTTACTACGCTTCGTTAATATTCTCTTCGTACAATTCTGTTTATTAAATTTCTGTTTTTATAGTTTTGTAATGAACTTATGAAACAAAATCTTTGCCGGAACTCATTACGGGATCAGTAAAATTCGTATGGGAATTCACTACGTTTTTTCAAAATTAAATTGTGCTTCATTTCTGAGAGTATCTATTTACGTATAAGCTTCGCCAATAAAAACATTTTACGATTATAAAAAGTGACACTAAATCACTTTCGTTTTTATGTTTTGATTTTCATAGATATGCATACTTACTCTTCTTTTTTTCTTTTACCTTAGTTTATTATACTTTTTCGTTGTTCTAAATAAGTAATCAACTTAATATTTGATTTCTTAAGAGGGTGATTTCTTGTGTAATCTGACAAGTCGTAATATGTTGCTGTCAAGTTACATGTACATGTACGTGTACCATATTTCATTCAAGTTTTGTTAAATTATGCCCTCTCGCACGTTTCTATGATATTGAGTTTTAGGATTCTGATACACGGGTAGCTAGAAAAAAATTTTCTCTAGCAGCCCCTATAAACAATTCCACACTGGCAAGCTACGAATTTAACCACTCACATCCCTCAGAGCGAACATCTCGAGTAAACGAGTTTGATGGAGTACCAATTTCGGAAAGAAAAAATTACAAGGAGTAAAATTACTGCAATCTTCAACACATTTTTGGTGAGAGCGAGATATCGTCATGCAAAGGAGTCCTTTTAGTCCAGATAGTTTACGTTTATTCTTCAAACAGATAACCACAAAGAGCAAACAAAATTTAATGAAACTGCTTAGAATTTGCCCAGAACCATTACCACATCATTAATTTACAAGTCATATTGGTAAACCCAAGTCTAATCTCTTTTGACTATGGTAAAAGTAAAAGCTTTCTGACTTTCTCCATTTTCAAACTACGCAAACCTTTCACTTGGTGAGAAGGTGTTGGTGCAGAATTGTTCGTGATGATTTCTTCAATCTGTCTACAGGGTGTCTCACGGTGACCGTCGGTTAGAAGTATATCAAGAACTGTAAAAGCTAGAAATGTTAAATTTTGCACATGTGACATGGAGTGTTTAATCTATTAAATAAAAATATTTTCCAAATGGCAGCACTTCCGGAAATACCGGAAGTGAGCATCAACTTCTTTATTTTAAATACAAACCAGGTAATTTTTTTTCACATTCTGATGTGTCATAAAATGTTTAGTAAGTGCTTAAAATAATCGGCGTATCAATTTTGATTGTTGAGAAAAAAAATTTTTTTCACTGAAAGATGTCAAAATCTTGTTTAGGAAATAAAATTGAAAGTCGAAAGTGGTAAAAGTTAGGAAAATGGGATTTTAGCTTCTCAATGTCAAAAGATTGAGACACAATTGTCTGTAATGGATAATAAAAAATTGCCCGCGGTTAAGTATCTATTTGACGTTATTTCCAGACTTAAGAAAAACTTTAAAAAGTCTCTTTTTTTTAATGGAATGCCTATTTAATTATCGGCCCATTCGATGCAGAAATAAATTTCCTTTAAATTGATAAATCTTTGAAAATTTTCAAAGCCAACCATGTTTTGTAAAGTATGTAATTATAAATTTTAATTAGAAAAATGTAAATAACTATCTAATCATTGATTTTAGGTATAGGAACATGGTATATCAATTTAAAGGAAATTTATTTCTGCATCAAATAGGCTGATCATTTAATTGGCATTCCATTTAAAAAAATAGACTTTTTAAAGTATTTCATATGTCTGCAAATAACGTCAAATAGATACGTAACCGCGGGCAATTTTTTATTATCCATGACAGACAATTGTGTCTCAATCTTTTGACATTGAGAACCTAAAAATCCCAACAATCGAAATTGATACGCCGATTATTTTAAGCATACTTACTAAACATTTTATGACACATCAGAATCTGAAAAAAAATTGCCTGGTTTGTATTTAAAATAAAGAAGTTGATGCTCACTTCCGGTATTTCCGGAAGTGGTGCCATTTGGAAAATATTTTTATTTAATAGATTAAACACTCCATGTCGCATGTGCATAATTTCAAATTTCTAGCTTTTATAGTTCTTGATATACTTCTAACCGACGGTCACCGTGAGACACCCTGTATATGTGGTTTTTGGATCTTAAATGTTACGCATTTAAATTAGGGAAAGGTACGGGAAAGTTACGAAGGCGAAATATTCGCGAAAGCTGAGCTATGTAATGCGCTCAAATGTCAACCAATGAAAGTTATCAAGTACACACATACCAGAGCTGGGTAGTATCCGGATACTTCTGTATCCGGATACTTTTTATGTATCCGAAAGCTGTATCCGGATACTTTTCAAATTTTGTATCCGGTATCCGTATCCGTGACCAAATTTTAAAGTATACCGGATACTTTTTTTGATATTCGGATACTTTTAAATCATTCAATGCCCGCCGATAATTCACGTACCGCACTGCCCTATTTTTTATGAAGGTATATCTAAAAATCCCATTTTTCACACTCTTTATTTAATCATCATCATTGTTTTTATGTGGCGAACTCCGACTCATTATTTCTATGTTCATTATAATATTAAAAACAGAAATCTTAATAAATACATTATCTAATTAATTAGATTTACTTATATAATAACTTGTACATTTTCTGTATCTCCCTTTTAAAAAACCCTATATACTTATATGCTTTGTGTGTTTTTTGGTATTATTGTAATATTAACAAAATAGTTCTTAATCTTTATAATTTTGTTTTGGCACAAATAGGCCCTAAAAAGTTGAAAATGAAGTTTTAACTGAACTGATCCACCACTGGCGGAATTCAAAATTAAAAGCTCAGTGCTTCGTTTTGTTTTTACAGGAAAAATCCTGCAAATTCTTGTCTACTCATTTTTAAAAGTATCCTTAAAGGTATCCTAAAAAGTATCCGAAAAAAGTATCCGGATACTTGTATCCGAGTACATTTTTAGGTGAAAGTATCCGTACTTTTTTAAAAAGTATCCGGATACATTTTTAGTATCCGCATCCGGTACTCGGACACTTTTTTTCTGTATCTGACACATACATACTTTACTATTGATCAGATCATCTTTTGACCTATCGGTGCTGCAATAACTAATAATCATATCTTCCCTAGTTGATCCTATAGCACTATCAAAGGCAATTTACAAATAGTCGAATTACTTTCAAGTTTACCTATAACTAAATACGGATAATAAAAAAATGAGGATAATAATAACACAACTGTCATAAATTGTTTATAAATGGGCCTTTGTCCCTTTGTTACTAATCGTGCATATCAAATATACCAAGGGTAGTTTGAAGGACAATGGGCAAATGATAATGTAGATTAGTTTTTGTTCCTTAAGGTCATAGACGTCTTCAGTTTGTTTTTCATTTGAGCCCTTCACATAAGCCCTTCATCTTTCATTCAATTTCACTATATTTCCTTTTTCTCCTTTTTCCGCCATTGGACATGAATGACAACATGACGACCAAAAAGTTTTGCATATTTGAAGATCTAGAAATGTGTAGGATATGCCATACTTCATTTCAAAACTAATGTTAACAATGAGACAAGAATATATGTCACGGTTCAAACAATGTTTTATAATGAAAATATACAACTCGTGCTTGTGTTTTCTTTGGCACTGCTTTTATTTTCTGACATTGATTGACTATTATTAGTTGTTACTGAATTTCTGGTGGCATCATTTCCCAAGCGAAGAAAGTAATTGAACGTTCTTAAATGTCTCGACTTATAACAGTACAAAGAAGGTCATTTCGATTCCAACTCATTAACCAACATTTGAAGGTCTATCGGTGGTTTCGTAAATTAAAGTAATCATTTCTACAGTTTCAACATTATACAACTTATGTCTTATTGATTCGTCAGTTATACGATGACCGACTATACAATTATAATGTTGTAGAAGACTCACTTAAAACTTTGACGGTATACGGTGAACAAATTTCAAGTTGTAGGTAATTGTTGTCAATAATAATATTGCCTAGCCTAGATACTTCTTCACTGACTCTGAATATGGGAGGTGTTTTTGGAAAAGTAGAGGAGCTCGCAGAACCACAACCTTCCGAGTGAGAGGGGGAGTACCGAAATTGATTCCTTATAATGGCGATGAGGATTTGTAATAAACCTGAGAAATGTTTGTCTCTACAATATTTTAATTAAGGTAATGCAAAATAACGTGCTATTTTTAACACAAACTTTAATTGTAGTGTTTTCCCCAATTCGGGGACCTTCAGAGGAGGTGTGAGGTGGGTACTTAATGCAGACTGAAGTTCTTCAATAAGTGAATTGCCAACGTTTCACTTATTGAAGAACTTCAGTCTGCATTAAGTACCCACCTCACACCTCCTCTGAAGGTCCCCGAATTGGGGAAAACACTACAATTATATTACGAGGAGTCTCCATAACTACAAACTTTAATCTGACGTAAGGAATTTTTGCATAACTTTCACTTGTCAATCCCATACCATCCATCTACACATTACAGTCCTCCATTCTACATTACACAGGAGATGAAGAGATAGAATTTTGTTTTGAAGCAATAATTCGACTCACCAAATCATATTTTGACGACTTTTCTTGCCCAACTCCATTACAATACTAAATTTTTCATAGACTCAGATTCAAAATGTTGGACTGTACAAATAGAATCAATATGAGAGCTGTAAATTTGATTTAAAAATGTTTAACTGTCCTCTTTTATTGTACTCACAACGCGTTTCATATACTATCTAGGTTGGCTCATATCACAGATCTGTGCTAAATATAAACTATGAAATAACTATGAACGTTTCAGTTTATGCATTTCATTACAATTGGCTATTAATTTTTCTTGTAACTTAAACCTTTATTGCAACGAATAACCTTTTCAAACAAATCCCTGTGTATGACTTAATACTCTTTGATATTGTTCAATATGTGCTTAATAAAGTTAATGAAGATAAAATACCAGGTTCTTGCTCTCTAAAATTAAGATTGATTATGACACGTAGTTCAAAAATGTGTAAGGAAACTTTTCGACATTTTCTGTAAATTTTATACAAAGTTAATTTAAGATTAATTACCTATCAGCTGGTTAATTTACAAATTAAGTTGTAACGTAATCTCTTTTTTTACTTTTGTACATTTTGTAAAATAAACTGTCTCTTTGACGGGGGGGAAACTTCAATTAACAATAACATGATGCGAAACGATCGATAAGATATAATTGCCAAGTGTTTACCGAATGTAAATACGCCTTATTTATATGTATACATTGTTGAAATTTTATTTAGCTCACGACGCTATGTATCAGGTTACCAAATACACATATGGTGATAATTGCTTATTTCCCAATTTGAATAGTTGAAAATGGCAAGGAATATAACAAATAACTGTTTGCTCTAAACATGGCTGCAGTTGCAGCGCAAAAAAGTGGTTCAAGAAATTTTCTTCGGAAGATCTCAGCTTGACCGATGAAACACGCCCTGGAAGACCGAAGATCATTAACCAACGAGGATCTTCAACAGGTTGTGGAGCCAAATCCCAGTACAACGTGTCTGGAGCTTGCATAAAGGTCCAATGTGTGTGATGAAACCATTGATTTGCACCTTCATCTGGTAAGAAAAACCTGGAGTCAAGCAATTGGGTTCCACATGAACAGGTTCATTGAGTACAAGCAGCAGAATCTTCTTTAGTCAATCGAAATGAAGTGGTATTCTCACAGAATGACAGATCGCATACCGCGAGAATACACGGAAAAAATTTCTGTACTTCACTGAGGAACATTGCCACATCCTCATTATCCCATCCTCTGGCACGTCAAAACCAATACAATTCTACAAAATGGGCATACAAAGATCGGTGTCACGTTGAGTGTAAGAGTAATTACTTTAATGGATAATAGTAGTGTATTATTGTTTCTTTATAAATATTTATAATATGTAACTTCGATTGCGTCCATAATTGATGTGTGCAATGCTCCAAATGGAGTGAACTGGTTCATTAAGGAATGGTAAATAATCACCCAACCTTCCCCATCTTTTTTTATAATTAAATTTAAAAGTTGAATAAAGTTGCAAAACGTTGACAAGTTTTCATGAGAGAAATTAAGATTAGAGTTAAATTACGACATGTTTCGACTCAACAGGAGTCATAATCGGGTAATACTTACTATCATAGCATGAAGTAATGGAGTGCGGGTGAACTGGTAATCGAAGTTAAATAATATGCTAATAAATCACTGAAAAACAAGCAATAATCTCAGCTAATTAACAGAGAAAACCAACTTACAAGCCTCATAATTAAAGGTTAGGTAGAAAAATTGAAAGTCATCGCACCATGCTGTAAAAATTGACGTTAAATAAACTATCCAAGAAAAATGTAATACTTACGGGAAAAAACTATTTAAAAGAAAAGCCATAAGGTTGAATGAACCATGGCACACAATCCAAAGACTGTGTCCACGATCAAATTAATTAAAAATTCAGTTTAAAGAACCGAAACAACACCTGGCAAAAAGGAAGGGAGGGGTGAGTAAACAATTTATACAGTAGGTATGCGAGAAAAGACAAGTTATAGTATGAGCAAATTTTTATTGATATTGAGGATTTCATTAAGAGACAAGGGAGAGTTATGACTAAAAGTGGTGATAATTTCCTTAATTTCCAGGAGGTTAAGCCTCGTACTTTTGTTACAAACGTGCAGGATTTCGCAATTCAGATTAGGGTCGAACGAATGTCCACTTTCTAAAATGTGGTTCGCAAAAGATGACTTAGAGCCAATATTATTGTGTCTGATGCAAGAGTAGTGCTCGCCGAATCTGATTCTAGATCTCCTACCCGTTTGGCCAATGTAAGAAGGTCCACAAGTACCACACACAAGTTTGTAGACACCTGATTTGTCAAGATTTCCTATTTTATCTTTTGTGTGAACCAAGAAATGTTTGAGATTGTGTTTTGATGAAAAGGAGATGTTAATATCGAATTGTTGCACAAGTTGTTTGAAGAAATAGAAAGGCGGCCCAATAAAGGGCAAGGAATAAAAATTGTGAGAGACATCTGCCTAAGATTTTTTCTGCACATAGCAGATATTTCGATCGGAATGCAAATTGGGATTTAGACGATTTTAAGCTAGCCACACAGCTCGAATTTGAAGCTTCTGCCCTACCTGGTCTCTCGACATCTATAGGCCTCATGTAGCGTTTCCGGCAAGCCACGTGAAACACATCAGTTCTCTTTCCTTGAAAATATTCTGCTCTTCCGTCACTTCTCCCAAGGCTGGCTCTTACTAGACCATCCAATCCTTTTCCACTCATACTTGAAGGCTCAGTAGACGCGTAAAATCAAACACTTCTCTTCCTCATCCATCCTCAACGCCTGATGTAAACTGTCACAAGTGTGAAATGAATGCCACGTATTTCACTTCGCTTTGTCTGAAACTCACAGCGTATCTGTTACGGTACAAAATGGTAATACAATCTCATGTAACAGATGCTACCGGCATGGCAGCTCAGTGGTACGGGAGCGGGTCTGCTACCAAACCATAACCCTTTTAGCTCAACGCGGGCTCCTCACTGTGAGAGGACCCTTTCAATTTTATAATATTATTTTACTATGTGATTCACCAAAATATTGTCAACATGTTACTTAAATTTAATTCCAATTTTCCCCTCGGCCATTAACTTTTACTTTTAGCTTTAGTGATTGTTAACCAAAAAAATGTTCAAATACTGAGGCTTGATAATGAGATCAGTGCAACCCGAAACATGTTGCCGTATCTTATAATCTAAAAATTTTGCTAATTCAACTTTTTCACAAGTAAACGTTGGTTAAGGGGACGTTGAGAGTTTGATTTCCAATCCGTTCACCCCCTATGAGAGTATTGGGCTTCTTTATGAAGTATTTCTGTAATCCTACTCGAACCTATTGAGACCTGTTACAATTTTGGAATCCGTCCCTTTTCAATCCGATATTCTGATGTATATACTTTATCAAAATATTATGAAGTGGTAAGTCATAGAAAAAAATGACCAGATTCTTTATGTTCGGCCAAAATTATTATAAAACGATTCTAGTGCACAGATTAATGACCAATTAGACAAGAAAATAATAACAGCAGTTCTCAGTTCTCAAGTTGTGACAATCTAATATAACGGAATCCCGCATCTTATTTTATATTCAATTGTACTTTATATAGACAGAAATGCTAATTACCAAAGAGACTAATTACTCATTTTGTAATCTGAAGTCTGAAATTCTTGTTGAAGTAACTCTGACGCCAAAACGTTTCAATGAGGTTTATATATGTAGATCCATTTTATGTGTTAACTGTTATGAATTCGTGCTTTAACAATCAATTATAAAGATTTATTATTAAGAAACGACGCAATGCGCGCAGAAAACATAAAATAAAGGAGCTCAAAATTAAAAGACTCTAAAAGAAAACAAACAAAATTAAGAAATGTCGTTTTCTAATAAAAAGTTTAACGTATTAAAAAGTTAAGAGTCTTGAAAACTGGGTTAGATCTGCTTTCTATTTCTAGAAAAACGATTTAATTATTTTAAACCTTTTCCGAAATAAAGGAACACTAAATTACGATTAGTTTTTCTAATTATTATGTGGAATTTTCCGTAATATATAAAATCAATTTACGGCGACGATTTAGATCTATAAATGGCCGTATAAAATACCCCATAACAATTTTATCCTCTTCCTTGATGTCTTCCGAATCTATTAAACTGAAAATGTGCGATATGTTCTCTTTACTTTATCAACAGGTCTATTCCTTGGTGTGTTATAAAATGTACGAACTGCCGAGAGAAACTTTTCATTTTATGAGTTTTGATTTGTTTGAAGAAAAGGGTCAGTTATGAACTTCTATAATACAATTACGTGACGGTGTTTTTAAAAAATTTCCTCTTTGTTGTTATTCAGTTTTAAAACTGTAGATAAAGAAAAATAACTTCTTTGCTTTGTGAAACAGATGGTTTCATTTTGATAAGTACTTCGTGTTTTTCTTTCAAATGTTCTAATATCTTTTTACAGTCCTCATTATTGGCTCCTTTTTGAGGATTTTAGTACTCTTTCCTTCTCGACTTATCTCAGTTTTATTTTCAACATTATCTGTATACCAAGGCTATTTAAGACTAAGCAGATGTTTACAAAATGAACTTTCTATGGGATAGACTGGTAGGTATATAACTCAAAATAATGAAGCAGTTAAAATAAGTACATCGTTAGCAATAATTTTTGGCTATAACAACACAAAGTTACTTAAAAAGTGTAATCAAATTTAATAATCCCGGATTACGAAAAATTATGGGGTTGGACTTTTATGTATCAATGCGATGCGTGCTTTCATAGTACGTCTCCCCTTTTCAACTACTAGAGGTCATATTCAATTTCACATTTCACTATACTTGAAGGAATAGTGATTGCGATATTCTTGGTTCAACATTTTTTTACAGAAAATTCATCATTACTATATTATGAGATGAGAAAAACTATATTAGAAACATGTACTACACTAATCTCGACCACACATGATCCCGGTACACAGTCGCTTACGTACTGAGCAACGATTGATTCTCATTGGCCGACCAATCACAACGCGTCGACACCGGCCAGAATCATTTATAAGCGAACGCTGTTAGCCACAGAAATCAGTCAGGGTCTGAAGTCATAGCCGCCAATGAAACACCAACCAGTCCGTCTACATCGACCCGTCAGACTGCATTCCAGAACCAGTCTGCCCTCCGGCATCCGACCTCCATTATTAACCGCATTCCGCGTTGTTAAAACTAGACATGTTAGTTGTTTTTACAACTCCCAAAACTTTATTGTGTATTTGGCACGATGACCAAATAGCTGGTGATCCTATCCAACCGCCAAACCAATCTAATGATGAAAATATCGATGAAAACTGTTTACAATGTAGCATATGTTTGTAGATGATTGGTTTCAATTAGTACAAATAATCAAGAAAATATCTTTTTATACTTTATCTTTAAACTTGCATTAGCGTGATCCTTATTTATCGTTTCCTTCTGTTGAAGATTTGGACCAAGAGATGATGTGACAGTAAAACTCTAATTTCTTGCCGCCATCATTTATCCTATTCATCTAAATGAGTTGCCGCGAACGGTTTCTACGAGCTATTGGTATAGTGTATGACCCGTTATCGTCTCCCCCTCAAAGATTCCTGGATCTTTAATAAAGCCCAGGGTTTTAGTGGGGTGAAGGAAATGCACACGGTTGTGATTGCTTCACCTTATCTTTCTTAAAACTCAAAAACATGTACAGGGTGTACAACTAAGAAAGAAGGCCGGCCATAACTCAAAAACTATTTGAGATAGAACAGTGAAATAAAAATCTTATAATAAATGTGCCCAAGAGAAAATGCTGGAAATTATTTTCACTTTCCTACCATTGCCGCCAGAGACCGTTTAACTGATTTCAATTTGAAATTCCCATTTTTTGGGCAATTTTCCTCAGTAAGGTATTTAAAAAAATATATTCATTGTAAACTAATGATCAATATGTAAAACTTTGTTTAATGAATGTTTACGATTGCTGTCAAAATAAAGGGAGGGGGAAGTAAATTACGTGTTACTAGAAAAAATCGTGTAACTTCGAAACGGGGTGCTTGAATTTGTCAATATTGGTCTCGATGAAAAAACAATACTTGATATTACCAAAAGAATTCAAAACCATAACAATTTCTTATCTCCGTCTACCAATAGAGGGCGCAACTTTTAGAAGGAACAAAACGGTCGACTTTTCTAAAAAAATTCAAATGGTACCAAATATTTTTTTCGCTGCTATTGGAAGGAAAATTAATAAGGGAGTAATTTAAAAAAAAATTATGTCAATAGCTCTTATTGTACCGAAGATATAGTCAAAAATGTGTAATATAAGAGGCAATTTGAGAGTAAGAAAGATAAGGTGAAGCAATCACAACCGTGTGTATTTTCTTCGGCACACTAAAACATTACTTTTCACTTTCCTTGCCATTGGCGTTTGTTTTTCTCACCACAACCCCTGCATAATTGGCTATTGGACATCTCATTTTATCAAGGTGGTCTGTGACCATCCTCATAGCAGATGAAGTGAATCTGTCTTGGGATTTTTGATGAAAGGTTGCAGTGCGCTCTTTTGCAAGCATTGCCTGAGTTATTTTTTGCCTGTGATGATTTACCTGACATAATCCCACGTACAGGTTCAGGACCCATAAATGGTTCTCGCTCGCAGCTCATCCGCAACCTGGTTGTCTACTATTATCGCATGCCCATACTATAGTGACAGTGTTACAGTTGCCTAGCGCATTTTGTGTGCATTCAAAAACCCTAAATTTATCGCATGAAAATAAACTAAAATAGCTCCTTTGATTTTCCTTTTTGCAAGGTTCTCTTTTAATAACTGAGCAGCCGCTATGGAGATCGCGAATGTCTCCGGCTTGAAACATTGCCGCTTTTTGTCCTAGGTTTCCAGAAATTATGTGACATTTCAAAGCCGGCGTCCTTCCCGGTTTTAGAACCGATTCTATTCAGGTTTACCTCGCTGGAATTATTCTTCCAGTGATATGGAGTGAAGATTGTTGTCTTTAAATAGTTTAGTAGAGCAAACTGTTTTGGTTATTCTTTTATGTACCATTCTCAGATTTTTATTTCTTGTCAAAAATGAGTGAGTGCGATTCCGTGTCCGCTATTGACTTTCAACCTGTGTGCCTCTTTGAGCGCCTACCAAGAAGAACCATACAAAAATTCAGTAATGTTCTCAGATAACCAACTGTCGATATAATTTTTCAAGAGAGTTTGCACAGCTGCTGTATGGATCGTTGTCATTGTCCCTGTAATATCAAATCAAGCTCTGCACTGCACCTTGTTAAGTACCTGTATCTTTCAGTCATACATACGTAATGACAGGTGTACATGTGTATTCCAATAGGTCATTTTTGAAGAAATTCCCCACTTACGCTCGATGGTTTGTCGATATTGTCACAGAAACTTTGTAGATTTGTTGATTATCTTCTGCAGTTGTAGATTAATCTCTTGGAGTAATGTAATTCCCACATATTTTACTTCTTCCACTATCTGGAGCTTGACGTCGTATATTGCTGTAAGCTTTGTCCGTCCTTTTCTTTGTGAGAGAAGGTTTGCTTTCCTGGAATTAACCGACAACTCTTCCTCTTTGGACCACATTTTCACTAGATGTAGAGCTCCCTGCATTACTCTAACCTACCTCTTAGTCGCATCAGCAGTCCGTCTACAGACAAACACTACAATTATATAGTGCTTGCTTTCCACAGCTGCAGTTTTAATTGGTTCTAGAGACGTACTGTCGACAACCTTTACTTCCCGAGAGAAGCAGAAACTCCAGAGTCTTCTTCACGGTCTCTATATTATTCCCATCAGTGTAGTTTTCACTGGTATTTTAATATTAATATCAAGCAAGTTATGAGTTTTTCCAGAAAAAATAATCGTACACAATTTTTACTATGACAAAACATGCTTTGTCGAATTTAACTAACTTTCTTACTCTTACTGTTTCTGAGATCCCTATGATGTCATTATAAAATGACCATTATCCTGTATAAGCAAAAATATTATTACAGCAGCAACAACGTACACTTCAAGTATTATATTCTATAATCCAACTTTCCTCATACAGGGTGCCCCATGACTCGTTAGCCATAGTTTAAGAGCGTATCCTTTTGACAATTTTAAGTCGAAATGCACTTGTCCAAAACTCAACAGTTAAGGAGGTATGTGCACTACTAAACTTATTTAACGTTACAAACTTATGCCGTTTTTGGGAATTGCCCTAAACGCATTTATTAGATAAGTTATCATGGAAAAACGACACATATTTTGACACCACACCGTGATAATTTTATATTAATGGTAGGGAACACAAAATTTTCATTGTTAAAGATAATCAATTATAAGCAAATGCAATTAACATTCAATTTACCTATCTTTAAAAACAACAATTAGATAATCACAATAAACGTTCATCTTTATCTTGGAATACATGAGGAGGTTAGGTAGGGGGGGGGGGGCATTTTGAACTAAAACTTTAATTACATTATTTGTGTAATGTACAAAAATTCATAATTAATTAAAAATTATACACACTACTTTACTAAGTTTAATAGTGCATATAACCCCTTAAAGTTTTAGACAAAAGTATATAAGGCACTTTCGACTTAAAATTATCAAAAGAATACGCATTTAAACTATGGCCATCGAGTCACGGGACACCCTGTATAGCTTTACAATATTATGGCGTGTTTCTTTAATAATAGTACCTAGATAACTTTGCCAAAAGCTATGGGGAAAACGGCGTTGTACAGCATCTACTTGGTGTCCGTAATTCGGAGAATCATAAATAAATTAAGATTAATGAGTGAGATTAGTATCAATGATGCGGTGTTTGAAAAAACCATGCCACTTTTTCATTAATAAAAAAACTCAAAACCGCAAAATTTAATTTTTCAGACACACTCGCTCAATTTATTGAAAGCGCACCCACCACATACATAGAAGAATATGTACAGAAAACAGCTAGGAGGATAGTCAATAATATATCGGTAGTTTGTAATGGTTGTCATATACCAAACATGTTCATAAGTAACCATTACAATTCGACACAGAAACAAGGGGAAATTCTGTAAATAAAAAAGTATAGAAGAAGCATTATAAAATAAACAATCACTTTTGTTTGAAAAGCTCATTAAAAGTGGCAACAAAATGCTTCTTAATTTTTAACCAACACATGTTTAAGTAACAAAGTTAATTAAAGTTTGAATGCGTGCGGTCACCATTCTTTAAACAAATTCGGAACACAACAAATTTGTACCACAAACTCATAAAAAAGAATTAAAACGTCTGCTGCCAACACACCTATAGCGTCTTTCCGGCGCTCTAAACGTCGACAACGACGACGTCTACGCCAAGACCGTTAGTTAAAAATAAATATAAGGGTTTTCGCTATGACTAGTAAGAGAAATAACAACACATCTGAGTAGACTCCTCGATCACATCTTGTCTGGTTAACTTTAATTGTGATGTGAAACAATAATTATAACAGTTGTAAACATTCTACACGTGTAATTGGACGTCGATTTGAAGGTAGCCAGATGCAGTTATAATTTAACAATACGCGAACGTAATTAACATTGTTAATTGCCATATAACACGTGGATACGTTATTGATGCGTGTGTGTTAATTTGAGTGTCCTATTTTTATACAAATCTTTAAAATAAATGTTTCCTTTCGTTGTGTAACGATCTTATGCCAAAATAACGTTCGGAACGAATATTATTTATCAAAACATGCGTAATTCGATCATTCATAGTGCTCCTAAATCGAAACCGATCCGTCTCACTAAAAGAAGTGTAATTAAATAATTAAGTGCGGTTCGTAGCAGTCATCAGGTTATGTGCTTTCATTTTTTTTTTATAAAAATACGTGCTAACGATGTTTTCATCTTTAAAATTACCGTCTTTAAGACCTAGATCAAAAAGTTTATCAACGTCATGCTCGAAGGATAATATTGTGTCGTGCAAACCGTCGAAAACTCCAAGCGGATCTCCTAAATACAAGAAAAATAGGAAAAGTAAGTAGGAATGCGTTAATTAAGTTTGTTGGGGTGGATTTCGTCTTTTCTTTCTCATTAATTAGTACCCAAAGCTATATGTTTGCCAAAACAAATAAATTAGTTTAAATTATCTAAGCACGTGTCTAATCAAAAGGACGAACCTCATTAAGTTTGAAGGGAAACATATGATTTCCTATTTTCATACAAATTAGAACATTCTAATCTTCTTTAGTGTTTACCTCATGAGAACAATCGTAAACAAAAATGAGGTTATGTTAGTAAAACCAAATCAAACGCTTTATTCAATCTTCAAGTACAATTTAAATTCAACACAGGAAAAGTGTTGTTTCCCCCATCGATACAATGTAAACTTGAGGATTTATCCCACTGTCAAATTTCTTTACAAAAATGAGGCGAAACTCAAGAACCTTCAGAAGATTTCTTGAAAATAATAAAGTACTTTCATCTACAATGAGTTATAGCAAATTCCATTTTGTGGCGTATCATAATTTTCATCACGATATCATTGTATTCAGTTGCAGAATGTTCATTTTATAAATGACAAAAGCAATACGTTTGGGCATTCCTATCCAAACAGTCAGTTCTTAGAATTATGGCAGGTATGGCCATAAATTTTGGTTGTCGTCCCCAAGAGGTTGGAAAAGACAGATCTAAGGCATTCCTCCTCAGTAATGCAGTGCGTCGCCATTTGCTGTGTTGAGTCAAACGGAAGTGAATATTTTGATGGTAAGATGATCTTGTGTACTAATGACTTGCGTTGATTACAATTCAACTTCTTTCGCTTTCACCTCTTCCTTGGTATATATTCCCTAACTAAATTAAGGTATTGTACGCATTTTAATTTTTGTGGAATTTTTACTTACCAAGAATCTTGATGTTCGCGCCTTTAATTTAGGATTACAAATTGGGAAGACCTATATGTGAATCTTAGACTACACCTGCTTGCTTTAACTCATTCTTCAGAGAGTGTAATAATTATTGAAATGTGTAAATAATAACAAAACTCTTCTCGGAAATATGTGCTTTAAAGCTCAACGCATTTTCAAGCTAAACCATGAAAGATCCTTTGTACTGAAAGCGATGCTTCATGGTCTAAGGGAAAAACCTACGTTATGTGATTATCAAAAATGTGAAGTAATCAATAAGATGAATTCGCTTTTTCATCAAAGGTATTTCGTATAATGTTTATATTTATAGCACATCGTTTGTACAATTGGGTGCAAAAATATTAAGATTTAGTGTTGCTATAGGATGCCATGGGTTCGTTTTGTGATTTAAACAATTCACACTTTGTAATGAAATCTTGCAAACTGTCTCCCGCAATTTTCTAAAAATCACATCTAGACGAAATAAATGTTACTATTTATTGCTACCAGTAACTAAAATCTTATATAACTAGGCAAACGATTACCCCTAGACTATTAGGCAATAACAGTACCATAATTTTCTGAAATTGTTACGGAACACAGGCAGTACCTAAACAGTTAAACACCATTTATGCTTTGGTATGTGTGATCATAACAACACATAAATGGTGTTTAGGTACACGAGAGGCCCCATTTAGTACTGGTTGGGATGAGAAATCGAAAGAGTAGTCACATATCTACTCTTTCGATTTCTCATCCCAACACACTTGTGTATAAGCTATATCTACCCTCCTTCAATTTACTCTTCTGTTCACGGTAAAGAACATTGGTTAACTTCAAAATTTGGACCAAGGCCAATGTTTTTAAACGAATATGTAAAACCAGATATTTAGTAAAAATTCAAGAGCTAGACAATTGTATTTGGAAACGCGATCTGCATCAACTCAAACCTTTAGTATCTAGTCCTTTGGTACCGGCAATTGAAATACGGCAAGATTCAAATCGTGTTTCCTTGAAAGTGAAAATGACAACAGTAATAGTATAATCAGCGACATGAATCACTATGAACCACTCGTGGAGGATTTTCGTAAATGAAGGTATAGGCCAAAACGATAGGGTAAACCCGTTCAACGATTAAATTATTGTTAAACATTAAGTAAAAATGACATTTTCAAGTAATTAATTCATAGAAAGAATCAAAGCAACTTGATGTGAACAATAAAAAAGTATGCAACTGTGTTGTTGAAGAGTGGTAAATCGAGTTTATATAATGTTAATTATACATATAATACATTGCACTTTACAAATAGATCAGTACATAATGCAATCCAATAGAAGATGAAAGCCAAAGTAGAAAATTCAATTCAAGAAAGGAAAATGGCATCATTTTAGTAAATTGTGCCCGGTATTTGTCTTGGTATCGTAAATCGTAAATCGTAAATTTCTTTTATGGTTACACATATGATGAGAGGCACAAATATGTGTGGTTTTTTATCAACATTTCCTTCAATGTAGCGTGATTACAGCGATTAAAGCAACGACAACGCGACAAATTCGCAACAAACAACGCTCCCACAGAATAAGCATTGGATTCTATGGGGTGTGACAAATTGTTCCTGAAACCAAAATGTGACGTTTGCTCAATTCAAGAATAAGAAACTGTGAAGTAATTTCAGAATTCACTGTCACTGTCACTTTTTAAAAAATTTTAAAAAATAAGCCTCACGCCGAATCGGACTTTCTCAGAATTCAAAAATCTTTGAAATAGTAATCGGGGGTTACTTGTGGACCAATACCGAGGGTTCTACTTGTTAACAGTATCAGATAAATGAAAGTGCGCCTCGTCACTCATAAGAATAACATTACTTCCAACTTGTTTTCTGAGGCCTCCGGTGCAATAACTTTGCTCTAGTTTATAGGGGTGCAAATTTAGCAAAGAATTTGTGTTTCCCCCAGTAATCGGTGAAACCTCCAACCCTCCCAAACAGAGTAAATTATTATAATTGCATTTAAAATATAATGAATTTTGGATATACAGCTCAGCCCCCAGAAGAAACATTTGATAAAACATGACACATTGAGTGTCATTTTTAGTTACGACGCACTGTTTTCGGAAGATCAATGTCGAACCGAAAAAGACTCACTTACTTACATATATTATAAGACAGAAATGTCCTGACAAAAGCCGGTAGTTTGTACTGTAAAATTTTTTTAAGGAAAATATTTATATATCTCCAATGTTAACGTTTGTAGGTTTTTTTACAGCAGGTGAAAGAGGTGTACTAACGAGATATTCCAGATGGATAAAACTGATCTACGTTATGATGTTATATTTAAAAAAAACCTAATTAACAAATATATAGAACTTAATGTTTTTAAAAAAATAATTTGTGATTTGTGATTATTATCATTTCCATAGATATACCGACCATATATTTATGATGCGCGCAAGGTGGCGTCGAGTAAAATGCATTCGACTGCAACAACTATCTTGTTAATTAATCTAAAAGTAATGAAACGTCTATTATATCACTTAATATCATCATCAGAACTCATGGGAATTGCTTATATTCCGTAATATTTGCAGTCGACCTAAAATATTGTTACATACATTTTTCCTTCTTAAAATTATATTAAAAAAAAGATGATTTTTTTAATAATGTGTAATAACACTTCTATAATCGCATAAACGTATTATTTAAATTATAGTAGGAATTGAACTAAGGAATGGCATTTAGGTTTCGAATCCTCAAAAAGTGGTATTAGAGCATTATGTTCCTAAAACAACGTAACATCAGTAACAGCCATACATAGAATTACTTTTATTAAAAATGAACTCTGTGACACTAATATTAGAAATCGCAATATTTGATTTTTCGTTATTACCGGATTCCTATTGTAAACGTTTTTATAATTAAAACATTTCATTCTCTCGTTTAAATCTCTCAAATTAATAATTACCTACTTAATAAGTTTACAAAAGTTATTTATTATACAACCCATATAGGTATATACATTATACACTTCTTTCAATGGTTATATCATCACATGGTTAGATGATAATTAGACATTTTTTGAACTCGCGAGAGTAAACGTATGTTTCTATAGCCACAAAATAAGGACTAAAGTAGCGATTATTCCCTTGGGAAATAATAATAATAAAAACTCCCTCACAGTTGTGCATATCTTATATATATAAAAATGAATCGCTATTTCCTTGGTCACGCCATAACTTGAGAACGACTTTACCGATTTCAGTCATCTTTTTTTTAAAATGTTTCTAATACTTTGTAGAAGGTTCTTACGGAAAGAAAAATTAAGAAAATTGCCCAGAAAATTGGTAAATTTCAGAAAACCTAACGCGTTTGACAGTTCGCCCATTTGACAGTTCGCGCGTTTGACAGTTCACGCGTCGCAAATGTCGTTTAACATCCGCATCGGTCGGCATCTATCGATCAAAAAATTCATTTAAAAGTATTCATTTCTTGGTGTACAGTCCATTCGATTTGAACGTTTATCCAGTTTTGAGTTTGTTGAGTGATTTTTTTTTATAAGTGTTTGTTTATCGCAGTTAGTTCACCGCAATCCCGCTTAGTATTAAAATTAAAAATCGAGCGAAGGATAATGAAAATAGTAGCGTTAGCATGTCCGAATTACGTTCGAGAGCGACAGGAAATGAACGTATATAAGCTAATCAATTCAAAATCAAGTTGCCTTTTTAAACGTTAATATTTCGAAAACAGTAAAATTTAGGAGTGGTGTATTAGAGAACCGTGTTAATAATCATGAGCAGATTTCGAAAATGTGACAATATACGCGGTGTTCTATTTAAAAAAACGATTCAAGATGGCGCTCAGCCGCCATTTTGTAACTTTTAGCCGTCATCTCTACATATTTAAAAGGATAAAGTGATGACTGACTGATCTATCTATCAACGCCCAGGCCAAACCAATGAACCTAGAAACTTGAAATTTTCAGTGAACCTTCCCCTGATGATGTAGACACCCACTAAGAAGCGAATTTCGAAATTCATCTCCTAAGTGGGTCAAAATAAGGTTTAAAACTTTAAAATGGTTGAAGCGATCTATGTAACGGGGGCAGATGGAAATCTAAAAATTGCTCAAAGTATTGCAAAGTATTGAAATCCATGATTCACATATTTCACCTTTTTTCAAAAGTTACCCTCTAAGGGTTCCAAATTAAGGGATGAAATTTTACATCTTTATATGTATATAAAAATGAATTGACCTTTGTGTGTCTCATAAAAACTCGAGAACGGCTGAATCGATTTGACTAATTTTGGTTTTAAAATATTTGTAGAAGTACAAGGAAGGTTTAAAAGGTGAGACATAAGCCCTAGGAGTTTAGGGCTTCGCCCCTATGGGTTTCAAAGTTACCGTGTTTTTGTTATGGAGTTTTGATTTTATTAGTAAACATTGTAAACAAAAGCGCAATGTTATTTATTACTTACTGTGAAACTTAAAAGCTGTAATGTAGCAATACCTTTGGAAGTTCAGACAACCTTTATTGGCGGTACGAAGTTCGCCGGGTCTACTAGTTTATTATAAATGATAAACTCAAAAAGGTGCATAGTTTACATTTAAATTGAATGTTATATGCTTATATTTATTAAAATCAGTTGAAGCTTATTCTCTGGCCAACAGCTTGAACTGTACATTTGATTGTTATATACTATTATAAAAGATTGAAAATCGCTGATGGTTGGTTCCAGAAGGTTGCAGAGCTGCATATTTGCGAATTAACTGAATACAGTCTACTTTACCTACATACCTACTAAAGATACCTAAAGATAATAATTTTTCCTTTCTCATAATATCGTCATATCGTCATCAGCTTATGATATATACATTTCAACAACTCTTCGTGTGAATATCTTCGATTTCTTGGCAGAATACCCATTAGATTTATTAGAATTTCTCTTTCAATACGCTACCAATTTTGCATATGTACCTACCTGCTTATATTTATCATTAATTCATTATAAATCACTATAATTTCTAAAATTAACCAACACGACGTTTCCAGTAAATTTTGTCACATTTTTCTCTTAAACACAAATCTTTGAAGTTTTGATGAGCAGCTTTATATATTTTTTTAATTTATCGTGTCGTAAATTTACTGTAGCAGCTTTAGCGGCCCCAGTAATATCACAAGCTGCTTCGGAAAACCCATTGACGTCTACTTCAATTCACGTCTTTACAAAAACCATAGTTCTTTTATATTTTAACACAAATTGTCTGTTTATTATTATTCCCTTTGCCATGACATTTGTTTTATTCTTTACTGAAATGATTATAAAATTGAAGCGAAATGACATTTTTCTCTTGGTGCGTTCTACCGCGGAAAAAATGATCTCCTTTGATGTGCATAATATTCTATTACTCCATTTCTGTCCATTTTAAATGTTGTTCGTTAGTCCTTACAATGTGCATACTTATACAATTTTGAAACAAGCTCTAATGTGGATAATGCTAATTGTTTAGAGCTGTACTGCTTATATCACTATTAGCAGATTTCTTACGACTGATGAGTAACAATCCGTTTCTTTTTTCTTGGCTGTCAAAAACTTATAAGCAATAATATTAATTGCTCAGCTTTCTAAGAACATGCATTAATCTCTCCATTTTAATATAATGGTAAGAAATATGTCTGTGGAGACCACACGTGATAATATTTGAATAGGTTAACTATTAACTCTATGTTGTTATTGAAAAAAATGTTGTTCCTTTGAAGTAAATAGTTAGCTCCTTATAGTAGTTACTAAATTCAAGAGTAATTAGTAATAAGATGTGTTTAAATTAGAATTCCTCTTATCTTGTTAAGAATCTTCTAATTTAAACACATATTACGTCCAGATCAGCTACTGTTAATAATGTTCGTAATTGTAGCGCGTTTTTAGTTCAACATAAAACAATAAGTTGAAGTGTTTTCCGCCAGATTGTCTTCATCGAAATTTTAACGTGTTCACGTTGTTCTGATTGATATATTAGTTTCAACAACAATAAATTACAAACCGAACGCAGACTCAGATTACTCAGATGCGTTTTAGGTAATATTGTCATGGACAAGCTTCTGGATCTTTCGTAAAGAAATATGTGAACGATCTTCTCCCAGACATGCATAAGGACCTAATCCATAATATTTTTGAGCTACATCAATGTTCAATCTAACCACTTCGTCCACCAAAAGAAGAACGTATTACTGGGCTTAAATAGGAGAATTCAAAAAAGTGCAGACCCCAAATGCACATTTAAAGATCTAGTATTACTAAAAGAGAAATATGTCACAATTGATCCACCACGTTACTCTTCAATGACATTTCAACCAACCACCAGCCAGAAGCACCTAGTTTTTTTAAAATGTTCGGCATCGATGGCCTCACTGAAAGGCTGATGAAATTTCTGAAAAATGGAAAAAAAACTATTTCAACATGGACAAGGTTCGTTTAAAGCTTTTTTAGATGAGATTCCGCACCCGTTAAAATGTAGCATGATCTACCGACTTAATTGATGGGCCAAACGACCCAATACCTAAATAAAACGATACAAAACACCAGAAAGACGTCAGATCGAACAGATACAGTCTTATATAATCACCCGTAAACCCGTAAACTTTGATTTCACTACTTTTCTCGAAATGTTCAGCATTGAACGGTCCAGGAATACGGTTAACTTTTCGCGATTACTAGATAATTATATCTTTCATAGAGATTAAAATTTAATTAGATAAAAATCTGTTGTAGGGTTGAATCCATTTTTGATATGATATTTTAAAATTATTTTAACTTTTCATGTTGATTAGTTTTAACCCATTTTATTCTCAACTTTTACAATCACACGATTTCAACTAAAAAAGTAACACTTAAAAAAATCTACGTCTTTGTGCAGTGGTTCCACTGAAGAAAACGTCTTAGTTGTAGCATACTTTGACGGAAAAAACTCTACATTTCACAACAGTTAGTACAAGCATATAGAGCTACTAATAGAATGATCAAAAGGGGCGAGACAATTTGAGATTGAAAGTGAGAGAACTGCATTTGAAGTTTTCCATACCTCCACACCTTAATCTGGTTCTAATTGGACGGTTGTAGATATATGTTATCACGTAGTTGCGACTATAATGATATATTATCGTTATTGGGTATGGAGTACCTACAAGAAAATTTTTGGTAGCATCTTCGCAAGTTTCCAATTTTCTTCCAATATGTATCGAGTGACGAGTAGTCGCGTAAGTCCTTCATTATGCATTTTGGTCGTTAACTGCACCCAGGGGGGGGTATACATTTTTAGCCAAAATGGTGGTGGGAAAGATATACGTTATACATACAAAATTGAACTTACAGTTAAATTGCCTCCAATTTTCTTTATGTTTGTGACTAATTTACAACTCTCTGTAACACAAACTAGGGCATTAGGCCATTATCCGTTATGAAAGGTAATTTGCATTTATGTTTAGTCATAAGAGTGCCTAAAGCTTTGCTTGTGTTTCTATTATTGTAATGGCCCTTTCTAGGCGGATGGTTACTTAGAAGTTTGACCTCCTTATATTCACATCTACAATGATGGATTACCACTTAATTTCCCAAATATTGTCCAAGTGTATAACAAATTAAGCACAATAATAGACATTATGTTAATAAATTTGTTACTGAAGACCCAGTCACAAGAAATGCAGGTATATTATTTTTGTTGAATTTGTATGCTGATTCAATAAACGCGGTGCTTATTATTTTACCGGAGGAGGTTTAACCCTTTCTGAAATTTACTTAACGTTATTAAAAATTTAAATACATTCCAACCATAGCAGTTCCATCTTTTACCCTTCTAAATTAACAAACTTTTACATTCCATTTGTCGTAAAACTCTTATTTCTCCTTCTAACTCCATTTTACACATCGCAACGTAAATTGTATATTTAAAGAAAATCAAATCCTTTTATTTTATTTCGTGCAGAGATAATTGCTGGAAACTTTTCAAAATATTTAATGATCGTCCGTTCTACGCAATTTACCTTTTAAAACGAAACAAACTAATTATTTAAATTATCGACGGTGCCTTAATGAGACGGTTATACTTTTTTGCCCTGTAGAAATTCGCATTTTCATTTAGTAAAATAAATTTTGCAACGCTTAAAAAACTACTAAAGCTCAACGGTGTGCATGTTAAAGATTAACTCGATAGCTAAATAAGCTCTTGTCGATTTATTTAGAAGATTATGTTCGATGTAGGAAATTAGAAAAGCTTGCGATCTCAATGATCTTAATGAAAGCCGGACTTTAATTAGTTTATTTTTCAGTATAATCTCTTATTTACCATTACAATATTTTAACAGATTTATTTATTTATGGTACTTAAAGACGTTTACATCTCATTTAATGTATAGGTACGAGAAAGTATCTTTCACTAATAGCGTATCTGCATATTTCGTCCACAAAATTTTATGGAATCTGTCGTTCGTTGGCAAAGCACTATCAAAGGACAAGAGATGCTTTCAATTATGATTCGTATTAAACGTTTGTATGAAATTTTCTCACAATCACCAAATATTACAGCTGCAGAATTACTTTTGCAATTTCCCTGAGGCTTGTGTTTTATTTCAAAATGTTTGCAGAGTACCTTTGACAATGAAACTAATAACTGCACTCTGCACAAAGTGTTCTTTTTTGTCTAATTGCTAATTTTTCTGAATTAAATGTGGACTAAAAATAACGGTGTACACACGTCTTTGAAATTTTACAACATTTAAGTTTAATATTAAGAAATCGCTGAATTATGATGACCTCATTTTTTTTCCCGAAGTTGACATACGTGTTTTTTTTTAATCTGATGATCAATCCTATTTCTGTAAATTGGTAATTAAGAAACGTACAGTGTAATGCCTCCATTTCGGTGCCCCTCCACGTTTTCTTCGGTTTCAGAACAAAAAGAGATGCATGAAAGAGCATAATATGAAAAATATATAGCAACAATAATATAAAATAAATATATAATTACTAAAAAGTAACGAAAGTGATGGTAGATATGGCGGCCAATTAAATACAGTGGTAGTTATTCTGTAACTTCATCAATCTTTTTGAATGCCTTTATTTAATTAGGAATATTAATAATTAATAATAATTGGAAACCGCGATTTGTTTAATTATAAAATAATTTTTTTTATGAGATTCGCTAAAAATAAATAAAAAATGCCAGCGGTGGGGAAACAATATTTTTATTTTAATACACAAAAATTACAAAAATGTTGGTATGCTAGCATGGAATTATACATATTGTCATATTTTAACTCATGCCATTTTGGTTTGTATAAGTCTTGTTTGTTTAATAAGTTTTAACCTTGCCAATCGATGGCCTTGTTATAATATGTGAGCCCCCATTTGGGGTTATTTGTGATAATTTCGTTTCCTATTTGATGTAATATGTAATATTTAAGAGTTTTCTCCTCAGCCTTTTCATATCGTTATCGCTATTTTATTAAGCTGGAAAATGAAACTAGTTTCGAAACATGTCGCACAATTCCTCGTTTTAAACTTTGATTGATTTTTTTATTGCTATTGCTGTCGGTTAGAATTACCACATGCTCTAGCTCCATTGTTTAACATTTTACCAACCTACTAATTTTGCAGTGTTAGTATCTTAAAAAAATAACAATCATCATCATCGTTTCATCGTCTTCATTAAAAATGGTTAAGGGGAGGTTTTAAGTTGTGTTATTTCCTGGTTTTAACTCATAAACGGAGAAAATGTACTTGCCTGAACACGTGGTCCCGTTCTTGCAGAAGGGTGAACATCTTGATGGTCCACACGAACACTGAATAGAAGAAAGCAGGCCTGGGAGACCACAGAGAATCTGTTATCCAAATTCAATTGATGAAGGAAGACAAAGTGAAGCAATACTAGATTTATGTCAAATCCACAGCTTGAAAATGAGATTTGGTAATTGTTGATCGTAATGGAGCCTGTGTGGAAGGCAGACTTACACTTTCAACTTAATTTTTTAACATTCATAGCATCTTTAGTTGACAAACTCGTTTAGATTCGCTTTGGTCGAACAAAATTCATCTCTAGGGGTTGCATTCTATAATTATCGTTTAATCTCTCTCCCTGTGTTGTGACGTGATGTGGTGAATCAAGACTATTTAAACCCTTAAACCATGTTATAATTTCTGATAGAAGTAAAACGGCATCCCCTTGTTTCACTCGACTCCTATGGTTCTTTTTCCTAATTGCATTTTCTGCAAAGTAAGGGGCGAGATACAAAACGTCCACAGCATACTTATCTGAATCCATTGAACAAGCTAGGTATCAATGTTGCTTAATTCTACGGCTTCTCTTTTCAATCGCAGAAGAAGCACAACTCCTGTTCTCTTGTAAATAGCTTTGAAGTGGATGGTAAAGTATCTTCTTGGTCCTTCGACTGTAGTACAATATACTTGATATATATTTAAGTAATTCGAAGTCTGAAAATGACTTGTAATAGTCGAAACTGGTAGCTATTTTAATCACTTTAATAAACTAACAATATGGAGGAGGTTTGGATCCTGGTATTACCTATAATCATCGTTGCCTCCTGGTAATTCATCAGTTCCATCAAGCCCATAGTTACATTTTTATTTTTTTCTTTCTTCCCCAATAATCTACCAGATGGCAATCCATATACTTAAATTCACTGAGTTATTGCACCTAACATATTTCCGTTCATGTGGTTTATGATATTATCTATCTCAATACATTCTATCCCATCATTTACCTCGCATATAACATACCTAGGGTCGATTAGAGTAGCAGAAAAGTCTATACCTACCACGGTTTATTTTCTTTAATTCTATACCTTCTTCTCCGTACTTATCATTATGTAACCGTCGATTTTGACTCATATTCCCATGATGAGTTGCTTAAATTAATCTGTAAAACTTATTCGCACCGATCTCGCACATCTTTCCATCCTTTTCCTCCTTAACCCCTTGTACCCAACTAAATCTGTTGGAATTCGTCGCCTTCATTCCTTTTTTATCAAACCATCTAAGTTAAATGTGCCCTTTTCAATGAGAATTTCGGTGAATAGACGACATATCACTTAACCCTACCCTACACCAGATGAAGCTGAGGTGCATAAGGATTTCAAGCTTCACTCCTTTGGATGACACGAGAATATCTGAGTAATGATAGTACACCAAACTTCACCCTCTCACAGCAATTTCTTCAAGATATAAGTGGATTGGCTTCGTTTTAAACTTGTGATGGTCCTGTAGGAAAGTTGTTTGATGATACCAAGTTCATTCTGCAAGTTCAATAATGTTAGTGAAGCAGTGGTGTTGTGATATACCTACTCTTTCCTTGCCAACTATAAGGGGCTCTTCAAACGATTTCAACCCTATTAATCGATGTAATGCTTTGATTTCTTAAGATTTATGTAATTTAACTGTCGCCAGGGGACCTAGCATGTGACCTTCTTCCACTAATTCGGCAATACCAGTGCTTAAGTGTTATGGTATTGCTCAATATCTTAGTGATATTTTGAAGGCTGAAATACCCACGGAGAGAAGTAAAATTGTCGTTAATTCTAAAGATACCATAACTACATCCTTGAAAGAAGCATAAAATGCTCAATTTAGTATAATATTAGTAATATAGCACCTTTACCATTTAAAAATTGAGTAGTTTGTGCTTCAGCTCCAAACCTGTAACTAAACTACACCTGGGCGGCCTGGGGTTTTAATCCCGATCGGATGGTGTAACATATATCCGGACGAAGATGTTTGTAAGCGCATAGGGCTACTAACAATTGATGCCCTCAAACTCAACCCCGTGCTATAAAGTTAAAAAAAGTAAATAAATCAGAAGTATTCCTAATTGTACAAAGCCACCCTCTGGAATAGAACACGTTCCCAAGTAGGTGGTGCACTTCAATAGGGTACCATAAACCGGTAAAAAATAGCGCAACTTTTGAGTTTGGAAGATATAAAAGAACTTACATTTTTCTTTTTGGTGTTTATCACAGGGAGGTGAGTTTTCGTTAAAGAGAGAATTATTTAAAATTCAATTATTATAGCGTTTGTTTTTTGTTCAAGTTAACATCGTAAGAAAATCAATTTCTGGAAAAATATCGCTAACACATAAATACAGCATAAAATACTTTATCTAACAAAATAAATAACCTTTATAATATATAACTAAGTCATTTGTTTACGAAATCCTTCATAATTTGTTATATTAGATTTTATGCTGTATAATTTCTGTTTTGGCGAAATGTCCTTTTGTTCCCACTAGAAAATTGAATATAAATCCACTCTCAAAATTAATTCTGAGATTAACTTATATCGTTTCGCAAATAAAGTTATACTTCCTATATATGTTGCGTAAAGAGTCAACTTCTCTTAATTTAGACATCTAAAGACATCAAAACAAAGGGTTCTTGTTTAATAATATCAAACGTTCTACATTTTATACATAAGCCACAACAAAAACAAATGTACATAATAAAACAGAGTTTATTGCTATAATGACAAATTGTTTATCACACTTCTCAAGATATCTCACATAACACATCGTCTCGAACACAATAATATTCCTAATTCCCTTCAAAAGGCATATAAAAGTTATAGAACCACATCAGAAAGGATTATTACGATGAATATATTAGCAAATTAGATATTAAAGTTAACGATATGTGGAAAACCGTTAATTTTGATCACAGCCATTATAAAAGTAATTTAAAGGCGAATAACCTTTCGTATGATCTTTTCTAATATTAACACCATTATATCGCTTTTCCATATTGCGTGGATAACGTCACGCAGTAAAATTTAAAAAAACTATTTAGTATGGCCTCGCCCATCTTAATTGTAATTGAGTCTATTTACTTTTACACATCAAATTGTAGGGATTTGTGGAGCATTTTTTTTTGAAAATTAAACAAGTGCCGAGTAGCGCCCCAAGAGTCAGAATTCCCCACTGTTCCCTTCTCTTGTAACCACCACCACACTGGAAAATCTATAAAAGAGTGAACATTAGCATTAAAATAGCATGAATTATTAATTTATTATTAGTTCTTCTCCTTTGTAGCTTTCACTGTTATTAATTCCGTTTTCCGTTTTTAACGCACAGGTTACGTATTCTAGACGTCATTATTCCGATTTGAGATTTGTATTTGTTTATTCCATTCCCCATCAATTAGGCATCATTTGTTTCGTTCACACCTGTAATTAGTTTCATTTATTTTAGTTCACGTTAACATCTATAGTGCATTTAAATTCAGATTCACGTATCACGCTATAATCATTTTTTGGTATAACCGAAATTATTCAATTCAATGACCGCCATTTATTAGTTTAATTATTAATTAATAATCAAAGCTGTTCGGTTATCTTAGAGGGTAAGTACGGGGACAGTTCTCGCTTTCCCACGCACTTTTCTTCTGTTCATGTTCTTCACGAAAATGAAAATCGTATTTCATAAAGGTTATTTTGAGAACGGCTGCCTTGTTGTTTAATTTCTGAATCCCTCATGAGTTCCTTTTTTCCATGATTTCGAGCAATGAACTCTAAATAAACTGGAAGGGCGACCGCCGTAGATTTGTGTGAGGCACGGTCCGGAGATATGCAACCCGCCCCGTTGTGGAATCTCCATCCTTGTATTCTTTGTCTAGCTCATACTTAAGCATGGTTTATACATGCAGGTTCAATTTTTCTTAATTCAATTTGCGGAGCATTTAAAATTGTAACTGGCAACAAAAGCTGTTTAATGCATTTTAACCACCAATGCATTCTGTAGTTACAGACATTTAAACAAAAAAGTAAGCAGGAATTTTATATTTTTGGGTAGAAGTTTTTTATACTTAAATGATACTAGCTACTTAGAATATGTTTGTAATTTATCAAGTTAAATTTAGCTAAAAAAATAATCATATTTACAATGCATATTTTATTAATAATAGATAGATATAATTTATTTAATTTACAGCTAAACCATGAACATTATATTGTATGTACATACACTACAATTTAAAATTAGGTCTTTTAAAATACGATCATTTAACATGTCAAATTTATTACAGCAGTACCTACCTAATTGCAAAGTTTTAAAAATTATATTGTATCTACTAATTACGGAGTTTTATATTTTTAATATCGTCCAGCACTCAGTTATCAGTTTGGTGTCCTTTGATTGAAAGTGTAAATCGGTGGGTAAATAAATCAAATCGACCAAGTTGGTAGTTTCAGTACGAAAAGATATTTCACTGACAATTTAACTAAACTCATGTAAGTATAAAAATCGCATTAGGCGGAGTGAAATTGTCACTTTTATTTTACAGCGACAAATTATAGTGGTTTTTTCGCTTTCATTTTCTAATCAATTATCGCAGTATCGCCAGTATCGGTGCCCGCCGTATAAATACATAGTTTGACATTTGCTAATAATTGATTGTATGAGGATTGTGTTATTTTAAGAATGAGTCCATTTGGTAAAGTTTTGTTTTGTTTATTTAGTCACAGTATTAATAAACTGTGCTTTAGTTTCAATTCCTGAACAACCTTAATAGTTGAGAAAAATTATTTTTTTATATTTTCTTAAATGATGTCGTGCGATTTTCTTATCGAATATCCCTCTGCATCGATTCATATCCTGTAAATTTTATTTTCGTGCCATCGATGCACTCAAAAAAACGTTATACATTTCTAATCAATAACAAATAACAAAAACAATTAACACAACGAAAGTTAATCACTTAACCATGCGGTTGTAACAAGGATGCTTATACCACAAAATCTGACTATCTCATTCTACTGCCCCTGACACACGAAGTACCGTATTCAAGGTGTACAGCTTCCCTTCCAGTTTATTTAGAGTTCATTGATTTCGAGTAACGGTGTCTGACAAGTAACTTGATAAAAATGACTTACATTTGCTTATGTTAGACCACAAACCACTAAAAATAGACTGTCCACTTCTATAGAAAAATAGTTGGTTGAGAAATGCGGGACGGCGACTTCACAAGAGGAAAAGGGTAGGTTGAGTGACGCCTACAGCACCTTATTGGTTACTGCTTTATTGGGGAAAATTTGAATTGAAATAAAGTAAGGTTATTGTTTTAATTGGTTTTAATAAAATCATATTTATGGTTATGTTTATCATTTATGTATCTATTGAAAATGAAATAAGACATTAAGTTACAATTTACATGATATATAACAGTGAAAACAGTACCTATTCTACAAAGTAATACATCTGCCGGTGAATTTGTTGAAATTGACAATGCAATGTTGGCATAACAACACTTTTGGAACGTTCAGCAACAGATTTTTTCTTCATAATCCTGAAATAAATGTGGAAATGAAGACTATTACTCATAAATATAATTAATTAAAAAAATAATATTGTATCAAACTTACTTTATATATTGGAAATGCATCATTACGTAATAAAATTGTGCTGAAGTCTGAAGTCTTTAATAAATGTCACTTTATAAAGGGAAACCCATGTTCAATTTTTAAATTCTCCATTAATAAATTTAACGTTTTAGGTTTGGAAACCTAATAATCTACGGACTTTTCTATTCCTATTCTTCATATTACACATGCGGGGACCATGTTATGTTATCTAAGTCTAACAAATAGCGAAAGTAAATATAGGTAGGTACGCAAGTTTAAAAACTTACCAGAAAACTATAAACTTTAATAGGTACACTATAAGTCAATAAGTAATAAACAACAAAATATAAACGCAAAACCCAATAATGAACAATTATGTGACGCTGATGTAGCTACTTCACATATTTTAAACGAAAAATAGCGCCATAAAATCAAAAACTCTTATCGCTTCGTTTGAATCAGCTTAATTTTATAATTCTCAGTACCAACTAATTTTGTAAACAGGTTAACCAACCTACAAATCCCCTTTCCTCTTGTGAAGTCAACACCCCCATTTCTCTACCAACTATTTTCGTATAGCAGTGAACAGTCTATTTTTAGTGGTTTGTGTGTTAGACATAGCATTGAAACATGTCGATGATTTTAACAGGTTCGACATTTGCACTTTTTTTGCATTTTTCAGCGCCCTCTATTGGTTGATGAATTTCGCGAGGGCAAATAAATGTGATGGGGCGAAGCGTAACTGTATACCATAATCGTGTTACCTGTTACAATTTAAAAAGCTGAACAATAATAATTTATGTTGTCTCATTTCTATCCTGTGGTTTAGATAAATCAACTAAGTACTCCTGTCCCTGTACTGAAGTCCTGTAAAAATTTTAGTACTGATTTGTCTAACCAACAGAATTGAGTAAAGGACATATAGGAGAGTCAAAAAAAGTTGGGTAGACATCACCATATTCTGGACCAGGTTTTCTAGACCCCATTTTCTAAAATGGCCGATACGCATTTGATTGTGCATATATTTCCGCTCCTGTGACAGTCACCTTCATCATTTTGGTGTCTAAATATATGTTTTTAAGGACAAGGAATCGATTAAGATGGTTTACGAAATTAACCGTACGCCATTTCCCAAAATGGCCGACACCGATTTTCTTGTGCTTACATTACTGCTCCTTTGGCAGTCATATTCATCATTTTGGTGCCTAATTATATGCTTTTAAGGACAAGGAATCCATTAAGATGGTTTGTGAAGCTGCCTGACAGCTATTTATTAAGGAAAATCAGTACTAAAAGTTTTACAGGACTCCTTTATTACTGCATTCAGAGAACAACTTACCTACTTCAAGCAACTAATTTACTTTAGTGTATTTATTTGGCATTTTTTTTATTGTGGGAACGAAATTTCATTGAGAAAAGTACTTTTCATTTAACTGAGTTTGCCTTTTTTAATTTTTTCTTTATGTATTTGAACTAACACTGATGAAGATGGATGATCAACAAAGGATGGGAATGAGACTGGCAACTGTTCGCCAAGAAAAACGAAATGTTTTGTTTGACATGGAGAAATGCGTTTTTTGTCAAGCGGTAGACAGTAACAAGACTGTTACCACAGTTAATGGAAGTAAAAGAGTACAAGAACCAGCCGCTATAAGAGATGACATAGTTGCAAACAGACTGAAAGTGTGGCTTCTGATGTTGTGTTTGTGTATTATGTGACAAACCAGTGGTATAAAATGTATACTTTACAGAATCTCTCAAAAAAATAGCAGTAGCAAATGCTAATGGTGAAGTGTTGGAAAGTGAAGATAAACATGCCAGTGAAGAAATCTCCAGGAAAACAAGATCATCATGTGTACCACGAGAGCCTCCTTCATCAACGGTGTATCCAACACATATTCGATGTATTGTCTGTTTGCATTCAAAGTAATAATGGTGTCAGGGACAAATTTCGTGTAAGTGAAACTGAACGAGCAAAAATTTTTTAATCTGCAGCAATCTATTTTCAAGATGATATGCATACTCGTGTGGCAGATCTGAATCAAATACTCAAGTGTTTGGTGCTGATTTAACGTACCACAAAGTTTGTTTGGAAGCATATTTAAGAAAATATGAATATGCTGTGACAAGATGTTAACAGAAAACTATTTCACCAAAATTGTGGCATTTGAAAGTAATGGAAATTATAGCTCCCAAGCTTAAAGAAGGATATGGCTTACACGAAATTTGTCCTTGACACCATTATGACTTTGATGCCCACAGACAATACATCGAATATATGTTGGGTGCACGATTGATGAAGGAGGCTCTCGTGGTACAACAAATGATCCTGTTTTCCTGGAGATTTCTTCACTGGCATGTTTATCTTCCCTTACCAACACTTCGCTATTAGCATTTGCCGCTGCTATTTTTTCGAGAGATTTTATTAAAGTATAGGTACTTTTTATAGTATGTACTGGTTTGCCACATGATACACAAACACAACATCTCTTATATAGCGGCCGCTTCTTGTCCTCTGTTTCTTCAATTAACTGTGGTAACAGTTTTGTTACTGTCTACAGCTTGACAAATTACGCACTTCTTCATGTCAAACAAAACATGTCGTTTTTCTTGGCGAAGAGTTGCCGGTCTCATTCACATCCTTTGTTGATCATCCGTTTTCATCAGTGTTAGTTTACCTATTTAAAAAAAAATAATAAAGACAAACTCAGTCAAATAAAAAGTACTTTTCTCAATGAAATTTCCGGAGATGTCGCACAATAAAAAATAAGCCAAGTAAATGTACTAATGAAGGTAAATTATAGTTGCTTGAGGTAAGTTGTTTTCTGAATGCAGTAACAGAGGAGTCCTGTAAAACTTGTAGTACTGATTTTCCTTAGCTATCAGGCAACTTCACAAACTATCTTAATGAATTCCTTGTCCTTTAAAATATATATTTAGACACCAAAATGATGAGTATGACTGCCAGGGGACCAAAAATGTAAACACCGGAAAATTGGTGTCGGCCATTTTAAGAAATGGCGTCCGGTTAACTTCGCAAACCATCTTAATCGATTCCTTGTCCTTAAAAACATATATTTAGACACCAAAATGATGAATGTGCCTGTCACAGGGGCGGAAATATATGCACAATCAAATGCGTATCGGCCATTTTAGAAAATGGCGTCTAGAAAACCTAGTCCAGAATATGCTGATGTCTACCCAACTTTTTTTGACTCTCCTATATGTCCTTTACTCAATTCTGTTGGTTAGATAAATCAGTACTAAAATTTTTACAGGACTCTAGTACAGGGACTGTATTAAAGTGAGCAATTAAGGAAATGATGGTTTAAGAATTAATTGGTGGATTTTACAGACCATGTTATCGTCAACTCGACTACGGTAGTCATGTGTACTATAACTACTATAACTTCTTAACCGTGGAATTGAAAAATAAACTGCAAATCCTACAAAACAGTTGTATGCGCTTTTCGTTTAACATTAAGCGGTACAAACATATCACGCCCTACTACAATAATTTAGGTATTTTGAAAATTGAATACAGATTTATGCTTCTTTATGGTAAATTATTGTTCAAAATCTTAAAAACCAAAGAACCACAATATCTCCATACGCTGTTATCTAGAAAATCTGCAACACATGATCTTGCTCTAAGAAATATCAACTCATTTAGTATCCCGCAATACTCCAGCAATAAGTTCAAATCTAGTTTCTCATACTTCGCACCTCAACTAATTAATAAACATCTGCTATTATTTACCCAATGCTCCTCTATTCTAAGTTTTAGTAAGAAATTTAAAAATACTTTGTCAAGTGTGCAAGCATCACGATAAACGGAAAAATGTATATTTAATTCTTGCATAATATGTACTTATGTATATATTTACTTTTGTCTATAGTTAATAAGGGAAAAGTGAAAAACGGTCATGCCGATCTTTGTCCCTATTGAATGATTTTTTCAGTTCAATAAACATTATTATTATTATTGTTATTATTATACCCATGAGTCTTACATCATGGTTATACCTACTTATCCTTTAGGTTTAGATGATCGCTCTCAATCAACTAGCACTTCAGAAGAAAGAATTTGTAGAATAAGAAAACATTCTTCGTATTTTCCGAAAGGATCGATAAAAATACTGAAAGATTGGATTTTACATCGGATAATCCTTATCCCCAAGGAGAAACATAAATTAGCGCAAGATGTTTAGGTTAACTGTTGTACAAATATGCAATTGGTTCAAGAATACGAAAGCATTTTAGGGAGAAAAGAAAAAACTTGTGGAAATGGAAGTAGTCGTGGGGCAAGTCGAGATAATAAACGAGTTTGAACCTCGTTTAGATTATGGAAGATCGAGTACCAAAGTTGAAGATGCACTTACCATTAGCCCATAAGGAATCGTTAAGTTTTCGTGCATATTGAAATTATAAATGATATAAAAGATATCTTACATGCCAATGTTTATTTTAGATAAGAAATGTCATTAGATACAAGATGTGCCAATATTGAAATTTGGTTTTTTGCATATTATATTTCGTTGTTGTTCGTAAGTCATCACAAACATATTTTTATCTCGTGCAGTGCCTTTACATAGGGACGACACAAAGTTTTGTTTTCCTAAATGGGATACCTAGTATGTCTCTGTATTTTTTAATTAACCACTAAAATTGAGTGCGAAAATATATAGGGTCCAATTATACAAGGTGACTAAAAACTAAAAAATAGGTTATACCATGGAAGATTGATTTCTTAATATAATAACGAAAAGTAATTCTGTAAATATTTGCTAGCGTCGCTGAGGGCGTAATTTTTCTTTGCCCTGAACTGTGGTGGTGTAGTTTAAGAAAAATCGCTTGCAACTAACTTATACTATTTTATAAATGTGAAAAATAGTAGTTTGCGTGGCTTTCATCCCCACAAATTGTTATAAATACTCTGAAATAATACTATGCAGCAGTCTTTAAGTCTACTTTATTGCGTATAAAACAATCATTACGCCGCCGTTTATAATATAAGTAAGGGAAGGTATTCTGGCATTCTTATTAAGAAACTTTAAATTCAAGGAGTGAAAAATTACGGTTTTATGGTCCTTCACTGTACATGATCCCTAAGAGAGGAATAAAAAGGAACTTTTTTTATTACCTTGCTAACTGTTAATCAAATTTTGCAGAGATTTGTTTAATTAAAATTAAAGAGATATTTAACCTAATTACTATAATAACACAAGCTTATGTTTCAATTTACATTTCCACCTCATTTAATTTCTTTGTTTGCGAAGAATTTGTTTATGTATGACTAATTCCACGTCTTTGGTTCACCAATACTCCTATGAGATGTAAGGTTGCCCAAACATATTGAAAGCACAGGCTTGCATAACAATTAAGCTACAGGGTGTCCCAGGCGGAGCTTACGCTAGACGTATCTTGGAAACCGAATGTCACAAAAATTTGAAATTTTAGGGCCAAAGTTACTTTTTCACTTACAATCGACTAAAAATATTTGCAAGGAAGTAGCACTTCCGGTTATACCGGAAGTAGACCATAACTTCGTTATTTTAAATGGCAACCCCGATTTTTTTTCTCTGATTCGAATTACCCCTTTTATTTGCTTTCCAAATCACCCTACATGTCAAATGTTTGCATGGCCACCTTGACTTTATAAGTGATTTAATGGAAATTTTATGGAATGCAGAGGTTCACGCCAATGGCTGTAACTTTTGAACACTTTAAGATAGAAATGCAAGTGATACATGGTTTTATAGAGGAAGAAGTGCTCTTTCTAGTCGTACCATAGCTTCTTCAAATGAAATGTTCCAAGGTCACGTTTTGCCTCCTTAAATATTCGACATTTCAAATGATGAAAACTCCATTTTTTTAAATGGCAACCCCATGGTTTGTTTTCATCATTGAACGCAGAATTTCACTACCTTTCATTCGGTACCCATAAAGTATGGTGCGTGGAAAACATTTGTCAAAATAATGCAACTCTTTATGTTTAATACGATAATTCGGTAAATATCAACCCAGCAATGGAAAAAAAAATGTTTTCCACGCACCATACTTTATGGGTACTGAATGAAAGCTAGTGAAATTCTGCGTTCAATGATGAAAACAAACCATGGGGTTGCCATTTAAAAAAATCGAGTTTTCATCATTTGAAATGTCGAATATTTAAGGAGGCAAAACGTGACCTTGGAACATTTAATTTTAAGAAGCTATGGTACGACTAGAAAGAGCACTTCTTCCTCTATAAAACCATGTATCACTTGCATTTCTATCTTAAAGTGTTCAAAAGTTACAGCCATTGGCGTGAACCTCTGCATTCCATAAAATTTCCATTAAATCACTTATAAAGTCAAGGTGGCCATGCAAACATTTGACATGTAGGGTGATTTGGAAAGCAAATAAAAGGGGTAATTCGAATCAGAGAAAAAAAATCGGGGTTGCCATTTAAAATAACGAAGTTATGGTCTACTTCCGGTATAACCGGAAGTGCTACTTCCTTGCAAATATTTTTAGTCGATTGTAAGTGAAAAAGTAACTTTGGCCCTAAAATTTCAAATTTTTGTGACATTCGGTTTCCAAGATACGTCTAGCGTAAGCTCCGCCTGGGACACCCTGTATAGATTGCTCTTGTTGGAAATTAGTGCACGCATTTTCACTTCAGTTTGGAATAGTTATAACACTAGTAATAATGAAGGACAAAGTAAGGAAGAAGCAATGTGGACAAAAATGTGTTAAGTATAGGTAATTTAATTGTATTTACCAACGAATTAGAATAGGATGGTAGGAGTAATACAATACTAATATACCTACTAAATATGCGACGGAAGTAGCTATCTTAGTAAACCTAGTTTGTGGCTTTTCAAAGATATGACTTTTCATATTTGAAAAATTAAACTTTGAATATCAATATTTGAGTACATCTTTCTTACCCAATAGAGTTTGAACTTAAGTTTCTACGTTTAAAGTTAATCTTAGCAAACCGAAAATATCCTTATCGTCATGTTGGTAATCCTACCATTGTTTTCGTGTGTTGAATTATAAATGCTCCTTACATCGGGTCCTAATTAGTTAATATCCACCATTAATTTGAAGTAAAAAAATCAAGGTATAGAAGACTTTCATTTATTAACACAAAAATTTTGTGTATTAGGCAATACGAGGACAAGACAAAAATTGGCTCCGTCTAGTACAGAGATGGCGTTGCCATAAATGAAATGTTGTCTTGTTCACGTTGGTACACATGTGTAGTTTGTTCTATAACTATACGGTTGTTTAAAGTGTGGGTTTCGTTAAAATGGAGAAACTAACATATCGTCAATCTCCAACAGAAAACTCGTCAAAAGCTGGAAAATCATGGGGATCCAGAAGTTGCTCCCATTGATAAAAACAACGTGCAAGTTGGACACCGCATTTGTTAAATGATGATCAAACACAAATATGGAAACGAATTTCTGAATGTTTGGTCCTCCTTAGAAAAGGATTCGTTTCATCTTATGTTGCAGTGGATAAGACGTGAATTCATCACTACACGCTAGAAGCAAAACAACAATATAGCATGGGTAGAAGATTGCTGCATCTGCTGGTAAGGTCATTGCTAATGGTTTATGTTTTATAAGAAATCTTTTGTTGATTACCTTAAAATTGGCAAAACAATATCTGCCAAAATACTGTTCAAGGCATTTGAATAGATGACCTATGGGAAACTGTACATGGATATTTTGTAAACACACCAAATTCGCATTTTAGGGATAATATAAGTTTATTAGAGAAATGTTCGCTGAATTTAGATACAGTTATTACTTTCTGTTTCATAAATCTCACATAATTTTCATAATTCTCCCTGAAATTTGCAGCTTTCGTTGCTGAAATCTCTGAATTTCAATAAACTTCAAGTCATTTGGCCACCTTATAATAATGTTTGATTATGCGTTAATATTTATTCAATAAATTATATTTAGAATAATGGTATACTTGTAATTCGGTTTTCCATTGCCTTATTCAAATACAAACATAATTAGTTTTCCGATAAGAAGTAAAGCAACTTTACGTACTTCATTCGAGACTTAACGAAAACTTTGTTACATAACAAATACGAAGTACAAGTAAGGCATTTTCGTTTTACTTTGACACGTCAGAAGTACCTTAATTTCATTATTTTAAGAAATTTCGGTCTACCTTATTACATAAATCGTTTCGCAAATTCCTTAAAAACTCACAAATCCTTTGATCTCCTCCTAAAGTAAAAGGGATGGGAAAATTCTTTATATAAAAGTAGGTATAAACATCTACCTGCTGTTATTTACCTTCCTTTAATATCTTTTACTCGTTTTATTTATCAAACGATCGATTGTTATCGTTTACCTGTATGTGGTTAATTTCAGCTAAAGTTTGAATTATGAGAAGATGCGTGCACGTCATCAATGACGTTTTCCAACTAGGTGATTGTACCAACTGCTTAAAATCTTTTTTTTGTTGGTTAAATTCAATGTAATCATGTTAATTTAAGAAACAATCTAATAAAATTTACTAATAAAGTTAAATTTTTGATTTTAATTATTTACCTCATTCTATTTTGAATGAAAACGATAAAAACATTTGAAATTTGGGATTTATTCTTTTTTTAAGTTTGACCAGGGTCTCATTTATTGTGCATAGTACGACTCATTGTATTGGACTTTCAAACGACTTAATTTCTTGTGTACATTTAAAACGCTATTGTTTGTTGGGTTGCATACTTACAAAATTAAACTAAAATTATTACACATACTACAAAATTACGTCATGAAAAAGTTATGACGTGCACGCATCTTCTCATTATTCTCACTTTAGCAGTAATTTACTATTGTAATAAATTTATACAAAAAAACAAATTTACTCTTTTAATTAGTGGTAATGTATTGCATATTTGCTCTGGTGTTTTTAATTATTAGTCTCTCGCATTGTGCCAATTCAATCTCAATGATCCAATTTTTCTTGGTTTTCCAACGGGGTATACCTAGACGGGCAGTACATTGATCTCTACTATTACATGTTATTGTAGTGAGCATGTTGTGGGAGATACGAGGCTTGTTCAATTAATACGTATCTTTGGTCAGGTTAATTTGGAAACATTTTTAATCACTCCACTCACCATTTGCAACATTGCCAGTGTTTGTAATAGTGGTGGTGATCTCTGATCAGACTTTAGAATTGAAATCGGATTTGTTGTCGAGAAATGTCATCAGGGTGCGGTTAATCAATTTTTGTACGCTGAAGATATGCAACATAAGCCAGTGCAAGTAGTGCCTGTATTGCCTATCCAATTGTAAAGAAATGGTTCGGGAAATTTAGTACGTAATGGAAAAGAGGAAACGAATGACAAACTGCAAACTGCATCGCATCAACAGACAACAATATGGCGGCATGTGTGGAAGGCCTGATTAGAGAAAATCGACGAATTTCAATCAATATTAATAAAATATAATAATAAATTAATAAAAAAAATAAAAAAGTAATAAAAAATAATTTTATTTTTGGTACATTCTTGCTGTTTATATGATTTTAGGTTTGGCGGAGGAATGTTGCAGCAAGTAAAAATTATAAACTTGCTGCAACATTCCTCCGCCAAACCTAAAATAAAATAATAATGTTTACAAGTTGGATTAGACCAAATATTGTGCACAGTGGATTCCTTGTCTTGTCTTTTTGGTTTTCTCGTACACTTTGCTCAACAAGTTGATCTACGGCTGGGACGGCGAAATCCCCCATCCGTCTGACGAAAAAAACCTTATACACACAAATTTGCTTCATTTTGGTGCAGAATCGATTTCTTTGTTACATGCACTGTTCGAACGTTCAATAACTCAAACAAAGCCATCATTTTTCATGTTTTTTGCTTATTAGCTTGATTCTAGTAAAAATTTGATATGGTAAAGTTGAAATCCGTAACATCACAGCAGTAAACATGTAAGATCCAAATTGCCATGTTATTTGTTTGTTTTGGGTGCCATCTGAGAGGGCAATGCCTTACTTTTATTTTAAAGAATTTTAAAAATTGCACAGTTCTTTTTCAACTTTTCAGATTGACAAATTTTCCCAACTCGAAAGTAGGTTGCAAATTGTTTTGATCCATTACAATTGAAGGTAGCTGTGAGGCTGCAGTAAAATCTGTTTGCATTTTGGTCTCATTCCTAAATTGTTTGTCGCACTTTTGAATTTTCTTCCTTATCTTATCAAAAATCGCGCGGGCCGATCGATTTTGTTTTTGGTTTCCAATTATCTTCTGTTATGCAGAGTGTTCCAAGAAACCAGGACAATGTTCAACATTGTGTAGTTGAGCAATTTTTTTTTCAAATCTATTACTGCCAATAAGTAAATGGCAGTCCTTTGGACAATTAATTTAACAAATCGTATCTCGTATACTGTCACTGATAAGAAGTTGACGAAAAGTTCTAGGTACCTAATAGGAATGTGAAAATTATTTCAAAATCTATAAAACTTGCAGTCTTAATAAGCATTTTAACTGACTGAAGAACTTTAATTATTTCACAAACCTTTCGAGTTAGAACTTAGAAAAACATCTTATTACAAAATGTTTCTAAAGTTGGGGCAAACCAAAAAGCGTTGCACGTCACCAGAGTATTATATACATGTCAATGAAATAAAATGAAATAGAATAAAATACGAAATGGAAGACAATAAATGACAGATGTCCTTGGTTACAACATTGTAATTTTATTTATGATGCTGCCAACTTGTAGAATTATTCTACCCTAGAATATTACCTTTAATGACAATCCGAAAAATTAGTATTACATTGGTACTGTTGTTACGTCATATGTCACGTGCAACGCTTTTAGGATTGCCGTGACTATATTTACAGTTTTAAAGTTGAACCTTGCACTGGTTTCTTAGGACACTCTGTATAACAGGAAATAATTAGAAAATACACAAAAAGAAAAAATGCTCTTCTAGCATTGCCAGACCGAACAAAATTGCAGTGAAAATACAAATTTAAGCGTTAAGAATCGCATAGAAATGATAGATCATATGTCTATATTTAGCAAACTTTTATACTTTAACCGCCATTTTGACGGTGTTCCCGATGAGTTACAGCGAATCACATCAAGATCTAAGGTTACTTTTTGATGCTCTTTCAGAATCTGAACATAAAAAAAAACCACACACAGATTTAACTAATTAATATACAGAATTATTTAATTTAATATAATAATGAACGCTTCCACAGTTGTTCAATATAGGTAATAGAAAATTATTTATTTTGCGTTAAACTGTGTAATTGTTTGGATTCTTTTATCAATAAAAAACAATTACACAGTTTAACCCAAAATAAATAATTTTCTATTATTTAATTTAGCTTAACCCTAATAAATAATTTACATTTATAAATATCTATCTCTCTTCTTTTACAATTATCTTAATTAGTTACTTAAATTTACTTATATCTCCTATTTGCGTTCTTAATTGTACTTGGTAACTTGTTATATTCATCAATCCCTTTATAAATAACAGTCTTTTGTGCAAATGTATTCTTAAACCCAACAACTCAATTCTAGTAACGTGACTGTATACAATGTACATCTCTATTTCTTGTTACTAACTAACACAGGTAGTCGGGGAACAACTTATTGTCTAACTTATACATAAATAACGTAACATCTAATAAATAATATCATTACCTAACATTTAGCCTACCTAAATCTTGCATCATGCTGGTAACATTTTCAAACCTAGACCTATTTAAAATTATCTTCATTGCTTTGTTTACTAGAATTTGTATTTTTTCCAAGTCTGCCTTATGAACTCCTACCAATACACTCCCCTTCAAAGTCAAAGTTTTACTCTTCCCAGTTAGACTTTTTAAAGTTCTCTACATTTTCTCGGATCACCACAATTTTTATCAATATTTTTCTCATAAAATAATCTTTTCTATAAATGTCAAGGAATTTATTTCTCATACTTTTATATTCTTTCCATGCCATCTGAGCTTCACCGCTATCCAATCCAGCAATCACTTCTATCAATCTAAATTTCTTATGGGCTAAATCCCGTTCTTCTCTTGCTTTTTTTACTTCCTTACCAAACCCCTGGCTACACTTCGTCTCGTCCACCACTCTGTCTGGACCCTTGCCTCATCCATAGCTTTGTCGACCTTATCCAACCATGCTTTAATCACTCACTCATCACCGGATCAGATTTTTTTAATTTCTCCTTCATGGTTTCAAAATCCACATTTGCTTTTCTGTTCTATCCTTCCGGGGATGAGTACACAATTCCATGGTCAGAGACCGCTGGCTTGTCCGGTACCCTACACTCCTTACGGCTACTGCTGGAAATTAAATCTGTCATAGTTTTCGATCTATCGCTTATGTTTGCTACTAGCGGGTGACCTATAGCAACATGCGATAAGTTATTCCCCTCCAGTCATATTTTTCAGACCTGTCCTGACTGCCAGCATTCACTTGTACACACATGCTTCTCACCATCATACTAATCAATGCTTCTTGCACACAAATAACTATACGCCTCCTATATGTTTGGAGTCGGAATTACACTTACTAGGGAACCATAGTAGGGAAAATCGACGGATCTGACGATTTTTAATAAGACAAACAGCAAAATTTTTATGGACGTGTTTGCAAAATTTACATGCTCACTGCATTATATTTCCTTTACACGAATGATACTTTATAAATGAACAAAACAAGCTTTAGAATAAAGCGTTAAGTTCATACCAGTAATGCTACAGCGAAAATACTTACAATATAGTTACCTACCTACAGCTTTATGGCAGTGCTATTCACAAACCGATAATTTAACTGCCACCCACGCAATAAAGGACAAACTGCCTGTAAAGGGACCCTGACGAACCGAAAATATTGAGTTTATGTATTCACCAAGTCCTCCTTGAACTGTCATCGTCATATTTTAATTTGTGGTAGCCAGAAGCCGTCAAAGCAGTGTCATAGAAAACGATTTCAGTAACATTAAGTAGAAATCCTTTCAACTATGAATAAAAATGTATCCTGAAATCCTGAAAGTGACAACTTAGAAGACAAACTCTCTATACTTATTATGTACGCAAATTCTTCGCAGAAAAAAATATCTTACATTCATCCGTCGTAGCACTCTAACTTCTACGACAATGTTTATAAACTACAAAGTTGACGTGTACTGTACCAGTTAGATAAAATGATTAAACAATTACTTACCTCCGTTCTCAACCCTAATATCCATCATGACGTAAGTACTCGAGCTTTCTCCCCACACAGCTTTAGATTTGTTTACATGCTTCAACATTTCTCTTTATGGCACTGCTTACATCTGAAAGTACGAAAAATGATACTTACATACAAATAGTAGAAACGCGTTACCTTTACCATTTAAAAATAATTAGTTATTTGGGGATTTTCAGATAGAAGTAACGTGGGTTAAATCCTATTAAGGCTTCAGAAACCCACAGTTACACATTATACAAAGCTTTCAGAGCCAACTTGTACGTGAAAAATCATCTCGTAGATTTATCTAATATAAATATTTAGTGGAAAATCGATTTGATATTAATCACAGGCATGTAGATTCTTGTACAATTATAATAATCGCAGCTATATAGCTATTTCTCTTTAACTAATCTAGATTTACAATGTACGATATTAAAACAGAGAATGGGTTGCATAATCTGTAACCTTTCTTCAAATAAATCAGATTTTTAAGTCGTAGGGAGGTCGGCCAAGAATAATTAAATTTACATGACGACGCCTCATTTCATCCATCTAATGTATTATTCATAGAGCTATTCAAAAATTCATTTTTATGAAAAATGTTGATAATATACAGCGAAACGAGCTTTCGTACGTACTAACAATTTACTGCCGAACGAATTGTAATAAAGACACAAAAATCAGAAGAAGATCGTGCTTTACTTTTAGTAAAGTTTACGTTTCGAGGGAAGTCACCGGGCAATAAAATTGTCTATTTGTGTGGGCGTACTTTGTTACACGTTCTAAATGTCGTAGCTTGTTCCAATCACAAAGTGTTATACTGCGTACACAAGGGTCCAAAGCTGATTAAATTTTGACATAAGATATCTGTACCCATGTCCCTTCTATTATAGCATTCTTGATTCATTGTAAAGTGTCAGTCTTTACATATTTTACGTATTAAGATATATTATTATTAAGGTTAAGCGATTATCCTTCGAATTAAAATTTTTAGTGAAAGTGCTCCATGTTCGCCAATCTCATTATTTTGTTCTTTCAGTAATGGAATCTTTCTACAAATTTAATTATCTTGTGAATTAGATTCATAACCGTTATATTAAAGTACTTTAGACACATAATTGTGCTTCTTTAGTGAAAAATTGTCAATATTATTTTCCAAAGATTTTTAAGTTATTACGATGTTTGTTTTATGTAACCTTAGCTGAATGTTCACATTATGAAGAAACACGTATTCACATAAAACACGTTATGTTCCATAACAAACACATTTTATTATAATTGATGTAGGACCTACTATTGTACATTTTTTTGGGTCTCGATTGCTTGTATCAATATAATTATACAATACCCCACTTCCAAAGCAAGAAAAGTGAAATCCACTCATGTTCAGTCTACTATAGCAACATTCTGTTCCACAACTGTGTTTTCCGCTCAAGTTTCAATGTTTCTTACGCAAGAAAAATCTCAGGTGTTTGAGGGTCTATTCCCGATTCTTGCCTTTTTTTGATTCTTGTAAAACTTCCGTTTCCTGTAGGACAAACTTTAACTTAATTTGGTCGATGTGTGCAACATTTTTAATTTTAAGCTAAGGAGTTATAGTTCAAGAGTGAGCTTCCAATTTATATTATTTATTAATTCTAACTAACTTCAAGTTTTTCCCCTTGGTGCGGTGGTGAGTTTTGTGAACTACCGGGTGGCCCATGTAGCGTTTGCTTTTTCAACTACCGGTTATCCTGAGTTTGACAGGTATTATGATATGTTTGTTGTGATAGACAATTAGTTTAATAATTGAAGTTTACGAAATGGGTTCCTATACGTTTGAACAAAATTGGGAAATATTGAAAACGTAGGTACTTCCAAAGTGCCGGAGTCTTCAATCCAAACTGTAAGAAATTTACAAAAAAATTTCACAAAAATCAAGTGCCTTCGAGGCAGTTTGTGGATCAATTTGTGAAGCTAGTTTGTCAAACTAGATCGTTATTGGACAAAATATCTCGTTCTCGTTCTCGTCCAGTGCGCTCGCCCGAAAACAGTGCTGCTATTGCTGAGGGAGTGCGTGAACAACCATCAACGTCAACTCGTCATCGTTCTCAGGAATTGTACATTTCCCGCACTTCTCTGAGAAGAATTTTGCATAAAGCCCTCGGTATGACGGCGTACAAAGTTTAATTAGTACAAGAACTAAAGCCAACGTTACTCTTCGAGAATCGCATAATGAGCCGGCTGATGTGAACTGGCCGCCTCGGAACTGCGTTGGAATATTTTCTGTGAGGAGCCAACTATCCCGAGACGAATGAGGTCCTAAAACTGGAAGTAGAAGTTGCCATCGATGTAATAGGAGCCCATATAATCGAAACTGTGCTGGAAAATTGTATTGACACAATGGGCTACTGCAAGACCAGTCGCCTCGACTGACCTTACAGTAGCTGCCTCAGCCATATGAATGAAGTTAAAACCCTCACCTTGAAAAAATATTGATTACTGTCGGCGCAAAAAGTATATATACTCGAGTTTGAAGCTGAATAAAAAAATAACCATTGGGCTGATTCGAATGAGCTTGGTATCAAATTAAAGCCTATTTATTTCTACGTTATTTAGAAGTAACAACTTTTTTTTAAAATGCACTTTAAGGGTCATTTCTACGGCCGAACGATGCAAAGTGCCCGTTTTCGGGGTTTGCGACACGCTAGCTAAATTTAGAGTTACAAAAAAACAAAACTGCTCGCTCAAATGGAACAAAATTTTAGTATGTTGTAGATTCAACCTTTGTTAATATGATTGTAAAATTTTGTATTATCAAAATTTGATTTTTATAGGCACTACAGACGATATTGTAGCACATTGCATTCACGGGAATGGTAGGTCGTAGGAGCATTAGACTTACACGAACGTCTTCGTTGTAATATGGATAATAAAATGAGACTCATTTAGAAACCAAAATTTTATCACGTCTTGGAAATCAATTTTTAATTAATTGCAGTTTTTACACCACTGCTTCGGCTACAAACAGCGAGCGTGTGGCGTGCCAGTCCATTAGAAGGTTACGCTTCCCTCTCTAAGCGCTGGTGTATGCATGTATCTCTAATTTTATTATTTTCCCAAACTTACCATAGTGGGGCATTGTTAATAGTACCAAGTGCCACTGATGCTTACCTAATTAGGTGGATTTTTCAGCTACTCTGACCATTACAGGGCGTAGTTTCTGAGCCACCAACCGAATTGTCACCTGATCAGATATACCTACTGTTCTAGGTTTGAAAGTTCTGAGGCATTCATTTCTGTGGCCTGTTAACCATAAAGGATTTCTAGCGGGAGGGATCTTCAACTTTCTATGCTCTAACGTTATCACGGAATCCGGATTTTATTTAATCGAAATTTTTAAATCATACTCTCTTGATTTCATCCGGTGAGTTTTTATCCCATGTACCACAATTCTTATATTTGATTGGCACAAATTATTACCCTTCTCCTCCTCCTGTTTACTTTCAACTGAAACGTTTCACTAAGCGATATCCATCGTGTGCTCAAATATTTCCTGACACCAAAGGATTAGTTACAGTTATCTACATTAATAGTTGTTAATCTTGTTACTTTGGGATATTTTTCCTCCATCGGGTGAATAGCTGCAGTGTATGCATGGCTGAGTATGGCACTGCTGCGGTTCTAAAATCCATCCAGACCCCGTTCTCTTCTGGATTTTTTACATAACCTAAACTCAAGTATCCTCTCACAAATTCCATGTACGTACTCATCTTGTAGGTTCCTGTTTTTGGTTGTTTTTTGGTTCTACAGTTACAGTGACATTTTCTTAAATAACGATTAACGAAGACACTCAAACCTTAGATAGGTTTTTTTTTATTATGTTCGTTTATTAATATTAGTAATAAGATGAAACCTTTATCCTCATTAAATACTTGAAAGGCACCCATTTAGTACTTTTATTGTCATTACAAGTTAGGTATCAACATTATGCGCGATGTATTACGATCGATATAGAAAGTGTACTTTAAAACACTAAATAGAATCATGAGAAGATAGTTTAATTTGCGCTTCGAGTATTTATTTGAACGGTTTCGTACAAAAATACTACGTGTTTCTGAACCGGAAAACTTCTATCGTCGTTTTCCTAAATTTAGTCGCCCACGGCCAACAATTCCTTTTCGCAACCGTAACAGCGTTACTTTTCTCTTTCTTAGTACGCAATTATTATTCTGCGTTCCTTTTATGAATGTTGGTATACAAAGTTTTCCTATTAATCAATGAGCCTCGGGGATACACCACACATGTTGATATACAACTTTGTAAAAGGAAACAAAAGTTTTGGGCCTTTGGCACTAATCAAAGTAATGGTTAGTTACTTTAACTCACGGAGAATAACACGAAATTCACAAAGGTTAAATTTACTCATGCGGAATTGAATTAGTTGTGTAAAGTAGCTACATGGATGAAGATAAAATTTGATGAGATATAATGCGATTTGGTAATATTTACGCGTTAACGAATGCACATACAGGGTGTACCAATCTTTCGACAAAGTTCGGTATATGGCTTATTTCAAGAGATATCAAAAAATGTTGTTAAGAAAAATAATAGATGTCTTTAAGAACCATATTTCTAAATTATGTTGAACTATACAACTATACAAGGTGTTGCATAACTCCGTTACAAACCAAACATATAATTTTTTAAATGAGAGCCCCTGCATATTATGCCAAATTCGGATTGCCCACATTTTTTCGAATCTTTTGATATAAGGTTTTGCTACGTTATACAGAGTTCTTTAAAAGTTATAGAGACATTTATGTTAAAATCGTAGCTAAATCAACGCGTTCTAGCTCTAAATGAAACACCCTGTATTTAATTGCATAAATGGAATCTTTGTTAAGCATTCCCTTTACCCAAAATTTATAAAAACAGAGTTAGTTTGTAATATTTATTGTAAACTATAATTATTAATCTATTATGTTAAAGCAAGCGTTGAATTTAACAAAAAATCATAAATAATAATTAATTCTGATATGCTTTAAAGTAGAGAAACTAATTATTTACCTATACTAAATAAAAGAAGACACTCTACCAAAAACAGAGTTATTTTGTAACATTTAGTTTAATATTACGGTTACTAATGTACAGGATGAGCCAAAAAGAATGGGGTCAAGTTGAATTTCCCGCCAATTTGAAATTTTACACAGTTGGTAGGACTCCGTCATTTCCTTTAGTTTATACATGGGCATAGCACTTATAGGGATTACGAAGTATCTCAACATTCTAATTAAACTTTATTTCATAAAACGAAATTCGCCTTTTTTAAAATACTTCCTTTTTAACCCAAAAAATTGTGTATCTTTTCAATGTTTAGTTTAGTTTATTAAATCATGCATTGAAAGACCTTACATTTGTCAACAATAAAACAAACCTGAAAGTACATGAATGACAGATATCAACAAATATTTTACATGGTTACCAATGGAAGAAATCCAAAACTATCAAATTATGTGGCGCGAAATTCAACTTGACCCCATTCTTTTTGGCTCACGCTGTACTTTAGATGTCTTGTTTTATTTAGTATAAATAATTAGTTTCTCTACTTTAAATCATATCAGTTATGGAGTTATGCAACCCCATGTATAGTTCAACATAATTTGGCAATATGGTCCTTAAAAACATCTATTATTTTTCTTAACGACATTTTTTGATATCTCTTGAAATAAGCCATATACCGAACTTTGTCGTAAGATTGGTACACCCTGTATACTGAATGGTCTCAATCTTAACTTTCTATGCAATAAATTGATCGGGTCCATAGTGGTTGTAAAGATGTTGAAGGCTCGAAATGGGGTGTAGTGTTACTCAATAGAAGAAGAAAATCACGCAACCTTCCCCGTGTATATTTTATTTAATATAATAATGAATTAATGTTTGGTTTTCTCAGTTTAATTATACGTAGTGATTGATTGTCTGACGTCGTCGTTAATTTCACCGTTGATCATTTCGACTTTTAAATTTGTACCATCATATCACCAACTTTAAATTAGTAAGTAATTTTAGTGCTAAGCATTTTATCTCTTAATTTTTATGTACCTATCGCAGGAAGCCTGATGATGATACTATGTATCGAAACTAGTCTCCTGTAATTAATTAATTCATTATTATATTAAAATATACGTGGGGAAGGTTGCGTGATTTTCTTCTTCTATTGAGTTTCTATGCAATAATGATGTTAAACTATCTTTTTGATATTGATTTGTTAAGTATATTCTATTATTCGGAATCAAAAAGATATTGTGTATTTGTTATTGCTACATATCGTATACAAAAATCAATAAAAAAGAGACAAAACAGAAAATAAGCTCTGGAGCTTTTTCTTCTTTCCCGAGCGCGCTTCATCTTACTTACAATACCCTGAAATATGTTTTGAACTATGCTACATTTCTTGCTTAGAGCACCTGACGGAGTGTACTACGTCAAAAAAATCATAAAAGTTGAAGACGATACTTATGAGTAAAGAAAGAGGTATCTGATGATCGCATGCACACTTCTATTGCTGTAAACTGTGCAGCAACAACTCGGCGAAGATTACATGAATGCCTTGAGAGTTGAGACCCATCAGGTTAACAGAAAAGTACTAAAGTTCGTAAAGGCAGTTCCACTTTTTCCAAAGTGAGTAATTAAAGGTTCCATAAAAAACTATAAGTGGTGGCAATGCTTCAGGCTCCATCTTTAACCGAAGAAAAATATGCGACACTTCGCAGGAGCGGTGATACTTTTCAAAAGTGTAACCAACACCGAAAAGCTGAAAATTAACTTCAACTTTCATCTACAGTAATTCTTGGAAGTTGCAAAGTAGATGCATAGTTTTATCAGTTTGTGTGTCTTATGTTTGTTATCTTTGTTTAAAATTTTAATTACAATTATAGAGAGAGTACCTTTATTATAGTATTGCAGTTAAACGTACGACGAAAATGGCAGCTTATTGTTCTCGAAACGTGTTCGAACGTGATTTTGTTAGTTTTTGTGTTGATATTTTTCTGTTTTATTATTTATAAATCCGCAACAATTGTTTCGGTAGTTGTTACCTATTGTTATTTTATTTCAATGAAATGTGACTGTATACAACAGCAGTTTGAGCTTCCAGGCATATACGTCAGTATATCCCTTTTATGCTCAAATCTGTATTATTATGCTATTTTGAATCCATTCGCGTGTAAGTGTAATTTCATTCAGCATGTTTAACATAATATTATCCCAAAATTTTACATTAACCTGCTTTCAAACAAATTGCGTCCAAAGTTTTTAGGGAAATAGAGAGGGAGTAAGGCAGCAGAACAAGCAAAATTGAACTTAAGAATTTCCTTTTGCGTTAATAATTTTGAGAATTTGGTTCATTGCCAAGGTGGCATTGGTTTGTTGGTAAATCTTCTAGTTCGAAACCTATTCCTATTCGAAACGAGGATTCTTAGTGTATTTCAGCGTAAAAAATATTTAATCCTGAGATATTATAAATTTAGAATTTAGACACAGCATTTTGAAAAAACTTTCCCACTCTATTTCCATCAGTATTCTTCTTCTTTCCTCCTCCTCCTCCAATCACCCCAACCCTTCCCCTCCTCTATTTAAGATCTCCCTCCAACTTCTTCTCTCCGTCCGCAGTTCCTCGCACTCATCTACCATATGCCATATACTTTCCCTACCTAGCTCACATAGTCTACATAACCGTCTATCGTAGTCCCACCAGTATTAATTTTTCCTCTCCTCATTTCCGCATCTGTATCTTGCAATCAGTCTCTTCCTCCTCATACTCATACCACTTTCCAGATACCTTGGTACTCCCTCCGTCATTTTTATCGCATATTTCTCATTATATCTTCCATCCTTTACTTTTCCTTGTCTTTCTTGGACCATCGCCTCTCTATCCCTCTCTACCATCTCTTCCCTCATTGTATCACCAAACCCTCTTTCTCTTCTTCTCTGCACCTCCTTCGTCTCATATTCGCCCCGTTCGTAACAGTAGCCCCCGTCATCCTGACCATACATTAGCTTGCCCTTCTGCACCCCATCCCAGCAACATTGCAACAGCTCCCTCCCTCTACCCCTCTCCAGGCCCTCCTCATACCTCATCGCCATTTTCCCTGTCTGCACTCTCATTTTTTCTCCCTTCAATCCCTCCATCGCAATATAACCAGGAGTTTCCCTCTCCAATCCCATTACCCATCTCTAATATCTCTCCTGTACTCTTTCCAACACTTCCCACTCCCTCCAACCCCATAACTCCGCACCATACAACACGACACTTTCACTGGCTTTTCATATAACCAACCCCTCCTCCTCACGTCTCTGTCGAATATTTTCTCTCCCATCCCGCAATGCCTTATTCTTACCTAATTCCTTCACATGAGCGTTATTCCTGCTCCTCCTCCCCCACTTCCATCGCCCGTCCTTCGCGCCGGCCCTGCTTTTTTGAAAAATTACGATCTTGGTTTTATCCCCCCTTACCTTCAGTCCTCTTTTGTCTAAAAACCCCTTGCCAATCCTCATCATCCCCCTCATCTCATTTCCCGTTTTAGCAATCAATACGATGTTATCGGCATACACCAAGGCCCACACCTTTCCTCTTCCAATTACAACTCCGCCACACTGCACATCCCTCAGCCTCTCCACCAACACCTGTATTAGCCCTTTAACCATTACAAACGCCTCCCTGCATTTTTCCCCCACTTTTCCTTGCCACATTATACAGCTCTTGCGTCCTCACCACTAATTCTTCACTAATCCTCTTATTTCTCATTATCACACACTATTAACTAAACGGTTTTGTGTTAAACAGTTCTGTTTATGTGAGGGAGCCCTTTAATGAAATCGTGCTGGTAAAGTACATAGTAAAACAATAAATTTAAATGTAAAAAGCCCTTCTTCTCCTTTCTCCTCCTCCTACTACTTGCATATAGGCACACTTGTCTGTTCGTCTTCGGTTTTTAACGTTTAACTGGTTTAGATTACTGATCCATATCCTTTTTACCCTCCCAGCAAGCCTTCTTCCATCTGGCGACTTGCCTTGTGTGATCCTTAATACAGTGTGTAGACGCATTCTATTTTATATGTTTTTTTAGACTGCTTGGGCCAAAATCTATATTGTGCTAACTCAGAAAAAGTTGTACAAACGATAGCCTTTTAATATATTGACTTTTTACTGAATAGAAAGCGAAAAAATTCCTTTGTGAATCATTTTAGTCCTTCTTTTTCTATTTTTCTAGATTTACTTGATACCTTTTTTTAAACACTTGACAAAAGTGTCTGCCCTCGGGATTCACGATACAAACTTTAGTTAATTTGAGCTCTTACATTCAAAGATACCAATTAATCTTCAGAACATTTATTTTTCCTTGAAAATATCTTTCAAGGAGTGCCCCTTGCAATTTTATCAAAGAAATTAAATCGATTTTTTTTTCGCAAAAAGAGATGAATTCAAACATCGATAAATGTACAAGAAGCGTACGAAATCTGCCTGTAAATGTCTCATTTGTACGATAATTGATTAAAAGGAATGAAAACCTTGATTTGTAAATTTATGTGGATGAAAATTTAATGTTTTATCTTACTTGGGTTGAGTATCTGTCATTTTTGGAATATCTACTGCTCCACAATGAAAAAATATTCAAAAATGCTCATAACCGCTCATAAACTGTCAAAAAATTCTTAATTTTTAAATAAACATTGATCCCGATCAAATTCTACCGAATAAATAAAATCAATTTGTTCATGGTTGTCAAATTTCTTTCGCTAGAAGAAACTAAAATTTCGCTTTTAAAAGTACTGCCTAATTTAGATGAGTGTATTTTAAACGTTTTTAGAGAAAATTTGATCAAACAAAAAGTTATACAAACGGTAGCGATCGCGAGAAAATTCCTTTTGGAAGTCCCATTTTTGCCCTTTTTTTCACAACATTCAGTATTAACTTTGACGTCTTTTTTCGAATAAGTACTCGGTGTACTTGGCAAATGATCTCGTCTTAATCGCTCTTACATTGAAAGTTAGGTACTAATTATTATGTATTTTGAAATTTGCCATACATTTTTTTCGAAAGTAGACCATATCTCCGAAATAATGCCACTTTGCATAAGGCGAGTGGCACCTTTTTAGAATTGTCGCCACACATCTATACGAATAGGTACATATTTGTTTAGTCAAATTGCGAGAATTTTTTTCCTCGAAAAAATTTTCCAAGGGGTAATTTGTAATCAAGGTCCATTAATATGAAAAAAGGTAAGTAATTGTCTCATTTGTACGATAATTCATCAAATTATTATTATCAAAGAACACTTTTTTGTTTAACATGAACCGATTTTCATTTAACTATGTAAGCACAATAATTTTAAAATTCCCAATTGGAACGTTACACATCGCCATTTAATTTTTTCTTCTTACTTACAAAGGGGGTGATATGAGGGGCGACTTTTGAAACAAAATCAGTTTTGTCCAGCCAAAATTAACCTAAAATTATATAGGTACCGCATACCAAATATTTATTATATAGGACGCATTTCAACACCGAATCTGTCATCATTGTCCGCTGATGATAACAACTTTGTTGTCGAAACGCGTCCGACACAATACATTTTTAATGCGGTTTTTGGTAGTTACAGTATTGTCAAAACTATTTCTGTTAAAACACCTTCTGTTTGTTAAAATATTGTGTGGTCTTGACTTTAGAGTAATAAATAGGTACCAAAATATGGTACATTAGACATTACTCCTCAGTAATAAGATTTTTGTAAACTCCATCTTCTTTCAGTCCACAAACTTTTGGAAGATCAAGTGGGGCAAATTTTATTTTAGAATAAAGAATTAGCACCAAATTGCCATAAAATTATGGTATATCGCTTATTCTGATATATTTCATTTGATTATACTACGTTGAGTAGAGTATGTAACATTAGCAAGAATACGTGCAGCAGTGTTAATAATAATTACAAACTAATTTATATTTATATTTCGTTTTCAATTTGATTTTTATTTCATTTTGTATGAAAAAATTAATTTAGTTAAATGCATGATAGAATGTTAATGAAGGTACGTTGTATTTATGCGTCACTGCTTCAATTTCGCGAACGAGAATTCGAAGCTGCGCGACACGAGAAATACTTAGATTTTCCCTAGATGTATACAGAGTCCCAGTTATCATTATAAACCGCGTAGGAACGTAGCTACTCTCCAAAATCAGAAATCGAAAAACGTGCATGTTTACAACAAAAAGATTAAGACTCGAAATTTTGACCAAGAAAGTACATACATATCCTTTTTCCTTGTCATGTTTCAAAAGAAAAAGCTCTATATAGAATTTTTCATTTTCCATATTTCTTGAGATACGTATGATAAATTCTAAATACTTCAGCAATCTTCCAAAAGAATATTGCTATAACCCTGAAATTGCACTTATCTTTCACGATGAGCTACTATTCCCATGAGTGAGATCATGTCGTAATATAAAAAAACGAATAACAATCTAAAGAAACGAGGCTCTGTACATTTGTTTAATTTTACGAACGAGAACAGTGCGTTGTAGGATAATGTAGTAGCAGTACCTAAATAGACTAACACATAAAATATTGAGAGAGGAATCGACTTTTCCTATAAAGATTTAATTGATATCGCGCAGTTATTTAGTTTTAGGGCTTTAGCCAACTTCCCAAACTTCTTCTCGCGGATTCCTTCTGTTATATTTCAAACATAAATACAAGGGCGCTGAAAATTGGACACGCTCATTTATATTGGAAATCCTCAACCGAAAAGTTTCCTTTTCTAACGGCTCCATTTGTTTATAATAAGATTTCGGATTATGTAAATGTGAAAATAAATTTGATAATCAAGTCTTCTTCCCTTCACAAATTTCCTATTTTCAGACCCCTAACATAATCGTTAAACTAAAGTAGATATTATAAACAAACTCAATCAGGTGCGTGCAAAACGCGGGGTGCGTTAAAGATAACGACATATAAACATCGTAAACCGTTATATCTTTATTCTTCATTATATTTGCGCATATAGTTTGAGATATACGCCATTAGTTTACTTATATGGGAGAACCTTAAATATTATCTCTTTTTGCGCAAATGTATATTGTTACCGTCGAGTTTGTCCATAAAGTTGTGAACCCAAATTAAAATTATGGGATTAAATAAGAAATTTTAGGGGAAGAGTTCACGGTTACGAAAATGAGAGGCATTCCAAACTTTCTTGTCACTATTCTCATCTGTTTCTTTATATTATTTATTCAACCTTTTCTGTTACAGTTCCGGAAAGTTTAGATAAGCTTGGAAAATTCAGAGAGAAATTTTATTCGGAAAAATTTACTTCATTGTACACTGATGATACATACGGATAATTTAGAAAGACCTTTTTCTTTAACATGAGTTAAACAAGAGTGCTTAATTGAATTTCTTTGTGAAGTTTTTGATTTTCAGTTGACAAAACAACCGTTTTCGATGCTCTCTAAATAAACGGATTAGTACTCAACGCTGAACCAAACGTAATCTATTAAAATTACGATACGGCTTGAGAGTCGTACATTTCCAGTATTTTTTGTTTTTTAAGCTTTTCCAATGCAATAACCGTAATGGTGTCAATAATCCTGTATAACGTTCTTTAATTTCAAAAAACATTTCGGCGCAATGTAGATTTTTAAACATCAACTTAGTATTGCCAAGAAGAGATGACAACCTTGTTAGATTCTGGTTATTGTTAAAATAACAATATAACGGGTGTCCAGAAAGGCTAGGGGATATTTGTATCTGCGCCGTCCATGCACTGCTCTTTGGAGAATTATTAACCATGGAAGTGTAGCCGCGTCTATCATCGCAATGGCGATAGTCACAGCTCAACGTTGCCATCGTGCAGAATTTAATGTACGGAATGCACCGAAGGACGATACCATCAGAAAATGGATTCGAATGTTCGAGAATACCGGTTCGACTGTACAAATTGCCCACTCTCTATTCGAAGCCGACAAACGATTGAAGAAGTGAGAGTTTCAGTGCGTGAAAATCCGTCTCAATCATTTCGCAAACACAGTCAAGAACTTGGCATTAAAAAATCTTCCTTGCACAGATTCCTACAGCCTACAAAATTCAGATCGTTCAGAAACTGAACGTTACCGACTATCCTCTCCGACTGAATTTTGCAAATGAAATGCTTCAACGCTTCCCAATGTTTGAAAACATTCTGTTTAGTGACGAAGCGAACTTTTCCTTAAATGGGCACGTGAACAAAAAAAATGCCGCTAGTGGGCGAACGAAAATCCAAGATAGAAACATGAACAACCACTACACAGTCCAAAAGTTATTGTATGGGCTGCCTTTTCTGGTAGTGAAGGCCTTATTTGTTTGAAAACCAGCGAGGGCAAGCACTTACGGCACATAGTGAACGATATTGCGACATGTTAAGGAATTTTTTGGTTCCAGGAGTAAAGAAATGAATAAAGTAAATTTGAACCTAGAAGGTTTGAAGATATTTTTGTAGGATACTCAGAACAATCAAAACGTTTTGTTATTAATTATAAACAAAAAAATACTGAAACATAAACTATTTAGAAGGCGGAAACAATTTTTCGGATGAAGAACTCAATTTGCAAAGAGGCTCAAGATTAAGAAACCAAGATGAAATAAAACAAATCCCTTGTCTGGACTGTTAGTTATCCCAATTGCTGAATATTGCAATAAAAAGTGAAATAAAGGCACATCTCCAAAATGGAACCTGGGAAATTACAAATAGCAGTCAAACGTAATTCGAAATTTTTCCTGAAAAGTAAATATAAGTCATTAAGTGAACTAGAAATAAGAAAAGCTCACATTGTATCCCGTGGCCTTGCACAGCGACCAGATCTTGATTACAATGAAACTTATGCAACGGTCACAAAAGTGAGTTCTGTTACTTACCGTTTCTGCAGAAAAATTTACATATTGATCAACTCGATATGACAACTGTCTTTCTTAACAAAGAACTGGAAGAAGAGATTTTATGCAAAAAACCGAACCATTCAGAAACATTTTATGCGAAAAAATTGTTCACGAAAGTGAATCAAATTCTATTGCTTTTCAAATAGTAAAGAAAATGCTAAAGCTTAGGAAAATCAAATGGTGGAACTCTTTGTTAAGAGAACCTTATACGCCCTAAAACAACCAAAATTTCTATACAAAACTTCGGCAGTTGAGATTTAAACCATCAAGCGCTGATCCATGCAATTTATAAAGATATTAATGGCGAAAATAAAACCTTACTTACTTGATTTGAAGAGCTTATAGTACTGCCTAGGATTTGACAAAAGAAGTGATACAACTTATACTTCATAAACAAGATAATTATATCGATCAATTGCCATCAAAATTTAAAATGGACACATGTAAGCCGTAAATCATGACTAAAACTTGTCACCGGTAAACCCTCTCAAGAAGATAACTATTCCCGTATTTAAATGTTCTCTCCTTTCTTTATCAGTTGCATTAAGATTAGTGTAGCTAAAACCTTGAAATTGAGTTTGATCTATCGATTGTAATACATAGCATTTTAACTTTAAGGGCTAGTCGATTTTATCTACTTCGATTTGGAAGGCGGCACACCACAAACAGAGTCACGCTGACTGGACTTTCATTCTAGCTAGAGTATTGTGGTCGATATATAGGGTGGTTTATTTATCCTGCTCGCCATTGAAATAAATGATACTTATGGTTTAATGGAAAGAAATATTGAGGCAGAATTTAATCGTTATATTGTTTTGCTACACGGATTATCACACAGTCAACAAAAAACCAAAAAACCTTCATCGGCGGATCGTTTGATATGAAAAGTTCGAGAAAATGACAACGAAAAAGTTTTGTACATTCTTACGAAAAGAAATCAGTGGCGTAGAAAAATTTCATTTTTTATGCAGTTTTGGTGTTACAACACAAGTTTGTAATTTTTTTAATGAAAATGGTGTTTCTTTTGTATTTATCAAATTGAGTATTCTTCGTTCTTTTCGTTGATATAAGGATTCATGGTGTTTCAGAGAAAATATGAACTTTTCCATACGTTTAAAGCTATGTTTTCCCAGTAGGTAATTCCCTTGACGACTTTTTACTCCTCATGTCTCACAATCCCTATCGGTTTCAAAACGTGCAGCGCTCGTTCTTTGAATTGGCGTGAGAAAGGCCTTTTTCATCGTTTGTTGACCTTCTGTAGGTCATTTCTACGTCATTTTAATACCTGATGGAGTTGCGAGTCGTACATGACAGTTAAGTTGCTTCAAAAGCATCTCTTCGATATTTTACATAAACAAATGACGTAATTGAAATAATCAATGCCGCTTGTTGATGTCTGTCTAAATAAAGCAATGCAATGACTAAATTCCGCCACAAGGCAGGCGCATTTTTTCTATATAAACGACATTATCACTCCAAGAAATTCCGAGAATTGTCCGAGATCCCAATGGCAAGTATGATAAATAAGCCACCCTGTACAGCTTGAATTTGAGCAATTTGACTTTTTTTAATATGGAGTTTAATAGAATGTCGTTTTAAGTAATATCAGTCGAACATTGTTCGCTTCTAGGATGTAAAAATACGTCCAGTGATCATCATTCTGCAAAATTTTCGCACTTGACGTTTTGGCTTTAGTAAACGTGAGTTGTAAGTTTTTGAGAAAAATTTTATTCAGCTTCTAAAGTAGTGGTTCCGCATTATTATTATTACCTCTTGCATAACCCATTTTGATCGGAACAAAGCACCCGAATAGGTGGTCTTTGTGCGCGTAGACTTCTGACTACTCTCCCATCGAAATCCAGAACCGATTTTGATTGAAAACTATTGACAGTAGATTTCACAAAATGTATAGGGGTGAGGTTGTGGTGGTGTTGGTCAACTTATTGGTTCCTTTTTCTTTGATAAAACACTTGAGTGACTTGAAATTTCTTTGCTATTGTCATTGAAAAATGAAAATCTTAAGGATTAGAGTAAGTTGAAGCTCTTGTATACTACCATCAATTGATCAAACTACCAAAAAACCGTTAACAGGCGTTTGGGTGAGGGGTTTCTGAATTGCTGATAGGATGAGCAAGGCAAGAGTCATGTCATAGCTGTCCAGCTCGATCCGTGGATTTAACCCCGTCGACATTTTTTATGAGATTATGTAAAGGAGAGGGTTGACACTGTTTACAGGGTCAAAGCAATAAAAAATTTTATTAAATGTTGCCTATATTAAAAATGTCAAAATGCTGAAATTCAGGGGGCCGGGACACTACGCCGAATGCCCACAACGCCGACACCATTTTTTGATGGCCCATATCGCCGACTATGGACACTACACCGACGGACACTACGCCGACCGACAGTGCCCACATCGTCGATAAGTGTACAAGGGACACAACGCCGACCATGCCCACATCGCCGACGGACACTACGCCGACAGTGCCCACATCGTCGACAAGTATACAAGGAACACTTCGCCGAATTTTTATTTTAATTGCAGAATGCAAAATGCAAAACTTAAACGTTGATTGCCACTAAAGCGCCTAGGTTATTTGCAGGTTTAGTATATTTTTTTTCAATTGATACTTTTCATAGTCAAGTGCAACATTTAATTACGCAAATAAGTTTAAAAATAATGATATTACGTTAGATAATTGCAATTAAAATTGCCGGCGTTGTGTCCACAGAGAAAAATTCGACGAAGTGTCCCTTGTACACTTGTCGACGATGTGGGCACTGTCGGCTTAGTGTCCGTCGGCGATGTGGGCATGGTCGGTGTTGTGTCCCTTGTACACTTGTCGACGATATGGGCACTGTGGGCGTAGTGTCCCTAGTCGGCGATATGGACCATCAAAAAAGCGTGTCGGCGTTGTGGGCATTCGGCGTAGACCTAGTTACTTTCAACCCATTAAAGGTACAAACATTTGTGTTAGATTATTAGAAATCCTATTGCCAGAGCAGAGATAGGTATAAACAGGATGTTCCGCTTGCGAAAATAAGACAAACACTACACAATTATGTGTTACAGCATTGTATAATGGCACCCGGTATACAATGATGAAGTTAATATATTATAATATCTAAAAACGTCATAAGGCATAATTGGCTACCGTGGTATCCAGTGGCGGATTTCCCATAAGGCCCACTAGGCCCGGGCCTAGGGCGGCCAGATATTAGGGGCGGCCAATAGTGGGCAAAAAATACACCGATGAATGAGAATGAATGATAACAAGAAACGACCCGAAGAAAATAAAAGAATAAAACATTGTGTGCAAAAAACGCTCACTAACAGTAGTTGAGTAGTTCTGCGTGCAGTCCTGCACTATAAACAAAAAATAATCTTCTGTCGGAATCAGATTACTGATACGTGTACTGCTTGCTAGTATGTAATATTATACTAGCGTTTTAATTTGATAAACGTTCCGCTTTCGGCGATTCGGCATTGTCACTTTCTTAGTTTTACAAGGTACCTATTCGAAATTCGAATCGCTATCACTTGAATAATTGGATTTTTAAAATAGTTTTATGAATTTATATCTACGCGCGCTGCCACCTTGTACTAATTGTTGATTCTGACTGATTGTGTATTTCATGCGTTCCTAGTCTGAATTTTACGTGCATATTTAGTTTTGTTTTTTGAGTTGATTGATAAGTTAATTGAAGAGTGCTATGTCAACAGCAGAATGTTGTTTGTATACCTATTTGTAGTTTTCGGTTTTCGTTGAAATATGTTTTGTTTTCTTTTATTAGGTAAGTAGTAAGTACTATACGTGTTCATTTTGTATAAATAAAATTTGTATTCTTAAAAATTATATTGGGGTGGGAGTGTTGGGACTTACTTAGGGGGCAATTATAAATAAAATGATGGAAGCTGAGAAAGGGGCGGCTGGTACTACATGGCCTAGGGCGGCCAAGACTGGAAATCCGCCACTGGTGGTATCCTTGACTCACCCTATGTAAGAAAAATTTTACAAAATTGAGGGCGGTGATGTGTCTTATCATATCGAAAACCTGTTAGTTGTAACTAGTCCTACAATAATTCTATTTGATTAAACGGATCAGTTTGATGTTGTGTCTTCAATAGTGTACACGTGAGAGACCAACGGTGAGTACTACCTATTTCATTTTTGTAAGCACGCCCCTTCGTTTTATAACATTTATTTAACAAATTCGGGTAGAAATGCACAATTTTCACTTGTTTGCGAAGGATTACCGCTATTATACCCATTATAAACTCAACTCCCATAACATAAAGGGTTGAAGCCTCAAGAATGTTTCTTTCATTTCCATTAATTACATTGTATGAATTAGTTCTAAAACACCTCATATACAGACAATACACATAATACGGCGATTTCATAAAGTCTTGTTAGGTTTTTCATTTTAACTTTTGATTACTACTACCCACGAACGGCTTTTATTAGTGAGTATATTTGGAAATGTACGCCATCTCCTCGACATACTTTGTTTGTTTGAAATTTAATATGCTGCAGTAGTATCTTATTGCGGAGTCGATTAATAATTTAATTTGAACGTTTTAATTACTTAAAATTACCTAATGAATAGGTTTTTAAAGAAAAGTACATTCGTTAATTTGTGTAAAATTTTTAATTGGTTTACTATTATTTCAATTATTTAAAGAATAATAAAATGATATTCTGCTTTATTTTGCCAAGCACTTGCTGTCATATAGTACATGTCGAGCATTTCTGTGATATCAACAAACATCTAAGATTCAGATCAAAATGCATTAGGTGAAAGATGAAGGACGTCTGTAGTCTCGTCCGATATTTATGATCCCGCAATTGTAAAGTTAGCTGTATTTTTTATTTTTCGCTGTTTGATCGGAAATTGTTTATTAGACAATTTTGAAAGGAATCATATTATTGAAGTATCAACACGTCATGTACCTGTAGCGTTAGAAGGTCGACCATAACTTGCATTTGTACATTACATAAAGCCTCTTTCGATTGAGAATCTTCAAACCAATTTTCCGCTACTAGAGCAGCAAGCGAATGGTAGAACCGACAATCTCTTCAAGTGGCCAGCCATCTGTGCAATAGAGTCCATGACTTTGGTTAACGTATGTCAAAACTGAGTATATTGCGATTTCAACCTTAATAAATTAGTTACCTATTTAAAAACATAGAACTGAAACGAAACCCGACTGTGCACATTTTGATTTTATATTCTGCAATTTATACTTCGGAAGATGGAAGTCGAAATCATGGTCAACTATCCATATCGCCAGAAATACACATCACGGAAAAAATTTGACTGAAAAGTTTCATTTTGAGCAAAAAGTGTTATATTATAAGAAACTTTTTGTTTTATCGCTGTCTTTTTACGGTCAGTAATATTTTGACGCGGGTGTTGTACCGCCATGTCACAAAACACGTTTTTCTACAAACGTCAAAAAATGACAAGGTTTGCGCATCGATAACAATACGCGAAGTGACCCTTTTTTTTCACTTTCCTACGTTACCATGACAGCGTGCCCGAAATGACGACGTCGTGCGCGAAGTACTTAGTTCGCGCACTGCATGCAAACTAGATGAGAGTTTTGTATTTTAACGTTAAAATAATTGTCAACTTTTTCACGTTTGTAGAAATTTTTTTTTTGCATCTCGTGCCCGAAATAGTTTGGTGATCTCGACTATTTTTTTAACTCGGCTGCGCCTCGTTAAATAAATCAGTTCTCGATCACCAAAGTGGCATTTCGCGCACTAGATACAAAAATAACTATTATTATGTACTACGTCAAAATACGTATCGTCAAAAAATAATATATACCATTCGCTAATTAAAGTTGTAGGCAATCTTAAATACTCTACTACATTTCTATATACTTTTCATTCGTTTATCGGCCTATTTGAATTTTTGCAATTTGGAGGAGGTTCAGGATGAGGAACTAACTGCGCAGAAAAGATGTTTATATTTTTGAGCCGTCTTCATTTTACAACGACCTACCGCACAAATAATCAAAAAAGATGCGACTAAATCTAAACAATAATGAAACCAATGTGGATGTACGGGGTGGAATTATTATATGGGGATCAGCCTCAAATTCCAATATAGAAATTCAAAAAATGGGTGTCTAATTAAAAATCTGAAGATTTTGAATATACCGACAAAAATAAGTTGGGACTTCTCATTACACCCATTAAGCTGTATTGTTCAGAGATATCTTAGACACGTCCTCTAAAAAAAAACAAAATTATTAAAAAATTATAATAGTCAAATTCAATATCATTGGAATTTTATTGAACTTTTATCAGAGTTTTTCAAAACAACAAAATTCCTATAACTCTGAAATAAGGGCAGATATCCAATCTGTGTTTTCAGAATGGGGTGTCAGTCAGAGACAAGTCTTAAGTTAGCTCAACTACTTCGTTTTTTTAACTTTCTTTTTTTCCATTTCACGTAAACGGTTAATAACATCTTACAAATATTTCCGTGAATGTGAGGAACCCTGTATAAAACATTCATTCATGAAATTCGTTGGAACCTATTTACTTGCAAAATTTAATACCCGTGTGCACCGTAACACAGGGTGTCTAGCCTACGGTACTTTGTTATACAGCGTGTTTCATAAATATACCGACAAACTTTTAGGAGTGGTAGGGGACATCAAACCAAATATTTTTGCTTGGTAAACCTATGCTCGGAAAAGGTTCATTTTCGTAGTACAGGGTGTTAAAGTTTGTAAAAAAAATTGTTCGTAACTTTATGAGGCATCTTTTAAATTTATTATTCCAGGGGCGTCCTCATGAGGCAACTTGTTAGTTTTTTTGCATGAAATATAATAAACCCGATGTTTTTTTCAATTTTGAAACATTTTTTAGATAGAGCAACTAAAAACACAACTTTTGTCGCACTTGGGTGTTTTGAATATCTCACTTCGTTTTCGAGAAAAAAAAAATTTGAACCATACAATAAGTAATTATCTGATATGTAAATTTATCTTCAAAAATCAGTTAAATTTGAATTACGAACCAACACAAGTTTTATAACAATAAATTACTCAACAGCAACAGGATTAAGTTTTAAACTCGACTAATCACTGTTACTAGTAATTTATAGCAATGACATGGTAACTGATAATTTTACATATTAATTTAACTTTAACACCCTGTACTACGAAAATGAACCGGACATAGGTTTATAAAACAAAAAAGTCTGTTTTGATGTCGCCTACCACCCCTTAAAGTTTGTTGGTATATTCATGAAACACCCTGTATATCTCAGAATATGAAAGCAGTAAGCTCATTTTTTTGTTTTTTGAATATACGAAATTTCCACTCGACACCTCTCATTCTGTTATAAATGTACAACTATGTCTATTTGAGACATGAGAGTCTTCTTTCAGAAGGTTTCTTCATCTTGTGGGCATATTGAAGCCGATCCAAGATAACGATAATAATAATTATTATGGTGAAGACTTTGCATATGTATTTTGATACGGTGACGTTAAAGTTTTTGAAAACTTCGCTACTATCAAGATCACTTAGTATACTGATCTTGCGCTACTATCATCTACTTTCGTCTACCTTTTCGTTTTCTAGTACGTAGATGAGAATCTAGGGCCTACAACTGAGCAGAGTGGAGTTTTTTTAATATTATAAAAAATCGTTTCTCTTGCTCTCCAGTCAACACTGTTTTGGTACAAAATCGATTTACCAAGTGCATTCGCCTCAATCTTCTAAATGCTCTCCCTAATGCGGACTAAAGTCATACCTCTTGATGTTTTGGGTGTTTGGTACGCCATCGTATGTCGAGCGCAAAAGGTTTTTCATCCCTATTTTTATCCTGACTTTAAGTGTGAAATAACGCCCCTTATCGATTGCGGTATCAAGTCGAAAAACTTCAAAGGGCTTAAAAGCAATTTTTTTGTGTTTATAATTCGAATTTCTTATCAAATCCTTTTACGAATGGTTTGTATGAAACCTGCTCCGTATAAAGAGTTTGCGATTTTTGTTTTCCCTCAAATTGTTCAAAAACCGAAAGTGATTTGTAATTGCCATAAAAATATGCGAAACTTTACTAATTTAACACAGGCTGTATAATGCTAAGCAGATTTAGTCATAGGAAATTTTTTTAATTTTATTAAAAGTTATTCGATGAAAGATGGATGAGTAAAATATTATAGACAAACCGTCGCAGAAAATATTATGGATCACAAAACATTTTCGAACCGACATAAGTGGTTATGCGCTTAACGCGATAATAATTTTAGGGGTTGTTTATATACTTTCACTTCAAATATACTTCATTAAAAATCCATATTTGAGTAGGAAATAGCATTAGCTTCAAGTGCCACCCTTTGTATTAGTAGTAATAGTTTTCTAAGCATTTTACTAGTGACAGTAAGTGAAGTGAACATGACCATGCGAAATAAGATCGTTTTAGTTTTTATTTTATTATGCAATTTTTCGTATCTCTCAACATTTTTTTTTGATAGCGGAAGCAAAGAAATGCATGTCTCGTTACATCATGTGAACGCAAACGTGTTTAAAAAGGACAAAAACTTACGAAAATCGTTTAAGGACTATAAAAATTATTGCAAAGAAAAACTTATTGAAGACACTCATGTGTTTGTAACAAGTGATACACCACTCCTGCTACAACCGGAAAAGAAATTTGCACAGGACTACATAGTCTTCATTAGCAGTTACGCAATGTTACACGGTTTGTTAAGTAAAATAAGAGGAAATCACACCGAAGCTCTTTGGGTTGAGATATTTTCTGGAAAAAAGTATCTCCTTATGGTTTCCGGATCGGGAACTAACGTTGTTAACATTTTACGGTTACTTCGGTTTTATGAAATTTATGAAGTTGAAATTTTTACTTATCGAACTAATGACGCTTTTTTAAAAACTACTAAGTTTGTTCATTTAACTATTTAAACCAGTAAATTAACTTAAAGTGATATCATTAACTGATTTTGTGCGCGTTGACTTTAGAGGGTGCGTACCTATTTATATATTTTATATATCTACTACTTATTTTAGTTGGATTATTACTTTTGTTTCTCCTTCAATTAGAGCATGCTAAATATTGTTATTTTAAGTGCTCGAAATGAAATATTGATTTCCCCTTTCTGTTTTCATTGCATGACTCGCTTAGGTATTTACAAAAAACAGAAATGGGAATATAAACAAATAAAAATTGATTAATGTCAAATCGATAAACGATTCTATAAATAATACGGTTAAGTGCTCTGTTTTAAGATTATTTGTATGGAACTCAAACAGTGGTTTATATTATAGATTTTTGATGTTTTGAAACTTGTTCAAAAAAGTCCAACCTGATCGACCCTAAGGGAGGAAGTCGAGTGTACGACGGGCCAAATTGGCCAAATAATCCTAAAAACATAAGTTACCAAACGGGGTGTTTTTACCATCAAACCTATAAGATAGTTTTGTAAAGTACCTTTATTTTTGACAAAATCGAAAATTGTTATTAAAAAAAGTTGATCAGAACTAAAAACTACGTTGAAATATGCAATTACATCCTGCTAGTTAAAAATTTTTTTTTACAACTTTTTCTCAAATTACTACCTACCGATACTGATACGATGTATGTATATGTATTTTATATGTGTGTTTGCTGGGAGTTTACTATCGATCTTTTCTCAGGGCGTCCACTTAATTATTTTTCACGCCCGAATGCCCACTCATATCTTTTATTTTCAATGCCCTTATAAACCTACTCTCAAATTGTTACTTTCGCGTTTCGTATCAGCACCACCTGCATGACCTCTTATAGTCAGCTAACATAATATACTCTTTGTTCCAATTACAATGTATGCTTATACAGGGTGTTACAGAATGTTGTGAAGGAAATTTAAGGACAGATTCCAACCAGGCTACAGTATTGCCACCGGTTGAGATAAAGAAATATAGAAGATCGGCAATTTATTTCTTCTATTTTGTTCACGGATGAAGCTTCTTTTACTAGAAATGGAATTTTTAATTTCCACAATGAACATTACTGGGTGGATGAAAATACACATATTATTCATCAATCGCGACGCCAACCGCAGTTTTATATCAATGTGTGGGCATGAATAGTTCAAAATTATTTGATTGGGTCCTTTATTTCACCCAGAAGATTAAACGGATGGACAAGCATACTTGCATTTTTTACAGGAGGCAAAATTTATGGTTTATGCACGACGGAGCATTTAATTTAATTTAATTTAATACACTGTTTTTTGATTTCGTTTATTACACTGTTTTCCTGAAAAATTAGTACAAAGAAATAAAATTTAAAAAATCATTCCGAGGGTAAATAAAATAATTTTTATTTTGAAAACGATGCGTGAGAAAAGCCCAAGAGGAACTTTTTAAGCAGAATTAATCTGGCTTTAAGGTAGCGACAATTTTTACATAACCAGTAGCCTACAATTATTTCGTTAAACATAAAGACTTGCCGGCACGAACGCCACTGATGTAAGTGCTTTAGAAAACTATTTTGTACATGTGAATGTGAGCTTTAATGATAATTTTGCATATACCAAACTGATCTCAATATCTCAACGGCTTTTCGTTAAATGTAAAATAAACTATTAAAGACGAAAAAGTTTAAACACCCCGTAGGTACCATGAAAACGGAGCATTTCCGAACCCATTTATACGACCTCTTTTTCGTATGTTGAGATGTAGAATCGGCCCTTAAATTTTCCTCACAACTTTCTGTAAGACCCTGTATGTTGTGTCACCCATGATCGTGTAAAATAAAATTCTGCTTAACAAGAAGAACTTTGAGTCCCAATAAATGAAAAGAAGAAAAGAAAGTCCTTTACTACATTGCAACCCTTCTGATATTGAATGTAACCGAACATACGAGGCGTGTCTGAAAGCTATCCCATTTAATTAATCCATTCCCAACCAACTAATTTAAATTCAACTTTATTCGTCACCAAAATTGAAGAAGAAACGACAACATCGAAAAATAAAAAAGCCGCTAACGATGTCAAATTTAAGATCAAACCTATTACTTGGAGGGAGATCCCCAAACTCGAAAAAGGAGAAAGCATTGCCGTGAAAGCTACCCGATCCAGACCTCAGCGAAAATATTCATATAAAATACATCAATCACACCTAATTATTCAAACTGTGTAAATCACAAAAAGGGCGGTGGAACAATTCCCTTACTATTCAGTAATGCCTACAAGTTACTCGATATCATGAAAAAACTAAATCCTGTTAGTCTTCGACGGTTGCAAAGCCTCGCAAAACACAGCCCCTGGAATCATTCTTCAAAATAGAAAAAAATTCTCATCAAATCAAATCAAGTAAAGTAAGTCGTGATCGGTAACCCCCCCCCCCCGTTAACTAAAAGACATACACTGTTCACCCCAAAATGCATTGTATCAACACACTCTCATCCACTCGACACGCCCACCACCTAATTCACACCCTATACCATTGATTATTCGGAGTAGCGACAGTAGTAGGTACCCGGGAATTACATAAATTACATAAACTAACCTACAATATTTATACTATCGACTTGAACATAACAACGTGTGAGTCCATTATTATTAAAATCTTCCAAGGAGAAGGTAAAGGAAGGTCTGAATTCCCACAATCTTTTTATTTTAATTACTTGCTACCGGTTTCGTGGTCTATGTTTACACCACATCATCAGGCAAAAGACTAAAACGTAAATACAATCAAGTTACTTCATTTTAAAAAACACAAAAAACTTAAGGACGGCGTAGTGCAAACTAAACATGGTCGACTTATCAACAAAATTTATAATATAATTTATAATAAAACTGAACGTACAGGACTAAAAGATTAATTACTAAATCGCATATACAGGCTGGAAATTTACCAAATTATACACGAACAAGTAATTATAATAAAAAGATTATGGGAATTCAGACCTTCCTGTACCTTCTCCTTGTGAGATTTTAATACTATTTATACTATTTACGGTGAAGGTGACGGTTCTGGTAAGTCTAGAGGACACGCGTTATCCTGCATTAGAAAACAAATGGAACCACGTAACGTAAATTTGAAAGCAAAACTTACACTTAAATAATGCATGATTTTGATTCTGACATGTCTATACAAATTGTTGACATTTGGCGAAAAAGTAATTTTTGTTTTATAAGTTATTTGTTATTTCTTTTGGGAAAAATATAACAAGTAATTTAACAAGAAAATGTAGTTCATTTAGCACGTAATCAGACTTTAATGTGAAAATTCTTATATTACATTAGAACTAAAGCACAGATATGTAAAATTTAAATAACGCCCTCAACGTATGTAACGCTCCACGTTAAAAGTATCTCTCGAAAAAGAGTTTTTCGGTTCCTTTATAATAAATGTCGTCATAAAAGTTTTTCACGTTTCTAGAATAATAGAATGGTCTCATAATTTCAGTTATATGCATTTCCCATAGAAAATAGCTAATAGTAAATTCCTGAAGTGAACGGAACGTCGCGTCGTCGGCATGTATTGGTATGTAGGATAATTGAATCTAACGTACCTAAGCTATAATTTGTCCTCTTACTATATTAAATAGAATTTATATTCGATAAATTACGTTCGGAAAGTTTACGTGCTGAAGCAACAGTTGCCGGTACATACCGACATTGGCACATAACGAGATTAAACTGTTGTAATTCTACGTTCTGGGGAGAAACGAATTCAGTTTATGGAAACAGAGGTTTGGCGTATAATTTAATTAGGTACACCTCTTTTCATAAGCCCTTTTATCTAAATTGTTAACGAGAAGGAAGCTTGTAGTTTCATCCCGAACCTTCCGATTTAGTTATTTAGGAGAAATCATTCTTTACTCTCTGAGCATCTATTATTCTACTTCTGCCAATTGGAAGCATTGTAGGCAATTGACTTGCTAATATACAGCACTTAAATTATATCATGCAGGTCAGTTCGTGTGATTTTTTGAATGAAAACTGAAACCAATATTAAAGTACGGCATAATTTTATTTAATGTTAAAGTCGCGATTTTCCTTATCTGCTCTTATGCTGTACCTATTCATTATCTTCATCAGAAATTTCGATTTAAATAAAAAAATACTTAAATATCTTTTGGCTCAAAGTATCGAAGGAATTTTAAAAGTCAATGTAAATTTATAATTAAACGCCTTGGCATCTCTGTAAAATAAAGGAAATAATGAATGTAACTCCATATTGTTATAATACAGTTAACAGTTTTTACATATTTTTGGCTTTTGCAGTCTTATAACTATAGAAGCTGATGCCCTTAGTCCCTCTTCAAGGGACAGAATTAAATTAATTATATAATAGAGCTACGTTTGGAGTTTTACAACGTAGTTGTAGCCAAATTAAGTATAAAAGGCTGTAAGATTCTGTTTAATCAACAAAGTAAATGCTTAAGTAATTAAAACAGCGTTACATTTTATTTAAGAACTTCACCTTTCGACAAGGTTCTGGATATTCTCAACTTTGACAATAACGAGGAGAATTTAATATGTTACTTACCTAGCATTGACTATATATATTCACTTGGTTGAATGTTGTAATTACCCATAGCTGAATTAATTGTCTACTACTCTACATCACGTTTGTAGTTTGTAGGAAATCACTGGTCTTCCTTTAAAACGATATAAGCTTCCATGAGAGTTTGCTTTTGTACGATTTTTCTACGTGAGAGTGGACAGACAAATTCCCAAGTATCCATAACTTATTTCTATTTATCAGCTTCATTAAAAGCCACATCTGAGCTTTAGGTTTCAAAAAGGGAGAATAATAATTTACATATGTTGAAATAGTAATAATAATAATATATCTAATATTGAAAAGAACTTCACATTCTTTCTTTCTCAGTATTTCTTGAGGTATGGAAAGAGATAATAGTCCTAGGGGCCATGTTGGAACCGTAAAGTGGATTGTAGGTAATTACCCAAAGCTGGATTAATGCTTGAACAATTTATATTTTATCGATCCTTCAGTTATCGTATAAGAGTTTTCCGCGTTTTTGCGAAAGGAATTCTGCTGGAGGGTGCTTATGGTTCGAATTTTAATCTTCAGACTTTATTCCCAGTTACGATGCTATAGAAGAAATCGTGCCGAAACTTATTATTCCCAAATCTTCCTGTAGAATTTAGAAAAAGTACTAGGATTCGGCGGATATTCAACATAAAATCTTTAAATCTGTTGACGATTTCTTCCGTTAGTTCTTCCACATCTCTTCTCATGAAAATTTTTTGATCTACCTACTATGTTCTTTCGATAAAAACTTTGTGACTGTTCTGCGTTAAAGTGTTCGCTTCATTAAACTGATGTAAAACAGTAAATCTCAAGCGATCCGAATCAAACGCAACTTTTATTTATGGAGTATTAGTTTCAAAAACTGTTGCTCACCAGCCTTTTTTGGTTGTTTCGGCTCCTCTGCCTATTGTTTCGTCCACACTTTTAACAAATTTTTACACACAAACACGTTTATATGGCAACTTTCTCGTGTTTCGTCTCTCGTCTCTTGATGAGTCAAAATTCGAGAACTGTATAGTGTATAGTATAGTGATTGGAAGGATATGGAGACGTGCCATCAAGAACATTTTCCGACGTTTGTCCATCTACTGTATGTCGGTACAAGCCTCTAGAACACTTATCGATTTCGGATCTTCGCAAGATTATTTTATTTTTTTCATAATAAATACAATTTTGACAAATGGATTCTTATTCCACCCAAAATAAATACATATAACAAAATTTACACTCCCTTCTCCCCTCCCCTTCTTCTCTTTTCTTCCACTTCCTCCATCCACCCTAAACCTTCCCGCCCATAAAACCCATAAAATCTCCTTCGCTCCTCCCTTATCTCCACACATTCCTCTAACATATGTCCCAAATTCTCCCATACCCCACCGCACTTCATCACCCGCCCAGTAATTATTCCTCTCCTCGTTCCTGCATATACACCTCGCTATCATCCACTTCTTTTTCATCCCTAATCCACCCCTCAACCTCAACCCTCGCATATCCCCCTTTCGTAATATCTCCTCCTGTCAACTCCCACGATTTATTCTTTCTTCCTTCACTTCTCTCCAACAGCATTGCAGCAACAAACCTCCTCTCCCTCTCACATACCTTCCTCGTATCTCATCTCTAGCTAACTTGTCGGTATTCTCAGCTTCTCTCCTTTCACTTTCTCTAGCACAATATGGCCCGGAATCTCCCTCTCTAAACTCAAACCCATTTCCAGTATCTCTCCTGATTTCTTTCAAGCCCTTCCTATACCTTCGCCTCATATAACATAGCACTCTTTACAAACTTCTCGAATAACCACCCTTTTCTCCTCACATCTTTACCAAAGGTTATTAATAGCAATGAATATATAACTCTTTGTTAATAGTATTAGGGTGGGTGGAAGAACCTTAGAAATTTCGAGTAACGCGTGTGATTTACTGTCGTAACACAAATAAAGGACATCTTGCAGCTCATCTTAATATAAATGAATAGCTCAGTATTGAAATGTTAACGATGATAAATCTGGTATAAAAAAGAACAGATTGTACCATAAATTTTTCTTATTAAGTTATGTAACTGCTTTTATTTTTTAAAGGAAATTCGGAATTAGAAGCATGTCCAAGTATTGCCTCGTTACGACCCGGTTCGATAGCATTAGCGAGCGATTTACTGGTACCTGGTGATCGCATTCACAGCTTAAATGGCATTAACACAAGCAGAATGCGCCCCGAAGAAGTAAACTCGCTACTGGATAATGTTAGCGACGACGCCGTCTTCGAAATTGAATATTCCTTACCAAACTACGGTAACAAAGAAAAACGCCGTTTGTGCTATTGCGAATCTAATTTACGATTTTTATAGCTTCACAGAATTCCTTGTGTGTCACGTCTAAAGTTACCGAAGTGACATTAGAAAGGATCAATGGATCGTTAGGGATAACGCTGAGGGGTGGAATCACACCAGATCAGCCGCATCTTAGCAGAGCACTCGTAATCACACACGTTAGACCAAATGGGCCAGCTCATAGGTATAATTTTATAAATGACGTCAAATTGTCTTTAAAAAAATTTGTATTTCAGAAGTGGCTTCATCAGAGTTGGCGACAGGCTTCTCAAGGTGGACAATCACTCCCTAACGAACAAAACTTTACTTGAGGCTCAACAACTTTTACGAGAAAATTCTTCAAAACTTCCACTTACAACTTTAACTATCGAGTACGATGTTAGTATAATGGAATCTGTCAAATATGCAACTGGACCGTTACTAGTGGAAATCGAAAGGCACGATGAAGATTTGGGTTTAATTTTAACGAATTATTGTAACTTTGAGACTGACGAAATAATGACGGCCGGTATTTACATTGAGCGAATTATACCGGCATCGACAGCAGATCGCTGCGGAGCTCTTAATGTAGGTGATCAATTATTAGCAATTAATGACACATCGTTAGACGAATGGGATGGAACTATCACAGATGCACAGAAACACCTTAAAGGTGCTACAAAGTTACAACTATTGCCCGCTAATACAATAAGAGCCACATCTCGGAATTACACAGCAGGTAAGTTAATTTTCTTCTTCATATAATATATAATTTGATTATAATCAAATCTAGCGTTTATTTTACGATTACAACGAAACACAATTTAAGTTACACTTGGTACTTTAACATCAAAGAACCCAGGGAAAAGGGTGAACTCGTAATCATAATTAGTTCAGTAATATCGATACCTAATCGTACAATTTGTATATTCCGCAAAGCCACGTATTCCGTACGAACAAGAGGTCACACTATAATATCCTCACGTTTATTCTTAACCACTGAAATATAAGCAACCTGGAACGCTTACGCTTAACTTACAGCCGAGCCGACAGAAAGGGAATTATTGTAGGGACATTCGGTCAGTGTCTTACTCATTATGTTATTGTATCGTATACGTAATAAAAAACTAGTTTGATTAATCGTAAAACAATGAAAATGCTGAACTGTGAATGAGTACAACAAGGACACAATGTCCCTTCGTTATTGCTATCGCACGCTCGGTTTATTTCCTACAGGTTAAATGCACCGTGCGCGTTCCAGGTTGCTTATATTTCAGTGTTCTTAACAAGGTATAAGTTGCGCAGCTAACGTAACAATCAAAAGTTTTCTTTCCTCGTTACTGGTTCATTTTTCCCACTAGTACTTACAGTAAATAATAACCGTGTAACAAAGATTCCAGTTACACTTTATGTTGTATTGTTGCGCCCTCTATTATATTAGGGGGTGCATTTCTTAAGCAGAGGTTATTGAGATTAGTATTTTTAAGCCCAGCTTCATAAATGTTGATTACATATTCGATTCGATTTGCATTCCATTCATCTTTGCAGTCTATATCACGAACACTTCCTCAACTTTCTAATCCTCAAAGTGGAGTCGATTGTATTGTACCCAATGTACAAGTTTTGTTTTCGGATTAGGTTTTAAAGTTTTTCTTAGGTACTAAATTCTTTTGTTCAGGTACAGGACGTATCTACTTTAAGTAGTATTCTATAATAAAATTGCAATATTGGTGCCGCCTTCTTCAGTAGAAGGCTCCACCAGCATTGTAAGAAGATACTCACCGTATAGTACAGGGCATATTTTAGGAGACACTTCTTCTGGATGTTTGGTTAAATGAGAATTAGGTGACATTTGTGCAATTTATCCTGAGCTGTAAGTAGTTAGAAACACCACGAAGACAAATTATTTTGGGAACAAACTGTTTTATTGCTTTTGAAAATATTCTCTTTTTATACACTTGCGCATCGGTATCTCAAAAACATGGTTTTCAACAGCTTCTTAAGGTGATGAAAATCGCTGTCAACGCATTTTTGTTTGGCACTAGGGAACAAAAAAGTCATTTCGCGTTCAACCTAGTGAATACGGGCAATTGAGACGTTAATTCGATGTTTTTCTCCTTCAAATAATCAATCGCTCGACGTGCTGTGTAAAGAGCTGGCATTATCATAAACGAGAACAATGCGAAGTTTTACTTATTGTCTTTTATTAATAGGCATTTATATTCAATAAGTAATTCATTTCGAGATTAATACGTACAGGGAGACATCAAGTTAAATTTCAATTAAAGTGGTTAGTCGTAATGTTGCGTTTTGGAAATAAACTAACTCACTAAAGAATACACGTAGGTACCTAAACCATAGTTACAAAACGTTACAATTTCTAATATTCACATTAAATACTGTTGCTTATTGGTAGGATTATAATACTTAAGCTATTTTTTTTAAATAATAATAATAACCATCATCATTTATTTCCATGAAGTTACATAATCATCATGAACATTGGCTTTGTCGTTGTAAAAGAAAAATAAACTTAAACAGCTTAAACTACAAATAATGACAGTAATAATAAAGGTGTACTATACATGTTAATTAGTAGCGGTGAACTTTATGTAGACGTATTAAGTGTTGTTTGAGGGTGCATTTAATTCTGTGGAGAGTTTGTATTGATTTAACTTTTATTGGTAGTGCATTATAGGCTTTAATAGCAGAGTCGCCCTTTTTTATATATGAATGTCCTCTATACTATTTATTCTCAAATCATTACGCGTCACGTCACCATTATATTATAAGTTTGGTGATTTACAATGAATAAGTTGGGCTTTTTTTTACAAACATAATAAGGAAATAAATGTACAGAGAAGGAACTGTCATATTTAGCTCAACAAAGTACCTTTTTGCAGATGTTAACACTGACACACTCTAATCATATGTTTCTGAGTAACTAATACATTTCTTGAATATGTATACTAGATTCCCAAAATGTTATGCCATATAATAAAAGTGACCGAACACTTGGAAAATAAAGGTTCTTATGATAAATAATTTGAGGCTTTCGCTTGAACTGTCAATATAATGTGTCTCAAGCCGAAGTACGTGAAGTAATACTGAACCTAAAGAGCAGTAAATCTAACGATATTTATTGCTTAAGCGTTACCCTGATAAAACGTAACGTTAGTTTGTTTGTAAAGCCATTGACAATGCTAGTTAACATCAGCATTAGTACTGGAGTCTTCCCTGATTGTCTGAAGACAGCCTTGGTAATTCCGCTATTTAAAAAAGGCAATGCAATAAATGACCCTGGCAGTTACAGGCCTATTTCTAAATTACCTGTCTTTAGCAAAATTTTGGAAAAAATAATGTATATAAACAAATTGCTATGTTTTTCGAAAACAACAACCTTTTTTTTGACCATCAATACGGCTTTCGCAAAGGCAGATGCACTTCCGACGCAATCACCTCATTTGTAAATGTTGTATTGGACTGCTTTGAGGAAGGTCGCCACTTAGTTGCAGCTTTTATCGACCTCTCAAAAGCATTTGACAATGACTGCATCTCACATGACATTTTACTGCGTAAATTAAAACTGATTTATAATTTTTGTGACAGAAGTGTTAATCTAATTTCGTCATTTTTGACGTCAAGATATCAGCGCGTGATTTTCAATAAAGTCTTATCCAGCAAGCTACCCATTCAGCACGGGGTTCCACAGGGCTCAATTCTGGGACCTATTCTCTTTTTAATCTATATAAATGACCTACCATCGGTAGTAGGCCTAACGTTAGCTGTATCCTTTACGCGGACGACGCTACTCTAGTGGGAATTAGTGACAACATCGACATTGCCTTACGCAACGTTCATAGCAGCATTAAGGACGTTACGGAGTGGTGTTTAAGCAACAGACTGAAACTAAACGCTGATAAGACTAATATCCTTCCGTTATCATTAAAAAGATTAAACACTATCTCGAATAACCTTTCCAGCGCTTGTCTTCTTGGATGCTTTATTGATAGCAAATTAAATTTCCACACACATTGTGACCGCGTCGTGAACGGGTTGTATAGATCTATATTTTTACTGAAAAGGTTACGTAACAATACTTCAATTAATATCATGCGAACCGCTTACTACGCACTAATTCAAAGTGTTCTGTCCTATGCTGTATTGACTTGGGGACACAGTGCATCGTGGAGGACAATTTTTCGTCTCCAACGAAAAGCCGTCCGAATTATTGCCGATTTGCCATTCAGAGAAGACTGTCGCAAATCTTTTACTGGACTAAAAATCCTAACCTTTCCATGCCTATACATATTTGAGGCCTTATGTTATTGTAAAAACCACATCTCGTTGGCTAAACAGCAGTCTGAGGTTCACAGGCATCATACTCGGTTGAGAGCCAATTTACGAATAAAATTTTGTAGACTGTCTAAATCTCAAAATGGCATTACTTACCAGTCGCAGCTATTATATAATCGAATCCCTCTAAATTTAAGATCTCTGTCTTTCACTGAATTTAAAGTAAGAATTAAGACATTCCTGATTAAGCATTCCTTCTACTCTTTAGATGAGTTTAAACAGTATTCGGGAGATTGGCTGTAGCTTTATGTATGTACGTCTCGTTTGTTTATTATATGTTCGATTTGTAATTTATATTATACTTACCTCCCTATTTACATATAGTTTACTGACAAGTGTAAGTGTACTAACACGATAACACAATAAAAAATATTATTATTAAAATATTATTATTATTATTATTAGATTTCGGCTTATACCGCGTCGTTATATTTGTTCCACAGCCTGCGTTGAAAGGGAAAACAAAGATTTTTGTGATGATTATCCATCGTCTTAGTTTCCTATTGTGGTGACCTGTTAAGTGTAGCCTGACTGTTGAATGTGAAACCAAACGTCAACGTCCAACCATTGGATTCAGGTTTCTGGGCTGCAATCAGTCGAGCCTGATCTTTTTGATCACAGAATGAAGTGGATTCAATTTTTAGATTATCCCAATTGGATTGTAAATTAAGAATAAGTGGTAACTCTAGACTATCAGCTATCGATTTTTCAGTTCCTTCCTTGTAGACAGTTAATGATTGCCCATCTGAAGAGAATTTTATTATGTGTACGAACTGAGGAACGCTGGCAGAGCGATGTCATTTGTTATAACGATGAAAAAGAATTAAATAATAACGATAGACTTTTAAGAGTAAGTTCGACACTTTAAATGGTCTTTTTTGGTAAAAACTAAGTTGCAATAACTAATAAATATGTCTATATAATCGTCATCTTATGACAATTCTTGTGTGTGAATGATAATTACTGTACATGTGTTTTTGTAAAAATAATTTCAAAAAGCTTCAAAACCTAACAAATTTAAAGCCAGTTTTTAACATTTTCCCGGGGAGGACCTTTGGATTCCCCTTTCACCCCCAGACCATCCGGTCACTCTTGCCACCCCAGTTAAAAAGCTGAAATGACGCCCCTGGTTTTCTAAATAAGATTTTATTAACAGGAAACCGTGAAACTTATGTAAAGTCATTGTTAATATGTGATGTACTTACCTTTGGTAATTTAGGATAATCAAGTGAATTAGAATTTATATGATCTGCATTTAAATTTATTATATCGGCCATAATTTGTTGTTGGGTTGCACAAACTTTGTATTTTGGGATTGTCATTCAATTGCTGGTTTGCCATTGGTTTTTCGGTTGAGAACAAAGTTATGTAAATATTTTTATTTCTAGGTTGTAGTTTCTTTCTTCTACTTATTTTTATCATCAGTTTACGTCCAAAAGTATCAGGTACAGTATCAAGCCCTTTTACACATATTTCAGCTTTTAGCAGTTCAGATGCAAACATTTCATGAACTTTCACTTGTGCCTGTTTCTCCTTCGAATGACAAAGTTAAGGGAAATCGCGCATTTCATTTGCTAGCTTTATATGGCAGAAACTTTACAAGATTCACTTGCTTTATCGGTCAAATTATTAAGTTTAAGGAACACCGTGCATGTGGAAAAATAAACAGTTTGGGATAGCTGTGATTGGTTAAGAAAGGATGTATTACTTTCGGAAATTTTACTCATTGCACAATACAGTACTACTTATAATAATTATCATAATCTGTGTGGAATACAGCCCTGTTTAATACAGATATAAACTAGAAAGAAAATCCTACTACTGCAAAAGAAGTTATGGACCATAATATCTATTACACAAAATTTATGGACGGTAAAATACGTTATTGAAGTAAAATCTTGGAATGTGCAAAAATTCAACATTTTAGAGTCCTTACTTGGAATTGCTGTATCATTCAAAGGAATTTCCAAAATGTATACCTTCTGTCTTTGTCGTAGAGGCGTAATTTTCTAACTGAAGGAGAAATTTGAGCCCAAAATGGAGAATAAGCGAATCATTGCACAAAGGTATAACATTGTTATTATTGTTATTATTAGAAATCGGGGATTTCGTGGGTCTGTATCAAATTATCGTGAAATTTAAAAGCAAGATGATTAAGGGACCAGAGATTTCGCAGATACTAATCTTAAAATTAATGTATTAAACAAAGAATTAACCGAAAATTACGAATTAAAAAACAATAATCAAGTGATAAGGTAGAAAAAGGTAAAGCAGGTTGCCCCGTAAATGAATGGGTGATTAAAGATCGTACAGTGGATGAGGAGGTGTTTATAATGGGTATCTTTATTATATAATGAAATATCTTGTGAAAGGAAGGTTATGCAACATTAAAAAATGAAAATATTTTTCAAAACTCAAACCTAAAACACGGTAATTCAAAATTATACCACAGGACCAGTAGATCTCATAAATGGATCCTTATAAAAGCAGCTCTGACAATGACGATGAAATAAAATGCACAAAGAGCTTAGAAATTGGCAAGTGAAAACGCTATCTTATAAAAGCTAAATAAAACATTTCATTATTTTCATTCTATTTGTTGATATAACATTTTCAACAATGTCATCTCTAATTAAATCTAATTAAAGATTGATTCGCAAACTTTATTATGGGATGCTCACGTTTACCAAAAAGCAAAGGAAGAGGAATAATAAATTCGTATTTCTCGAACACTAAATCACTCATTTTTATCAAGAAAAATAATTCGAAATCCTTCGGGTAAAAATGCATCGAAAGGAACTGTCACCAAGTTTGCAGTTACATGATCGATAACCAAAAACAACAAAAGAAGTTTTAAGGGAGTTATTCTTGAAGAGAAGCTTTGACGTGACTTTATAACAAATATTGGTAGCTTGTGTGATTTATTGGAAACATGTGTAGATACTTTTATACGCCTTATACTCTCTCAGAGAGGGATTCTTTTTGAAATTTCCTTCGTCGTTACTTTTAATAAAACTGTAGATAATATTATACTTTGTGATATTTTGTTGAACGGTATTTGCTGTTCGGCGGTGACTACGTTGCTTTAATATTAAAATGCAATGCACTTCTGCGTAATATCGCTTATTTCAAACCAATTCGTCGCAATAAAGAGGAAACTGGATTAAACTTTGGTAACTCGTCCCTTCAACTTTATTGGTTTCACCTCTGATAAAAAAAGCGAAAATTGTCAAGATCGTTGTGTGAAAGTAACTAATCCGGGATTTTACGAATCTAGGGTTTAAGGAACATAGGTGTAGGTGGAAAATTTGTGAAAATCAAAAAAGTAATCAATGACCAGTCCCCTTTATTCCTAGGATAAAATTAACATTATTTTACTTTAGTAGTATTGGATTAAAACGTTAAGTGGAACTGGTACCTGTTGAGTAACCAGAGGGGGATCGGACTGTATGGACCCTCATAGAAGTTTGGGAGTGGCTCCTTAACGTGATCGACCCACACAAATACAAACTTTGCACTGTCCAAGTCACCTAGCAGATAAGTTTCTACAAACCGAATGTTATTAATTTTGGTTTTTTGCAGGGTATTGTACTTGTTATTAGGATTTTCTACCTCTGTTATTATTGTAGGTGCGTGAACTAAATTAGTAGGCAACCACAAAGTTGCTCCATGCACCAATTCGGTTGGTGTAGCCCCTATTCTTCTTTGACAGAGTTTCGAATTCCCAGGAAAGACAACGGTAATGTCTTGGTCCATGTAGTATCATGGCACTTTAGAGATGTTTTTAACTAGGCCGCTGATCCTTGTTAGTTCTTGAAACATGTGTGACTCGAACTCCTTTCCTCTGTCTGCGATAATGGTGTTTACGCACTCTAAATCTCCTTCCCCAGTTGTCCACGTTTCAGTACTGACATCACTTGTTGCGATTGCTTCTGGTGGAAAAATCGCCTTGTCGACTGTCACACTTGCAAGCTAAGTAGGTAAGTATGGTTGCCTCCGATAGGCCAGTTGTGCATTTTCTAGTAACTGTTTCTACGCATTCATTCCACACTGTTGGTAAAATTCTTTTGCTGTTACCACTAAGGAGGTCTGGGGTTTTTGCTGTTTCAGGAATCTTCTGCAGTAGTTTAGCCTTCCTAAAAATTCCTGGAGCTTTTTCATTGTGGCAAGGCGAAGGAAATCTTTTATTTTCTCTACCTTTTCCGATAATGGCGTGATTCCCTCCGGTACAGATTTTTACTCCTAGGAAAGTAAGTTCTGACACTCAAAATTTAAATTTTTTAGGGTTAATGCCGTGATTGTGTAACCTTTCGAACACCACCTCTCGATGTTGGATATGCTTCTATTTTGGGGTTGATACTATTAAGATGTCGTCTATGCATGTACAGACGAAGTCCAACCCTTACACTGCCTGGTCTAAAGAGCACCGCATTTCTTAGCCCAAACGGCACCCTATTAAATTCATGCACTCATAAGGGCTGTCTTGGGTTAGTCTTCAGGAGTGACACGCATTTGAAAATAAGCTTACTGGTTTTTGTATACCTGTTTATAATGATATCAGCATTTTTTTGTTCTACCCCTACTTCGACTCCTTCTCTTGTCTCCGCTTTGGCTGTGGCTCCTTTCCTTTGTCATTTTGTCGAATTGAGTCATCAAATTGATGACAGCATGTACGAATGCTAATGAGTCCTGTTTGACACCCCTGAAAAGATTTGTTGTTTAGGTACTTTGTACAGAAGAATATCGTTTTATTATTTAACCAGTACCTTCCTGGGAATTAGGAATTTTGGTTTTAGTCATTATGTATTTGTTCGTCATAGAACAGACATGTATCATCAGTTAATAAAGCACGTTTTTGAGAATGTATAGGCTGTTTTCTATAATCTATAGAATTTTAAACCGTCAACAAAGACAAGTTTGATAGTTAATATTCCATAAAACCAAAGAGTGGATAAAATAAGAGCATAATTTGAAAAGAGTTTCCAAAATGTTCCAAATATCGATTAGTTTATAATGAAGTATGTCCATACGATTATCATATGCATGAAAATCGGAAATACATATTCCAAATTGTACTTTGTCTAGAGTACCTACTTAGAAATGCACAGTCTTCTCTAATTACAACATTATCGCAATTGAAACCGTGTGATGTGATTACATTCTTTGAGAAATATCATTCTGAAGACTCTTTGATGTTTCTTAGAGTATTTTTTATTTGATTTGGAAATAATAACATTAATACGCAGTTCTTCTAACAAAGATGAAGGCAATGTAACCTTTTGGATGTCCGTATTCTCCGTAACTTCGTTATTTTATTAAGATAATGTTATGGAAATGACACAAACATTTTTCCTTCGAAGTTCCACATTGTATAGAATAATAATAATAATAATAATAATAATGGTCTTTATTTCCTATGAGTCGAGCGATACCTATACAAAACAAAACATACTTTGATTATAAAAATAAAAAGATACAATAAAAAATAAAAAGATAAACTAAAAATAAAAATACAAAGCGAATCATAGAAAACCACATGGTGCAGTTCAAGTAAAACTTGCTCTTCCACTGAAGCCATGTTTTTAAGATTAATTAACAATGAGAAATTTCCTATTACTAAACCAAACAAATTAAAAACTAAAAAACTTCTGTGATGATGGTGGATGTGAGTATTATGAATATGAGTGATAATGTATGTTGTGACGAAGATTAGGCAGTAGTTGTATGAATCATACTAAATAAAATTTATTGACTTTTAGTCTGGTTTTGCTTTAACCAGCTTCTGTACTTGATACGAAAGGTGTTCACCGATTTGATTTTTAGATCGCTAGGTACTGAGTTGTATATTTTAGAAATTTGATAGGAGAAGCTACGTTCATAAATTGAAGTTAATGTTTGTTCACATCCGCTAATATAATTATAGCACTTCTGACTTGGTGTGTACAGTAGAATTTGTTTTTAATTTTGTGAACGAAACGAATAATTTCATATTGAAAAGTCAATATTACGAAACAAACGTAAACATAATTTCAATGTATAGCAAATCCTTGAAATGTTTAATCTCGGAAACGTTTGTTGAACATTTGTACTGATAATTCACTGTACAAAAGGGCGTCCAATACATACAAATATTAAGACGATATTATATTTGCAGCTTTGAACATTTCTACTTTCTTTACTAAATAAATTAAATTTGTATTCAAGAAAAATTGGTAAAGAAAATATTTTAATAATAAAGTGTCGAATTTCTGATATAATTTTTTTCTTAATTTCAGAGATGTTGCCCTCGGTATCTTATTTGGATAAATGATTATGTATATTTATATTCGTCATCTTTTTCTGTACGAATAACTTTTTTGTGTAGGTTCTACGTATATTTTAATTAAAAGTTTCCATCTTTCGTATTAAAATATTTACTGCCTTGGATACACCTAAGAAAAATGAAAAAGTGGAAGCTGATTAAATAAAAATAATTGAGTAATAACACAGTTAGGGAATAAAAAGGTAAATCCTGAAAATGGTACATATACGTAAATTGGAAAATTCGTAGTCGTGTTGGCTTAAGAAAGTTCTCTTTTAAGTATTAGAGAGTAAATTTAATTAGAAAATTAAAGCTCTCGACCTCGTGTTGAACCAAACAAACATTAATCAAACTCCTAGCCTAGGACAATGTTTACTATAAGCATTAAAACATTTTCTTTTCGTTTTTCCACTGAACGCTACCTGGTGCACATTTTTCATGTTCTATAGAAAAATGTAGGTAATTGTCTTACCCTCGAATCGATGACTCGTTTAAATCTTAATTAATCGAATATTTCAGTGGACGATTCAATCTATGAACATGAATTTTCCAAATTTCATTTAACATTTTCATGCTTTTGTTAGCGCACCAATTTTTAATTTAAGTTGTCTTCATCTCGAAATATTCATGCTTATTTATTTACTCGTGTAAGAAACCTAACACACAAGGGAAAGGGGTAAAGTTTTAGTTTTCCTTCATATTTTTGTCAGTTTCTTCTTCTACCCTCTGTGGTTGTGGTTACTGTTTTACTAATTTTATTCTTCCAATCTTCCTAGGTCTCTAGTTCCTTCTTTCTCTAGTTATTTTTACTTTTTACATGTTTTCGCCCTTTTTTTCTTCCCGAGTACAAAGTAAAAGGGAAGTATTGTATTAGTGTTAAAAAAAAATTGACCTATGCAAATTTTTACATATCTTTGCGTTTCTGAATACGTAGATTCCAAAAATGAAAAAAAAAGTTCCGTCCGTCGTCTGTAGTCTGTCCGTACACATTTTCTTGCAACACTCTACACTCAGAAACTATTAAAGTTAGGTATCGAAATTTTCGCCAATCGATTGCATTCGGGCCAAGGACGAAAATTTTGATATTACCTTTGATGGCTTCACTTCCGGTATAAGCTAAAATTGCACTTATTTTTTTATAAGATAAAGTTGCAGTTTTTTTAATGTAGTTTAAAAGTATTTTTCTGAATTCAGCAATATATATTGTATTATACATATTTTTTGAAAAAAGTGTTAAAAAAATAATTGTTAAAAATGGACTGCAACGCTCTATACTTAGAAACAATTAAAGTTATCGGAATGCGGTTTTCGCCAATCGATTGCATTCGAGTCAAGGATGAAAATGCTGATATTACCTTTGATGACGTCACTTCCGGTATAAGCTAAAATAGCGGCCCTCGTTTTTTTTATAAGATAAATTTACAGTTTTTTATGTAGTGTAAGAGTATTTTTTTCTGAATTCGGCAATTCTTATTTTTTGAAAAAAGTGTTAATACGAGGAAAATCTCGTGGCAATACCTGCCAGAATTTTTTTGTATCCATACAACTGTTTCATTTCTATCTTACTGTTGCTTCCTCTTTTAACTCTTCTCCATTTACTTCACTCTTTATATTGCCCATTTATGTGTTTCAGGCTAGTTTCTTCTTGTAATTCATCTGCTGTGTTTAAACTTGTTTGGTTTGTTCAAGGTTAGTATTGCAATTGCTTGGTTCTTTTTGTTAATTTTCCTCTCACTCAGTGTTGCATTTTTGTTTGCTTTTTGTTTGTATATCTCCCCATTGTGTTCTAAGATGTTAGTAGATTGCCAAAATTTCTTCTTCGCGGTAGCGTATTTGTATGTTCAGTTTCTCTCTATTTCTTTTTCATTACTTATTACGGCTTCGATTTGCCTCTATCCTTATAACATCTACTTCTACACTTGCCTATTTTCCTGTTCCTGTTGTCTCATTTCTTGTATTTATTTGTACTTAAGCTCTTAAGCTCCTGTACATCTAATCAGGCAATTCCATACTGCTTCACATCCAATTATCTCAATGCGGTTTTCAAGTCAATGAATGTAGACAGTTCCCTTCCTATCTCCATCACTCCTTAGTACACATATATTGTTATCAGTCTGCTATTCTTAAAAACTGGTTGTTCTTCCACTTCCAATTATTCCTTATGGTTCTCTTCCTTTTTATGCATTGATATTATTGTGTTATTTCCCCAGTCTTTTAACATTTCTCTGATTATTAATTATTATTAATTAATTCTGGGGGTGGTCCCAATAGGTTCCCACACTGCGACCTTTTGGTCTATTGTGCTCCCCGGCGTTGTCTACCCTTCAAGAATACCTGTATCTTTTACAAAGTCCAGGATTTTAGTAGGGCGAATCTTCGTTACTGCCTCTTGTGTAATCTTTTCATTTCCAAGATCTTGAAATGACTCTGTCCTGAAATTTTCGACCAATGTCTGCAATGCTCTTTCGTGAGTATTGCTTGAATCTCCTTTTTGACTGTGTTATAAGTAATCCCACAAGCCGGTTCGGGTCCTATGAATGGTTTTGCGCTTGCCATTCTCACAAGCTCGTCAGCAACCTGGTTACCTGCGATTCCCGCATGTCCAGGTGCCCACACTAGTGTGACTGAGTTGCACTTACCTAGTGCGTGTAGCATTTGTGTGCATTCAAGGACTAGCCCTGAATTTACCACATATGAGTCTATTGCTGCAATCGCTGCTTTTCTGTCTGTCACTATAAAGATTTTCCTTTTGATAAGGTTCTCTTTTAATAGTTGAGTAGCCGCTGTCAGGATTGCATATACCTCGGCTTGGAACACGGTCGCTTGTTGTCCTAGGCTTACAGAAATTCTGCAGCCCCGTCCATTGCTCCCGTATACTCCACAGCCAGTGCCCTTTGTGGTTTCTGGCTCTGGAGTATACAGGAACATTTCTCTGATACTTCATGCCTCTAATTATTCCTAGTAACAATTCATTATCATATTCTACTAGATATTTTACTGATTTTGGGTCTATTGAGTAGTCACCGCTTACCTATGTCTCTACATTCCTTGTCCAACATTTTTTTATGAGTTTGTCTTAATACTATTGGTAAAATTAAGTACCAATATATTAGTTAAATGATCAATTCAAATTGTTCAATTAATTCTTGCCACAAATGTTAACGGGAGATCACAAGAACAAGTAACTACAACAATACTAAAACTTTGGTGACCATATTTTGGAAATATAGGAAAAAAGAAAAAAATCATTTTTATTACATATTGATAAAGCAATTTCCAGTACACCTTATAAATAACTTTTATCTAATTTTTCGATGTTTAGTATTTTGTAGCTGCAAGTAACGATTAATTTGATGTCGATGGTTTGGGAATTTCAAAAATTGCAAGAGGGAACGGATTGGAGTGGCGGTAGGGAGGAGAGGTTTAAAATATTAATTGTGTCAGATATTCAACATGTATAATTTTTTCTCAATTATTGTTATATTGATTACAACATAGTCATTAAAGATGGTTTGATATGTGTAGTACAGTAGTACAGTGGCGATGTACATAATTTTCACGAGGTCTTCCTTCATATTTTTATGATGGGAAGTGAAATAGTGAAGAAAATTTTCAATGCATCACTGAATAGGAGGAAACTGATTTTTGAATTTCGCGCAGAAGAATTTATTCCTTTTCTAACACTTACCAAATTCCCCCTGCCTTTGGATTATTTCCTTTTTGGAAAAGGGGTTGTGAATATATCTAATTATTAGGAAAACTATTGAAATTTATTTACTATACTATTTATAAACCATTTATCACTGAACATGATTCTGCACTATGTGGAAAATGAATGGTCCAACTATTTGCCAATTTGTGGTCATATTTCCACAAAAAACTGCCATCAGGACAAGTTATAGTTATTGATTTATCACTTATGTTAATAAAAACTGATGGCCAAAAATGGAACAACAAATGAGAAAAACCAAATTCCAAAAAGGATTTTCACTAGGCGTTCAGGTTCATATCTCTGGATGTTTAAGTGATCTTAACATATAAAAAACAACAATCTGAAAAAGACTGTTCACTGATTTTCCCTTCAAAAGAGGGGACGACATCAAAAATGAGTTCAATGTTTCAAATTGATGATGAAGGATGAACGATAAAAAACACTCAAACCAACTCAGAAGATGCAGGACCTTGAAGAACCCTTGATAAAGACAAATAGTGTAGAAATGCGTAGGGTCACATTCAAAATAAAAATTTGTGGAATTACTTATAGGTAGGTATTTATGACAGTGCGTAGTGCTACAAAATTTCTAAAAATCGGCAAAATCAGTCAATATGAAACTTACTGAAAGTTTATTATTGTTTACAACCATTCAGTTTTCTATCAAATATGTACAAAATACAAAGATGGCTAATATGATAACGAAAATACCCTCATATTAAAGAAATCTGTGATCCAAAGGGCTACTTTTTTTTAAATCGGCAAAATTCAAAAGATTAATTCGATGGAAGTTAACGTTTGATATATGCATTAATGTTATATCAACGTCTGGTACCTGGAACTTATTTAATGTCCATATTTTACAAATTAAACAGACTTCTCAGCATTAAACCTTTTAGTGGCTGCCTGAATAAACAGAAACCATATTAACTCTTATTTTCTCCTAATTAAGCAATTCAATTTTTTTGTTAAAAATTAAAAAAACTAAAAAAACTAGTGCACTGAATTCCGAAAAGAAAGGCCTTTCAAATGACGTATCACTTGCCTCATCATCCCTATTTCAATTTTAGGGGTTATTCTCACAGCGCTAAAGGATGAAATCATTTCAGGTTCAAAATCATGCCAAAAGTTGTCCCCTTTGATGTAAAAAATTACGTGTTTCTCAAAAATTCCTACCCAGAAACCCGTCTGTTACCTTTTCGTTGGGCCACCCTTATAATAGTAGGTACTTTGTAACTTTTCAAACACATGCATATTGTAATTGTAATGTACTTGTACCATTGCAGACTTGTTTCATTGACTTGATGATTGCTTAGTAACCGAAACGCGAAAATGCAATGCAATATTATTGGACCAATTAATATTGTACACAATATTGGGCGAAGTTTTAAAAGCGTCCACCTCACCTCACCTTCTAACGCTGTCGACAAAGCTCAACAATGTCTATAACTGTTGATACAAAATGTTTCACTTTAGCCATTTTACATCAATAAAATTAAAATTACAAATATTTTCAGTGTTCAGTTATCTTTTCAAATGCCCTTCCAATTTGTTCGTATTGGAAAATCGAATCATTCAATTGAAATAGTATGAAGAATTCACTTCACTTTCCGTTCTACATACAAACGCTTCATCGTCTCATAAAGGCAGTGAAACATTTACAAATTTAAACCCGCATTATATATGAATAAGATCCGACTTCCAATTTTAAAACTCAAAAGGGACGCGTCAACTAAATATAGGTACACAATCTATTTATAAAAGCCACAAAGAGAGCAATCACACAATGACTAAAGAAGTAATTATATGAGGTTGTAGTAAAGATAAACAAAAATCATTCTTAATTCTTAGTACAAATAAACAAAGTAGTTGAATCAAAATAATAGAATTAGTCTAAAAATATCAGTTATTTTCAGGGGCGTATAACAGCTGCAATGTTTTTATTGGCAATAAATAGATGTGAAGTTAACGAGGTGTTTAAATATATATTATAAACAACAACACAAAATTAAGCATCACACTATACATATTAAAACTATGACTGTGTATTGATTGGAAAAAATTAATTTTCAGGTCCATATCCGAGCAGTCCGACCATGTCAGGATTCAGTACAATCAATTCAAGACGCTCGAGGACCAGAAATGTCTATAATAGAAAAAGTTGCATACCAAAATCGTTCGAATACGATTCTGGTAAAATTTCCGTCGATATTTTCCTTGATTAATTTCGTTAAACATTTTAGGTGTCGCCGTAACGAATTTCAGTGGATGGTCAAGTAATATGGGTGTTTGTCACGTCGAGAATTTATACGTTACGTTAATAGCGGATAGAGGAAAAGGATACGGATTAACATTAGCAGTTGGTGAACATTCGGACAATAGACCGGCCGATATTTTAATATCACGCATATCACAGGATTCCCCAGCTTACAGGTGAGAATTTTTATTGCATCCCGTTCGTTAGCATTATCAAAGAAACAGAGGCTATAGTTGGTATAACGAGCTGGTACCACATTAGTACCTAGTCATTGCAATATTGTTTTACTAACACTTGCGGTAGAGCTGCTGAACGTTTTCAATTTCATTTATGCTATTTTACTTGCTAGTAAAAGCGAGAACGATTTTCCAATTATCTACAGTCGTTAAACAGTCTTGGACAGTGATATGTTTATTCATGGAGTTTAGCACGCCTGTAACTAAAATATTTAATTCAATTTATATGTTAATTGCAAGTAATTCTGAAAATAAACAGGGGTATTTGTTATGAGAGTGATTAATTTATAGTCCATCTTGACTTTTCTTATATAACTTATGGTGACTCGAGTCAAATACCTATTAAGTGTACCTATCTTGAAATGGACAATGTATAATGGTGCTTGGGGTTCGTTTTACTTTTTTAAGGTAAGACATCGACAGATATTTTCGATGAAATCTAGAAGGTGCTCTAAATATTTCACAACAAGAGCCCTGGTGTGGAAAATTTAAGCCGATCCACGACTAAAACTCAAATTTATTGTCATACTGATGAAACGAGGTTGGTTACATAGCATTGAGTTCAAGAAGTTGTGCACGGTTGTACTCAACCTACGCCAAATTATTCCAATTTGTATTTGCCTTACTCCAAATTATCAAGATAACTAGTTTTCGGCTTATACCGCGTCGTTATATTTGTTCCACAGCCTGCGTTGAAAGGCTTGCCTTGCTCTTTTCCTTGTGAGTCAAAACAAGAATTTTTGGAATGATTCCTATCACTCTGAACGTGCACGCTGCAATGTCTTGCCAAAGGGCAGAACTTTTGGTTTCACATTCAGTAGTCAGACCTGGCAAACCTAGCCTTAACAGCTCACCACCATCGGAAACTAAGAGGATGGATAATCATCTCAAAAATCTTTGTTTTAGCTCACAAGAAACGCAGACTGTGGAACAAATATAACATCGCGGTATAAGCGGAAAACTAGTTATCTTGACAGTTCGAGGAACCGCGAAATCCTCAAATTAATTAAGTAAAAGTATATTTGAGGTGCCACGCTTTTAAGTATAATACCCATTAAACGATAACATAGCACTGCAACTTATGGTTTGAAACAGATCGGCACTTATTCCTGTAGATTTGGCTACGTGTATAAAATTTGGTTCGGTAAATATACTGAGCTTTTCATTATTTCTTCCGACCCAAAAAATGCCTTCGCTTTCCCCCTCATAAATTCTTCTCAAATTTTTTGTCCCCCAGATTTCCAAGTTTGTACCTCTTCCTGCGTCATCGCACATGTTTCATTTCCATATACCTGGTCTTATTACGATTTGTTGATGCCCTTTTCGTACCTTGATATCATTACGTAATCGCACTAAGATACGTGACACTATCTACTCGTTCCACTTGCACCGTTTTTCATTTTCCCCCTTCCAATACGTTTGGTCCATGTGGATGCTGGGATTGCTCAAAATGGGGTCATATGAGACTCGACGAAAGGTAAACACTATACTTTCCCCAAGTATTTTTTTTATTATTGTTTTTATTATGATATAAAAGAGATTGAGGTGCGTTAAACGAGTAAACACGTATTTTGAAGCGCTCCCAAAGGATATCAATTTTGTAGGTGTTAATTGTTACGGTGTGGGGACAGAGTGGTATCGATTGATGCAGGAAAAAAACTAGAGTGTAGAAAAGTGAGGTGACAAAAGGACGAAAGGAGAATAAAGGAGTAATTAGCGCAAAGTAAGTACCTAACGCAGCGCGGTATCTGAGTGCGCGGATAAGATAAACAGTTTAAGTTAAAGGTCGTAGATTTGGGAATTTTAACTTTGTTATATGAACTAAAATTTCTATTTTATTTTCTAACGGGAAGAGTGATAAAGCGATTAGTAAATTTCCGACGGGGTAGAATTTCGGGAAAAGTAATTAAGGAGTAGATTTGTACGTAATAAGTGAGCAAGGAGTAAAGGGGGCGGATGAGCGAAAGAAGGGGAAGGGCAAGTAGTTGGGGAAACTTGGACGAGTTTTTGAAGAGAAAAAGAGAAGGTGAAAAGTCAGAAAAGACGGAGGAGTGTAAGGAGGAGGGGTTCAGGAGAAGCAAGGTGACTAGGAGGTCGCCACAAAGGGGAGAAAGAGGAAGTGGAGCGGAAATAGAGAAAGGAGACGAGGAGATGGAAAAGGTGATAAGCATGTTGGAAAGCATGAAAATGGAGATAAAGACGGAATTGGGGGAAATCAGGAAAGAAATGAAGGAAAACAACGAGGGAAGTAAAAAGTTGAGAGAGGAAGTTAAACAAATGAAAGAAGAATATGGGATAAAAGAGAAAAAATGGAGTGAAGAGAGGTTAGAGTTGAAGGGGGAGATAGTACAAATAAAGAGGGAAATGGAAAGAAATGAAAGAGGCCGAAGGAAAAATAATATAGTCGTGAGGGGCAGTACAATGAAGGAACCAGAGAAGAAACTGGAAGGATTCATACAGGACAAAGTGGGAGTGAGAGTAAGTGTTAAAGAAGCATGGGCGATAAACAAAGGGACAGAAAAGGAGCTAGTAGTGGCGAAGCTAGGTAGTTGGGGAGAAAAGAGGGAAGTTATGAAGAAAAAGGGAAACTTGAAGAACTCAAACGTGTATATTGAGGACGATCTAACAAAAGAAGAGAGGAATGTGCAAGGTGAATTAAGAAAGATTGCAAAGGTTGAAAGGGAAAGAGGGAGCAGAGTGAAGGTGGGGTACAGAAAGATTTGGATAGACGAAAGCAGGTACGACTGGGATGAGGATAGAGGAAGGCTAAAGTGGGGCCAGGAAGAAGGAAAATTAAGTGACGCAAAAAACTAAAGGAGGGGGGGAAGGGGGTGCTAGTGAAGGGAGGAGGGGGGAGGGGAACACTTAAGGATGGTATTTTGGAATGTGGCGGGAATCAAAAACAAAAGTGGGGGTTTCTGGACCTATTTTCAAAGTTTTGACGTGGTGGGCCTGGTAGAGACATGGATGGAGGAAAAAGACTGGGAGACATGGGAAAGTAAACTACCGGGGGGTTTTACGTGGAGGGCGCAATTTGCCACAAAAGACAGCAAGAGGGGTAGGGCTAGTGGGGGATTGTTAACGGGAATAAGGGACGAACTGGTTGGGGACAAAAGTGGGATAAATACGCAAAGGCAGGGGGTGATGGTGAACCATATAAGGATGAGGGAGGAGAAGAGTTATGTAATGGTGACGGTGTACTCCAAAGGCATGAAGTACATGAGGAGCCTCCTAGAGGAAGTGGTTAAAGAAGAGTTGGGACTGGGAGGCAATTTTAATGCCAGAACCGGAGAGAAGGGAGGTATGCTGATAGAGGGGGTGGAAACGAGAAGGAAGAGTAGGGATAAAGTGATAAATGGCGAGGGGAAGGAGTTATTGGAGAGAAGGGTTAGGCTGGATGGAAGAGGTCATAGAAAGAAGAAGATTTATAAGGGAGTGTTATGGAAGGGATGAAGGTTAATGGGATGTCTTAGGGTTAGGAAGGTTCTGTTTATTTTATTTTAAGTAGAATGTTTATTTCGTTTATTGGTTGATTAGTTAAATGAGGTAGATTTCAATTTTTTGTAAAATTATATAATTTAGACAATAAAAAAGCAATACATATTATGATATAAAACGATGGAAGTTGGAAAATGAAGTTGAAAATTGAAAGTTACTGATTTACATTGATAACTAACGACATGTTTCGATAATACTAGAGATTATCATCTTCAGGTAATTATTAGGTTAAAGTTGGAGACCTAAAATTATTAAATTATATACCATTGTGAAGGAGCACGTCTAGGCCCAAATCACAAATGATGAAAGCAATCAAGTAAAATTAAATAAACAGAACTAATGACCCATGAGGAAAAAAGGGGGTGATGAAAACTTAAATGCAACGGTCAATATGATCGTGCATGATGAAAAACAACTGGGAAGCCAGTAAATAGAGAAACTGAAGTGGTCTCTAAAAATGAGAGCCAAGAATTAAATGAAGAAATGACAAGCAAAAAAAAAGTACATGGGGAAGGTTTAGTGTTTACCTCTTGTCGATTCCCCCTTCCATTTATAACTCTTCTTCTCATCGATCGGGGTTCATTTCTTCCCTCCGCTTTTGCCGTCTCTTAAATTTCTTCTCTTGTTGGTGGTGGTATTTCTTTCTCGTTTTTTACTACTACGGTTCATTCGTTTTCGGTGTAAATTTCGTCATCCTTTAAACTCTTCTCGTAGTATTCTTTCCATCATTTGATGGCATGTTCCTTATTCACAATCATTTTCCTTTCCCCCTTTTATCTCTAACAAATATGCGATAGTGTGCGTTTCTCCACTATTTCTTTTGCGTTCCTTGTAGAAATTTGTATTCAATCTCTTTGAGATCTCGTTGCATATAGATACGTATTCTCTTTTCCTTTTCCTGCATGATTCCCTTCATTTTTTTTTATCTGTGTAATTACCTGATTGTAGCATTTTTACTTTGCATATTCTTCTCTTTTCGACTGTTGCACATTTCAACTCTTTCATAAAAAATATCTTTCTCCTATTCCTGTTTGTTTAGTAAGTTTAGTTAGGTAAGTCTAATTGTTATCAAAAATTGCTTTAAAATCTTTTGTTACCTACTTCCTTCTTTTTTTTTACCATCATAAATCGCATTCCTAGAATTCTTATATTTTCTCCGTTTGCTGCTATAAAGACCTTCTCTTGCTTTGTTTCTGGATCGCAAGTAGGTATACATCTCTATTTCCACAACCAATTGTTTCAGTGCACCTTGCTCAAATTTTTCTTCGTTCCGCGTGCCTAATTTAAATTTATGCTGCTCGCTACCTTCTAGTGTGTTGTCTTTGTTTTGACTCTTAACATACCTGCTATCATTTTCGTCTACAGTTTACCTCCTTTATCAGCTTTTTAATCCTTTTTATTTATTATCCTCTCCAAATGTCCCAGATCTCAGTTACCCCTTCTATATGTCTTTTATTAATCCCATTTCTACTGTTTCTCCTTTACCTTTCTCTTCCTTCGACGTTTTTCTTTTCAATGTCTATTTCTTCCTTTTTTTACTTTGCATTTATTTATTGTTATCTTTTTTTCCCTTCCGTATTTCCTAACTCTACCACCTATTTGTCTTATATCCTTTACTTTTACTTCAACTTCTAGATGCTCCCTTGTGAAGTTTTCGATAGTGTCTTGAAGTTTTATTTAGCCGTTTTTAATTTTCAGTCCTTCCTTTTGTTATATTCCTGATTTTCTATTTGCCACATAATTCCATAATATACCATATATACTATTTAATCCGCTTCTTTTTTTATTTGCTCGTTTTCTGCTGTTAGTTCTCCAGTTCAATATTCATGTTGCTCGTTTTGTAGTTCTTTGTCATCTGCTACAAGCCCCTCCGTCAATTTCATCATCATTTCTAGCTTTTCATCTTTCTACTGATGTAATTTTGTTACTTGTTTGCAAATATCTCCTCCTCCACCCTTTGTCCTATTTTTAATTTTTTTTATCCGTAGTCTGTTGAATTTTCTTGATCACTATGCATCATTTAATCTTTCTTTCTTTTTAATTTACTTTCTGAGATAAACCCCATGAGCCTCATCGCCTCTTAAGAAAAAAATATATAAACAAACATAAACAATGGGATTAATTTTTCCCGTGAGTACTGTGGATCTACATTCTTTCCCATTTCAACTTAACCCCCCTTTACAGCATGGTTGTTCTTCGATGTTCGATCTTTTCACTTTTTAAAACCTATGGTAAGGTCCTATACCCTGACTTTCTTACCTACAACTTTGGTTTCAGTGGTGATAGTCAAACCGCCACGTTATCATTAATTTTAATATAATCACGTCCTCATAATCTCATCAACTAATGTAAGTAGGTAGATAGATACTCAATTTGCTTATAGCTACCATTTACTTAACTTTATTTTAGCGTTACTTAGCCTGAAGATGATAATTACTTTGTAACTTATCGAAACATGTCGCTACGCTTCATTTAATTTAAGTATTGTTAATGTACAATTGAATGAACAAATCATGGGGAAAGTTTAGAGATTTTCTCACACAATGTCAATCATTAGGTAGTTACCCCATTTCGAGCTACTTTCATTCTTCCAACACCAATTATGGACCCAACCAACTTATTTTAAGGGTCAAAAATGCCGTCATCGAAGCTGTTAAACACGTTTAGAAGAGGTTACGGAGAATTTTTTTAAATACTTTGACATCAAGCCGAGTTTTTAGGAATCTAGGATGTGTTCCTGTGTGACGTTTCCATTTTCGCTATTGTGCCAATTTACATAACCGCTAACGTACAATGTGGCCCGATTCAGGAATACAATCTTTTCTAAAAATCATCAGTTCTTTGGCGCATGTTTACAATCAACCCTCCCCTTGTCTTGCGCCATCATCGCTTGTATTTGATTAGAATGTAATGTAAATTCCCTTCACTACGATGTTCTAAGATGTTCTGTATTTTCTTGTCCCTTTTTGCACACTATATCAGTCTCCTGAAACGATTTGTACTTCTCAAATGATGGATCTCACGTGAAGCGCCGTTGTTGAATGTCGCAACTTTTCTTGTACAGTAAACATCGAAGAACAACACAGCATCATCCCTGTGTTTACTTTGGTGAAGAATATAGGTACAGCAGAAAAATTGTACATTTTTACGGTGACAACAATTATAACAGAAGAGAAAAATGAAACAAGGTGTAATCTCTTTGGGTTACTTAATCAAATACAATTGCTTTCTATTTTCACAATAAAATAACCCCATGTATTCTGGCTTCGAATGCAGCGTTATTTCAAGATTTTGCTTGCTTTTTGTTCACGAATGTACTATAATTAGAACATTGACCATTTTTTTCCAGATGCGGATGTATGCAAACGGGTGATCGAATCTTATCTGTCAATCATCAACCCAATTTAACGCTCCAAGAAATTACATCCTTACTAGATATAGCGTCAACATCAAACTCTAGTTCTAAAATAGTTCTTCAGCTGGAGTTTGATGTAGCCGATACAATAGTACCATCAAGTGGCATATTTACCGTGAAACTGGCAAAAAGGGGTCCCGGATTGGGAATAACAATCACCGGTATCTACTTATCGATTTGTAAACTGACAAAACACTAACAACGTCGTTATTTCAGCGACAAAGAACCATCCCGAGGAACCGTTTATAATATCAGAAATTCGAAGGGGATCAATTGCACATAGAACGGGTACATTGCACGCGGGCGATCGTTTATTAGAAATAGATAATCGACCATTAGACCACATGAGTTTCGAATCGGCATTTGATATATTCCAGAGCTCGACAAATGAGATAGTAACCCTAAAAATAGAAAAAACCGAAACGGATAATGCCAATTTGTTCCTCGATTGCGTCGTATATACAGTAGAATTAATTAAATACGGCGGACCTTTAGGTATAACAATTTCGGGAAGTGAAGACTGTATGGAACCGATTGTTCTTTCTCGACTTACTGAAGGTTGATCAGATAAGATTGTCGGCACTTTTCAATTGCGCAAATTGTAGGTGGATTGGCTGAAAAGACTGGTGCTTTACATGTTGGTGATCGTATTTTAGCAATAAATGGAGAAAACTTAGAGAATCGACCTTTGTCTGATGCGATAAGGCTTTTACAAACTTCTGGTGATCGAGTGCAGCTCAAAATTGCACGTAACCTCAACTCGAAGTCAGGTTTGTAGTGAAATTAAGATGAATTGTAATATTAATGTTCATTTTTTTAGATGCTACCAGGTGCAGTTATTCCAGTCCAGGTCTAGTTAGTGTGGATAGTGCAGTTGCATCTTGGGATAGTAACTTAGGTGAAAACAACAATGACATTATAAATGGTGAGTAAACAAATTATTATTCACCAATCACCCACGCTCTTAACACTTGCAATACGAAATATAAACAAAGTTTTATTATATGCAATAGTTATTCACAAATCTTCACTATCTCTAGAAGAAGTTTTTCAATCATCATGACTTGGGAAGAATATTAACGGTGTCGTTTATGTGAGGGAAAGTAATACCTTCATCGCTTATTACCAAGTCAGTCCAACTCCCGAACGTAGGTACCTATCCCTCTCTACACCATTATTGACCTTCCACCTTACGCCACCGTAGTCTGAGCACTGGACTAATTCTATCTTCCCTTTTTCTTGTCCATAATCTTCTCTTCCCATAAAACTTCATTTAAAAGATTGTGTGCTCACTAAACATGATACGTTACTCCATTGATTCATATTCCAAAGACATTATACCTGATCATATATCTTATTGTGTAGGTATATTTTTATTTATACCACTGTTGATTCTTTTTATTACATTTGTTTATAATATTAACTTTTCGTTTACAACTAATTTGGTATCCTTCGTTCTTCTTTCTTGGTTGACTCGTATTACTTATTTTAAAAAATATCGTGTCTTAGGCATCCTCGACAAGTCTTCCTCGTAAAAGATTCCTTGTACGTAAGATTCATTTTTCATTATTATACATACAGTGCGGTCCAAAGGTATGGAATAAATTCATTTTTAGCGTTATTATGTACTTTTGGGAAAAAACCTGAAACACGTCCATTTCTATTTATAATTTACCATTTTCTCGTATGAAAGTCTTACCACCATCTTGCACCCCTTCGGAGGTATGAGCAACCCTTAAAAAATTTTAAATACGAACGGGTGGCTTGTGGCACCTTGTTTGAAAGGGATTTTAAATCTCTATTCAGCAATATAAATTTTTTTTAATTTGGTACACTCGTAACTCAGAAATTGAATTTTGAAAAAGAAATAGTGTATTTTTCAACATGTTTTACAAGAATTAAATTAAATGTTCAAAGTGACCACCAGTCACTTCTTGAAAAATAACTAAAGGCGATCATAAAATTATCTGTTTAATTTGAAATAATAATCAGGTATTTTCTTATTTGTTCTGATTCTGTTGAGGAAAAAAAAGCGTTTAACAGAAAATAACAAAAAATCTATCTAGTAGCTGCTTCATATTTGTAGTTATTTTTGACAGACGCTTGTGTATTGCCAAATTTTGTTTGTGTGTGCATTTCAGTAAATAAATCATGGTTCAGTTAACAGAAACACAGAGAATAGACATGTTAATTATGATTGGATGTGGTAATGGAACAAGAACTCAAACGGAGGTTTGTGAATTGTTTAATACTAAATACCCTGATCACCACATCTCACAGTCTACAGTTAGTAAAATAGAAAGAAAATTTCGTGAAACTGGGCATGTAAAAAATATGCAAAAATGAGGTAGAAATACATTGGGTGAAGAAAAAAAATTAGATATACTGGTAGAGATCGAGGAAAATCCGCATAAGACTACAAGACTGCTTGCCGCCGAACTTGAAGTGAGTAAATTATCTATTTTGAGAACGTTCCATAAAGAAATACCATCCTCACTTCTGTTAGTGCAGGAATTAAGTGAGGATGATTTCGATCGAAGGCAAGAATTCTGTGAATTAATGATGGAGAGACTGGCAGCAGATTTGGAGTTCTTCAAGAAAATCCTATTTTCTGATGAGGCGACGTTTCAGTTAAACGGAACGGTTAATAAGCAGAACTATCGCTATTGGAGCAGGGAAAATCCTCATTGGATGATGGAGGCTCACACTCAACATCCGGCAAAAGTGAACGTTTGAGCTGGTATCATTAACAATACAATTATTGGCCCCTATTTTTTTTTTAAGGTGCGGTGTATCTAGATTTTTTAACTAACTTTTTAATACTTACCTACATTAAGACGACTTTTTCCGGATGTGAATCATCCAAATGAAATAGATAGGTCCATTTGGTACCAGCAAGATGGAGCTCCGCCCCATTTTTCACGTGTCGTAAGAAATTACTTAAACGAAGTTTTTCCCAATAGGTGAATTGGAAGACGTGGAACTATTGAATGGCCACCTAGATCCCCCGATTTAACTCCACTCGATTACTTTTTATGGGGATATTTAAAATCGAAAGTGTATGTCACTCGACCTGGCACTATTGAGGAGTTCATAAATAGGATACGGGAAGAATTAGGAACATAACCCCTGACGTCATCCAAGATGTTCTTGCAGACTTTCAATATCGCCTTGGTTATTGTCAAGAAGTGACTGGTGGTCACTTTGAACATTTAATTTAATTCTTGTAAAACACGTTGAAAAATACACTATTTCTTTTTCAAAATTCAATTTCTGAGTTACGAGTGCACCAAATTTAAAAATTTTTATATTGCTGAATAGAGAATTAAAATTCCTTTCAAACAAGGTGCCACAAGCCACTCGTTTGTATTTAAATTTTTTTAAGGGTTGCTCATACCTCTGAGGGGTGCAAGAGGGTGGTAAGACTTTCATACGAGAAAATGGTAAATTATAAATAGAAATGGACGTGTTTCAGGTTTTTTCCCAAAATTACATAATAACGCTAAAAATGAATTTATTCCATACCTTTGGACCGCACTGTATGTATATGTATTGTATAAACTTCGTACACTTGCTTATTTTCTCTCTTTTTAGAACTGATCCGTCGTTTTGAAATTTGCTATACGCGATCTCTTTTGATTAAGAAATGACACTATTGACTGTCAAGTTCCTAGACCAAGGCATACAAAAAAGTTACAGGGGTTTGTGTGAATCGTGAACGGTAGAAAATAGACAGACAAATTTATAGAATTAGGTACCTATAATTAATTCTCCATCTCTCTATTGACTTCAGTTTTTGTCTATAGATTATAACTTGTGATCCTTAGATGTCCAACTTTTCAATATAATTCTTGGCCATGACCTAGGTCAAAAATTACGGAGAAAAATTAACCCAAAATCGTTATTTATATGCATCAATTTCGCGAGAAAAACCTTCAAACTCATTGCATCGATGCTCAATAAACGAATTTTATAATTTTTTTGCGATCACATGGATTTTGATAGAAAATGTCAAAATCTGTATTTGAGCACCACTTTCGTGGAAACATCAAACAACGTCCAAACGCAATGCCTCCATTTCATCCATTTTAGGCTACCACATGGTTTTTTGCCCAACGAATTCATTAAACTAAGTAATGCTGAGGATCCTTCGATATTCCATTGTATCGATTTATTTGATGAGACGACATAAAATTCACATCCTCCAGAAAAACAGTCGTCCTTATCTACTGACAGTTATTGGGACCTACAAAGTGATAGGTTCCCAGAATAATTGTAAATAAGCGCTGGGCACATGCAGTAATTTATTTTTCCCCACAAATATTTACTGCTTTAGGTTATTCACGCTTACCTAAAGGCTTTTCTGGTCAGAAACTTGAACAGGAAAACGCAGGAGGAAACCAAGCGTCTGAAATGTCTACGCTGATCGCGAGCAAAAGTTGACACTGGCTTACAAGAGCAATATAATTTGGTTCGCTCAACGTTTCGACAGTTGGCTGTACAAGAATGTACCTAGCGGTTTTCCCAAGCCTAAACCGAATCCTAAACCCTGTCAACCCGAGCCTACCTAGCTGCAAAGATGAAGTTATAGTCAGTGTTGCTAATTAGAATAGATTATATCATTTTAACACCATATGTTCCTGTGTATAGCGGGATTCGTTAATTTTCTCCTTCCGATGTTTAAATTATGGTGTGGAATCTGTTTTTTTGCCCCTAAACATATTTCTCCGTGGGTCACCCACGCTGATTTATACGCCCTTCTGATTACAAATATGTATGGGTGGAAAAAATTTAATTGGATAGCCCTCCAAATTACGTAAAAGGCGTCTGAAACGCAGCAGTAGCATCTTATATTTCTCAATAGAATTAATACTGTCAACTCTACATTTTAGTTTACATATCTCATCTTTTTTTGTTATACAGAAATGTATCTCGCTTTCATACCTATCTACTCCAAACTGAATCCACAGTTCATTCAATTCGCCCCTACTTAGTTGAAGAGTAGAAGTGATAATCTGCAACAAACTTCTTTAAGTTGAACGTGGGCCTTACAGGTCGCGTGTGTTCATCTTCATGAACACCCAGGATTAATGTTAAAGATTAAGAGACTTTATATACACCGCTTCATCTGTCTTTTGGTGGAATACCATTCATTACTCCTTGTCATAAAAATTTCATCGCTTACACAGAGAAGAACATTGAGTCCAGGATTTGTAAGCAGTAAAACCCTTATCTTGAGCACTATACAAAAGCCCTCAATCCTTGTTTTTTATTACTTATATCGCAGTAGTGTCCAACACAACCAAATATTTTCCTACGTCCTGAAAAGATTGCCATTGATTTAATTTAAATCCAAAATGTGCGGAAACGATACAGCTCTACTCAGCAAACAAGATAGTTGGAGAGGGGATACCGGCGCTTGAGTAGCTTTTAAGGTACAATCCGGAAAGAAATATTTGGGCGCTTAATTTAAATGTGTATTGTTGGATACACATAAATGTATTATAATATGCTGCATGAGAAGTCATCAGAAAGACTGATTTTAACAAACAAGAGTAACACAATAAAAGGATTAAGTAATAAAACGCCAGCGGAAAATGTCAGCTGTCAACTGTAATAATTTACTTTCAGCTGTGAATGTACACCTTAGATTTCTCAAATATGATTGGACAAATAATTTGCCGCGTCAAAAATTTCAAATACATTATTTTAGTTGACATATTTTCCGACTATCTAGTTTGCTGAGTGGAGCTGTACCTAACTAACTTAGTTAAGTTGCAACCCAAATATTTCACTTTTTAAACATTTTCACGTCGATTGTGCGCTTTCCTGATTCGTGAAAGTATTTCATGAATGTGAAAGTTATTTAATGAACATGTAAAAACAATAAAAAAGAAATGTATCCTTGCATTCGACAAGAAGAGATATATGGGACCGCAGACAACGTATGTAGCGCGGCAGGACACTAATCCGTAATCCTCGTCTGTCTATAATACGTTCAATGTTCTTTATTTTATCTGTTTTCGAAATATTGAATAAACCATTGTCGTTTTAAAATAAACGACTGTGCGGAAGAAATCACACACGAAAATCCCTTAGGTGCTCTCAATTCCTCCCAAGGAACCTAATAATTTAACATATTTGCGCTTGTTTCAGAATCTACAGACCCCAAAGACACGGAAAGTGTCTTAAGCGACCCATTATCGTTCCAAGACCACGATAGCAAAGACATAATATATTCCACACGTCAGAAACACGATTCGCAATTGCAATATTACTCTGACGCGGAAGACACGTTCTGCCCAAGTCCATTGCCATTACCCAACTACGGATTCATGAATTCCTTAAAATACGAACCAAACATTTACGGTCAATCAAAGAGCACGTTCTTAGATCGGCTTCCGGGAACATTTAGTAATGAGAGCATATTGGGTCACGAAATTCATCACGTAACGTTATTTAAGGATTCAATATACGACGATTATGGTTTCAGTCTTAGCGATGGCTTGTACGAGAAGGGCGTTTACATCAATCGAATACGCAAAGGCGGACCAGCCGATATTGTTGGATTATTAAGGCCATACGACAGAATCTTGCAAGTACGTATTATACCTTTCTAATAATAAGATAGCGTTTAGTAATCCTTTAAAGGTGAATGACACAAAAACTCAAGATTTCGATTGTTGTTTGACTGTGCCTTTGATTGCTTCCGCAGGGGATAGAATCGAATTGGTTGTATCACGTAATCCGTTCTTAAATGAATCGTCTGAAAAGGTAAATCGTAATTTAATATATAGTTAAAGCCTATGTAATTTTTTTTTATTTCGTGATATCTTAGAAATGTCTGTAAGCTGAAGAAGATTAGTCTAAATTACGAAAATGTTTTACGTATGTATTTGGTAAAAGAGTCGCTTTCAGTGCACTATTAACAACATTTCTGAAATTTTCTTATTAACCTTATCATTTATAGTTGTGCAAACTGTAGATGTTAATGAAATTGTTTTCAGGGCAGTCAAGCTTTATCATGGGCAGCCAGTGACCAAGATTCGCCAAATAAAGCATTTAACTCTAGTCAAAATACAATTACAAAAACTTTATAAATCAGTAACAGACCTTCACGATTTTAAAGAAATTCCATATTAATTAACGTAAATATATACTTATTTTGTTATTAAGATTCACATAAATTATGACTGTTCCACATAGTAAGTCTATTATCAATTCTTAATTATTCAAATGACTTTTTACAATAAAATACTAGACATTATGTTTATAAATAAATGTGGTTGTGATTTATTGAACTTGTTATAACCTTGTCTCTTTGGTACACTAGGTACACTTGCTTTAATTATGTTTTAGATAGGATCCACAGCATCAAGATTATTGTAGCGTACCAGGGCGAAACTGCGCAACTCAAAACCAAAAACAAACTCTCGCGCCAACTAACTAAATCCACAAGGCACGTGGTCGCCGAAATACAAACTTGTCCAGTGGTAGGACACTTCGTTGTGAACGAGTTGCTCGATGATGTGCATGTGTGGGTGCTGCTATTACTTATAAAGATCGATTAGGCAAACATAATTATAACACAAGGAATGGGGAGGAATCCATTTTAACAAAAACTTAAAACAAGGGTTTCCCTCCCAAACTAAGTACTAAGTACAAAAAAGTAATGATCAACGCTAAATGTGCTCAAACATTACAATAACCTCCACACAATTTGAGATTAGAGCTACAAAAAACCCCCTACAGGGTTATATTACGGCTTAGGGTGCCGACCTTTGGCCCAACGGTATTCATATTAGTATTTTGGTGGTGGTAGGTTTGGGAGACATGAGACATGAGACATATTGTTATTAGGACCCATGACACAAACAGTATTTAGCATATAAAGATTCAAGATATGTAAAATGTAGGCACATACGCGATGCTTTAAAAAATAAAATGGTGACAGGACACCGCCAAGCCAAGGCACATAAAGAAAACATTACGTCCCCATAAAAAAAGATACCCCTGAGATCATGCGTACAAGTTGATACAATGTATACATCTTATAAATATAAATGCTATGGGTGCGGAAAATTTCCATCCTCACTAACCACTCACGCAATATCCCACTGCACACCCTAAATTCTACTAAACACCTGGTACTAACATACCTACACATAGCAAACAATAAAACTACCCTAAATCAACGTGCCAATTATTAATTAACAACTTAAACTAAGTAAGTCTCTAGAACGCAACATTATTACACTATACAAATTCAAAGTTTATGCTATCAAACACCTACTAAATAAAACAGGAAATCATACAATGCTAATTTAACAATTACGCAACACAATTATCGAAAATATCAAAAGGAATACCTATCTACGCAGATGACGAGGGCGCACAACTTACACACCTACCTTTTACATTTCTTTTTCGTTCTATCCTCAGGAACTAACAACCGCTTTCCGCCATTACTAAATTTTCGTGCGTAAACGAATTAGGTACTGAGACTTATTGTAAGTAATAAGTAATAGTTTCGTTGGATAGGTTCTAAACCAAATGTCAACGTCGGATTAAGAGTTTAAGGAACCAACACCAAAAACCAGTAGTAATAAAGCTCATAATTTATGAAATTTTGTTTTGGGCCACCCCTGTATCCGCACACCCAGACTGACTCGCTGTGGCATGGCATACGGCTGATGATTTGTCTTTGTGTGGTGTTGTGTTCCCAAGTAATTTGAAATTTATGGCGACATTTTTCTAGTATCTACGGAAATTACCAAGGTTCCGAAATGTTCACCCCTACATGGCCCACCAGACGTTGGGAGATCTAGGGAGAATTAGGTTAACGTCATCTTCTTCACAAAAGTTTATAGAATCTTACGACATGGGAACAAGCACTGTCTGATGGGAAAGCAAGTTTTCTATCTGCTATAGGAAAGGAAACAGATGAGTTTTTTAATACACCGCCGAATTGTCAAATTCCTTCGAAGTTCGAATGAATATTTATGGAACCTATCCCAATCAGCAACAGAACCCCATACCACAACTCGTACACAGGTCGTCCAATAAAAGAGCTAAGGTCTGCGGATCACGCCTTTCTTCAACGTCTTCTTCAGATGCGGACATCCTGTATTCTGAAACTGGAGTGTGATCCATTACTCCATAATATTCTGTGGTACCTACTTACTGAAGATGGTAATTGGGTCTTAGCCTACACCATTCTAAAGAGTGAGCGACGGCAACACTAAATGTAACCAATACGACATCAAGCTTAATTAAAGATCAGAACCGAGTGTAAACCATTCATGTACTTTAAAATCGCGGTGTCTTTTGCTCGGTATCGCGGTCCTTCTTCTGGTTCGTGTTCTAACTCCATTGTCTCATGGCAATTTCATACTGCGTTTTATTCCAGCATTATCTGTGGTATTTACTGTTTGCTATCATCTCTTAGTGTATGTGGTGACAAAGACTTTCCTTGGTCTAAACTTGCAAAGTCTAGAGATTGCTTTAGATTCATCCATCCATCATAGGTATTATTATTAGATGCCACTTTTCGATTTCAAAAAAATGTGGTAATTCCTCCCCCTACTGTAAATTATTGAACCGCGTGAGAAATCCGATCTACCATCTATGATTAACAACAATCACCTGATTGTTACGCTTCAAATATGAAACTGTGCTTCCTCAATACCTCGGTTATTCAACAAGTCTTTAATTGTTTTTAGTTACGTCAAGGTCTGATGTTCTTGCACCAAAGACTCACTGGAAAATCCTAAAAAGCCTCCATAACGACTAAGTACAGGTAAACACACTTAATATTCCCATGGAATTAGCGTACGCTGGTCTTTGTAGGGGAAAGGTAGGTACCTACCTACCTACTTTGCTCAAGCTGTGCTCAAGTATTTAATACAAAATAGGTAATATTTCTAATGAATTAGATATGACTAGACCTCGGATTTATATGCACAAATAATGGTTGATATAAGCATGCAATATGCTTAAAAAAACATGAAAATAAGCTTTAATATGCATTTATAAGCTCAAATAAATATTTATATGCACAAATAAGTAAGTACATTTTTATACACAGTGACGTTAAACGTGCAAATTTAAAAAACGGTGCTAACTCTAGTGAAACATTATTGGGTAGGTCAGAATCCCCTTCTGATACTTCTCGAAAGCATCCAACGTGTGGTATACATGGGCGCCGCCGGGGGGGGGGGGGGGGGGTAAAAATTATTTAAAAAAAAAAAAAATATTTAACGAAATCTTGAAAAAACGCCAGAGCCACGAACCTCCATACTATTTGCCCCCCCCCCCCGGGAAAATTTTCTGGCGGTGCCCTTGGTGGTATCCACCATTTTTGTTAAGAGTATAATCAAATTTAGTTTTAATTTGCGCGATGTTTTCTTTACTACTTTATATTTTTTGGAGTTTTGTCTTTTCCCATTTTCAGTAAAATCTCTAAGCCTAGGCCATGCGGGTATTGACCACGAACAGCGAAACATAACTCAGTTTAAACTGCAGATTCACAGATTCCTTAAAATAGAAGGGATAAAATAACGGGATCAACTGCATTGATAAACCTTTAAAACAGGTTCGCTGCTAAGTCTGAAGGTGATACATACATTGTAAACATCCATCGTTAATTTCTTAAAACTAATTACTTAAAAGAGAAACTCTCAACTTCCCCTTAGCAGGGGTCTAATTACTCAAGGGTCCCCAATCCTATAATAAGTTTGTAAAAGCGTTGAATGATATCATTCAACGGTAAAAGTTAGGAACCACACATTGTAACAGAATTTAAATTGTAAACTTCTCTTCCAAATAAGATGTCCAAATAAGCGAGAATAACATTCAAATTAGCACTAAAAAGCAAATTAAGCGCAAATAAGCATATTTTATGTAAATAAGCACGCAAACGTCAGAATAAGCACAATAAGCATTTATAACACCAGTTCATTTTCTTTAAAATTGTTTGAAATGGATTTACCTTGGTTTTTGGAGTTGTATATCTAATACGAACAAATAAGCATTTGCTTAAAAATCCGAGGTCTAGATATCACATTAGGTCAACGTAATTTTGCTCCTGAAAGCTTTTTTAATGTTGATTAATCGAGGCCAAGGGGAGGATGAAGGAAGTGGAAACCTTTAGAAGCGCCGAACATTGAAAATAATACATGAGAATTTCATGCGCCACAAATGCATATAATTGAAACTTTTCCTTTATTTTTTCTAAAATTAGGAAGCACGGCATTCTGCCAAAGACCAGGTCGAATGACTTCCAATATTTTAAGATGGCTCCAGCATTTTGAGCATTAAACAAAAACCAATCATGACAATAAAATTCTAACAATTTTAGCAATGATGTACTACAATACGATTTTCCAAAAGTGATACTAATAATGAACTTTTATGCAATCAAATATTACTGGCACAGCGAACAAGAGGAAGAACAGGCCCAGAGTGATGACCGCTAATCCAAACAAAGTGTGTACAACTCCCAAGATGGATCCCAGCAAACACACATATAAAATATACATACAACATATATAAGATTGAAGTAAATACCCCTACATATGCTTTTTTATATATCAAGTATGTAAGTGTTCTTTAAAAATTTATATATACCGTATGTAACAGATTACGTATATTTTACATAATAGTATATAAACTTACGGATATTCTGTATACAGAAATTCATATAATATATACATATAGATAATTACATATTACCCATGAAATTTATGTGCTGTCATATTTATATGAATAGATTTATGTACGTTATATGTAAACTCTTATATGTAAGAAGTATTACATATTTTTATGTATGCCTTCTGTAAATATAATTCTAAATTATCATTACATATATTATATTGTCGAAAATAAAAGTCCGTTTCTAATTGCGCCGCAGAATTAATCGCACGCGCGGGTGTTCTATAACGCCAAAAATTGTAGTTCACGTACCTTTAATATTAGATCCGTATCGACTAAAATGCGTCTAATTTATATAGAAAATAAATAATATAAAATAAATTAAATCCTGGTCATTTTTAACATAAAGGTAGGTATAATCATTGAATAAGACTTCACTCAACGATATAATCAAACATAATTTAAACTCGCGAAACAGGGCAAAGTTAGGAAGAACGAAATAAAAAAAAGAAATGTTTCAGATTAGCGCAGTGGTACAATGCGGATACAAAGGAAATACATGTCAGATTTCGGAATTTGTGACGCCCACCCGCAACGGTTCGAATCCGGTTAAGGGACACTTTTCAAGATCATAATAAACTGTCGGCTTTCAGTTCAGGTAAAAACGGGTTCGTGCAAGAATTAAGTTAATTAAAAGTACAGTTGCACGTAGAAATGTAGTTTTTCCATTTTTTTGTATGAAACTCCTTAAATAATTTTTTACATTGGTAATAATTACATTATGCTCGAGTAGCTGCAATTTGGTCATCGCAACGCTTTTACAACTAATATTTTTTATGTGAATATTACATAAAATATACATAAAACGTATATAAATTCATTTACTACAGATATAAAGAATTTACATCTAATAGACATATATATTATTTTAAAAATTGCTGACATCCTGACATTAAATATCTCTTATTTTTCTTCCAGTTTTATATAACTTATATGTATTTTATATATAAATGTGTTTGCTGGGATGGTATTGTTGTCCCAAATAACAACGACAGAGGAAATATCCCCACCAAATGGGCTAACTTGGGCCAACGGTTTAAAAAATATACACCCCCCCCCCCCCACACACACACACACTTGGGAGAGGCAAATGTGGTGCCTACCCCTATATACTGTTTGGTAATGCTTTTACGTTACATGGGTTTTAAAAACTTGTGTCCTTTTTGTTCTTCATCGTTCAATTTTACTTTAGAAACAGTTTACACACAGATTGTAAAAAATTGAGGCTATTCGCAGGTATTTTAAATGATGCAGCAATAATGTTCTTAGAACTATCAGTGGAAATCCCGGCAATTTTGTAACCCTATGCTACTAACAGCACGAAGTGCTCAAAGTTACCAGAATATGTATAAGGACTCAAAGTATTTAGTTGTATGTACATTATGGTTGTAGCTAACCATTGATAATATTTCAATCAACGACCTAACGTCGTTGATTGATTTCAATCAACGCTAACGTTAAAAGCAAAATGTGTCGGAGTAGGTAATAGCATTTAAAGAAATACAAATAAAAGATGGATTTTACAAATAACATTATATCTTATATGGTTCCCTATATATCAGAGGGACATTAAATTTGTCAATAATGACTGTACTAAAGAGTACTTACTACATAGATACTATTTATTATACTCGTGGCCTGTACAATATATAGGATTAATTAGGATATCACTGCATTTTAAAAAACGAGAGATTGCGGAATTACGATACTTTTAAAATGATTGTTATGTATCAATTAGTAAGATTTCTAAATGTGTTGAATTAATATGTAAGTTCATATACTACGAGTGATATAAGTAGAGCACTAAAAAGATAAGTAGGTACCTATACTCATACGTAGGTATTAATACCATATGGGTATTCTCCTCGGTATTCTCATCCGCCATTTTTCTTCCAAACATATGAGATGTGAAGTTGGGTAAATTTTGTATACGTAACTCTTAGACTGCATACAATAATGGACTGATAATTCCCTATTTACCAAATGGGTAAAAAGCTCACCAAGCTGCAAACGAGAGAGCAGTATTGCGCATCCTTCACCGTTACCCATAAGGCTACTGCGAACGGTAAAGGAACACTACTATATTTTCACTTTTTTCACGACAGTGCGTTTTTAAACGTTGCATTAGCAGTTCATTAATAGGTGTTTTCTTTTTGACTTAAGTCAACCCTGTCAATAACACACCATTCGTTTTATAAAAATAATTTGACTCGGTTCTCAATAACCCTATTTGTTTAAAAGGTATTGTACCTACCTGGTCGCCCTTAGTTGACCATCCTGTATATTGATACTGAGCATTCTGCGATATGACACCTTTAGATACCTATTTAACATTCTGATGTGCTCAATTAAATTTTATTACACAAAATTTATAGAGAAATAGAACCAGTCTATTACAAAAAAACAACTTCTCTGCATAAATTACCAGTACTTGGCACCCAAAACAATGATTGCAACATTAATACAAGGACATTAATGTATTGCCTCATATATGACCTTTTTAAATGAAATACATATTGACTATGAGGCAAGCACTCTGTTCTATATCACATGTTTATCCATTAAAGCATACCGATATAAAGATTTCAATAAAACCAACAAATATTTATAAACCTAAAATCTATACCTAATCAAAGAAAAAAACAAATACAAAAATAAATATTATTTACTTAGGTATACAATATATATGTATAATACTTAGTATTTTCTTTTAAAAATTGATTGTTGAACTGACTTCAAATATAAATAAATTTACTTAAAATATTAAGTATGTACAAGGGAATTAACAGCTACGAAAATATACATAAATACAAAATAAATAAAATTAATTGTTTATACAAATAAAATTTATACAAATAATAAATTTCCACTACTTGAATTTGTATAAGACATAAACGAATTTAAGCCATTCTTTACATTTCCATTCATTGTAACTCCGTTCATTTTTTCAACACCGTTAGCTTTACCATTCTGTTGGGGGTATAAAATGTAACCGCTATTTCTATCGTGCCAACCTTTTTGTTGAAATGGCAGAAGAGTCTGTTGTTTCGCCGCCATCTTTTGATCATACTTAGCCTGTAAAATAAGATGTTTTAAACGAGCTCTTGAACGGTTTACGACCTCTCACCTTATTATAATAAAATACTCCGAAAATGGCTAATAACATACCGAAGACGTTGAGACCTGTTACAGGATTACCTAATATAAATAGTGAAATTGCTATGACAAATATTCGTTTACTGGCATTAGCGACGGCGTAAGTTAAGGGGGTAACTATGGAGAGTACGCTAAATGCTACAATGTTTTGAAGCCAGTTGAGGACTCCGTCGACTATTAGGAGTGTTGTAACCCTGTAATTTCCCAAATTCTGAAAAAGATGGGTGAGTGTGAACCTATTATTAGTACGAAAAATACAACGTACAATATCGGGATTGTCTTTTAAGTGGATGAAGTCGACTAATATCCATACAGGTAAAAACATACAAAGCGCTAAACGTCCCAGGATGTGTAATAATCTCAGATGATGAATCCCTGTATCGTGCAATACCTTTTTCGAGTATATGTGTTGTAATGAGAACCCCATCGTTGCAGCAAGTGCGCTGAACAATCCAATTGTATCGAAACTAATCTCGGTAATAGTGGCCACCCCGACTCCGGCGATAATCGGTATTAAGCTAAAGTACACTTTGTACGTTTGCTTCTCACCCATTATTAACCTAGATAAAATCACAGTAAACAGAGGCATTGTAGCTTTGACTAGAAAAAGATAATTACTAAGATGTTCAGTTGTAATCGTAACGTACCCGTATGTGCATAGGAGACGGGAACTTTCCATATGCTCACGTGCGAAAATACTGAGGAGAAAAACTTGCCAAAAGCCAAGGGAACGATAAGCTTAAAATAATACTTCCAAGATATGTCAACATATTTTCGCACACCCCACATATTAAAAAAAGGTCCGCTGTATATTGTTATCGATAGTAATTGTACCATAGTCATCGTCATGGGATACGGAAATTCATTGAGTAACATTTTTCCGATGACATTATTACTTGAACTTATTATATACCATAAAACACACAAAAATAATACGGTCAGCACTTCGCGGGTATGTTTACGGTCAGCCATGCTGTCGGGCTGGCAACACAACGTGCTACTCTAACTCCCTCTATGAACACAATTTGTATTAAAATACTGACCGCGAAAACCACAAATTCGAATGAAAACTAATCACCTTTGTAAATCATTATTGAAGAATAAAATTATTTAATACCACAATTGATGAATTGATTTATTGAACAGACTCAAATTCTTAATTCTTTTAAATTTATAACTTTATAGGTAGGTATAGGTACACGTCACCGTCGTCACCCACAGCAAAAACAAAACGTCACAAACGCTCGTAAATTTAAAGGATCCCAGAAAAGTACTGATATCCCTTCCATCCTACAAATATTTAAATAATTAGCTTTAGAATTCGTAATGGCGGTAATGGGCTATGCATATACGTAACAATACATACGTATATGGGGCTATGTCTGGGGAAACCTTGAACGTCACAATTTTATCATCGTCCCAATTTCTTGAACTATTAATTAATGGCACACAATTATAAATAATGATGGGAGATAAAAGGTGTTTACGATTACGAAAACAACTATCGTTAAAAGTTAAAATTCTTATTGGGCGGCGGGGAATTTTTACTTTCAGATCGTATTGCAACCACAGTATAACAACGAACAGTAATTGCACTAAAGAAAATTATGAATAGAAACCTTTTGCGCGCCAAATTGCGCTTGGCTTGAACGTTGACAAAACAAATGGCTACTTGTGCGTCAGTCAGTGTTTTGTTTTTAACCTTAACAGTAAAACACAAAGATTTTGACACAACCAATTTCAGAAAATCCTCACAATATTGTTACAACAACCTAAATTTTGTCATATAGGTATAAGATTGGCACCCTGCACAGTAGATTTTGACAAAATATTCGTTACAGCAACATCAAAAACACCGACAAGAAGTGCAATTACTGCTCACTAATATACCTATTGTTTTTTTAAGGTCTTTATTTTCCTCAACATAATAGTGTGCATATACCAATAAAATATAATAATAATAAATAACTATATTTACCTAAATAAAAAAACTTAATATTAATTGTAATTCACATAAAAACATGAAAGTGGTGGCATATCGGTAAGTTGCGATCTATCCAGAGCATTTGACTCTTTATTGTTATGGTATTAGAGGTAAACCGAATAACTTACTACGATCTTACTTGTCAAATAGATACCAATATGTCGCGATCAAAAATATCTTTGCCTCTGGACAAATAACGGAAATACACTCAAGCTAGAGGCTAATTAATTATGGAGTACCCCAAGGCTCTATACTTGGACCCATATTATTCATAATATTCGTAAACGATCTGCCAGCTAATTTCAATTTTTCTTGTAATGTTAAATACGCAGACGACACAAACGTGAGTGTTACATGTAAGGTAGAGAACCTAAAGCAAAATTTAGATACTACAATCGCAACACTAGTGAATTGCATTAATGCAAGCAAACTGGTAAAGAATGTTTTAATAACGAGAATTCTAATTTATAATAAAAATTATAATCTAAATACATATATCCAGCCTAAATTTTCAATCAACGTCATTCAAAATTTGTATGTAAATGTGGTAGTTTTTTAGGAGTAACTATTTGTAACCGCAACTGGGACGAACACATAAAAAATCTAAAGCCCAAATAAAATAAATCTATTTTTTCAATTTCTCGGTGCAGATTTTTATAACTTCGTATAAATTATTTCAAAAACAGGTAAAAAAATACTTAATCAGATGGCATTGCACTCAATACAAGAGTTTTGCTGATTCTCCACTGTAATATATGTGTGTAAGTCTCAATTTAGGTTTTCTTATAGATCGTTAGACGAAAATTAAATAATTCCAACGCGTTCCATTCAAAGTCTCACCGTTTCGGAGATATCGCTCTTTAAAGTTCAAAAAAGAGGGTGTCTTCGTAGACCCCTCTCCTCCATTACCATACAAATGAGACACTTACAGGTGGACCTCGTACAATTTTTTTACTTTAAACTATCTTTTATGAAGTAAACTAACATATTCTGCACTTTTTTCGAATAAAAAATTTCTTCACTTTTTGGCCAAAAAAGCAAGGTTAACCACTTGGTATTTTTTCTGGCTAAAAAACCAACTCTCGAAATTCGACCAAGTAAAGATCGTTTCTTTTAGATCATTACACGCCAATTAAATAATTCCAATCCTTTCCATTCTAAGTCGAACCGTTTCGGAGATATCGCTCTTTAAAAATCCAAATAGAGGGTCCCTTCGCAGAGCCCTTTCTTCCATTATCGTACAAATGAGACACTTATAGGTGGCCTTGGTACACTTTTTCTACTTTAAACTATCTTTTATGAAGTAAACTAACATATTCTGCACTTTTTTCGAATAAAAAATTTTGTCACTTTTTGGCCAAAAAAGCCAGGTTAACCACTTGGAATTTTTTCTGGCTAAAAAACGAACTCTCGAAATTCGACCAAGTAAAGATCGTTTCTTTTAGATCATTACACGCCAATTAAATAATTCCAATCCTTTCCATTCTAAGTCGAACCGTTTCGGAGATATCGCTCTTTAAAAATCCAAATAGAGGGTCCCTCCGCAGAGCCCTTTCCTCCATTATCGTTCAAATGAGACACATTTTGTTATTTATTTTATTATCTGTTGTGCATCGGTTATCTGTTGTGTACTTTTTGTCCCATGTTTTGTTATTTGTTGTGCATGGGTTACCTATATGTTGTCCACTTTCGCCTAATTAATTTGATATCTGTTGTGCACCGGTGCGGTTTGTTATTTTCAAGGTAGTCAGAACAAATATGATACGGTGATTTGTACTTACTATACAGGGTGTCCCATTTTAATCTTACCAGCGGAATTTCTCGAAATGAGGACCCCTGACAAAAAAAAGTTGCAAAATAAAAGTTTGATGGTTTGGAGGGGGACGTCCGATTCTGTAACCAATTTCACCCCCCCCCCCCGACACTCACGAGGGTGGGAAACGGGGGTGACTTTAGAATGTTAAATGGAAACCCCTATTTTTTATTGCAGATTCAGAAAGAGCATAAAAAAATATGAAGTTTTTATTTGAGAACTTTTTATTTATTTGCAACAGGTGGCGCTGCAAACGGGGGTCCAGGTGTCCCACTTTAACCTTACCAGGGGAATTTCTCGAAATGAGGACCCCTGTATAAAAATAGTATATTATGTAACGAGCATGTAATGATAGCTATTAATACACGAGCACGAGGTAAGTTATGACACGAGCCTTGGCGAGTGTCATAAATCTTGTGCGAGTGTATTAATAGCCATTACATGAGAGTTGCATACACTATTTTTTCTACGACCTGTGTTAATTAAACAAAAATTATTATAAAAGAACGAACAAAATTTTTGACAAATATCAAAAACTCCTGTAACTATGGCAATCAAGTAAAATGCTTGACAGCTATTGGCTAATTGACTCGTTTTATAATGAAAATCTGTATCGAAATGAATATCATTTCGATACAATCTAATTACACTTAATAAGTCGATTAAAGTATGGGAGTAGAAAAAATTGTTTAAATAAAAGTTGTTCATAAAATGGAACAACTTTTCCATTTACATTTTTGCATTAAAATAATATTTACATGGCGAAAAAGTGGAAAAACACTTTTTTTGGAACTTCAGCGCCACCTACCGTGTGCATTTCTTACTGTACAGCATTGCCCCAATGACATTAATTGTAGATCTCAACGTCCTCTACATTTTGTCATCAATCGATTTTTCTGGGAAATGCATACATTTCGAGAAAAATGTATTTCAAAATTTTTTTGGCACTTTTTTTGAGTTTTCAAAAAGACGCGCCAAGGTAGCACATGCCCATCGCGAAGGCAACTTAAGTACGTCATTCTTCAACGATTAAAACAACTTTTACCCTTGGGGCAGTTTTTTCATCACTCCATCGACAGATTGACTGTACATATACCTACTTTCAGATATGGTTATTGAGAACGTTAACGATGCAAGAGATGGACGACAAATGACAGCGACCTATTCCATGGAATACCTAGTTAAAACAAATCAACGTGGAATTATCAGTTTATCGCGCAGGGCTCCCGAGTAGCGTAGACGTGAGGGCAAGTTACGAGACAAGCCATGCGAGCAGCGCGAGCTATTAACTCGAGAGGATCCGTCTGGTGTCGAGGTCGACACATCAAAAGGGACTTACGTCAATATGCGCAATCCATGTGGACGGAGACTGGTTCGTCTTCGTCGACGATAGAGTGGACTATAATATAATGACCTAAGTTTCAAAACTCGTAAATATATCTATAAAAAGTTCCCAATTTTGTGGGATCCTATCAACAAATTTTATAAAGTAACACCTAAAAAACAGAATAAAAAGTGTGGTATCGAAATCTGATGGGGATATAGGGCAAAATGTTTATAAATGTAGGTTATCGGCTCTTACAGTCCCCCAAGAAATTTGTTCCACTGTAGAAATCTTGACCATCTACGATATCGAGGACGTTTCTTGGGCTTCCCTTTTTTCAATAATAAGTGTATTAGTAGATGGTATCACTTACGCTGGTTATTATAACTTTGTCACGATCCATTTAAAAAATCACCCACCGCTATATACGGATACGGATCCTCTCAAGTGAACATTCAGCGATCAACACTGAAGTCCGTCTGAATCTGGACACAAACCAGTCGACAACCTGAAGCTTGACAAGTCTCTAGGTCACTGTAAAGTGCCGGGAGCACGAACACGAGTACGAGTAGTGTGGACGCACCTTAAAATGTGAAGGTGCAAGGTCTTCAACAGTAGTTTAAATATAACATAGTAGTTCTTTGGGGTATTTTAATGAATACTTTTGACCTACCAACAATAAATAAATCGTACATAACCATCATTGTTGAGTGAAATTCTCACTCATAAATTAATTTATGTTCTCACTCAACGCTATGACTTAGAACATTGAATAAAGAAGTAGTTCACTCAACGCTTAGAATTAATTATGTCCACAGAAAGTAATATATTCACGCACATAATCGAAGATGAACCACAGATAGAAATAAATTCAACTGGTGAAGAAACACTAACTGAAATTTTGGTTGAACCAAAGCAGGAGGAAGAACTAAATTCCTTTCTTATAAAACAAGATTACGAAATAAATGAACATTATTATAATGGTATATCATTAAAGCAGGAATTGAATGATTTTACGACTAACTCGAATGGTATTTTAAATTCATTACAACCTTTTCATAATGATGAAATTGGAGCAATTACGATAAATGAAGATTTAAACTGTAACAATACTTTCAGAGATGAACGGACTAAAACACGAACTAGAAAAACCACTGCATCTTCAAAAAAGTTAAATAGTGGATTTAAGTATAATTTACAGGATGTTTCTAAGAAATATAAATGTAAGCAGTGTAACTACGTAACCCAATTCAAACCATATTTACATCAGCATTTGAAACAACATCTTGGTTCACAAGTGTTGCAATGTTTCCATTGCCGTTTTATAACAAAATGTAGGAAAGATTTAATTTATCATGTGAAACATTGTCAAAGTTTAAGGGACTATAAATGTCAACAGTGTAGTTTTACCACAAAAAGGAATCAAAGTTTATTGAGACATGAAAGATTGCACCATGGTCTAGAACAATTTAAATGTGATCTGTGCAACTATGTCACAAAATGTAAAGATTATCTATCGGATCATATAAAAGTAGATCACTACTCAAAACAGTTGAAATGTCAGCAGTGTAATTTTACAACACAATTGAAACGATTGTTATCGAGACATATGAGAACACATAATTCAGTGAAACAAAGTTTAAAGGAATATAAATGTCAACAGTGTACTTTTACCACAAAATGGAAGCAAAGTTTATTCAGACATGTAACATCACACCATGGTTTAGAACAATTTCAATGTCATCTGTGCAGCTATGTCACAAAATGTAAACATTATCTATTAGGTCATATAAAAATACATCATTCTTCAAAACAGTTGAAATGTCAACACTGCAACTTCACAACAAAATTAAAACTTCATTTAATGAGACATGTGATAGCACATCATGGTTCAGGAGAGCTTAAATGTCAACAGTGTACTTTTACCACAAACTGGAAGCAAAGTTTATTAAGACATGTAACATCGCACCATGGTTTAGAACGATTTCAATGTGATCTGTGCAGCTACGTCACAAAATGTAAAGATTATCTATCAGATCATATAAAAGTACATCATTCTTCAAAAAAGTTGAAATGTCAACACTGCAACTTTACAACAAAATTAAAACTTTATTTAATGAGACATGTGAAATCACATCATGGTTCAGAGGAGCTTAAATGTCAACAGTGTACTTTTACGACATACTGGAAGCAAAGTTTATTGAGACATGTAACATTGCACCATAGTTTAGAACAATTTGAATGTGATCTGTGCAGCTATGTCGCAAAATGTAAAGATTATCTATCAGATCATATAAAAGTGCATCATTCTTCAAAACAGTTGAAGTGTCAGCAGTGCAAATTTACAACAAAATTAAAACTTTATTTAGTGAAACATGTGAAAGCGCATCATGGTTCAGTGGAGCATAAATGTCAACAGTGCAGTTTTACAACAAAGTGGAATCAAAGTTTATGGAGACATGTAACATTGTACCACAGTTTAGAACAATTTAAATGTGACCGATGCAGCTATGTCACAAAAGGTAAAGATTATCTAGCAGATCATATAAAAGTGCATCACGATTCAAAACAGTTGAAATGTCAGCAGTGTAACTTTACAACAAAATTAAAACGATACTTATTGAGACATGTGAGGGTACAACATAGTTCAGTGAAACAAAGTTTACAGGAATATAAATGTCAACAGTGTACTTTTACCACAAAATGGAAGCAAAGTTTATTGAGACATGTAACATATTGCACCATGGTTTAGAACAATTTAAATGTGTAACTTTACAACGAAATTGAAACAATATTTTAGTGAAACATGTGAAAGTGTGTCATGATCCAGGACAGTTTAAATGTAAAATTATGATTATTTCTCAAAATTGAACAGTAATTTATTGACACATAAAAGTTAAGTAAGTAGTTTAAATGCCAAAAAAAATAGAAAAGTAAAATATGTTTAAATGCCATCGGTGAAACTTCACAGAACTGTACCTTCTGCTTCTGGTTACACCATTACAGTGTAATAGTGGTACATATAATGTAAATATTAGTTTTAGAAATTACTATATTAACTTATAACTAAAAATTAGTTCCACTTATAACTGATATTCCTTACAATTTTTTATTTTTGAATTCACATTCACTTTTGAGTGTTCCCAATTTAAAAACTGTTTCTCGTTGATGTAATAACACGTGCAGCAGTACATAGATGTAATGAACTAGTATAACAACTTTTAACTAAACTATTTTTATTAGAACAAATTGAGTTAAGTACATTTATTTATGAAAACTAAAACAAAAACTATCACAGTATAAGTATATGATTAAATATATGCTACAAGTAGGTACTCACCAATACCTTCTTAATTGAAGCTCATTTTTCAGAATCAACAGCTATCTTAAACCTTAGTTTAGCTTAGGAAATTGTTCACCTGACAATTGTTTAGTTAGTATATGGGCAACTTGTTGCTTTGTTTTGATATAATATCGTACAGATAGGTAATACTTTATTTTTAACAAGTTCTAAAATAAAATTGTGTTTCACATCTATATGTTTTAATCTTTTAAGTTCTAACCTTTTGGTTATAGGTACATAGTTTAATGCATGACTGAGGTTGTCTTCATACACAGTAAAACTTGATTTGGTGAACCGAATAAAAGTCTTCAAGTAGATTTGCAATCGAAACTCCTTACTTTCACTGCTTCTGCTACTTAATGTCCAGGTGTTATTTTTCTTTAAAAATTTTATTTCATCTACAGCTTCCTTCCAGTTTCGATAATCTGATCCATCCTTAGGCATTTCTATATTTAATGGAACCTCATCAACAAATGATTCGACATTTAACTTATTCGATTGCTTGTCGTCGCACCTGTTATTCATTATTATCATTTTTCTCTTCAGAGTGTTGAGGAGTTTTATTTTAATAATAATACCTAATTCTTTATTAGTCACAAAAAGATGGACTAAAGGTTCGCAATCTATCAGATCACACAAGGGTGTCTTCTGCTCTACCTTGCGAGCCCTTTGCAACATAAAGATACAAAAGAGATGATAGATACAACATAAAAGTATCAAATATTGTATAGGTAAGTGTATAGCGAGTGTGAAATGAGAGATGACTTATGGTAGGTACATAGTACAATAAAATACAAAAATATCAACATTTTGACAATTATTACTTATACCTACTAACATATTAAGATGAATAGTTTCATCTTCAACCTTTTCTTTCTCGCTTCTGCAAACAGCTAATCTTTGGCAAACAGTGTCTGATATAATGTATGAGAAAAGGATAGAATCATGTTCAGTAGCTATAGCACCGTTGCCGATTTGGAATTCTCAGTCGAAGTAAGTACGACAAAAAGAAACTACTTCATTAAAATAGGGCTTAAAAACAAAAGGTTTCGTCTTGAGCGTACAAAGTGTAGGTGACCAGACGTCCCGATTTTGCCGAGACAGTCCTTTCTTTTCAATGTTTATCCCAATTTTTTTATAATGTGAATCGGAACGTCTAATGTCCCGATTTAACCATCCAAACAATTATTTTGTCTATGTTTACAGGTTGCGCGCGTTAAGGTAAACTAAACCGGCGCATGCCGATGTCGAATCGGGTCGCTATAACCAAAAAATGCGCCAATCTGCGATTCACAAACCACGTAATTTCAGCGGGCTAATTGACCATTGCGCATTCTCAGGTTTCCTTAACGCGCACGACCTGTACAAATCGTAGCCTTTGGCACAGACAACTAACCAGACCCGCCACCGTGTATTAAATTTTTGTCATGCCTATTTAGTATAATAATCGTAATGAGATGTCGCTGTCATTTACATTAGTAGCTTAGAAATAAGTTTTGAGTGCACTTAAAAATCACAAATTATATGGTACATATATTCAAAAATTACTTCCGATCCAGCTGCTCATACAGCTTAGTTCGCGTTTTTGAAAATATAATCACAGACAAGGTTGTCTGCGATATAATGTAAACAATCGTGGGTAAGCAGTATACGTATTATCCTTGTTTATATAAACAAGGGTATTATGTAACAGAACAATCCTATTATCCTAACGGTGAATGACTTTCGAAATGTAGCTCATATGCAATTCAGCAATTCAATACAGGGTGTCTCACGGTGACCGTCGGTTAGAAGTATATCAAGAACTGTAAAAGCTAGAAATTTGAAATTTTGCACATGCGACATGGAGTGTTTAATCTATTAAATAGAAATATTTTCCAAATGGCAGCACTTCCGGAAATACCGGAAGTGAGCATCAACTTCTTTATTTTAAATACAAACCAGGCAATTTTTTTCACATTCTGATGTATCATAAAATGTTTAGTAAGTATGCTTAAAATAATCGGCGTATCAATTTTGATTGTTAAGAAAAAAATTTTTTTTCACTGAAAAATGTCAAAATCTTGTTTAGGAAATAAAATTGAAAGTCGAAAGTGGTAAAAGTTATGGAAATGGGATTTTAGGTTCTCAATGTCAAAAGATTGGGACACAATTGTCTGTCATGGATAATAAAAAATTGGCCGCGGTTACGTATCTATTTGACGTTATTTTCAGACCTAAGAAAAACTTTAAAAAGTCTCTTTCTTTAAATGGAATGCCTATTTAATTATCGGCCCATTCGATGCAGAAATAAATTTTCTTTAAATTGATATACCATGTTCCTATACCTAAAATCAATGATTACAGAGTTATTTACATTTTTCTAATTAAATTTATATAATAAACTTTACAAAACATGGTTGGCTTTGAAAATTTTCAAAAAATTTTTATTCTAATGTTTCTTATGCTTTTATGATTATTTAAAATTCTATCTATGGAACTTCTTGACTATCCAAGGTCTCTTTCAGCCGAACGAACAGAACTTTCAGGGAAAAAATTAAAATATCCCAATACATTGGTTTCTGCAGCGTCATTGGGGACAATTGGCTTTGCCACACTTCGTGGCGCATTTACTTCGCCCAAATTTAGAAAATTCTTTTCAATCATCCTGATTTTTTGTTCTGTCATTGTAGGTAAATGCGCATATCTTTTGTTAAAGTGTTGAGTGATTCTTTATTCAATAGTTAAAGGTTCTGCAGGTCCGAAAAGTAATACGAGCAGACTCGCTATGAATGTAACACAAATTTAGAATATCAGCGTTTGTGTATTCCATATTTACCAATTAAAAACAAATATTAAGCGCAAAAATAAAAATTCAAACAGATAACACTGATAACAAACGTAAATGTAGCGTAAACCTTCAAACTGATAGCTAACTGACAACTGTCATTATAAGAAACAATTGAATAAAAATTTTTTGAAAATTTTCAAAGCCAACCATGTTTTGTAAAGTATGTCATTATAAATTTAATTAGAAAAATGTAAATAACTCTGTAATCATTAATTTTAGGTATAGGAACATGGTATATCAATTTAAAGGACATTTATTTCTGCATCGAATGGGCCGATAATTAAATAAGCATTCCATTTAAAAAAAAAGACTTTTTAAAGATTTCCTTAAGTCTGGAAATAACGTCAAATAGATACGTAACCGCGGCCAATTTTTTTTTATCCATAACAGACAATTGTGTCCCAATCTTTTGACATTGAGAACCTAAAATCCCATTTCCCTAACTTTTACCACTTTCGACTTTCAATTTTATTTCCTAAACAAGATTTTGACATTTTTCAGTGAAAAAAAATTTTTTTCTCAACAATCAAAATTGATACGCCCATTATTTTAAGCATACTTACTAAACATTTTATGACACATCAGAATGTGAAAAAAAATTGCCTGGTTTGTATTTAAAATAAAGAAGTTGATGCTCACTTCCGGTATTTCCGGAAGTGCTGCCATTTGGAAAATATTTTTATTTAATAGATTAAACACTCCATGTCGCATGTGCAAAATTTCAAATTTCTAGCTTTTACAGTTCTTGATATACTTCTAACCGACGGTCACCGTGAGACACCCTGTATATTACACCTTCCCTTTGTAAATAAAACAAATTAACCTGAATGTCCTGAATTTTATAAATGAATACGTTTTTGTCACTGGAACTTTTGCGGGTCCTATTGAATCCCGTTTGGTTTACAATAAAATAGTCAACCTGTATTTAAATTAATTTACACAAATGTTAAATAAAGGCGGCAATGCGGCATAATTTATAAAACTGTAATCTTTTTGATCGTGTCTGCGTAAATTATCCATCTATACACATTTTGAGATTTTGACTGCGAATTAGTTACCAAGGTCTTGAAACTTTTGCGAAACACAACATGACAACACAGCGATATCAAAGATAAAGATAGGTATATCTGAAATGTCTAGATTTCACATCGTGTCAACTTATTTGTTGCAAATAAATACCTATACCTATCATTAAATGTCCTCTAATTAAAAAGGTTTGCAAGGCAGTAAACCAAACCCTGATGTTAAGTGAGATTCGTTAACAATACTTGAGATGTCTTCAAGTACTCCCTGATATTGTAATTAATTCTTCTTAAAAAGAATTTCAAAAGAAGCGCTAATGCGAAGCGCGACTTATCAGACAAAGTGCACAGCACAGCTTGTAATTAATGCCATAATCTAGATTACCGTAAACACATACTTACAACCTACAAGCCTACAATGTGACGTAATAAACATAAATTGATAAAGTTGCGTTTGCATAAAATACCAACAAAGGTAAATCTATTTTTAAATTTAAAGACAAAGCAGGTAGACCTAATTTACTCAATCACGACCTATATTCTGACTTCTTATTTATTACGATAAATAGTAATTAAGGATAGGTACACCGTACACAATATTGAATGATCGATATAAATAATAATGCTTCTTAAAGGTATAAGTAGCTAATGTAAGTATAGCTATATAGCTACTAAAAGCTACTTAAATGGCAGTAGAGGAATGATTTGTATCGCAAACTGTATCAAAGACAAAACTATATCTTTTACATGACAAGGCATTTCTATGGAACGCCGTTTTACTTTTTATTGTCAGTTTTTATACTCAATGTATAAAATAACATCTTTCTTAAGTTTACAATTTTAGTTACAATTTTAATGTTTGTTTAATAAACTTCAAGTATTTATACCGATAGTTGATTTAAAATGTTACATGAATAAAAATGTACATTGAAAATAAAAGAAGTAACTTTATAATTTATTAAATTTTAATGAATAAGTTTAAATGTTAGGATACTTTTAAGCAACTAACATTTTAAATGGTAGAATTAAAACGTTTGTTGATAATTTTAATTGGTCGCTTCGATCGGTGGTGTTATTTTGAACTAAAATTTACATGTGTTTCCTTATACTGGTGTAGTTTCAATAACTGCCACCGATCGAAGCGACCAATTAAAATTATCAACAAACATTTTAATTCAGAATTAATATGATTGTTGATAATTTTAATTCTTTATTTGAAATGAAAGAACAAATATTATTAACAAACATTTTAATTCATGTAACACTTTAATTCGACATACATTTTAATTCTTTCATTTAAATTAGTTGCTATTTTTTGTTTGTTAAATAAAAATGTTACACGAATTCCAATGTTTGTTCATATATTTTGCTTCTCAATTTAAATGAAAGGTTTTAAAACGAGTGTTACAAATTTTTGTGTGAAATATATTAAATCCAGAAACTCATTTTCATCTAACAATTTAAATGTGTGAAGTTTTTTTAACAAACATTTTTAATATACTAAAATAAATAGAGAGTCATATAAATTTACATAATAAAAATTGAAGTTTGTTTAAATGGGACGAAATTAACTTTAGTAATAAAAAGTAAAACGGCGTTCCATACATTTCTTGTGTTTAGGCGTTGAGTGAATCTTATTCAATGGTTTAGGTATGTACGACCCTTGTTTATATACCTTATAGTTAGTCAATGCCTGTGTTAACTTTGGAAACATTTATTTTGATGCAAAACGGTAGTACTTTTGGATGCAACCGCTAAATGGACATATCTGGCGCTGTTTCTATCAATATTACAGATTTCTAACGTGGAAATCTGTAGTTTTTCTTACAGTTGGCTAGAACAATAAAGTTGCAAATATTTGTATACGACATGCGTTCTTTTTATAACGTTGAAGGAGTAGTATGCAGTATATCCTTGTTTATATAGGTATACATTACATGCAAAGAAACAAAGCACTATTGTTTTAAGGAATTCTGTATAAGTAAACAACTGATCTTCCAAGAGAATTAAATCATTCTCCTATAAAACAATCAATTTAATTAAATGAACAGTTCTAATTTCTACATAGGTATTTTTTTATAGTTTGACATGAAGGTTTTGATAGGTATATTTTGTAAACGTAGTAAACTATTTTGAAGCAAATTATATATCGTATACAAATGAACGTTTATGTATACGGGGTGTTTAAAAAACACATGTCAATATTCAAGGGGGTGATTCCTGAGGTCATGTTAAGAAATAAATTTCCTATAAATATGGGTCCAGAAACCATTTCATTTCGAAGATACACGATGTTGAAGTTTTATTATTTTTCAAGTTTTTCTTAAATAACTTCCACAATACGAACGATCTGGTATTTATGAGAGAGTTCGGCAATCGATGAGACGAAGATTAGACTGAGACTCCTGCATTTGAGCTGAAGGTGGTCACTTTGAACAATTTTTGCAATGTTTGGAAACAAAACACTGCTCATTCTTGCAAATATTTACCTAAATATGTTTTTCTTGTGAAGATACTTGCATAAAATTGGTTTTTATTTTTTATTTCGGAAAGTGGATAAGCATGTTCCTCCGAAAACTCAAGAACAAACAAAAATTAGTAATACACAATATCTACCGGGTGATACATTTCCGAGGGAAGGGGAGAGAATAACCGTTTTTTATGTCACTTTGTGCTTTGATGAAATGTCGATGAAAAAGTTTTTGGAGTATTCAAAAGCGATGGATGCAATAGAAGGATTTCAGGATTTAGGCACATTGGGTCAACTTGCGAAAGAGGCGTTTATTGTAGCTCGTGGATTATATGCACCTTGGAAAATTCCCTTGTGATATTTTTTATCTACTAGCGCGACCAATCTCAAGTCACTTAAAGACTTAATAATATGTATTTGTAATAATTGGAACAATGAAGGAAATAGGACTTGTATTAAAAGCTTTAGTGTGTGACCAAGGAACTAATAATCGTAGTGGTATTACGTATTACACGCTTAGGTGTAGTAGATACTAACGAACCATACTTTTTCTATCATGAAAATAAATACTTTGTCATATACAGGGTGTCCATTTAGTAGCCCGTTCTTCAAGTACGGCTTTATTGTTAAATTTACTAAAAAATAAATATACGAGATTGCAATTAGGTTGGATGAAGCACATTTGCAAATTATTTAGACACATACAGGGTGTCTCCAAAAAGTATGGTGCATAAATCGTATATTTTTTTAAATGGAATGACCCACTTTTTTTAAGCCCAAATGTAGGGGCCATGGGTGAACTTTTCAGTCGTACATTATTTTTGCATTAATACACGGACACGGCGTTGCCAAGTTATTAATTAATACATATTTTTTTGCTAAATATCAACCCTTCCATTATACGCTTGTATTTTTTTAACGTCATGTTTTTGTTTTTACGTAAGTTCGGTGGTGGACTTGGGTTGAATCAGAGTATTCAACCGTGACGAAACATTAAATTATTTCATACAGGATGTTCACTTTTTTTGCTCCAAACATCGACATTTTCAAACTCATTTTTCTTCATTTTTTTAAGTAGCACACCCTATTTATTATTGCATATTTGGAATCCCCGGTAAATTTTAATGCAACTTTATTAAGCTTACCCTATACCTAAGTGCGATAGTTTTTTCCGTAAATTGAGATTTTCTATTCCTTACGGTATAGCCCAGGAATAATAGGGGTGGAACCTAAAACAAATTAGATCACAAGGTTTTATTTTTTTATCTTGTAGAGGTCATTGCCCTATGCAAAATTACAAAAGTCCCCTCCCATACCTCTTTTGCGTCACCCGGAAATGACGTCACAAGATGGCGGTTAAGTGCATTCAAACAAATGCCAATATCTCTGGATCCACTATACCAATTTTTATTTTCTTAGTCTCGTTTGAAAGGTATCTAAACGCTCTTTATTTTTTATTCTCAGAACTATATCGCTAAATTTAATATTTTCCACGTTGTAATGAATTTTATGTAAAAATTGCCTTAATTTTTTACATTTTTTAATATTTTTTGCTTGTAGCTCAAAAAATATTAGGAATTCAGTATACACTATATCGACTTAAATTATAGATATATTCGATACCTTTCTAATGAACTTTAGTTCAATAGTTTATTACCAATAGTTTTTGAAAAATCCCAAATTTTGTATTAGCCAAACTACCGGGAGAATATACAATTTATTGTATACGTTAATACTAGTAAAAGCAAACATTAGAATTTATGCATGTTCAATATCATCTTGAAAGTCCGGTGGTTACGCATTAGTGCAATCTGTGCCTTGGCATTCCGAACATAATCGTGAGCAGACGAGATTGGCTCGTCTGCATGCGCATCGAGATGAGCTGCATCCTTTCTTGCACCCGCAGCTGATTAGGTATAATAGACGCTCAGGTGCAATTGGAACCTCCATAGCGTTTGGTTCCAAAGAATTGCCATTCTGTTTCCATCCCCAATGTGTTGCACGTAAGTTATTGCCCATCCATATCTGTATCTACATGTATAATCATAATATAATATTCGATGTAATGAAAAAAATTACTCAATACTTGCCTTGATGCATGACTGGTTGGAGGCAGTGCACCAGCTTGAATTCGTCGCTTAAAGCTTGATCGGCAACCATTTGATGAAATAAATGCAATTTCAGATCATCTAACGATGTGAGCGACGAAGACTTACTACATCATCACTACATAGTTTAATCAGCATAATCTCTCCAGCTTTTGCTATGTCATCAGAATTATTAGCCTGTGGATTGTAGAAGATCTTCATTTCAGTTCGTAGCTTTTGATTAGACTCTAAGAGCTTGAAGACTTTTCTTTTGCCTTTATTGAAGAGTAGAAGTTGTGTATCACATCCAGACATAGCGCGCACGAAGAGAAGTAGGCTTGTCGCATGTCTTTCAGAGATTTCTGCAATATTGTATACTTCTTCCCCTGAATTCTTAGGAAATAGTAGAAATAAAGAAAAAAATGATTGCACTTCTTACAATCAAGCTTCTAGAAAAGGGAATATCAGTGATTCAGGCAGAAAACGATGCTGACTTACTAATTGCAACAACTGCAATTAGCTACGCCATAAAAAAGCCAGTTACAGTAGTTGCAAATGGCATAGATATTCTGATACTTGTAACTGCCACAGCACCTTCTACAGCTTCAGATAACTTTTTCAATGTAAGGCCACGTGGATCCAAGTCAATTCAAGTATACAATATTGCTAAGATGCAGAAATCTCTGAAAGACATGACAAACTTATTTCTCTTCGTGCACGCTATCTCTGCATGTGATACAACTTCTGTTCTTTTCAATAAAGGCAAAAGAAAAGTCTTCAAGCTCTAAGAGTCTGATCAAAAGCTATGAACTGAAATGAAGATCTTCTACAATCCACAGGCTAATAATTCTGATGTCATAGCAAGAACTGGAGAGATTATGCTGATTAAACTATGTAGTGATGTAGTAAGTCTTCGTCGCTCACATCGTTAGATGAGATTGCATTTATTTCATCAAATGGTTGCGGAAGCTGGTAGCCCTGCCTCCAACCAGTCATGCATAAAGGCAGCATTCATAGCGAGTTTATAATCAGGCAAGTATTGAGTAATTTTTTCCATTATATCGAATATTACATGATGATTAGCCTACTGGTCAAAATTTTACAATATACATGTAGGTACAGATATGGATGGGCAAGAACTAACGTGCAACTCACTGGGGATGGAAACAGAATTGTAATTCTTTGGAACCAAACGCTATGGAGGTTCCAATTGCACCTGAGCGTCTATTAAACCTGATCAGCTGCGGGTGCAAGAAAGGATGCAGATCATCTCGATGCGCATGCAGACGAGCTGGCTCGTCTGCTCACGATTATGTTGGGAATGTCAAGGCACAGATTGCACTAATGCGTAACCACCGGACTTTCAAGATGATATTGAACATGCATAAATTCTAATGTTTGCTTTTACTAGTATTAACGTATACAATAAATTGTATTTTCCCCCGATAGTTGGGCTATTACAAAATTTGAAATTTTTCAAAAACTATTGGTAATAAACTATTGAACTAAAGTTCATTAGAAAGGTATTGAATATATCTATAATTTAAGTCGATATAGTGTATACTGAATTCCTAATATTTTTTGAGCTACAAGCAAAAAATGTAAAAAATTAAGACAATTTTTACATAAAATTGATTATAACGTGGAAAATATTAAATTTAGCGATATAGTTCTGAGAATAAAAAATAAAGAGCGTTTAGATACCTTTCAAACAAGACTAAGAAAATAAAAATTGGTTTAGTGGATCCAGAGATATTGGCATTTATTTGAATGCACTTAACCGCCATCTTGTGACGTCATTTCCGGGTGACGCAAAAGAGGTACGGGAGGGGACTTTTGTAATTTTGCATAGGGCAATGACCTCTACAAGATAAAAAAATAAAACCTTGTGATCTAATTTGTTTTAGGTTCCCTATGGGAATTGTCCTATTATTCCTGGGCTAGTAGTAGATAGTGGCGCGATATAAGGCGCGTGGACGAGCCAACGCATAGGCTGGACACTCGAATCGAGGATGCGATGAAATAAGGTTCTATTTATTTTTTAAATATGTGCTGTTTATGGACGAATGCACGTTCCATAGAAATGGTTTTGTAAACAGATACAACTTTCACTTTTATGACACGAAAAACTCGCACATTATCCGCGTCAACCAATTGAAAATGTCTTCTCTATTCGGCCCACACACTATGCATTTATGCAATCTGTCGTCCAACAAGTTGTACAACCCAAGGATTATAGTTTATAATCCTTGGTTTCGACCGTCGAAACGATAATTGCATAGTGTGTGTGGTTGCCGTTCAACACATCCAACGACACGGTTGGATCGTACGGAAGTTTGGCCGGTTTAAAAATTTGTTGTACAACCACGTCTGATATAATACGACAGATTACATAGTGTGTGGACCTGTGTTGACTCGTGTCGACACGTTGAAACGATTTCAGAAACAAGTGATACGTTGTGTAGTTGGTATTTAATATTCGGTGGTTGCTGTATCATATTACTCCTATTAAAAATATTGAAATTGGATAGATAATAATCATTTAGTCCAGTCATTTTAAACATGAACATTGCAAAAAATCCTATATTAGGTTTGACTTTTTTATGTTGTTAGGTTCAGTCCCAGTAGTAAATACTCAATTTTGCAACTTCGAAAAACTTGTGGAAACTGGGGGGGGGGGGCGCCAAAAACCGCGATTTTTTCGGACTTTTTTCAGTTTTGGCCTCGTAGCTCAAAAACTACGAGTTATAGTGTGAAGAATATGATTATCTTTTTTAAACTAGACTAAACTTTCTACAATTTGAGCCTAACCGGAAGTCTGTAAGTATAATAGTTTCCGAGATACAGCTCTTCAAAAATAGGCAATTTTTCCCAAAATCTTTTTTCAACGTATCATCCATGTTTCGAGCCAGATATTGCCATAACGACGTGCCCTACGACTCTTGTCAACAGTAAGATCATAAGTGCTCAACTTTTGTCGGCAAGATTTTTATTTTGTATGAGCACTGGTTGCTTGGCAATTAAACGAGATCAAATTGACGAAAAGACCCGAGCGCAGAGCGCGAGGGTTCTTTTCCCAAGAATTTGATCGAGTTTAATTACCTTTTAGCAATCAATGCAAATACAAAATAAAAATCTTGCCTGACAAGAGTTGAGAACGAATGATCTTCGGTTGGAGAATTAACTGAATGAAGCGTTAATTTACTTTTGTCAAAATGGCATTTGATTTTTTAAAATATTAATCAATACCTACTAAAACAATGAGGTAGCGGCAAGAAAAGTAGCATACATTCTTTTCAGTTAAAGAAATTTGTGATTGGTGCATGTGACACTGTTCTTAATGTCTCATTGGTCTACAATACTATGAAGTTAATTATCACGGAAAAAAAAATTGTAGGACATTTTATCACCTTTTATTTAAGCATAGATGCATTCCTGTGGGCCTAACAGTTCTCGAGAAAAAGACGGAAAACCGGAAAACAGTGAAATCCTCCACATATATGTAATATCATTAGTATGATTAGAAGACATTTTCTGATTATTCTTATTTAGCCTAGCGAACGAACGCTCAAAAAGGGCTTGTAGACAGACTTTTTGATCCTAATGATTTTATTTCTAAGATGTGTTTGGAGGTGTTTGGTGATAATTATACGAAAAGTCCCCGGCCCTACCGTATGAGCAAACTCCGTAGCGTAACAAAATTTGCGGATTTGTTAAGTTTTCCCTTTGTATCTCTTGAATAGACGATCGTAGTGGGAAATGGCCAATTATAAAATAAAAGCTGCCTTGAGAAAATACTTTTGTTCTTTTCGTCAAACATTAACCCTATCATAAATGTATTTAGAAAAGACTAGAGACCATTAAACATGGTGGCGCATAAGACTGAAATTGTTTGGCTAAGGATGCAGGTAATCTGTATTTAATACTCACATATCAGATTGAGCTCCAAACCTCCCACAAAATTAGTTGTTCTCTAGTGCCCTCTATTCCATCTTGAACTCAACGTTTTTTTTAAATAACTATAACATCTAATCGATTTGAGATAAAATATTAAACGGTATATGTATTTTATAGGAAATTTTATGGTCTACAACTTTTATTTCAGCAGTTTTTGCTATAAACCCAATACCTACTTTAGGAGCTAGGACACAATATTTGCCGAAAAACGTCGTGTAAAAGCGATTTTCAAAAAAAATGTCAATTCTTGACAGCGAATATCTCTTCAACGGATAGAGATAGAGAAAAAACGCATAGAAGCAAACTTGTAGAAAATTTAATCAGCTTTTTTTTATAATTGGCCATTTCCCACTACGATGGCCTGTTCAAGAGATGTAAACGGAAAACCAAACAAATCCGCTCATTTTGTTACGCTACTTTTCGTATAATCATCACCAAACACATCCCAGAAATAAAATCTTTAGGATCAAAATGTCTGTCTACAAGCCCTTTTTGAGCGTTCGTTCGCTAGGCTAAATAAGAATAATCAGAAAATGTCTGCTAATCATATTAATGCTGTTACATACCTATATGTGGAGTCGTAGCGATTTCACTGTTTTCCGGTTTTCCGTCTTTTTCTCGAGAACTGTTAGGCCTACAGGAATGCATCTATGCTTAAATAAAAGGTGATAAAATTTCCTACAATTTTTTCCTCCATGACAATGGTCGTAGGGCACGTTGTTGTGGCAATATCTGGCTCGAATCATGGATGATGCGTTAAAAACAGATTTAGGGAAAATGCCTATTTTTGAAGAGCTGTATCTCGGAAACTATTATACTTACAGACTTCCGGTTAGGCTCAAATGGTAGAAAATTTAGTCCAGTTTAAAAAAGATAATCATATTCTTTGCACTACAACTCATAGTTTTTGATCTACGAGGCTAAAACTGAAAAAAGTCCGAAAAAATCGCGGTTTTTGGTGCCCCCCCCCAGTTTCCACAAGTTTTTCGAAGTTGCAAAATTGAGTATTTACTACTGGGACCGAACCTAACACCATGAAAAAAGCAAACCTAACATAGGATTTTTTGCAATGTTTGTATATTTTTGTATTTAAATTGACTGTACTAATTCATTTTGGACTGAATTTATTGAAATATATACAGGGTGTCCCAAAATTCCTGAGACACAGAGCTACTACGTGTAATAGAGATCAAAATAGTTGATTGGACCCAATTTATTTATATACCAAAATGTACCGTTTGCCGTTTGCCCGTGAGAAGAGTTGAAAGTTTACATAAAAAAACACATTTTTGTACGCTGTTCAGACATGAGTGAAAGAAATTGAATGAAATTTGAGAAAAATGCATTTTAGAAGATTAGTCTCCTTTCGGTAATTAAATAAATCCAAAAGAAATTGTAGAAGGGTTAAAACCACCCTCACTCCCTTACATTTTTTTCAGAACTTTCTTATGGGTGGTAATACGGTTCTCAAATTTTTTTAGCGAGAAGACTGATTGATTATCTTCATTTTGTTACTCTTTATAAAATTTCATATTCGGCATAGTTCCAAAGCAAAAATGTTTTCTTAAATAATGCTAACAATATTCCTAGTACAAGTTTAATAAAATTGTAATACAAAATTTAGTTGACAGTGCAAACAAAGCCAGAACGTTTTTTCATAATAAATGTTCAAGGAGAGTAGGTAATCCTCTAAAATGCACTTTTGTCAAATTTCATTCAATTTGTTTCACTCATGTCTGAACAGCGTACAAAAATGTGTGTTTTTATGTAAGCTTTCTTCTCACGGGCAAACGGTACATTTTGGTATATAGAGAAGTCATTGAATATGTGCCTATCTCAATTTAGAAGATTGTTCATTTAAGCACTTACATATTTTGCTGGTTATTTTTATTTAGGGAAAAGATGATTTGATACTTATAGAAGAAAGTCAATGCTTATAGATGTGCCAACTGTGATAAAGAATTTATGATTTTGCAATTAAGTAATTGTAATGAATTACTTTTATTGTTAAGTAGGTATAATGAGGAATGGTGATGAATTATTTTTAAAAAGTCATTGTGCAACCACTGACAAATTTCATATTTAGATTAATTTCCAGCTAATAAAATACCTAAATAAAATGTTTCAATAAATTAGGTACTGATCAAGAAATTTCTCGTTGTTTTTTATTAAACCACTCTTTATAAAAAATATTATTGAAATGATTTTATCCATTAGTGTATAAACACTGATTGTATACATTTTGTTTATGTAGGTATTAACAAGGAATGTATCGATCGATCGCACATGCACAATGCACTCCAAGAATAAAAATAAAAGCTGATACTGATATCCGTCAAGAAATTGTTTTGTACGTATGTCGTGACTAACAGCGTGCGTAATTACCGCCATCGTGTGTAATTTTGTTATAATCCCAATAGGTTTGCAACTTTGCATTTAATTTGCATTTGTCACAGACAACTAACCAGACCCGCCACGCTTATGACTTTATGAGTTGAACAAAACGCAGCTTTGCGCAACTAAACTAGATGTCACTACGGTCAGTTGCGCAAACAGTTGTCCAATTGAATAACAACAACTTGTTTATTTGTTTGGTCAACAGAAAGTTAGGTCAGTTATTTGCGTGGGTGGTACATACCTAAACAGAAGAAATGTCTTGTCATGTAAAAGATATAATAATAATTTAATTATACAGTTTGCGAATTTGCGATACGATCCTTTTAACTATGAAAGATCATTCCTCTACTGCCATTTAGCACACCTGTGAGAAGCGTTATTATTTATGCTGATCATTCAATTGTGTATCTTTAATTGCTAAATTAGTAATTAGCGTAATAAGAAGTGAAAATATAAGCCGTCATTCAGTAAATTAGGTCTATCTCTTTAAATTTAAAATTTTATGCAAACTTTATCAATTTGTTCTGTTTACACGTCACACTACAGAGTACAGACAACCTTTAAAGTTGTATGTGTTTACGTTTACGTTAATCTGCAACTTCGAATAAAGCACACTACGATGAATTTTTTACTTTCATCCCTTTTTGTGTTTTTTTTTGAGAATTATGTAATTATAAATATTATAATATTAAGGAATAATAATACTGGAAGACATCTCAAGTATTGTTAACGAATCTCACAGTGTAACATAAGATATGATATAAAGGACATTTAATGAATTACCTATTTATTTGTAACAGAGGTGTGACATGATGTGAAATCTAAATTTCTAAAACATCACTTTTTTTCTTTTTTATAAACTGTTTGTATTCAAAAAATAATCTACAATGTGAAATTTAACCTCCCACAGATATATTTTTTTGATATCGCTGTTTTGGCTGAGTAGGCAACTATTAAGTAAATGGCACAGACAAATTATTGTCTGTGGTAAAATTAGGGATGCCATAGCCCATACGTCCGGAATTTTCCGGACATGTCCGGTAATATAGGTCTTTGTCCGGCATGCGGGGGGAATTCTAAGACGTCCGGAATTTTCACAAGTTAGGTAAAGAAACAAATAAAAAATCAAATAAACTCAATGTTTTTATCAAAAAATCAATGTTACATACATTAGGTATTATTCATTATGATCATTTTTCTTATATTTAGCGCTACCGCGGAAATACCTTTCAACACTTCCGAATCTTTAATAATAGTGTTGTAGAACATTTCAGAAGTCATATTTTTTAAATTATACTGAGTTAAAAGCAATCGACTTGACAGACTCTACAGAGAGTCCGTTTCTTTCTTTTAACCTCTCCTCCACTCGCGTTCATTTGAACACACACAGTGTACCTGCACTGCACGCGTGAAAATTCTAGAATTAGCTTCGTTTTCTCACATATCGACACTAACATTATATTAGAAGAAAGTCCGGAATTTTCTTTAAAAATCCGGAATTTACTCCGGAATTTTGATTTTTTGATCTGGTAACCCTAGGTAAAATGGCAATGACAATTACAAAAATATATATTTATCTCCCTTTCTAAGATAGGTAGGTACATGCACTCTCATAAAGTTATGTTATTTTTTACAAGCCCACAAATACCTACCTAAAAATTTGATTTAAATATATAAAATTCAGGTTAATTTGTTTTATTTAAAAAGGGAAGAGGTAATATTGAATTGCATACCTATGATGAGCTACATTTAAAAAGTCATTCACCATTGTGATTGTTCTGTTATATGATATAATTGTTTATTATTATGTATATTTTTAAAAAAGCAAACTAAGCTGTATGGGCAACTTGATGAGAAGTAATTTTTGAATATACCATGTAATTTGCGATTTTTAAGTGCACTCAAAACTTATTTCTAAGCTACTAATCTAAATGACAGCGACATCTCATTACGATAATTATACTAAAACGGCATGACAAAAATTTAATATACGGTGGCGGGTCTGGTTAGTTGTCTGTGCATTTGTTTTTTACTATCGCCATCTATTACGCTTAAAAAATTTGTTTCCAATTAAAGCTATCTCATTGACTAACTATAAGGTATATAAACAAGGGTACGACCCACGCACCCATAGAAAAAGTAACCAAGGATTTTCTATGCACGCACCTAACTGATCTAACATTCTGTTGACCAAACAAATAAACAAGTTGTTATTATTCAATTGGACAACTGTATGCGCAACTGACCGTAGTGTCATCTAGTTTAGTTGCGCAAAGCTGCGTTTTGTTCAACTCATAAGCGTGGCGGGTCTGGTTAGTTGTCTGTAAAGTCACTAGTGACTTTAGTTGTCTGTGCCTTTGGTATGTAATAACTGTAACCACATTAAGAGGGGCAATTCAAAGTGTGTTTAGTAAGATTTTACATGAGATGGCGGTTCAGTTAATAAAGGTTATTTTTTCCCTCAAACTACTCCCATAACAGATGTCACTATAATTTGAATTAAAGTTTGTTACTGAATGCAGTACTTTTCATGGTTGAGCTTTTTGTGAAAAGAGGGCTTTCAAAACAGTTATGAATTACAGTAATTTAGTCACCATGAATGCACATTATCATTAAAAAAATATTTGCAATGCAAGCAGTAAAAACACCATAAAAAGAAGCATTTTTTAAAAATAATAATAATCAAGAAAGAATTCAAATACTCGCAACCTTCCCCAAAATAATCTAAATAACAAAGTTAAGACGTCTAGATGAACGCGCAAGACGATTGATTATTTCTTCGGGATGGATATTAATTATTGATCTATTGATTTTAATGGACCTATTATAAGACAGGACGTGCTTAACAATTAAGTTTTACCGGAATGCTGACACTATGTAAACGAAATTATTAGATTTTTATTGTGCTTATTCAAACTATATGTAGGTAATGTAAAACTGTTATCTTTATGGGTGTCGGATTATTACGGAAGTTCGACGTTCGAACTGTGTAATCATTTTTATTAGCTAGTTTCTCTATATATCGACCCGTATACGTCCTGACTGAAGTTTTAGTTTAGGGTATTTATTATTTGGACGTACATATATATTCAGATGTAGGACTTATGTTTAGCCAGATATAGCCAAAAATCGGCACTCAGTCGATCCATAACAGCTGTACTTTAATCTCAAAATTAACATTATTATTCGTATTCTTTGTGTTTAGAAACAGTGATTGAGCCTTTAATGAATATTTCGGGGCGGGGGAGGGGGGGGGGGGGGCAAGCGGTACGCGCCTGATTTTTACCCTTAGTGCTGGTGCCCAGGGCGGCATAAATTAGGGATCGGCCAAATTATGGAGAACCAAAATAAAGTGACGGATTTTTTTTTAAATAAAAACTGGAAAACAATGGAAAATAAAATTGAAGTAGGTACATAGTAATACGTCAATACGTGCTATTACTTTAGTTGATAAAATAGGTACCTACTCGAATAATCCCAAACATAGTTTACACTGCACTTTCAGTGTATCCAAAGGGGAAAGGGGCTAATTTATTTATGGCCCTATTTATCAGAGGGGTTATCCTATTTAGCTACAGGCTTTGAAGAATTTGAATGACCAACAACCAAATATTGCCTTTGCCGCTTCTCCACTGTCGGTCAATTTCAATCAACGGTCAGATGTAGTATGTTTTATTCTTTTATTGTTTTATCATTGAACGGTTTTATTACAAACAACAGTAACTTCATTCGCAGTATAAATAAAATTTGCGACGGGGGACTTGTCAGTGGCGTAGCTAGGGGGCGAGGGGGGACATCTGTCCCCGGGCGCATCATCTGGGGGCGCCAAATTGATGTTACATTTATTATGAAAAAACTGTCTGTCGAATGTTAATCAAAACAAGAAATGATGTTCAGTTTTCGACGCCAGAAGATCTGCTTCGCTTCATTGTGCAGTATGGAGATGATGTGTTTCCAAATCTGCGAGTTGGTCGTCAAATTTTACTGACTGTTGCAACATCCATTGCGAGTTGTGAAAGATCTTTCAGTAAGTTAAAATTTATTCTGTCCTATTTGAGATCTTCAATGGCATAGGAAAGATTGTCAGCATTGGCTTTGCTTAGTGTGGAGGGAGAGGTTACTGATTGTATAGATTTTCAAGAAGTAATAGATAAATTTGCAGCAGCCAAGGCAAGAAAAATTTCGCTTTGAATTCATTTTTTTTATACTTTTTTATGTATTATGTGTGTTATAGTTATGTTTAAAGTTTTCGTCGTGATGATTTGTATTCTGGTATGAACTAATTTTAATGGCATTCGCATTGTTATATCTGAAGTGCAATTCCCTGTTATTAAAATTATGTACTCAAAGTTACCTTTATTATTATTATTTAGGTTTGCATGTTTAAAATTTTCGTTTCAATATCACCGTCCCTTACAAAAATTTACTGCAGTTCACAGTTCTCTTATAAAAACTGCAGTTTTCGGCCAATGCAGAAAAATGCAGTAATTGGCCGAAAACTGCAGTTCTTTAAGAGAACTAACTGCAGTAAATTTTTGTAAGGGTTATCACGAGAGTCCCAGTAGGGGGCGCCGAAACAAACTTTGTCCCCGAGCGGTGAAACCCCTAGCTACGCCACTGGGACTTGTACATAGCGGCAAAACTGATTTGTGCGGCCTTGTCCAAAATATCGGCGATTGTGAGTATTACAAGTTTGTCTATAAAAGTGCCGAATGCATACGATTTCAATTATGAGGTAGCTGCTACAAATACATAGAACATACTACTACGAATAATCAGTATTCGTAAAATTTAAAGACATCCTGTAATACAATAATTTCAATGGCCAATAAGTAATTGATTTCCTTATTGAAGATATACATGAGCTGTTCAATTTCATTAACAATGATAATTAATTAGATACAAATACAACTATAAATACCAGTATGAATTCGTAAATATAGCAATTAAAATTTTCCAGTTTCTCAAATATCGTAGATACTCGCATTATAGTCGAGGAAATAAAGCACTAAAATAAGCCAAACCTACCAAATTTTTGTAGTAAGACGGATTGAGATGGGGTTTTTTACATTCGCTTCCTAAATTTGATAGGTGCACCAGGTATCCGTTAGAAAGTATCCGGGACCAGATTCGATCTGAGCGACCCAAAAAAACCTGGAAACAATTTTCGGTTCCCTATAGGCTTGAAACTTCAGTGAAACTCAAGAGGATGACGTTGATGCTCGGATGCGGGGCACCAAGTACGCGGGAGACGGTTGCCGATGCCTGATTTGGAATCAGAAATCCAAACAAACTTCGTGTATGAGATGTCTAGAATGATTTGAGAGTGAATTTCAGAAAAAGGTTCGGAGATGACGTTGCTCAGCCATCCTGAGCTCCAGGTGGGCGGTGAGGCAATTTGGAGGTCATATTCGGGATCAGCGACCTCGAAAACCCCCCTGACCCCGAATTGAGTCGATTCTAGAAGCTTATAATGAAGTTATGAATTTTTTCTATGAAAATGCATTTTTCAGGATGCATTTTCCACTGCACAAATGCAATTTCGAAAATAAACATGATGAAAAGTAGGTACAAAGTTTCCTATTAAATTTAGGAAGCGAATGCAATAAACCCCATCTCAATCCGTCTTACTACAAAAATTTGGTAGGTTCAGTGCTTTATTTCCTTCAGGACATCCCTTTTATACAATACAGATGAAATGATTGTAATATTTGTAATAATAAGAATAAGCATGTTTGTTTTTTAAAATCAGGTATTAGGTTTCATGTCATAACGCCGTTGGTTCTCGTAAATGTTGCTACACGTCAGTTTAATTTGTTCTACACGTACGTATACCCCATGTTTATAAGTTCGTCTTTCTTAGAACTTTATGAAACTCACCAACAGTTTTCATTTGTGAGAACACTCTTAAATTACTCTTAAATTGTGAGATTGCGACATCTATCAGATAATAGCTGCATTAATTGTGCGATAAAATGCCAGTAAATTGTGACGTCACCATTTTTCGATACTTTTTTCGAAAATTTTGGGCTTATGGTACGCATTTAAACACTGGCCTTTTAGTATATGATTCAGTTAACTTTTAGCTACCCGCTGAACCATTTCTTATTTTTAAATTCAACAAATTTTTTGTAATGTTTAATCCTTAATTACGCCTAATTCGTAATGAAAGTTTTACAGCAATTTGTTTCAACCGCTAGAAGACAACCTGAACTATCACACTGGGTCCTTTTCCACTCTAAATTTTGCAAGATTTTGATAAAAATTACGTAGAAAATTGTGTATAGTGCCGCCATCTACGGTACTAGAAAAATGAATTGCCCCTCTTAACTAAAAAGATTAATTCCTCTATGGCAAGCCGTTTTACGATTTATTCACTGGAGTGGTTATATGTCATTTAAATTTAAATCTATTTCCATGTCACTTGGGATAATGAAAATTACGCTATTTTCGTTAAGAAGAATGCAATTTTCATAACATTATAAGTTGTATTCTACAACCGCGTTCGTCGTAAAATTGCGCCACCTACAATTTTAGAGTATTTTGGTCAGAAGTATTTTAAAAATAAACAATTTTCTCTAAAATCATAGATTTAATGATAGGAACTCTAATTTAATGTTACCGACAACGCCACAACTAATTAAAGGTCATCGGTAAATAAGATTACTAAATTTCATAATTAGCGATATTAGCCTTGTTTATATACATAAACAAGGATATTAGTAATTCCCATAGAGAAAATAATATATTATTTTCTCTATGCATGGCACTTATTAAGTTGTTCACATCTTAAGTTAAAGGGTGAAATAAGTTAATTTCTAATATAATAAAGAAAGCTTCCACAGTTGTTCATTATAATTGAAAATTATTTATTTTGGGTGAAACTGTGTAATGGTTTTTTATTGATTAAATAATCCAAACGTTTCGGACACCCAGTGCCGGTTTTACATGTCATTTCGTAGTACGCACTAAGTAACATTGGGCCCCCCACCATCACCATCACCCACCCTCACAACAATTTGCATACATAGCAAAACTTCGAATTTGATACAAGCCAATCTATTTTTTTTTCTACCTCCGTTGCTTATGAGACAATAAAAATGAGAATCATTATTTTTTTATATTATATTTTAAATAGCTTCATAAGATGAAAACGGCAAGTCTGAATTCTCAAGAAGCTTACATTACAATAAATACGGCGGCATCTGTCTTTATTTATGGTTGGTACGAGTACAAACAACACCGCACGTAAACGAAGTGTAGGCCGGAAATTATGGCAATAAGAATTTTGTTCCATAATTGGAATGTTTCACATTATTGTTCACTTGCGCAAAAAATAAAATTTACATTTTGCAATTTTTTTTAAATACGTTTTCAGCAATTTAAGAGAAATGTTTACGAAAATACAATTATTAGTGCGGTAACATCCCATCCAGGTCCCATAGATCACAGGCCCGGGTTCCGCGGGGCTGATAGTTACCATGATAGTTAGGCCCCTGATTCACAAACCCCTTTTGTGTCGGCATAATTAAGTACAAAGGTTATTTACTTAGAAAGGGACGAGGAAATGTTCAATCTGCAATAAACTCTTTTAAAATATATGACCAATAAATTTTAGTCTTAAACGTGTTAAAGGGTATCTTCTTATTATTATACCTTCTTTTGAGATTTTAACTTTCCTGTTATTTAAGCTTGTTGTATCTTAAGTATTTATTCTGAAGGGAAGTCGTGAGTGAAATAAATACACCTTAATTCCTTAATATTAAATGCATTGATTTAATTAATAAACTTAAAACGTTAGATTTGTCCGGGCCCTACGCACGTCCGGGCCCTACGCACGTGCGTAGTGTGCGTAATGTATAAACCGGCACTGCGGACACCACTTCTTCAGTGGGTTAAAATTAAAATTAAATTTGTCAGTTTTCTTTTCGTTTAATTTTAATTTTAACCCACTGAAGAAGGCACCTGTAAGTGGTGTCCGAAACGTTTGGATTATTTAATCAATAAAAAACCATTACACAGTTTCACCAAAAATAAATAATTTTCGATAAGTTAATTTCTGATTCATGCACCATGCATTTGGTGATTTCGTAGTTTAGCCTCCGCAAAGTAGAGGGCGCTAGCTTATTTTTATTTACATTTCTTATGAATGAGTGTGTTCAACACCTTCAAGTCGAATGGAAATGAAATTACAATGGAAATAGATATCGAATTGAAATAAAACACTAAACGAGAATCTCAAATGGCAATAGGTACGGATTCATAAAACTTTAAAATAAATATATCGTTACAACATTTTTACTTTTTAAATTAAAATGAAAATACATCATTGTCATAATAAATTCGAATAGAATTAAAATTGGAAGTTATAACGAATGCGAATAGAATTATCATAACAACAAGTCAAAAGACATAAAAATTCATGTTTAATAGAAATTAATCTTGCAACTGTAGGACATATGAAACCATTTTCATTTTTAAATTAAAATTGAAATACACTATGTATATGTCATAAAAAATTGAATTGAAATTAAAATTGAATTGTAACAAACATGAAAGAAACTTATATCCCATGATAATTGACCCATAGATTCGAGTTAATGGAGGAAATGGTATGATAACAGGTAAATTAATTGGTTAGGTTTTTTCTTAAGGAAAAATGAATTTATAAACATAACAAATTAGTTTATGTTGACATCAATAAATAAGTGAAGCATTGAAATTCTTACATAATTAAACTTTAAATTTATTATTTTGTTTACCTTAAAATTGTTGTAACAAGTTGTTAATTTTAACTATGAATAAATATTTGCAGTAGAACTTAACTTGTAATATATAAAATCATTTTTATGGTAATTTAAAAGATAAATTCAATTTTGGTTAATGAAAAATATACTTTCGTTCAGGTAAATTTTCCATAAGCGAGCAATAGGTTTTATATATTTTTTTTCGTAATTAGAACGAAAATATGTATTTAAATTTTAATTAAGAATAAAAATTGCATTCTTCTTAACGAAAATAGCAAAATTTTCATTATCCCAAGTGACATAGAAATAAAGTTGAATTAAAATGACAGATTAACGTCTAAAATGGTAAAACGGCTTGCCATATTCCTCTGAAAAGTACCAACTATAAAATGTAATTTTTTTGAAAAAGTTTATTTTTACGTTATACATAAATTAATATTACTATATTTTTTTAATTTTCGATTCCATGTTACTTCCCGAGTACGAAGTAAAAGGGAAGTATATAGTATTAGTGTTCCAAAAAAAAAAAATTTGACCTATGCAAATTTTTACATATCTTTGCGTTTTTGAATACGTAGATTCAAAATATGAAAAAAAAATTCTGGCAAGTTGCCACGAGACTTCCCTCGTATTAACACCTTTTTCAAAAAATAAATACTACTGAATTCAGAAAAAAATACTCTTAAACTATATAAAAAAACTGCACTTTTATCTTATAAAAAAATGAGTGCCGCCATTTTAGCTTACACCGAAAGTGACGCAATCAAAGGTAACAGCAGCATTTTCGTTCTTGACCGGAATGCAATCGATTGGCGAAAACCGCATTTCGATAACTTTAATAGTTTCTGAGTATAGAGCGTTGCAGTAATTTTTTTAAAATGATTTTTTTGAACACTTTATTCAAAAAATAAGTATAGCACAATATATATTGCTGAATTCAGAAAAAAACACTCTTTTAAACTACATAAAAAAACTGCAACTTTATCTTATAAAAAAAACGAGTGCGGTCATTTTAGCTTATACCGGAAGTGACGTCATCAAAGGTAATAACAGCATTTTCGTCCTTGGCCCGAATGTAATCAATTGGCGAAAACCGCATTTCGATAACTTTAATAGTTTCTGAGTTTAGAGCGTTGCAAGGAATGTGTACGTACAGACTACAGACTACAGACTACAGACGACAGACGGAACAATTTTTACTTCCCGAGTTTTTATCTCTTGCAATTAAGATGGATTAAATACATATAATTACTAACGTGACCCTTATGCTTATACAGAGTGTACCGTAACAACACCTAGGTACTTATGTAAATACATACCACTAATCGTTACCTCAAAAGTTAAACCTTTTTAAAGTGAAGTAGTTTAACAAGTGTCGAGTGTACATATAGATTGCCAGATACAGTGCCGCAACTAGATTTTTTGGCGCCCGGTGCAAGATTTGTAGATGCGCCCCTATTATAAAACTTAATTGTGCAATTGTTGAACGCCTGTGTGAATATGTATTGACAGACTATTTAAGTTGACAATTTGACAATTTGCATTACGTATCTAGTATTTATAAGCTCGAAAGTCTTAGTATCTACTTATTAAAATTAAATTACCAGTAAACTGGCACACAACTTTCCCGTGTTTACTACAATGACGTATTACCTAAATAAAATAGATTTTTCCATAATAACTCAAAATAAAATAGTTTTTGGGTAATAATAACTCGAAAAAATAAAAAAATGGTATAGTTGTAATCAGAAAACGATTTCTGGTTTTCTCCTAAAATAATATACAGGGTTTGTCATAAATATTTTCAATATTTTGTTCATTTGTTGTTCGTTTGTAAATTGGTGTACTAGAAGAATGTCCTCTACTTCACTGTACAATTTTATTTCGTCATCTTTGTTAGCAAAATATTTATGAAGATTTAAAATTTTCAACTTCAAACATTCATCCCTCTTCCCCTATAGGAAATAAAGAAATAAATGTAGTGCCAATATTCATGAACTATGTGTATAACATTTCAAAAATTAAAAAAAAGCTCGGAGCAGATTTGGAGAAAATCTATTTTTAATTTTTGACCAATTTTGGGCACTAATAAATTGGCTACGTTTAATTTTTGTTTTTTACCAATTAGGTACAAGTAAAAGTTCTGACCATCCTTTGGCTATAAATTCCACTTTTTAAATTTTAATTAAGTTAAATGGATCTTAAGCTACACCCTAAAAAGTAAAAACTGGGAGAATTGCTATATTTGTCGCCATTTTGAATTTAAAAACAAACGAAAAACGGCGTTTTACTTCCCACTGAACACAGTACATCCATGAAACGTTTCTAAATGTTGCATAAGGGTTACAAATGAACCATTCCTAAGAAACATCTAAGACACATTACTGGTACATTCCTGTCGAAAGCGAATAAATGGTAATGTCTAATAAACGTTTCAATTGATATGTTACATAAAATACAAAACATACACATTACAACACGAACGTTTTAGATATGTATCCAAAAATGCATCTTTGTGATGTATTTTTTGGAATGTGATAACGTATAACATTTTAGAAACGTTACAAATGTGATGTTTCGTTTGAAACAAAATAGTCATATCTCAAAGTTAACGTTACGGAGTTGTGTTTAGTAGTGTTGTACCAGAAACCTATCAGTTGAAACATATCGTAAGAAACACATCATACACGTTTCGGTGTGAATGTTTTAGATATGTATCCAAAAATACATCTCTGTGATGCATTTTTTGGAATGTGATAACGTATAACATTTTAGAAACGTTACAAATGTGATGTTTCGTTTGAAACAAAATAGTCATATCTCAAAGTTAACGTTACGGAGTTGTGTTTAGTAGTGTTGTACCAGAAACCTTATCAGTTGAAACATATCGTAAGAAACACATCATACACGTTTCGGTGTGAACGTTTTAGATATGTATCCAAAAATATATCTCTGTGATATATTTTTTGGAATGTGATAACTAAAGCTAGGATGCCTTTTTTTATAAATGGACAAACATAAGGCAGACCCTATTTAAAATCCGTTTTAGAGTACGCACTTTCCAAAAATGCAAACTTTATTCTGCCTTTTTTGGTTTCTGTTAGTTTTATTGCGTTTTTTACCTTTTTTTTTTGATATTTTCGCGTAAGTATTTAGTACCTTTTCTGTAAATTTTTTTTAGTTTTTTGAAATGTAAGTATTTTTTAATTTTTAGATTTTATATAGGCATATTTTTCTGGGTAATTTCTAAGAAAGCAAATTGTTTGAAAGGAAAAGGAATTTGGTATACAAACTGAATACAAACTTTGTCTATAATATTTAAGCCTCTTACAATAATAACTCGGATGTGTCATTTTCCTTACTTTGAAATATTTCCCATTGTATTATTTCTACCTGCAAGCTGCACCAGTGCACCTACATACAGTCTTTGTTGAAATTGCACCCTTAGTCATTATACCGAGTTAAGCGTATTTTAATTAGCCAGAAAACTTTATTGAAAAAGAATACCAGCAGATAACATCTATCAACTGTAATTACTTTTTCAAATAAATATTTGTTTATCTATACTTAAATTGATTATGTAGATATGTGTTGATTTTATCTCGACAGTTTTCGCTTTTCCGTGCCATTTTTCTCCTTTTTTGTCTTTTTAGATCCTTTTCTTAAATTATTTTTTATGCCTTTTGCCTGCCTTTTTTAAACTTTCATTTTGTCTAACTATCCTAGCTTTAGTGATAACGTATAACATTTTAGAAACTTCATTAAAAATGTGATGTTTCGTTTGAAGTCATCTTTCAAAGTTAATGTTACTTGTATTTAGTAGCGTTGTACTAGAAACCTAATCACTTGAAACATATCGTAAGAAACTAAAAATAGACGTTTCAATGTGAGTGTTTTACATATTTATCCAAAATTACAATTTAGTGTTTAATTGGAAGGAAAAATTTCCGTTTCCAAAAATAGATTTATTCATCATAAGTAGATGGGTAATATTGCACATCTAAATGTCTTATTTGCCAGCGAGTCGGTACCGGTAGCTCAGATAGTTGCGTAGCTGTTTTCTGAATTCCTAAAGAAGCGACCGATGTTCGAATCCCACTTGAAGCAAAACGATTTTTCAGCATCACCGATCTCCTTCGAGTCTACACTAAGAGAATTTTGGGGGCCCTGGAGAACAAGCCACCGGAGTACATGGGGCCCTGCAGGGCCTGCGCACTGGGAAAAGAGCCCCTCAGAGCAGTTGGGGCTCTCGGTACCATAGTTTCTACCACATCTCAATTTTTTTATAAGTACTCAGGTATGTTTCAAATGAAACATATATGAGACATTTCAAGTATTCACGTATGAAACATTTATAAGGACACATTTCTCCTACATATCAATAAATTACTCTCCGATATGTTTCTTGAAACATATATAACATGTTTCGATGTAACGTTTCTGTATTGTTTCAAATCTAGGTTTCTGAAGGCGGACATTAAACATCTATGTTATGTGTATGATACGTTTCTGTCGCTGTTTCGGAGATGTTTCATGTTTCAGAGATACGTTTCTAAAACATTTCAGAAACGTTTTTTTGCACTGTGGGTTGTAACCATGTGTAATAACTTTTTCACGAAGGGAACTTAGATTGAGTTAAAATTTGAATGTTTGCTCCCAAAATAACGCCCCTAATTTGGGAGCCTTTGGGCCGATTTTGAAGAGAAAAGCTTGTTTTACCGATACCGATGAGGTTTTTTATAGGCCTTAGTTTTAAATTTCATCAAAATCGGTGTAGTAGTTTAGGCTCCACAGCCTTAACGTAAAATTTACCTCTGTGTAAATTGCGCTCAAGTGCGAGTGAATTGCTTATTTGGCGCCCTAAATAGAGCGCGCCCGGTGCAGTGGCACCTTCCGCACCCCCCTAGTTGCGGCTCTGGCCAGATACGCAATTTGTACATTAACTATATTTAATTAAAACTATTAAATTGATGTTTAAAGGTTACTATAAAGAAATAAGTGAACCATCAACCAGGTTTCAACTTAGTTTCAATAACTTTTCAAATCCTTGTTGAAATATTTACGTTCCAAGTGGAAATGAAACGTAACTTAAAGGGCATATTCAAATTCAAAGCTATAATATTACTGATGTTATAAACAGAAATCTATCCAAGGGGCTTTTTGTTTCGGTTCTTACTGCGGTATATACCATTGTTCTTATACAGCAAATTGAAAGAGGCATTAAAACAAAAAGACTCTGACGCGCTGGAAATAAGTAGATATAGTGAGGTTTACTTCAAAATAAAAAATATTAATTTGAACAGTTGCGAACAGTATTTATGCTCTAAAAATTCAATAATAAAGAAAAGGGTTATAAGTCAAATCAGGTTAGCTAACAAAAATTGTTTAAGATTTTATATATCAGGAATATCCTACCAAATAAGGACTAATGAAAACTGCACTATTTGTAACATGGGCGTTAATGAAAGCATGTACCATTTATATATCGAGTGTCCAATTTACAAACCAATTCGGGATAAATATTTTAGTAAATTCAACATTTTAAACAGTACTAATTATACAGATTTGTTTATAATAACAGAGAACACAGTGAATTTGATTTTCAATTATACTGTTGAAATGTTGAAAATAAGGTCGTTTGTGTTAAATGAATAAGTAGATTATGATTAATGTTTAGAATTTTAGTTTATTTTATCTTTTAAGTATCTGTTTGAGTTTATGCAAACCTTTTTTCAACCGAACCTCTTGTAAAGGAGTTTAGCTCTTATATGCAATAAAATTATTATTATTATTATTATTATTATTAATATTATACCATTGTTCTTATACTTATTAATCTGTGGTGGATCATTCCTATTGTACTTTTCTCACAATGCACATTCACAGATTGCTCAACCACCCTTACCGACTTCCACTTCTTCAAGCTTCAAGCGTCTGTACTACTTACCTAAATACCTACCTATTTCTTGAAGAGCAAAAGTGTTTCAGCAACTACAACGCTGAAGCACAGAAGAAATAGGTACGTAGGTATTTCTTCTGTGGCTGAAGAGTGAATTTCAAGAATTTGTAGTCAACAAGAGTGCTACGTTACTCGTGGTATAAACGAGTTTATCTTTATAACTAAGAATAACAACAGGTAATTCCACTCTAAATGTAAATGTTTTGCGACACTAGACGTTCGACGAGCAAGGTTAATTACAATTAGTTATCTTTAAAAAACTTGCTCGTTTTTGCATTTTTGATGAGAGTAAACAATATGTACAAAAGATCTCCTGGTAACCCTTGCCTAATTTTATTTTGTCACAATCTTTTACCCTTGACAATGACATATACGCAGTGTCGAAACGCGTTCGGTTCTATTTAATTATTATAAATAATAACTTATAATTATAATGTAAGTAAATATTTATCTTACAATGTAATACCAAAGTTCGGTATCCACCAATATAAGAAGATTAAAATAAAAATGTATGTCGAATTACTTAATTATTAGAGATATATATTATTTATTCCGTAACGCAACGTTACAGATAATGAAAATTATAGGTTTATAACTATCGTTAGCACAACATTTGTTGATTGTAATAGCACAGATAGTAACTTATCTGTGGTAATAGTTTTTATTCTGATTAGAAAACGGAACCACGAGTTCAGTTGATTTATTATAAAGTAGGCGCTTATAAACGACCGAATTTTCGAAAATGTAAATTTCAATGTATGGTATGTACTTACTTATAGCTAATTTTTTCTACTAAATACTAAAATACTAAATACTAAATCTATATATAGGTACTAAAATCTCTTTGAATGAATAAAATATGAGATTATTTACATAAATGAACTGCATCACCAAGTCGATTAGATATGGTGTGGAATTAATGAGGACGTTTTGACATCGTGCTTTTTACGACTTGAATCGTTAAAAACGTTAAAGTAGAAGCTGTGCGTCGTTTAGGTGCAGTGTTTCTTAATAATAAACATGGGACTTTTCAATGTGACGTGTAGCTCCGACGCACGTCTTGATGGTAAAACGGCTATTATAACAGGATCAAATTCAGGAATTGGAAAATGTACCGCACAGGATTTTTACAAACGGGGTAAGTGGAACAACTTATTTGGGTTATTATAACGGAGCCTAATTAAATCAATTTAGGAGCGCGCGTCATAATGGCATGCAGATGTTTATCAAAAGCAGAAGAAGCGAAAGAGGATATTAAAAAATCGTGTAAAAGTGTTGAGAAAATTGGAGAAATTGTAACAGTAGAGCTTGATCTTGCGAGTATTAAATCTATAAGAAAATGTGCTGAAAAAATTCTTGCTAATGAAGAGGAAATTAATTTATTGATTAATAATGCTGGCATAATGTTCTGTCCTGAGGGTCGAACTGAGGATGGTTTTGAAATGCAGTTTGGTACAAATCATTTGGGCCATTTTTTGTTTACTTTATTATTATTGCCAAAAATTGTGAGAAGTGCGCCGGCTCGAATTGTGAATATTTCTTCATGTGGGCATCACTGTGAGTATTCATTTTTTTAAATTACAACCAAATCAACTACAGTTCAATATTTAAACCCTTTTCAACATTTTTTGTGTAAGTATTTATCGCTCAACTATAACTTATAAATAGCATATTCACGTTCGCAAGTGTTAATAATAACTCAAAATCAGTACAATAGTCTATCTACAAACTTGTGCCCCATCAAAGGTATTTATGGATGAAATTACTTAGTAATTGCAAAAAGGTCGATTGATTTTTATAAATACCATAGGTATAGTGTAGTGAGAGCTTTAGCACGAAGGAAATTTTTACGAGATTATGCCGTTTGTCCAAAATAGAATCTCAAAGGAGTTCCATTTGCTACTTTCCTTAGTATACGGGCACTGGGAGACTTGTCTATCCGGTGGCCTAATACTTAAAGGGCATCTCGGCTGTAACTGGAGATTCTCATATTCTCGATGAGCACTAAAAGGTTACTCTCACTACTTCCGTCTAGAACATAAATTTGCATACAATTGGGTAACGTGGAAGTTAGGTTTTTTGAAAAAACACCCGCATTTCTACTGTTTTAAATCTATCAGGTTGGGATGTGACGCCACTATCGTATTGAAGTGGATGGAATATTTCCTTATTTACACAAATTAAGGATCGCCTAGAATACGAGGGTGCCCCATTACAATGTGTTTGTTGTACAACCCCATGTAGGCTGCCATCATGTCCCGCTCTTTAATTTCATTTTTTAATTTTAAGTCAGGAGTGTAAAACCTAAATACTTCACTGGTTTCGAGAGATGGTGACACCTATGAAAGAGTGGAAGAGCTCGTTTTCCGTGTAAGGAGAAGTGGCCTCCAAGTCGGACATGGCATAATGGTGGCTTCGGGGGCATCTTCCCACTGAACACAGTACATCCATGAAACGTTTCTAAATGTTGCATAAGGGTTACAAATGAAACATTCCTAAGAAACATCTAAGACACATTACTGGTACATTCCTGTCGAAAGCGAATAAATGGTAATGTCTAATAAACGTTTCAATTGATATGTTACATAAAATACAAAACATACACATTACAACACGAACGTTTTAGATATGTATCCAAAAATACATCTCTGTGATGTATTTTTTGGAATGTGATAACGAATAACATTTTAGAAACGTTACAAATGTGATGTTTCGTTTGAAACAAAATACTCATATCTCAAAGTTAACGTTACGGAGTTGTGTTTAGTAGTGTTGTACCAGAAACCTTATCAGTTGAAACATATCGTAAGAAACACATCATACACGTCTCAGTGTAAATGTTTTAGATATGTATCCAAAAATGCATCTCTGTGATGTATTTTTTGGAATGTGATAACGTATAACATTTTAGAAACGTTACAAATGTGATGTTTCGTTTGAAACAAAATAGTCATATCTCAAAGTTAACGTTACGGAGTTGTGTTTAGTAGTGTTGTACCAGAAACCTTATCAGTTGAAACATATCGTAAGAAACACATCATACACGTTTCGGTGTGAACGTTTTAGATATGTATCCAAAAATATATCTCTGTGATATATTTTTTGGAATGTGATAACTAAAGCTAGGATGCCTTTTTTTATAAATGGACAAACATAAGGCAGACCCTATTTAAAATCCGTTTTAGATGCAAACTTTATTCTGCCTTTTTTGGTTTCTGTTAGTTTTATTGCGTTTTTTACCTTTTTTTTTTGATATTTTCGCGTAAGTATTTAGTACCTTTTCTGTAATTTTTTTTAAGTTTTTTGAAATGTAAGTAAGTATTTTTTAATTTTTAGATTTTATATAGGTATATTTTTCTGGGTAATTTCTAAGAAAGCAAATTGTTTGAAAGGGAAAGGAATTTGGTATACAAACTGAATACAAACTTTGTCTATAATATTTAAGCCTCTTACAATAATAACTCGGATGAGTCATTTTCCTTACTTTGAAATATTTCCGATTGTATTATTTCTACCTGCAAGCTGCACCTACATACAGTCTTTGTTGAAATTGCATCATTTAGTAATTATGCCGAGTTAAGCGTATTTTAATTAGCCCGAAAACTTTATTGAAAAAGAATACCAGCAGATAGCATTTATCAACTGTAATTACTTTTTCAAATAAATATTTGTTTGTCTATACTTAAATTGAATATGTATGTGTTGATTTTATCTCGACAGTTTTCGCTTTTCCGTGCCATTTTTCTCCTTTTTTGTCTTTTTAGATGCTTTTTTTAAATTATTTTTTATGCCTTTTTCCTGCCTTTTTGAAACTTTCGTTTTGTCTAACTATCCCAACTTTAGTGATAACGTATAACATTTTAGAAACTTCATTAAAAATGTGATGTTTCGTTTGAAGTCATCTTTCAAAGTAAATGTTAGGTACTTGTATTTAGTAGCGTTGTACTAGAAACCTAATCACTTGAAACATATCATAAGAAACTAAAAATACACGTTTCAATGTGAGTGTTTTACATATTTATCCAAAATTACAATTCAAATTACAATAGATTTATTCATCATAAGTAGATGGGTAATATTGCACATCTAAATGGCTTATTTGCCAGCGAGTCTGTAGCTCAGGTAGTTTGCGGAGCTGTTTTCTGAATTCCTAAACAAGCGACCGATGTTCGAATCCCACTTGAAGCAAAACGATTTTTCAGCATCACCGATCTCCTTCGAGTCTACACTAAGAGAATTTTGGGGGCCCTGGGAGAACAAGCCACCTGAGTACATTGGGCCCTGCAGGGCGTGCGCTCTGGGAGAAGAGTCCCTCAGAGTAGTTGGGGCTCTCGGTACCATAGTTTCTACCACATCTCAATTTTTTTATACTCAGGTATGTTTCAAATGAAACATATATGAGACATTTCAAATATTCACGTATGAAACATTTATAAGGACACATTTCTCCTACATTTCAATAAATTACTCTTCGATATGTTTCTTGAAACATATATAAAATGTTTCGCAGTGGCGTACCTAGGGGGGTGCGGTGGGTGCGGTCCGCACCGGGCGGCAAGTACCTAAGGGCGGCTTCACACACACCGATACTATCGTTGTCGGTGTCGGTATCGTGCTGCGTCAATAATGTATTGTTTTAAATGGTACTGCTTCACACAGCCAACGATCCGGTAAAAATGTCGGTTGTCGTATCCGACTAAGTCGGATGGTTCTGTTGATATCGGTCAATAAATTATCGTTCGGTTTTAGTGCGCAATGCAAACCAAATACACTCTGATTCACACAGACCAGTCCCAACACATCGGTATCGTTGTGCTGGCTTTTGCATTTCACTGAATTCAGTGTCGTCTCAGTACAAATGTAATCAACTACGAATGCTGTTAAATTTAATTGCCTTCTCTTAGTTTCTTCTTTCGTAAATATAATAATGCAATAACGACAAGGTTCTTTTCTTCATATTAAGTCACTCTATTACAACTGAATTCCATAATTTTTACCTATGGTCACAGAGTCGGATTTACCATAAGGCTAGAAAGGCTATAGCCTAGTGCGGCAAATTTTAGGGGGCGGCAAATGTGGGAGTTAAAAAGATTAAATAATAAAAATATCTGGAAAAACTCAAATCATATGAAAAAATACAATATTTTAACCAAAATTACTGTAGATGAGGGGCGACAAAATATTTCCAGCCTATGGGCGATTAATTCGTAAATCCGCCTCTGCCTATGGAATATTCACAAGGCGCAGCGACACTGGTGATGCTAACAAAGATATAACCGCTATTCCAATTTCGACATAGGTACTGTTTATCGGTGTGTGTGTGAAAAGCTGTCCTATACCGATACCGACATTACACCGACAGTGTCGGTGTGTGTGAAGCCGCCCTTAACTCTCGCTGCCCGAGCGGCATTTTGTTTATGTTGGTGCTTGGAATGTACGCAAGCATTTATAAATATAAAATAAAAAATATTTAATGGTAATTATTTTTTGTAAATTAGGTTTTGTCTCATAGGTGGGGAACCTTCGGCCTCCGTAAGTTTCTTGTGGCCTTTAAAAAAGTATCTTGTATTTTTATAAAGGTTGCATTTATGCCTCATGTGGCTTCCTTTATTACTGCCTAATTTAAATATTGCATGCAACGGTAAAAAAGTTGCCTACTTATAGTTCGTCTCAATTGTAACTATTTATTTATGTTTATTAATTTATAAAAACCACCATTTGATTGACTTAGAATGGGCGGTAAATTGGAGACCGCCCCGGGCGGCAAAAATTCTAGGTACGCCACTGATGTTTCGATGTAACGTTTCTGTGTTGTTTCAAATCTAGGTTTCTGAAGGCGGACATTAAACATCTATGTTATGTGTATGATACGTTTCTGTCGCTGTTTCGGAGATGTTTCATGTTTCAGAGATACGTTTCTAAAACATTTCAGAAACGTTTTTTTGCACTGTGGGTTTTAATACCGCAGTCGTCTTCGAAAGGTTTCACGAATAGGATTCATTCTCTTCTGAGACTACCTGAAAGTTTGCGAGAATGTTATTTAGGACCTTCTTTAAGCGAGACAGAGAAGTGAAGGATTCTATTGAGCCACAAGGGTTCTTCCCTTTAGAACATCTAATATCCTTTCTGCATAGCCCAAAGTTGGTCGTTTTTTTCGTCTTGCTCTATTGAACCAAAATAGAACCACCATAAATACTAGTAAGTAATCTTATTTATGAAAATGTATATTCTTTTTTCGCTATGTGAAATAAGGGTATGATAGATGCAATCGGATTTTTTTTCTTCTTATATATTGCTTGAAGCGTAGCTGTACGAAGTGGCCTGGAAAACTCAGTTGTATCTGGACAGGATTTTGGCTGAAAAAAAGCCAAATTGTGCTCAAGTGTAGCTAAATCGGCAATTTGAAAGTTTCTCGCTTTCTTTTACTCCATTACACTTCGTTTTGTGGGGTTGCAGTGAAATCATTGGAAATCTTAACCGTATGAAGGAAAGAAGAAGACATACAATAGGAAGCAAAAAATAATAATAATAATAATAAGAAATTAATCGATTCATCTCACGTACGTACCTAGAAGTAACGAAGATGGAAACAGACCAAACAGTATTCATAACACAATAACCACACCTTTCACATTTAACACAACAACGCATAGCACACCAACGCAGAGTAATTATCAAAAACATATTTTTTTCAGTAGAAACATAAGAACAAATTAAACACGAAGTAGAAAAAACACTTTTAAACACAACCAACATCCAACAAAACATATTACATAGATACGTAATGATCGCCGTGCACTTATGACACAACAAAAAGCACATTAGATTACGATGTAGTTATTGCGTTGTTTCAAAATTAAGAGAAAATTACGTGAGAAATGCTAGAAAAGTAGTCTTCAACCGCAACAATCTGGAAACATTTATTTTAATATCGTACCTCTCAACACCATTAATGTACTTCTAATAACCCCATTTTATTGTTGCAGTACTATGGGGACCACTCGCTTTCGATGATTTAAATTGGGAAAAACGAAGATATAACGAAAAACAGGCGTACTACCAAAGTAAATTGTGCAACATTCTATTCACTAAGGAATTGACAAGAAGATTAGCAGGTTCGACATACGATGGAAATTATAGTATCCTTCACGATATAGTTTTAGATGCTCAAATTAGTGGAGTGACAACTTACAGCTTACATCCAGGAATGATCAACACCGACCTTTTGAGACATTTTGACAGTGCATTCTTTAGTGGAGTGCAATGGATAGTTAGAAATATAGGCACGATATTCCTTAAGACACCATGGCAGGGCGCACAAACAACAATTCATTGCGCCGTTAACGAAAAGGCTGGAAAAGAAAGCGGACTGTATTACGCAGAGTGCGCAATAAAAAATCCTAGCGCCAAAGCGAATAGGATAGAAGATGCGAAATTGTTGTGGGAAACAAGTTGGGAAATGGTAGGTCTTGCACACGACTATAATCCATTCGACTTACACGACAGTAATCCATTCAACTCCATTGAGTCATCGACGACAACCTCCGTCGCATTCAGCTTCAGGGATTAATATCATCTTGTAATTTATAATTTGTTTACCATAAACTTTTTTAATGAAATCGTTAGTTTTAAATGTGTGGGATTAATTATCTCAATATGGTCATCGAGTGGAAATGGCTTTGATATCGTACATACTATGTATACTCTCCATGATTACGGTTAACTACAATAATTCGTCCAGAATGAGAGGGGAAATGATATGGGTATTGATTTTGTAAGGATATGCATAGTTTGGGGTCAACTTAGTCATTACACCCTTAATACGTGGTCACCTACCGGGACTGATAGAGTTTTTTCGCAAATTGTAACGTTTTCACTGCCTCCCAAAAGTCTTGACTAATCCCTCACGAGCCTCAAATTGTGGTACTCCTAACCTGTTTATTCGCTGGGGATGCTCTGGCCTCTGTGTGTTATAATGGAGTTATTAGGTTGCACATCCCTACACTTCGTTACCCGAAATTAGCTCAAGGGAGGGGGGGTCGGATGTTTTTGGGTGCTCCTGGAAGCGCGGCACTTTGGGAAATGGAATCGCGGTCCCGATCGATCCATTCACTTTTACACCCTTGTCCATTGTCGGCTTGCAGCGGGTGGCGCGGCGGTAAGTATAACCTTATTTGAATATACCTACACCGTTACAAAAGGTCCTCAAGTGGTAATTAGTCCAGGAATTTTAGCACCAAAAACGGAATCGCTCCGCAAAAAATCCTGGTAATTGATTTTTCGATTGGATTATGTAAGAGGGTGTCCCCTAAGTAAGTATAAAACCAAGTTTGTGTCGTCTGAGACCGCGAGGGTTAGCCGCCATCTTGAAAAACGTCTTTTTGCAAATATCTAGGAAACGGTGAGTTTGACGTTAAAAATTGTAAGGACCTTTTTTGCATAGGATAAAATTGTCCATCTTTTTTATTTCAAACTTTTCTCTATTGTAAATATTTGCCGAGATATAGTCAATTAAAAAAACAAATTTTTGTTTTTGGAGATAATTTTTGGATTTTGGATATATATAATAATAATAATTAAGTATTATTAATATATATGTATTAAAATATATAAAAAACAAACGCTCTGGCGACCTTAAAGAACCACGAAGAATTGCTGACGGCTGTGGCATTGTTCAAAGATAGGAGGAGCGATCCGAACATGATTGCTCAAGCTGGCGAGCGGTTTTTTATTGCTTTTTATGGAGGTAATAAAACTGAACTGTTCGTCGATTCTCTCCGAAACAAGAACTTTGGCAAGTTAGCTCGGAACACCAAGCTCAACTTAGCGATTCTACCACCGTCGCAGGATGCAGCCCGTTGCCATTCCTTCAAAGTGTATTATCAAGTCCAAAGTTGGCTGGGATTTCACCATGACCCGGAAGAATGGAGCTGGAAGCGCGCTGCGGATCGCTTATCGCCAATTAGAATGAAAAAAGCTCCCGCGCCACAAAATTTTCTGCAAATAATATCTCGCAAATGCAAGACAAATTGGGAAGCTGCCTGCGTATACCGAAAGAGTGGCTTAAAATCTTCTATCGTTTGTTCAATTTGCAGTGGCCAAACATGCGATAACTCAATCCCTACAGTGGACGATAGCGACGAGGAAGATGTTGAAAATGAATCTTTCATAGATTCATTTGCTGTTTCTGACTTGAGCATGGAAGATGAAAACTGGCAAATCGAAAATCTCTTTTCCTGTTCGAAACAAAGAAAATTGTTTTAATCAATCATCGACGTTCAAACTTCGACAAGAACAACTCCTTTATTATTATTATGATGATGGTGCGATCCTAATTTGTAAATTGCGACTCAAATCACGCAATGAGTGAGTGAATACATTTTCATATCTTTTACAAACAATTCGTCAAAATGTTTTTATTGCGCAAACATTCCTCCTATCACCCATATCCCTGCTATTCCTGATAAATATTGTTGTTGGCGCCTCTATTATAAAATTCATCGATTACACTTTCTGGCATGCTAGAGTAACGTATTACCAAAGAGTATATAATTATACTCTTTGGTATTACCAATAATCGCTGTATTCCTTTACATGACGGCAACTAATATTGCGCTAGAACTGAGCAACTATCAATTTAACGAAAAAGTTTTATACAAAAACTGTAGAAAATGTTATGCTCTACAACTTTGATTATCTCTTTTTTTTCGTATTACTAAAAATTATCGAGATATTCTCCAAAAACAAAAATTTGTTTTTTAATTGACTACTTATATCTCGGCAAATATTTACAATAGAGAAAAAAGTTTGAAATAAAAAAGATGGATAATATTATCCTATGCAAAAAAGGTCCTTACAATTTTTAACTTAAAACTCATCACCGTTTCCTAGATATTTGCAAAAAGACGTTTTCCAAGATGGCGGCTGACGCTCGCGGTCTCAGACAACACAAACTTGGTTTTATACTTAGGGGACACTACACCCTCTCACATAATCCAATCGAAAAATCAATTATCAGGATCTTTGCGGAGCGAATATCTAAAAATTCTGGACTAAATCGATTTTCGCCTATTTACTGAAGCCAACCAAGGCCTACGTCATGGAGACCTATAAAATTTCTTTGTACTAAAGTATTTAAATAAGTTGATAGAACAGTTCTTATCATTCAACGATAAAACCCAATTTCTATTTTTAGCTAAACGAAAACGGTTCAACTGATAGCACTAAACTGCAATAAATTTCTCTAATCAAATTACTCGTATGGGTTGTTAAAAAAGTAATGCATATAAAAATTTACAGCGGCACCTTACAAAATACCCTTACATTAAAACCTTTGAGCCTTCTGTAAAGGTGGAAGCAAAGGCGGAAGCGCGGGACTTCCAACCGAAATGTGAAATACGCAAGCGTATACTAATAGCACAGATAAGTTATTGTGCTAATAGTATGAGTTGTACGCGCTACAAATTGAAGGAAAATTAGTTTATTTTTAGTAAATCACATAAGTGCGTTATATAAAAAAAAATATGTGGCTTTTTCATGCAATGTGTAATTCAAACCGGCGTCTAGACGGTAAAACGGTAATTGTAACCGGTTCAAACGCGGGCATTGGAAAAGTAACCGTAGAGGATTTTTACAAACGAGGTAATTAGTGCAACACAATTTCACTACGTACATAATCAATCAATATAAATTTAGGAGCACGAGTCATTATGGCATGTAGAAGTAAGTCAAAAGCGGAAGAAGCAAGAGATGACATTAAAAAAACTTGCCAAAATTCTACGCAAACTGGCGAAATCGTAATTGTGGAACTTGACCTTACAAGTATTCAATCTATAAACGAATGCGCCAAAAAACTTGTCGCGGAAGAAGAGCAAATAAATATATTGGTTAATAATGCAGGTATAATGTTTGCTCCTGAAGGAAGGACAGAGGATGGTTTTGAAATGCAATTTGGATCAAATTACCTTGGTCATTTCCTGTTTACTTTACGGCTTTTACCAAAAATCATTAAAAGTGCACCGGCTCGCATTTTAAATGTGTCTTCAGTTGCGCACAATTGTAAGTATTCCTTGTTTATTTTCTAGTCATTAACTCATTATTATTAAAAACACATTTTGCACATTAAATTGTATTATGTCACAACTTTAAAATTCCATTCTTCAAGGTAATAAAAGTAGTTATGATCATTAAAAGTTCGACATTGAAAAAACAGAACTAGGTATTTTACCTTGATATCTCTTTGGACCTCAATATTTAAATCTATATAATCTTATCGACCTAATAAGCTTATAATTGATTCGATGTTGAAGTTGAAGGAAAGCAAACCGAAGCCCCATTTTAAATGAATCCAGGGTATTATAATTCAATGAAATATAGAAATCACCATGTTAAAGTGTGTCTTAATTATCCATATTAATTAATACAGTTATAAATTCTGAAAATGTGCAAATTCTGACACCATTCCCAACTAAAAATACATCTTATTATACATTATAACATAAGGAAGTCAACCATAATATTTATGTTTGAAGAGGATTTGTTCTCTAAAGTTTTAAGGTGTGGAAGACTGTAGTTGTAGGTACTAGGCCACTATAGACTAGGACACATTTCCAAAAAGTTTAAAAATAAGAATGTCAGATGCATTTCGTATAACAATTGCGGAAACAACTTTTTTGGACTAATTTGACCCCGCTGAATCCGAAAATGCCTGTTTCCACCTCGAGATTTTGACCGGAAGTCCGGGATTCAAGATGGCGGCCAAGATGACGATCGGGCCACGTTTGAGCATATCTCTGGTGTCTTTTGGGTTAGAATCGTAATCCAAACGTCCATATCGGGGTTTTTAATGATGGGGAATACAATAGAGTAATATAAAAGCGTACAGCTCACGTTTAAACAGCAGATATGAGGTATTATGCGTCAAAAAAACTGCCCTCATCATGGTCAAACAGTTGTAAACGCTGTACCAACAACAGTAAGCGTAATGCAGTTCAAACAATTTTGCATTTGAAAAAAGCAAATAACACTAAAGAATATAACATTTTTTTAACACGCCGGCCATCAAAAATGAGCGCCGAGCCGGGAGACAACCTGCCCTTTATGAAGCTTTTGGACGGCCTCAGCTTTGAGCAAGCATACGCTGTGATATCTTACATCTCCTACTATCAAACACAGCATACAGTTAATGTGAAGGTGAAGCTGGTAATCAAATTCACTTAAAGCTTTTATAGTACCTATTCTTCATGTTGTCAGTCTGAACAAGCCTGGATTGTTCTTTTGTGTCTTTCTGACAAATATACACTTTTCTTTGAGCACAGGATCAGTTCTTGCTCTTGTTTGATACGGCGTTTTAGATGCAACAGGAGAAGCGAACGAAGCGAGTGCTGGCTGCCCGGCCAGGCTGACTGGGCGACCGACAAGCTGGTGCATGTCTTGCGTAAATGACAGTGTCAGTGTATTTATGTAAAAGTTTGAACAGTGTTTTGTGTAGTTGATGTTAAGTGGTACGTGCAGTGAAAGAACAACCATGGTAAGTGGAATCGACTCTCTTTCCTCCTTGATTGTTCTGTTTAACATTTTTTTCTAAAATACGGTATGATATTTCCTGCAGGTTACTTTCCAATAAATACCTTATTTCAACCGTACCACCTTTAATCGTAACCTGTGTGTTGTATGCCAGAAAAGAAGGGGAAGTGAAGACAAGTTCTCAGTGCTGACGAACTTAGGAAAACCAAGGCTATTAGAATTCTCAAAATTAAGACAAGATCTGCATGGTTCTGAAAATAGTCTCGCAATTAATCGGATACAAGAAACACTGAACAGCGATAGCGATAGAGATTATAAGTACCATCGATCTTGCTACTCTAACTTCACCAATACCGAACATGTGGAACGCCTTAAGGAGGAAAAATGGGCCCGAGAAAATTAGCCCTCCTGTTGCTTTTAAAATGCCGTATCAAACAATAGCAAGAACTGAACCTGTGCTCAAAGAAAAGTGTATATTTTGTCAGCAAGACACAAAAGAACAACCCAGGCTTGTTCAGACTGACAACATGAAGAATACTATAAAAGCTTTAAGTGAATTTGATTACCAGCTTCACCTTTGCATTCTGTATGCTGTGTTTGATAGCAGGAGATGTAAGATATCACAGCGTATGCTTGCTCAAAGTTCAGGCCGTCCAAAAGCTTCATAAAGGGCAGGTCGTCGAAAAAAGCCATTTGCCATTTATGGAAATTTACAAAGAACTGTAAGTATCAGCCTCATTGGGCTATGTAAGTTGTTTTATTTATTTCAAAATAACCCGTATAAAAAAACATCCGTGTTTAATTCGAAAAATGGCCATGTTCGGACCTTTGGAAAAAAGTTCCGTTTTGACTCATATTCGGAAAATATTGGACAGTCCGCTCCGGACTTTTTCGGACAGTCCTCTGCGATCATTTATGGAGAAAGTATCTTTGCATAAAGTGCAAGTCTCCGAACATGGCAATTTTCGGACTAAAAACGGATGTTTTATTTTTATAACGGCCAGAGCAAGTAAGAGTGTTCATTTTTCATCTGCAGGTTTTGTGGCTTTCCGATGTCTTTCAGAGGTATCTCGACTTGGCAAATGCCATAAACGTACCAGTACCAGCGTCGTTCCTGTCCAGGTGGTCTACATTTAAGGAAAAAATTCAAGATGTCTTCAAAGATGCGTTTATTTTTTACCAGCCGTTAGGGAGACTGAACGGCCACCAAACGTTGCAGCAGATGTAGTGGCTGGTTATACACTCCCCAACTCAAACCTGCCAGAGCATCGTTCCGACGATGATTTCCTCACGGTGGTCCATGCGGCATTAAAGATTCGAGGTGGCCTCAACTCAACGCCCGGCCAATCCGGACTTCACGTCTCAAAATCAGAGGCTGCAGCCGTAGTGCCCAAGTCACTTCGCCTTTTTCTAAATGTTCTGTTTGGAGGAGAAACAGTTCTTGATGAAATTGATTCCGAACAGTTGGACGATTATTGTGAAGAAGAAGACGAGAATGACTATGAAGAGATTGCAGAGAGCGTAAACACAGACGTTGAGTTATCTGTCGGACAGAGGACATAAGAATCTGTCATTTGTAAAGATATTTCTATTTTCTTAAAAGAACGGACCTCATAAGCGACTTTTAGCAGTATTTATAGATTAATATTAAATTAAGTATTTAAAACCATTAGATGTCTTATTTTTTATTATTCTATTGTATTCCCCACCATTAAAAACCCCGATATAGACGTTTGGATTACGATTCTAACCCAAAAGACACCAGAGATATGCTCAAACGTGGCCCGATCGCCATCTTGAATCCCGGACTTCCGGTCAAAATCTCGAGGTGGAAACAGCCATTTTCGGATTCAGCGGGGTCAAATTAGTCTAAAAAAGTTGTTTCCGCAATTGTTATATGAAATGCTTCTGACAATTCACTTTTCCGAATGTATGCCTAGACTAACTAGTTCGACTATTATTAAATAAATATATACAGGGTATATCACGGAACCCGTTCATTAGAAGTTTCTGGATTCTGGGGTCCCTTTACTAATTATGAATTGGAAACTTTCGGGTTAAGGATAGCCTTCTTTTGTTCTAAAATATTGTCGATGCTGTACAATTTCCGAAAGGACCGAAAATCGCTATTCATCTTTTTACTTTAAATGGAACACCCTGTATATAATTGTATTCTTGGATTATACAATCGATTCTGCATTGGATACACTGTATTAGATTTAGGCTAGGAAATAAAGCACTAAAATAAGCCAAACCTAGCAAATTTTTGTAGTAAGACTGATTGAGATGGGGTATTTTGCATTCGCTTCCTAAATTCAATAGGAAACTTTGTACCTACTTTTGATCATGGTTTTTTTTCGAAACTGCATTTGTGTAGTGGAAAATGCATCCTGAAAAATGCATTTTCATAGAAAAAATTCATAACTTCGTTATAAACTTCTAGAATCGATCGACTCAATTCGGGTTCACGGGGGTTTTCGAGGTCGCTGATTCCGAATATGACCTCCAAATTGGCTCATCGCCCACCTGGAGCTCAGGATGACTGAGCAACGTCATTTCCGAAGCTTTTTCTTAAATTCACTCTCAAATGATTCTAGATATCTCATTCGGAGTTTTTTTGGGTTGCTGATTCCAAATAAGGCATCGGCAACCGTCCCCCGCGTACCTGGTGCCCCGCACATCCGGGGATCAACGTCATCCCCTGGAGTTTAATTGAAGTTTCAATCCTATAGGGAACCGAAAATTGTTTCCGGGGATTTTTGGGTCGCTCAGATCGAATCTGGCACCGGATACTTTCTAACGGATACCTGGTGCACCACACCGGGGCATCAACGTCATCCTCTAGAGTTTCGCTTGAATTTTCTCCGGGAAACAATGTTCGGTTCCCTATAGACTTGAAACGTCAGGGGATGACGTAGTTCAGATCATTTAATTTATGTAGAATTCATGATTACAAGCTTTTTTGTTAATACATAATTTGAGGTTAAAACGTAGGCGTCTGTATTGTTTCTAAGCGCTTAAACATTTTTTTGCACGTTGATATAGTGTGTTTTATTGCTATAAATTACCTTTAAATAACCGTTTGTAACCAAACTAGTAAACAAAAACAAAACTTCTATATTTTATTATTATTTTTCAAGTAAGTATCTTTTTGCGACAGCACGCCACTGTCAAACAGGCAACAATCATCTGCCATATGCAAAGGCCATCCCGGTCGCACGATAATATTACATATGCTTCTTCCTGACACTATTTATTCATTGCCCAGTACCATGGCCACCGAGGTCTCCTGACATTAACCCACTATACTTCTTTTTATGGGGGCACGTGAAGGATTTAGTTTACACTGGGAATGGAGTTATCGACACACCTGAGGAACTGATGGGCAGAATTATGGCGGAGTTCCATCACAAAGAGGTGTAGATTATGCGTAGAAGTAGGTGGAGGAACTTTTAAAAATTCAACGCATAACTATTTTTTCCTTTTCAATTTTTAAATAAGTAACAACCTTTCGCAAAAAAAGGTTCTGTTTATGTAAAAGAATGTAAAAAGAAATCCAAATTTTAGCACTGTATTGAGGGTAGCATCCAAACAAAACGTTTCCGACCCTCGGTTTATTTGGAAAAAATGCTTGTTTTGTCCCTTCTACCACCTAATATTTTTTGACATACTTATCTGTATACCATGTAGTATACAAGGCCTTTAATCCTCCATATATAGTATATAGTATATAGACGTTTATTATTTAAGTCATGTGAAACAATTAGTTGATTCAGGAGAACTCATAATTATCAAGGAACATTGCACAAGAGAATGAGTTAGCTATGAGTTTGGCAGTCCACTATACAATTCCTTGTATTTCAGTCATGGAGATCATTTTTAACGTAACTTTTACAATGTTAAAATCTATTTTTCATCAAAGAGAAGTGCACCTACAACATCTCGGACATGAAGGCCGAACGGCAAAGGTTTTGTAGATTAATTAAAACGATCCGCACAAATCTGAAATGGTTCATTAACCGACATTTTCTAATACATTTCATCTGTTACAGTTCTATGGGGCAATTTAGCTATCGACGATCTCAATTGGGAAAAACGAAAGTACAATGAGAAACAATCCTATTATCAGAGTAAGCTATGCAATATTCTATTCGCTCGGGAATTGGCAAGAAGACTGAAAGATGCAAAAATTGATGGCGTCACGACATACAGCTTACATCCAGGTGTAATTAATACAGAATTATTGAAACATTTCGATTCCGCTTACTTCAGAGGCATGCATTGGTTATTTACAAGAATTGGCGGATTGTTCTTTAAATCGCCACTACAAGGTGCACAAACAACTATTTATTGTGCAGTTGATGAAAATGCTGGAAAGGAAAGTGGTCAGTATTATGCGGAGTGTGCATTAAAATGTTCCAGCGCGAAAGCGAATAGAATGGGAGACGCTAAAGCCTTATGGGATATAACTTGGAAAATGGTAGGTCTTCCGAGTGATTATGATCCATTTGATGCTAGTGAAATTTAACTTATGTGTGTCCATTTCACGATAACACTACATTTTTAATTTCTTCCTCGAGATGACTTTCATTCTTTTATGCCCGAAAAGTGGCAACACACAAATTTTGCTAAACCGCAGGAATTACTTATTATTGGGAATGATATGAGAAATCCGGCTTGAGGGGTGGGGTGCGGGGTGTTTTATTCCAATGGCAAGTATTAAGCCCACACTGTAATGAAAAGTCGAACATTAGGAATCTTAAAATAATCAGTAGGTACAAGTTTTCCATGCTAATAATTTAAAGTTTTAATTTAGTTGCTACGTATAGCTGACGTAGTTACCTACTTACAGAGAAGAAATATATTCATATATTTTTGTATTATTATTATTAGTACTTGTCTACCTCCATTGTGTAATAATTTGTAAATAAACAATGAAAATATTAATCACGCTTTTTCTTATTTTACACTTTTCATTTACCTATACACAAAAGATGAATCAAATGAGTTAACGCACTCTGAAGTGATGGAAAGAATAGTGACGATAAAAGTTAATGTCAAGATTCGGTAGGTAGTTTTTTTCTTATGAAGCAGTCACTCTTTAGTGGAACACTCACTAGATCAACAACCTTGGATCTCAACAAGCTCTAGCTTCTTCGACACCCTAGGGCCTAGGCGAAAAAATGCCTACATCCCCATAATTCCAACCACCGCATGCCAAAAACCCAAAGCCAAGATGTTCCATTGGTAGAATTTCTTAAGGATTCATTTAATAAAAGGAAACGTGCAATGCTCCTCAACACCTACAATCGATTATAAACTATCAATTAATTTCTGAGCTCTGAAAGTAAGTATTTTCATTGCTGTGGCGTTTAGAATAAGGTTTAAGTTAGTAAGAAAATCATTGCTGGTACATTATTCTACGAACATACATTTTTACGAGTTTTAACTTGTAAACATTTTTTATGGATTTACTAGTAACAGTGAAAATGCGAAAAACAATACATATTACATTAGAAAATCTAATTTCAAGATTATGTACTAAGGACTTCTTCGGTGCTGATACAGAGTCGTTCAGATGATTTAATCACATTTTCTTGTTTATGTTCAACTATGTAGGCTTTGTGCAAGTTTCCTCACACCCACCAGTTTGATTTCTGTTGTTCGAAGTCATAAATTTTCTTCGTTTTGAAAAATGGTTATTTTCTAAACTGCCAGTCGCTTAGCACTGATCAAATAATGTCAAATAATTTCGCAAAATGTTTCCTCCCCCTAGGATAGTTGCCTGTAGGTTCAAACGGATGGACGAAACGCATATTTCCTTAAATTTGCGCTAAGAAACACCCGTCATTACCTTTCTGAAAAGTATGGGTCCCTGGTACCCGTACGTTTTGGTTAATGTCGATAAACCGTACATGGTCCCATCTGCCATTTCATCCCTAAATTTTTGTTTCATATCCAACGTCCCATTTGTTCAAATGTTATTATTAGTTAGCCATTAAATTCAATAAAGCTCTCGAAACCAATTTAATGTAGTAACGCTGAAATGATGAAATGAAGGTTTTATTATTAATTGAAATTTGAATCCATTCCAATCCAGTTTGTTCAACTTCAATTTCGTCCACCTTCGTAAATTGGTTTAAGGGGAGGTTTCGAGAGTTTTATTGAATTTATCCCTTTTCCCCCTTTGTGAGATGGAACCCACAATACTTTGGACTAGTTAGCCATTTTTATCTAGCCCTTGATCAACACGAGCGTAAATCATGAGAAAGAACATTCTGCAAATTCCTATTGAAGATGAAGGAAAAGGTGCGCAGCTACACAGGACATGAAAAAAATGGCGGCAGAAATTAGGCTAATGCCATTGCAGCCATTAACTTTTAGTGGCGAAGTATCATAGTGTTAAAAAATGGGCACAATTGTACCAGATAGTAGCAAAGCGTACTGTAATGATGATTTTGGTTCATTCTATGATTACTTAGCGGCCTTATCGACGAATTTCACAATTGGCGAGAAGAAAAATATTACATTCAACAGTTCTTACTTTGTCTAAAATGTCTATTGGGCCTTCTTTTAAATATATTGGACGATGGAATATACAAGTTTTATGAAAGCTATGACACCCAAATCACCACTTGTGGTGCGTGGGCTAAAAAGAGAAGGGGGGTTCAATTTTAATATTAAAAGTCGAACGAGCTTACATAACGATATATGTAATGGTTTTGGTCTGTTTTGCCTAATCCATTTTTAACATTTGATGTAAGTACGCAAATTGGTTGACCGTAATGGTGGTGCGGCTTTAGTTTTATTAGCAACTAAAAGATCGAACTCCAAAGTTGTAACAACTCTTAGCTATATTAATTTGTGAACGAGTAATGAGCAAGGGGCTCGTTTTTCACATGTGGTCAACACCTTATTGCAATTACCTATGTACAATACATTCAACACCTTTAATGCATCCCCATATCTTCATCAGCAGAGCAAAGGTTTACTCTTCCCGTTCATTGAGTTAACGTATTTTATTGACGCCCGGGAGAGGAAATATAAAACAAACATTTCATCCATTCCACAATCTGAAGAAGGAGCCACACAGCGTCCATATAAGAAGTACAACATGATTCAAATGTGGGCTACTTTCTGGGCACTGTAAACGAAACAAGCACATGCACCGCATTGGCTTGGTAGAATCACCATCTTGTAGACTATAGAAGATGATAGACGACGAGATGGCACACCACATACTTTGTGAGTGTCCCGCAACTGAGACGATCCATGTGGGGGTCTCCTGGACAGACCACTCCTCTTCCAGCATCCTCAGCTTCATCTCACGTGTGGGATGGCTGGGGGGATGTGAGGAGAAGGCAATACGTAATAAATGTTGACGTTATAGTACAGTGTGTTTAAGGAGAATGACACTTTAAGATCAATACATGTAGCTACGTGTCGTTTGAAGAATGTGAATAATTTAAGAGTCGCTTTGAAGAATACCATAAGTACCTAAAAGGGGAGTAAAAAATTGAAGATGGTTGTTCGCCTTAGACCTTTACTCGCCTTCAGAGTCTTTCACAGGAAGGCCTAACAAACGTTCTAAGAAAACGAGATAAAGTTTTGAACTTAATGATTTTCAAAAAGCCGTACCTACCTATTGACCAGACTGTAATATTTATTGCACAGGCAAGCTTACAAGACATCAAATAGTTCGTTTGGGGTTAGTGAACTAATAGAAATGGTCAAGAAAGCGCTTCTTATAATAAAATTTTACGCGTAAGTATTAATTTTGGCAACACCATGAATATATTATCAAATAACATTGACAGACATTAGTGGTCAGTCCTTTGAAACTTACAGATGAAATAATGAACCTAAACAAATTTTCGTAAAGTAACTAAAGGAAAATAGGTCAAAAATTAGAAAGTAGCTAAGAAGAAATCTAAAAGGCGAATGTTTGCAGAAAGTGACAATAAGGGTGAAGAACGTCTAAGTGCAAGATGATGAAGTTGACGATTAAACTGCTGATTGCGCACCAATCGCACTTATTACTACTTATTATTAATGTCACATTGGCTGGCACCTATAAATTTTCAAATTATGGTCAGATGAGTAAAATGATAATAAATCAATGATCACGAAACCTCCCCCATGAATAACATTTATTGTACTTAAATTTATAATACGAGGTTGATAAAATGAAAGGGTTGATTAAAATAACGACGACATGTTTCGACTACCTGTATGGTGTCATCATCAGGTCTAAGGTAAATTGTTCAATTAGGTTGAAATTGAAGTAGAAATGGAGTAATAGACGTGAATGAGGCGAAGTAAAAATTCAAAAAATTACAGAATGATCATTACAATGTAGAGAAAAACGAGTCAATCCATCAAAGTTGCCAATAACGGAAAACCCTCAGGATGCTCAGACACAATTTATCATGGGGAACGAATAATAGGGTTAAACAACGGGCGAAGGCCCGACTAAGTGGTGAAGCCGCATAATTACAGAGAGAATCGATTTGATCGACCGACAAAAATCGCAAAATTAAACCAACACAAAATGGAGTAACGAAATTCAATCAATATTTTCGTGATCATTGATTTATTATCAGTTCACCTACAACCACAATATGGATCCTATCAATTTCAATGAATTGAACCTAAATTGTTAGAATAATGGCCGCTGTTAATGAATAAGTGCATTTTTAAAAAGGAAAAATTCTGGCAAGTTGCCACGAGACTTCGCTCGTATTAACACTTTTTACTTCCCGAGTACGAAGTAAAAGGGAAGTATTGTATTAGTTTTCCAAAAAAAAAATTTGACCTATGGAAATTTTTACATATCTTTGCGTTTCCGAATACGTAGATTCAAAATATGCAAATAAAAATTTTCCGTCTGTCGTCTGTAGTCTGTAGTCTGTACGTACACATTCCTTGCAACGCTCTAAACTCAGAAACTATTAAAGTTATCGAAATGCGGTTTTCGCCAATCGATTACATTCGGGCCAAGGACGAAAATGCTGTTATTACCTTTGATGACGTCACTTCCGGTATAAGCTAAAATGGCGGCACTCATTTTTTTTATAAGATAAAGTTGCAGTTTTTTTATGTAGTTTAAAAGAGAATTTTTTTTTGAATTCAGCAATATATATTGTGCTATACTTATTTTTTGAAAAAAGTGTTAAAAAAATAATTATTAAAAAATGACTGCAACGCTCGATACTCAGAAACTATTACAGTTATCGAAATGCGGTTTTCGCTAATGAATTACATTTGGGCCAAGGACGAAAATGCTGATATTAGCTTTGATGACGTCACTTCCGGTGTAAGCTAAAATGGCGGCACTCATTTTTTTTATAAGAAAAAGTTGCAGTTTTTTTATGTAGTTTAAAAGAGAATTTTTTTCTGAATTCAGCAATATATATTATGCTTACTTATTTTTTGAAAAAAGTGTTAAAAAAATAATTATTAAAAATCGACTGCAACGCTCGATACTCAGAAACTATTAAAGTTATCGAAATGCGGTTTTCGCCAATCGATTGCATTCGGGCCAAGAACGAAAATGCTGATATTACCTTTGATTACGTCACTTCCGGTGTAAGCTAAAATGGCGGCACTCATTTTTTTATAAGATAAAGTTGCAGTTTTTTTATGTAGTTTAAAAGAGATTTTTTTTTTGAATTCAGCAATATATATTGTGCTATACTTATTTTTTGAAAAAAGTGTTAAAAAAAATAATTATTAAAAAATGACTGCAACGCTCGATACTCAGAAACTATTAAAGTTATCGAAATGCGGTTTTCGCTAATGAATTACATTTGGGCCAAGGACGAAAATGCTGATATTAGCTTTGATGACGTCACTTCCGGTGTAAGCTAAAATGGCGGCACTCATTTTTTTTATAAGATAAAGTTGCAGTTTTTTATGTAGTTTAAAAGAGAATTTTTTTCTGAATTCAGCAATATATATTGTGCTTACTTATTTTTTGAAAAAAGTGTTAAAAAAAATAATTATTAAAAATCGACTGCAACGCTCGATACTCAGACACTATTAAAGTTATCGAAATGCGGTTTTCGCCAATCGATTGCATTCGGGCCAAGAACGAAAATGCTGATATTACCTTTGATTACGTCACTTCCGGTGTACGCTAAAATGGCGGCACTCATTTTTTTTATAAGATAAAGTTGCAGTTTTTTTATGTAGTTTAAAAGAGAATTTTTTTCTGAATTCAGCAATATATATTGTGCTTACTTATTTTTTGAAAAAAGTGTTAAAAAAAATAATTATTAAAAATCGACTGCAACGCTCGATACTCAGAAACTATTAAAGTTATCGAAATGGGGTTTTCGCCAATCGATTGCATTCGGGCCAAGAACGAAAATGCTGATATTACCTTTGATTACGTCACTTCCGGTGTACGCTAAAATGGCGGCACTCATTTTTTTTATAAGATAAAGTTGCAGTTTTTTTTATGTAGTCTGAAAGAGTGTTTTTTTCTGAATTCAGCAATATATATTGTGCTATACTTATTTTTTGAAAAAAGTGTTAAAAAAAATAATTATTAAAAATCGACTGCAACGCTCGATACTCAGAAACTATTAAAGTTATCGAAATGCGGTTTTCGCCAATCGATTGCATTCGGGCCAAGAACGAAAATGCTGATATTACCTTTGATTACGTCACTTCCGGTGTAAGCTAAAATGGCGGCACTCATTTTTTTATAAGATAAAATTGCAGTTTTTTATGTAGTTTAAGAGTATTTTTTTCTGAATTCAGTAGTATTTATTTTTTGAAAAAAGTGTTAATACGAGGGAAGTCTCGTGGCAACTTGGCAGAATTTTTTCAAAAAATAAGCGCAACTGAATTAAAAAAAATACTCTTAAACTACATAAAAAAATGCAATTTTATCTTATAAAAAAATGAGTGCCGCCATTTTAGCTTACACCGGAAGTGACGTAATCAAAAGTAATATCAGCATTTTCGTTCTTGGCCCGAATGCAATCGATTGGCGAAAACCGCATTTCGATAACTTTAATAGTTTCTGAGTATCGAGCGTTGAAGTCATTTTTTAATAATTATTTTTTTAACACTTTTTTCAAAAAATAAGTATAGCACAATATATATTGCTGAATTCAGAAAAAAACACTCTTTTAAACTACATAAAAAAAACTGCAACTTTATCTTACAAAAAAAATGAGTGCCGCCATTTTAGCTTATACCGGAAGTGAGGTCATCAAAGGTAATATCAGCATTTTCGTCCTTGGCCCGAATGTAATCGATTGGCGAAAACCGCATTTCGATAACTTTAATAGTTTCTGAGTTTAGAGCGTTGCAAGGAATGTGTACGTACAGACTACAGACTACAGACGACAGACGGAAAATTTTTTTTTCATATTTTGAATCTACGTATTCAGAAACGGAAAGATATGTAAAAATTTCCATAGGTCAAATTTTTTTTTTGGAACACTAATACAATACTTCCCTTTTACTTCGTACTCGGGAAGTAAAAAAAGTATTATTGCGTGGGTTTTGTCCATCCATTTCGTTCATCTCTGACGTTTTGAACTACTCCGCGCGGAAAGAATCGAAACTCTTTGCAGTAAATACTAAATAGCTTATGCCTTGGCTCGATATGCAAGAATGCACTTTTAAGGTTTTACTACGATAGTCATAGTTTGATCCCAGAGATGTCCAAAAATGTTTGGAGGCAGTTGTGTAAAAAACTACATTTATACGCCAGTTTCTTTGAAAAAACAACAATATGATAGCTTTGTATCGTTGAAAATCTTTTTGATAACCTACCGATGCTTTCTTTGTCTCATAACATGCATAGGTGTAGTTCTGTAGTTTTTCTATTTCTATTTCAACAAATTTGTACTTGTTTTTTTATTGTTTATTTCCCATATAAATTTGAAGCGAATCGAACAACGATATCTACATAAAAAAATGCGCAGTTGGTTAGTATGAAGCGACTATATGCGAGATAATGAAGGCCGCCTTCATGTAACCTTAAATATGAGACCAATCTTTTAGGAAAAAACCACGACCTAATTAATTATACAGCTTCAAAATGAATGTGTGAATTTTGCTATTGTTATTTGGTATGAATATAGATAAATTCTGTTATGAAAAATCACTAATATCTTTTGATGTGAATGTATTTTCAAACGTTGTTAGTCGGATCACATGCAGATATTGTAAAAAAAGTGTGCCTTGCTTAACAGACCAATTTTTAATTATTATAATATATTCAGATAAAAAGCAAGTCGTAGAAAAAGTGTAGTATTTTACTGGCACGTAGATGAATTACGACACTCGCATTTGGCTCGTTTCGCAAATTTCATCTTCGTGAGTAATAGCTATCATTACATGCTCATATTGCTCATTGATTAATATACTATTAATACAAATGACACGTTAGAGTAGACAAATCTGTCTTCTTATCAAATTGTGGAAATTGTTGCAATTTTCTTTTCCATTTCGGAAATTGAAAAATGGTTGCACGAAATCGTTTCGAACAAATGTTACTTTTCGGGCCGCTTTGAATATTTTTACATCTTTTCTCATATAAGTTATGCAAAACTATTTCAACATTACATTATGCCAAACTTTCATATAAATCACTTTAGTTAAAAGCTATTTGCAGTTTTCCCAAATGTTCATTTTAATGATATCGCTTAAATTAAAATAAAATTTCTGCTTCCATAGTAAACAAGAAATGCATATGAACAGAATAACAATTCGAAAACAATACTAAAACGGAATACTAGCAGTACCACAATTATTCATTAATTGTACCTTAACCTTTCCTTTCCTCAAAATAACAAATTCATTATTCTAGTCAGTATATGAATGTGTTATCATTTGTAACATTTGGATCCCAAGATGCTTATAACGTTTCGGTGAATCCATTACGAACTGAACCTTGATTATTATCGAAGGCTCTTTCCATTTATTTTAATCTGTAGCCAATTTACAATTTCTGCAGCGCGTTTCAAAAAAGTGGGAGTAATGATAGAACCGACTCTAAATTTTTTGGATAGCTCTCCACCTTTCCGGACAATTTCAATTTGAAGGCACGCCTCAACCTCCAAACTATAACAGGAATCATTTATCTCAATCAATTCAGGTTTAATCAATCACTGAAGAAATATTAGGATAAAATCTCGTAACAAACAGCCTGAAATACTAACAGAAACCGCTATGAAAGAGCAATTGGAGGTAAATGAAGAAAATAAAATTGCTGCTAAAAGACGTTTAGCAAGTAATGAAGAAAGACAAAAATAACAAAAACAAGTAGATAGTACAAACCAGTTGAGAATGATGCATAGCCAGGATGAACAAAGGTTTACATTGTTGTGCTGGACAATATTTTCGACGGCCATTTTGACCCGATAACACAGACAAAAATAAAAACAATCTACAAGAATCTGAAGTCAGAATATCAAAAAATTCTACAGGAAAAAAGCAACGGACATCCAGACATCGAACATGGCCACAAAAAATTGAGGTAAGAATAAACATGCAGGAGGTATCTACAAACTTTTAAGATCCAAAGAAGTATCCAGAAGAACCAAAATTATGCAAGACAGTTCAGCGACCAACAGTGACATGTGGATGTGAGGCATGCGTGATGAACAGAAATAGTCAGTCAAAGCTTGAAATTTGGGGGAGAAAAATGAATGCTAAGTGAAAGGTTAACAGAATAAGCGATTTTATCAAGACCAATAGACTGCAATGGATGGGACATTGAACAGGAATAGCCTGGACAGTGTCGGAGGGTACAAGGAAAAGAGGGAGACCGCGAAAACGTTGGGAACAGGTAGGTGATGAAGGAAATCCTGGAGGAGAACAGCACAAAACAGAAGAGAATGGAGGACAGTCATAAAAGCTATGGGCCTAAGGGCCTAAATAAAGCTCACATATTACATGTAGTGTAACGGTTTGTTAAACCGGTGTACATAATATGAAAATTAGAGAATTTTTTATAAGTAATTTATTTTGTCTTTCATGTGAAGTAAGAAAATAAAAGGTTTCTGTGACGTAGTTTTTAGTTTGTGCGCAACTCTAGTTCCATTTAGCTTTGAAGTTTAAACTTCATCAGTGGTACTAATACTGCGTTAAATGTAAAAATGTGGTGCTGTAACGCACGTTGCACGTCAACTACGAGATTAGACACGAAAACGGCCGTTGTTACAGGATGCAATACTGGAATAGGCAAATGTACCGTAGAAAATTTCTACAAAAGAGGTATTTCGATTTAATTATTACTAGAATTAAAAATTACTTATAGGTGCCCGTGTGATAATGGCATGTCGAAGTGTTCCAAAGGCCGAGGAAGCTAGAGATGAAATCCGGAAAAAATGTGACGGCCAACAAGGTCTCGGTGAAATTGAAGTGGTGCACCTTGATCTCGCCAGTATGAACTCAATTCGCAAGTGCGCTGAAAAATTGTTACTAGAAGAAGACAAAATACATCTACTAGTTAATAATGCCGGAATTATGGCGTGTCCCAAAGCTAGAACTGAGGATGGTTTCGAATTACAATTTGGTACAAATCACTTGGGCCATTTCTTATTCACCCTTCTACTATTACCAAAAATTATTAAAAGTTCACCAGCTCGAATTGTTAATGTTTCATCGGTCGCCCATTCATGTAAGTACAAATTAAATATCTATACGATATCGATTTCTCTTTTTATTATTTAAAGACTTTATTAGAAAAATAGTCAACTTATCTTGCTGATGATATTCCTTCTAATGAATTATTCTGCGGCCTAAAATTTTTATGAAACTTAGTTAACGATGATATGGTGCTTAAACCGATTAAGTTAATATCAAGCTTCTTCAAAAATAAAATGTCGACAAGCGAATACATACATAGATAATAGCAAATACAGCAATCAAGGACGCCGCCAGAAAATTTTCCCAGGGGGGCAAGCACTATTGGGGGTTCGTGGCTCTAGCGTTTTTTCAAGATTTCGTACAAAATGGCCTCCATGCCCCCCCTTGGTGGCGCCCTTGACAGCAATTATAAGTTCACAAGATTATTTATACAGTGCAGCTCAATTCCATTTCTGCTACAGAATTTAATTCAGTCTTAAACTGTACGTGATTAACTTTTAAATTTTATTTTGGTGTTTTTCTCCACGATGGAGACCTTCTGAAGGAATTGTCAAGTGGGACAGTTAATAAAACTTCAAGTACTTCATTAACTGTCCCACTTGACAACTCCTTCAGAGTTCAGAAGGTCTCCATCGTGGAAAAAAACACCAAAGTCGATCAAGGAGCTTCACCTACGTTTAAATTTTATATAATTTTCAACCGGCCATATTCCTTAATATGAGGTTTGGGGGTCAAGATTTATAGTTAAAATTACATTTAATATTAAAACCAGTCGTTTGAGCGATTTCAATTTATTGGACAAAGTGGACATATCGAATGTCCAAGAGGAAGCTCATCAACTTTAATTAGAGGAATTACAACTTTATCCCACCTATATACGTTGAATTGTTTTGTTGTACTTGGGGACAGGACAGGATTCAAAATGGCAAAATCTCGACTTTGATACATGGCAACTCTACTAAATTGGAATTATCACTTACCTACATGTTGTCCTGGGTCTGACCCTCCTTATCCTTTTATTTAAACCCGACTCCCAAACGCGATACGATACCCCCCTCTATGCACCACAACACTTGCATTTAAATATTAGTTTCTGGTTTCTTTATTACCCGTAAGCACACAACACTAATTTTGTCGTCTAAGTGACAAATTAACGATAATAATTAGTTACTTTACGTATAACATCATCACAGTTCAAGATTTCAATATCGCGACTACCCAAAACTAGAAGATTATAATCCATCTTTTCGCTTATCTAAATACCGGCCTTGTCCTGTTTAGCCTGTATACCTATTGCGATAACATAAACAGTCATCAAGCCCTTGGCGTTTTAAATCACATTTATAATTTTGTATACAAAGGAACAAAATGTACGTGGTGTGACATTTTTATAAACCAACTTCTCATTGTTGTAAGCACAAGAATTTTTCTTCCACGGCAGACTTTAATGCACTCTGCAAACATAAATTGTGTCCTTTGTTTTGCTACAAACTTTCGAATTATGTTTAAACATTTTAAATCTGACATTTATACTTACCCACCGCAAGATGTTGAATGAGGCGAAATTGCACAATGTTACCTTCACACAAGCATCAATGAAAATTAAATCTGGTCCATTCGTTCAATCTATTAATTTAGTATTTATATACAACGATCAATATTATTGCACAAGCACAACATGAATCGTATACTTCTTCTTCTGCTTCTTTGTTGGGTAAAGCCCTGTTCTTAAAAATGTATATACGTATGTAGGTATATAAGGAAGCTAAGAGTAGGTACAACTTGTCAATTCCATTCAAAAACATATGCAACTTGGAATTTTGGTCTTAAGTAAATAATTTAATATACTTTCTAACATTTTTTCTACTATGGCGAGAAAAGGTATATAAGCAACTGTTAAGTTGCTTTGGTTTCAAATTCGCTTATTGGAACGAGCCCTTTCAATACTGGAAACAGTGATGGTGACGATACATAGGACCCCCGTGAAGAAGTAGAGGCGAGTGGTAATAGCTTATTTTTCTGTGGCTGTGTTAATAATTTGTTTTTTTCTATATTTACCTACGTTTAAAACTGAAATTACACTATTTTGGATGCCACTATATCCTTTTTTAATTAGATAAATAAAACGAACCTTCTCTTTTATTTTTGAAAATCATATCAAATTTTGGTTGCACTTCGTGTGTAACTGAAAAAAGTACAAACAAAGGTAAATAACAGAGGCAAAATTTAGTGATTCAGAATTTTTGAAAAAGTGATATTTTTAATATTAAAAAACCCGATGGTCTTAAGGTAGTTCCTCCGCGGAACGATTTGCGACAGAATTTGTTCAAACTTGGCGTATACGTTATTAAATACGTTATCCAAACATCCGCGGAGTTTAAATGAGGTTTAACGTCCCTAAGTCGAGATATTTACACTTAAAATTGGCATAATTGACATATAACCCATATACAAAAAACACCGCCCACGTAGCACATATCTTTCAAAGGCGCCCCAAAGACATTCTAAGGACTTCTATATGTCCACATAAGTCCCCAGGACATCCGAAAGACATTCTGAGAACTTCTGAATGTCCGCATAAGGCCACAGGACATCCCTTGCAGATCTCGTGTTATGTGGGCACTGATAGTACGAGATACGTTATTAGAAATATATACCCTCATCTGTTATTTGACGGTAATAAAGATTATAAATTAGATAATATATAGGTCGATAAATTGCAAATGGGTTGCCTAGCTAAATCTGGGCCCCATGGTGTTAAATCCGCTTTCTTTCAGAAGAATGCTCTGCATCTCTGTCTGTCACATGGAATGGCGCGCGCAACGCTCTCTGTCACTACCATCACATCCATGGTTGCATAGATTTTAGATATTATCTTTTCAGTGCGAGAGTGGAGAGTGACAGAGAGCGCTGCATCCGCCATTCCATGTAACAGACAGAGATGCAGACCATTCTTCTGAAAAAAAGCGGATTTAACACCATGGGGCCCAGATTTAGCTAGGCAACCCATTTGCAATTTATCGACCTATATATTATCTAACTTATAATCTTTATTATCGTCAAATAACAGATGAGGGTATATATTTCTAATAACGTATCTTAGACTATGACACATTATCAATTGTACTGTCAAAACTAAACGTCAGAATTTAATGAAAAACTAAAGAATGCTAGAGAGGGATTATACGAATATTGTGAAAACATTTGAGAATTGTTTACCGTCTACTTTGAAGATATAGCCTTGAGAAACATGACGTTTTTGGAATTATTAGATATGTTCAGGCAAGCGAATGATTGTATACGCAATCTGTTCCATGACAACGCGGACAGTCCGAACAAAAAGTGTACTTCCACTGGCGTGACAAAAATGGTTAATAATAGAAGTTACTATGGTTACATGGGACGAAACTTTTGGTTGAGATTGTCGCGGAGGAACTACCTTAAATCACAAAATTAAAAAGTATTTTAGTTATATCTACACAACAAAAGTGGACTTTTCTGTATTCCAGCATTGATTTCGACGAAGGTTTACTAAGTATAGGCAAGAAGTATTTTGAAAAGATCCGCCTAACTGTACGGAGTGTGGGTACTGTAAGATCAAGGTCTCTTGATTCAGAATCAGCACAGTACCCATTTTTCTGATGTCTTTTATGGGTATTGTTGTATACATAACGAATGGCAGTACATAGTGTACAGGAGTTGTTCAATAAAGTATACATATACACGGTTGTATCTACAAAGTGATGACAAGATACACGCATAGATTTTGATCACTTGCTGGATGGAAACAACGGGCGAGGGCCAAGCAACAGTGAAGATATTCGTTCCCAATTTAGATGGCGGTAATATTTCTGATAAAGTTTTCAACTCTTCAGTGAGAACCATTATTAAAAACGTTTGGATCCAATATCTCCATTAATCTGGAGACTTGCAATGGATACGATAAGTAGGTACCTTTCTTCGTGGCCGTGGGGGCTTTCCTATATACTAAATACATCTAGGACATGTTACATCTACAATTATGACTGACAAAGAAGAATATGAAGAGAAACAATAGATGGAAAGATGGAATAGCATGAATTGAAAATTATGTATAGGAAGATGAACAAAAACACCAAAATACTACGTCTATTTAATATTTATCAGAAAAGTTTCTTGAAAATTTTCCTGCTCATTATTTTGCAGAAATGATAGTTTTGACCAAGAAATTAGCATGCGAAATGCTGCCATACTATTTTAAAATGCACTGTAGATTTACAGATAAAATCTAAAACTATATAAATTAACTTTAAGTTTCATAGGAGTAATTTTGACCAAAAGGAGAAACGTTTAATTATGTTTAATGTTTTCCGCTTTAGTAATATCCGGTCCAATTCATTTTGACGATCTAAATTGGAAAAGCAGAGAGTACAGTCCAAGTCAAGCATACTGCCAAAGCAAACTAGCGAACGTATTATTTACGAAGGAACTGGCAAAACGTCTGAAAGGTAATAATGATTTCGAAATACATTCTCTTTTACTAAATTTTGTTTAGATAACAATATTGAAGGTGTCACAACTTACAGTCTTCACCCGGGAATCATCAATAGTAACCTATGGCGCCATATCGATAACAGCTTTTTTAGAGGTGCAACTTGGATATTTAGAAATATTGCCGGTTTATTTATAAAAAGCGAAAAGGAAGGTGCACAAACGATTATTTATTGCTCAGTCGATGAAGATTTGGTGAACGAAAGCGGTCAATATTACGCTGAATGTAAGTCGATCGATTCAAGCAATCAATCGAAAGATATGGAAACGGCGAAACGTCTTTGGGATATCAGTTTTCAAATGGTGAATCTTCCTCTCGATTATAATCCTTTTGTGGCTCACCTTTAAATTTTGAAAGAATATATTTAGGTAAATGGAACATTTTTGAGTAATCTAAAAACAACACGTCTGCGTTCAGATGAGAACATTGACTATTACCTACTTCACAGTAGTTAGAGGTGTTAGTAGTTAGTGGAAGAAATTGCCACCGCACAATAACAAGAGAGTTGTCGGTGGTATTTTCAGGGAAGGAGGGAAATGGGGTATGTTTATGTAAAGTATCCACAGAAGAGAAATAAAGCAATTTTAATTACTTTCAAATTATAAATGAAACCTTCAACCTCATCAATAATGCTAATGCAGATGTTCGATCCACTTTTGTCGAAAACTAAAACTCATGTTGTTATGTCCGCCGTATAAATAGCAATGGTATTACCATTACGACCAAAAAGAGCGATTTGCATGATGTACCTAAGTTAAGAAGAAAATGGATCCACCCTAACTTCACACTACATTTACAAAATTCAAAGCTAAGTGGGGATATTTAAAAAAATGGACACCTAAACTCAAAGGCTCATGATTTTCCATAGAGTTCACTGTGATTTTCACAATTGCCCATTATTTGTTTACACGCATACAAACATACAAAACTGAAGAAACAGCCCCCCCCCCCCCCACAGTTGTATTGCAATTAGCAATGTTTCACTTTTGTGTTTTTGTGAATTATGACATTGTCTCAATCTATTTTGTAGGTCTTATTGCAGCAAATTCAAGAAAAGTACCAACATTTTAAAGTTTTCAACTTTATCGCTAAATAATTCAAGAACTTTTAGAAATAGGTTGTACAAAATAGTCCCATTGAAAGCTCGTAGAAAATGCTATTCAAATCGGTAACAAAATACAGAGTGTGCGATTTACGAAAAATGACATTGGGCAAAATAGAAAAACAAATCTCAAAATTTCACTCAGATATCTTTCAAGATGGCGGAACAAGACCCTACCTAATTGAGTAATTTTTTTACACAAAAATGTCAATAACTCAGGAACTGTTAGTCGTTTTGCTTAGTATTTAACAAAGAATTGAAAGGTGTTCTATTTAAAAAAGCACAAGTTTGGTATACTATTCACAAATCCATTCTGTATAAACAAAAATATTTTTTTAGGCGGCTATTACATAAATAGTTGTTTTACGTATCTTTTGAAAGCCGTAAAGTATAACTTTTTTTGACATCTGTCATAAACAACTTTACGGCCGCATTTGCAACTTTACGGCCGCATTTACAACTTTACGGCCGCATTTACTATAGGTAACTGTCACTGTCAAAACTATGAAATTGATTTTTAAATTAAAGTTTATATCTTTTTGTGATAGTCGCCTAAAAAATGTTGTGTGCACCTAGGTTAAAAGTTCTTTTTTAGCCTCATCTGTTTTGTTAGCCTCGGCTGCAATCATCAGATTCGGCCAAAAAAGATCACTTTTACAACCTTTTACAATTATTTCGTTGACCGTGTATTAATGTCGATATTAATTCATTCGATTTGTTTAAAAGGGATGCGTTAATCACTGAAATATAACCAACCTGGAACGCGCACGGTGCATTTAACCTATAGGAAATAAACCGAGCGTGCGATAGCCATAACAACTACAGTGACTTTATTACAAACAGTGACGACAAGCGGCGATTATCCGCCATTAAGAGGCAAAATTGTGGGCGGGTTTATATGAACTGAACAGTGGTATCCTAGCAACTTGCTAAATCAAAATGAAAATCACACGCTGATCAAAGGTAAACACAGTCAGGCCGCCATTAAGATGCAAAATATACCACGGCCAATCAAAATCGATACCACGCTTGTCGTCACTGTTTGTAATACAGTCACTGTAATAACAACGGGTTAGTTTGTCCTTGTTGCACTTATATTACCTATACGATACAATAACATAATGAGTAAGACAGAGACCGAATAACCCGACAAATGAGCAAGACAGAGACCGAATAACCCGACAAATGAGCAAGGCAGAGACCGAATAACCCGACAGTAATCGTTCCGGGTTGCTTATATTTCAGTGGCGTTAATAGACCTCATTAACGCACTCTTTTTCATTAAGTAACTGTTTGTGATTTTGACATTTTGACGATGTTTTTACACCTGCTGCATTGTTTGCACTTGCCAACACTGCAGCAGGTAATTCAGCAAGGTTTTCTAGCTCCATAACTGCAAAATTACGAATTTACAATCACTTTTTCACAATGGTCAATGACAACTTTTTTTGACTCGCATTTAATATATTTCAATATGGTAACGTGATTTTTACGTAAAATTGAAAATGTATGGAATTGACGTTATTTTCAACAGTAAGATCATAAGTGCTCAACTCTTGTCGGCAAGATTTTTATTTTGTATGAGTTGGTTGCTTGGCAATTAAACGAGATCAAATTGACGAAAAGACCCGAGCGCGGAGCGCGAGGGTTCTTTTCCCAAGAATTTGATCGAGTTTAATTACCTTTTAACAATCAATGCTCATACAAAATAAAAATCTTGCCTGACAAGAGTTGAGAACGAATGATCTTCGGTTGGAGAATTAACTGAAAGAAGCGTTAATTTACTTTTGTCAAAATGACATTTCATTTTTTAAATATTAATGAATGCTAAAACAATGAGGTAGCGGCAAGAAAAGTAGCATATACATTCTTTTCAACAGTAAGATCATAAGTGCTCAACTCTTGTCGGCAAGATTTTTATTTTGTATGAGTTGGTTGCTTGGCAATTAAACGAGATCAAATTGACGAAAAGACCCGAGCGCGAAGCGCGAGGGTTCTTTTCCCAAGAATTTGATCGAGTTTAATTACCTTTTAGCAATCAATGCTCATACAAAATAAAAATCTTGCCTGACAAGAGTTGAGAACGAATGATCTTCGGTTGGAGAATTAACTGAATGAAGCGTTAAATACGTCAAATTTTTTACTTTTGTCAAAATGACATTTGATTTTTTTAAATAGGTTGCTAAAATAATTCTAAACCAATGAGGTAGCGGCAAGAAAAGTATCATGCATTCTTTTCAGTTAAAGAAACTTGTGATTGGTGCATGTGACACTATTCTTAATGTCTCATTGGTCTACAACACTATGAAGTTAATTATCAGTTAAAGAAATCATTTCTAACTTGTGATTGGTGCATGTGACACTGTTCTTAATGTCTCATTGGTCTACAACACTATGAAGTTAATTATCAAGTTAATTTCTAATTTTGTCGAAAATAGTAGTTTACGTAACAAGTCCCGAAAGTGACCTTTTACTGGACAAGTAGGCAAATTACAGGACGAGCCGCAGGCGAGTCCTGCAAGCCTGCGAGTCCAGTAAAAGCACTTTTGGGACGTATTACGTACAATATTTTTTTAAAATCGTCCAGAAACGGGAAGAACAATTGACCATTCTAGGCCGGAAAGTAAAAAATGAGTCCGGTAAAGTAAAAATGAGTCCGGTAAAACTTTTACCGGACTATCACAATGACTTTCCGGCTCAGTCCGTCAAAATGACATTTTCTAGCCTAAAAATAATCCGGAAACTACTACTTTCTGGCCGATTTTAAAAAAAATATTGTAATCAACTCATTTGTTAATGGGCGATTAATAAACTCAACTAAGTATTAAAGGCACTCACTCGCTATCGCTCGTTCGTGCTTTACAGTTTCGTTTATTAATCGCCTTCATTAACCAACTAAGTACTTTATTAAATAGCTATTGTTGAATTTGTTGACAGCAATACCTAATATCATAATATGTTATTAGTATTTTTTTAATTAACAGATCATTGGGACATCCTGTATAAGTACAGATGGTAATCTTTAGGTTTCTGCAAGTGTTGTATCACAGATAAGTAATAACTTATCTGTGGTTGTATGATATTGATACTGATTCTCCGGGCATTATCTTGTGCTTGTGCACGATTTTTATTGCTCTGCTTAGAGTAGCAACGTTTCGGCAAAGCCTGATTTGTCATTCTCAAGCTCCCTTCAACCTCTTGTTATTCGAATTGAACTGATTTCCCACTCTCTGATGTCCTGTTTACAGGCGCGTACCGAAGGGGGGGGGGGGTTCTTGGGTTAAACCCCCCCCCCCCCCCCGAAATGTTCATTCAAAGGCTCAATCACTGTTTCTAAACACAAAAAATAAGAATAATAATGTTTATTTTAATATTACAGCTGTCATCCCGAAGAAATAATCAATCGTCTTGCGCGTTCATCTAGACGTCTTAACTTTGTTATTTCGATTATTATTATTTTAAAAAAATGTTTCTTTTTATGTTGTTTTTAACCCCGAACGAAAATCCTGCGTACGCCCCTGCCTGTTTATGTCGCCACGAAATTTCACTGCATTCTTTTTTGCTTTCTCCGCGTTATTGGTGTTGTTTTATGCGTCGGTTGTTGCGGAACGTGCTACTGTGGTAGGTATATTTACTATGGAGATCTTGTTGTCGGTTGAGTAAGAGCAAATACATTCAGTATGTATTTGGTAAGAGCCACTCGAGTGTTGTGGTTATGCGTTATGGTGGTGTTTTTCTATTTCGATCGCCGCTCTGATTATCCTCCACCTCCTCGTCTTGTGCTGTACGTTGGCGATCATTTCTTGTTTTCTCGAAGTTTATGTTATGTGATGTATACTGCTGACATGTGCTAATAAAGGTTATGTTGGATGTTGGTGTACTTTTCTCAAGATCTTTTCGGTGTTTCTCACGTTTGGCGTTGATTACCCTGTTGATTTGGTCAATATATACTTTCTCGCATGTTCCGCATGATGTTTTGTATACCCCTTGATCTTTTGGTTCGATTCTGAACTATATTTTCGATTCGTATTAATCGTCGTTTTTATTTTGTATTTCTTAAGGATTCCCGCTAACTTTGTCAGTGATTCCTTTCATGTAGGATGTATCATTTTGCCTGCTGGTTCCTCTTCTTGCTTAGGTTTAGTTAGTATTAAGGCGTTTAGAATCTTTCTCCATCTGAATCCAGCAAGCCTTTTTGTTGTTGTTAGGTGTTGGTAGCTGCACAGGATAGTGATCGGATTCAGCTTTCAAGTATCGGCTTTCCTGTATGTCGTATGCCCAAGATGTCAATTTTCAAGTTCCCGCATGAATAGATTCGCTATTACTGGAGATAGGCTCCCCCTCAACCTGTTTGTATCGCCTTAGACAATGTTCCGTTAATGTGGTGATGTCTTTGGAAGTCTGGTACTTCTTCATGATTTTTTCCTTCAGTATTTCTACATTATATGAGATGGTGAGCATTCTTTAAGTAGGATTCGGCTTGGTCAGCATAAGGTTGTAGTTGTTCCTCCAAATATTTAGCAAGTTGTAGTAGAGGACATCCGATAAAGCTCACAATTGGTCTCAGTGCAGCACCATTAGCGCAACACATACTTTGTGAGTGTCCCGTACTCGTCGAAGTAAAACTATCCATGTTGGGGGAATCCTGCCCGGACATGCCTAAGATCAGAGCCGCTCCCCCATCCAGCATCCTCAGGTTTATCTTACGTGTGGGATAGTTAGAGTGACGTTGCGGGAACGAACTACTCTAATCAGGGAGGCAGCACAAATGGCCCGAATAGGTGGCCTACGTGCGCGTGGACTTTTTGACCACTCTCCCATCGAAATCCAGAATCCAGAAATCCAGAGCACCATTCTTGTGTATTTTTAGTAGTTGATGGTTTTATGAATCTGACATCCTAGAAAGTTTAAACGTACAAAATTAACGCACTACTCAACAGTAAAGTTCATCAAGACACATTTACAAAATAATATATAGGTAGGTACCTATTATAATATGCTTATAAAATACTTTTCAGCCAAAAATTAGGTTTTCCGGCGCATATTTAGTACCTACGTATACTATATTACCTTATATTCTCCTTCCGTACCCTCCTAATTAGTCCATTTAGAATACACCACACGATTAGGCAACAGTGTACATAGAAGATAAGAGACGTTGAGATGAAGTTGAGAAATACATTTTGTACAAGGTGGTGCAGAGGAAACGCATGTTTTTCAATATTGAATTACTGGGACACAATGGGTTGAAAATAATAAAAACAAGTATTAAATGATAGGTTTTTTAATGCAGTTTTTGAAATTACATACCATATTTAGGTTCGGAAAATAATGTCTTTGAGATGACGTCCTTCTTGCTGGATACAAATTTGGATCCTCTTCTGAAAATTACTACATTTTCCGGAGTACGAACTGAACGGGGAAGACCAGGTGGTTTCTTTTTCATCACAGAACCAGTACTTCTAAACGCTGCAACCCATCGGAGTACGGTATTTCGATCAGGCACTGCACCTCGACGTCCAACTCTTAAAATATTGACGGAAAATGTAGTAATTTTCAGACGAGGATCCAAATTTGTATCCAGCAAGAAGGACGTCATCTCAAAGACATTATTTTCCGAACCTAAATATGGTATGTAATTTCAAAAACTGCATTAAAAAACCTATCATTTAATACTTGTTTTTATTATTTTCAACCCATTGTGTCCCAGTAATTCAATATTGAAAAACATGCGTTTCCTCTGCACCACCCGTTATAACATACTTAAAATTAAGCGTTTTCGTAATCGGTAACTTGCGCAAATAATTAACGTTTAGCATGCCATCTAATATCGTTAGTTGGTAACTTTTCCAAACTGGTGAGAAATATTTTAAATCACTGTGTATTTGCCAAATTAAAAAATTAAATCTCCAATTATTACTAATCCACTTCCATTCACTTTCCAATTAGAGGTTCCGTTGAGCGCAAAATCGCCTTGGTAAGTCCAGCATTCGTCATAAACAACGAAAATTAATTCAATCAACCGGTATATAATTATATTGTCGTGACGAGATAAGATTATGGTTTTTTCTATAGTTTGTTATCGTCATTACTTAAATTTATTAAGCAAACGTTAAACACAGTAGGTAGTACAGTAGCAACACTCAAACACGCGCCTTGCATAATTATCACATTTGTGATGAAATTCGGTCCAAAAATATCATCGTAACACAATCTAAAAATAAAGTGTTAAATAGAATCAGTTAAGAACAATTAAGAAAAAAGTTATATTAAAAGAATTTAAAATTTTTAGGTGAAAGTTTATCGATATCACTGCGTCGGCGCTTAAACGGACTGAATCGCCGGCAAAATTACCCAACCATTGATTTTCACTACTTATTTCGTTTTTTAAGTTGTCCGTTCGACTACTTATTTAAATCTAATCGAATCAATAAGTACATATATCTTGAATAAATTAGAGAGTTTAAACTTCAAACGTGACTCGAGTGTTAGTGCTATTAATTAACATGTTTTAAAGCTGCACGTTCAATAAATAATTGAAAATGAGTGCGAATTCAAAGTCTTTATTATTGGACATTGATATAAACCAACCAAGATATGATCAAAATACGTACGTTGGGAGAGCGAAACATTTTCTTCAAGTTACCAATCCATTAAATGTATTTGCATCGTCGTCAGCGTTGGAAGATGCTCGTACCATCGTCTCCAAACACAGGTACGTACCGGGTTTAGCTGAAATTGTCACTTAACACCGTTAATTATAGACTGAAACAACCTCTTCCTGAAGGTTTCAGTGAAGATCAGCTATGGAGTGCCAAAACTCTGTACGATTCAGCCTTCCATCCAGATACAGGGGAAAAAATGAATATAATTGGAAGAATGTCTGCACAAGTACCAATGAACATGCTTATAACAGGTGGAATGTTAACATTTTACAAAAGTACTCCCGCTGTCATATTTTGGCAATGGATCAATCAGTCATTTAACGCACTTGTTAATTATACAAACAGAAGTGGAGATGCACAACTCAGTAATAGGTAAGCTAGAGAAATAACAATTGGATACAAAATAAACCTTGAGAATATGTCGATTAAATTAAATGTGTTTGTGCTTGGCAAATTTTATCATACAATGTAATATTTATATTTCATGCCCTTCAGTTAAAAATATGCACAGCTGATGAGATATTTTTAAAATTTCCGGAAATACGCTCTTACAAATTTTACGCATTATAGATATTTCATTCAGTTTGGGAATGACACCTAAAAAGGTTTTAAACGGTTTTAAAAAATTCTCGCCTCATCTTACGTAAACATATCTACCAATAAAAATGTTTATTACCAAATTGATTTATTGATTCTTTATGAACGCACTCGTCAAACTACTAAAATAGTTATTAAATTCAGTGGGAATAAATTTGATGAATCTACAATTGAGTAAAATTTTAGCGAATACGAGGGCAGTTTAAATAAATTTGATTTGCTTTTTATTTTGGTTTAATCATTTGTGATGAAGTTTCAAACTCACAATAGTTTGCTATATAACGACATCAACAATTGCGAATTGTCCGTGAAGTTAGTACGGGTCAAATAAAGCAGGACTTATGTGGATCGTTAGTGCCTTTTAGCGCTTTGTACCTTGGACCAGCACGACCGGCTATTTCCGAGAAACACTCTCTTGTGCATTGCATTGGAGGCACTAACGGTGGCACTTATGAGCATCGTTAGTGCTTCGTTAGTGTCTCCTAGTGCTTTGTAGCTTGCACTGGCGCGACAACTATTTCCAAGAAAGAGACTTTCTTGTGCAGTGCATCGAAGCCGCTAACTACTGGACCTGCGTACACATCATTAGTGCCTTTTGGTGATTTGTAGCTTGCATCAGGATGGTTCGCTGCTTAATAGTACGTGAAATGAATTTTTTTATTATGTGTTTTCTTATTAATGCGCTTCGAAGAAAGGGTGTGCGTACAGGATTAGGATTATACGTTGAACTCTAATGCACACCGATTGGGAAAAGAATTATATGTTTCCAGTTAGTGTAATAACGCCTTCAATGGTATGCTAAAAATGAAAACAATAGGTCGTTACTCTAGAAAAAAAATGCACCTTGTTCAAGGATTCCAAATTCATTACCTAACAAAAATAGGAATTGACAATGTTGCTAATTGCATCTCATTAAGTATATCGTTTCATGGCAGTGAAATATCGCAAAAAAATTAAGAAACCAACAGAAAAACCAGCTCCTCAGACTCATTTTGAATTGGCTCATCATCTCATCCATCGTACCCCCATTTGTCACATTATTATAGTTATTATGTAGAGGTAATTTGTTTTCAAGGATTCAAGGATTTAAGACTTTATTGTCCTTAAAAAACTTAGAATTTCCACACTTGTTCATTATTCACATTGTTAAATTAACAATTAGGGTGAAAAAAATGTTAATTGAGTGCTTGTTTTCTTTTCAAGGCACAATAAATTACCTTAAATTCGTTTTCCAATTATTCGTGTTATTTTTAGATTAAAATCAATTTCATGGAAAAAAACAAGTGAAGTAAGAAAATTCAAAATATATATCGCTTTTATCACTTATAATTGCACAAGAAGTTTGTATTTTACCGAGTAAAGGGTTGTTTAATAAGAGTCTGTTGTCTAGCAATTAGACGAGAAAAACTGTCAACCAATAAAAATGCGACACCGAAGGTGGAGCATTTTTAGGTTGACAGTTTTTCTCGTCTAATTGCTAAAGGAAACAGATTAGAATTTGAACGACATAAATTTACTCGGTATAAATACAAACATCGAGTGTAATTCCGCAGGGCAATTTAACGAACAAGAAATTTAGAAATCCGTTCGTTACTTTACCAAATCAACTCATTCTTAAAATAACACAATAATCATACAATCAATTCATCAATCAATTATTGGCAAATGTTAAACTATGTATTTATACGGCGGGCACAGATACTGGATACTGCGATAGCTGATTAGAAAATGAAAGTGAAAAAACCACTAAAACATAATTTGTCGCTGCAAAAGTAACAACTGCACTGCGGCTAATGCGATTTTTTATACATGAGTTAAATGAAATGTAAAAGCTGGTCAATAGATTCTAACTGGGCCAAAAAAATCACTCTTTCAACGCTAACCTTTGTTATGGGAAAAAGGCCACACCTAGCAAATCGTCATTCATAAGCGTTCTAAAATGTTTACAAACAAAATTTTGAGTTTTACAGAAGAGCTGGTTTTTCTTTGGACGAACAGTTTGTTCCGTACCTTTACTTTTAATTGTTGAATAATGTCGTAAATGTTATGTTTCGTCTTCCCTAAAACCCCCCTACTTGCAGCACAACATGGTAAACACCAAAAATCACAAACATGTTTTTTATAATACCCGTTTTCCAAAGTTCTCCTGGAAGCCAGTGTAGAACTAAAGCACAACTCAAACATTACAAAATATTTCCGATTTTTTGTGCTTTTTGGTGTTTGCTCCAATTTACTTGTCTAGTTAAATGTGCACAGCTTTAATTCTAATATAACAATTGTCGTCTTGCAGCCATCTCTTAACTTCCTACGCATGTGCCACAGGTGGCGCTTTAGTAACAGCTTTAGGCCTAAACCAATTAGTCAAGGTACGTAATAAATTACAAATTTGAACAAAAATTGTAATTAATTTTCGTTTCGTTGTTTCAGAATGCTTCACCTATCGTTGGTAGACTAGTACCCTTTGCAGCTGTAGCTGCTGCGAATTGCGTCAATATACCTTTAATGCGATCTCAGTAAGTTGAACTGCGCCATAAAATTGTAATATTTACAAAACTGCTTTGCAGAGAATTACTAGATGGTACCCCAGTTTACGACCACAACGATAACAGAATTGGCGTCTCCAAACGAGCAGCGCGAGATGGAATTATCCAGGTTACTTTTAGTAGAATAGCGATGGCTGCACCTGGAATGGGTAAAATGGTAAAAACTGCGTTTGAGTGAACTGACGTGTTTTTCTTCTTTAGTTTTGGTTCCGTTTGTAATGAACCGTCTGGAGTCTAAGGGAACGTTGCGTAGAGTACCATGGATGACACTCCCAATACAAGTATCTTTAGTTGGTCTATGTTTAACATTTGCAACACCACTGGCATGTGCCGTGTTTAAACAAAGGGCTGAAATAAAGCACGACAACCTAGAAGCAGACATACAGGTAAAATTGCACCTAAAAGTCAAATATCATTACCTCATTACTAACGCACGCAATTCGCAGGAGAAACTGAAACAGAAGTATGGCTCAGATGTTCCCCAAACCTTATGGTATAACAAAGGGCTATAGAGGGCAATAATTAATTATGAAATATAGGCTACGTGTTGACAATAAAACGCCAATTTATCTTCCACGATGTTATTAAAATGCGTTTATTTGCTTAAGTACTTTTATTTCATCCTACAATAAGAAAACTATCGTCTGAAAAGATGTCAGGTTGAACCGCTTGCCAAGCTGCAGGTAAAACGTCGCAGGGAGTTGTTAACACGCGAATATTGTTAGGTAACGCAATGTAAAAACCTGTAAAAATCCTAGGTGCAGTGGTAATTCCTTACCGATTACCCTACCTGGAAACCATGACGGTTTTTGCGATCCACGAAGTTGAACGTTTGATGTGTACTTTGGAGGTTGTGGTATTAAATGGTACTCCAGCACGTTTTCATTTTCATTGTGATAGAACACGGGGGTGGTATCGGAAATATCTAAAGCAGTCAAAGGTTGGACATTGCTCGATGGAGCCGCACCCGCCAAATCCATGATCGGTTGTAACTCTGCAAGCAAAAAATGGTGAACATTAGCCAAAACTAATTAATAACACCTTCGACACTCCACGGTGGTTCCTCGGCACTTAGAATGGGATACCCAGGTCTGCCCGGTTGTCCTACAAACAGTTCTTAGGTACAGATTGCAAAAACATATCATTGATAAACCTCGCACGGCTGTATTGTTAATCTTCGGTTGTACATTTCCTCTTAGTACTGATCTAGAAAATATGTCATCGGTCGGCGACGGACGACTACTATCTTTTGTCGTTGTGGCCAAGTACTCAACTTCAGGTGGAACTGTTTCGCTTAACATTGAGAAGGGTATATTTTCTGGAACAACAACTTTTTGCATAGGTCTTGGAGCAACAGGTCTGTAATGAATTTATGACTGAATCTGTGCCAAATTAACTGTTATCTATTAGATACACCGGTCTGACAGTTTTTAATGTACATACTTAGGTAAGAGAAATGTTATACATTGATTCATTATATAAAAATACCTAAAGTATTGTATAATAGTGTAAAGTAAATTTGACATCAAAAGTTGTCCCCCAAAAATTAAAAATCGACGTGTCCGAGCGTTTTTTTACGAAACCGGTCTAAGTGTCCCAAAACAGGCGTGTTTCCTTTTCAATGGCCCACACCCCGTATATAGCTATTAATATTATATTAGGGAGAAAAACTCCTGTTATTTCACAGCAAATTCGGTGGATAATTGATCATCAATAGTTTGCAAATTTTTATACATAATTTCCTTGCGCCTCCGCGTAGGTATATGTTGCTTCCTTGAGAAGAATGTTGACGCTAGATAGTTATGAAGAAACACAGATTGCTTCATTAGACTATTCCGCAAGAATTGGACGTTTAGATAAGCCCGGTTTATAAAGGGGGGATCGGAGGGATAGGAAAGAATTTAGAAACTTGAGGCACATAAGCAGTATATCCAATGTGGGATATAATATATCCCATGATCCTGCAGGCGCGGTGGGAGAGGGAGATGGAGGAGAAGGGGACAATTGGGGAGTAGCAAGCAGGATTTAGAAAGGGAAGGAGAGCTATCGACAATGTACCTATACATAGTCAAACAAATAGTGAATAAGGAATTGGAGAGGAATAGAGGGAAAATATACGGCGTGCTCTTTTTGGACATAAAAAGGTGACAGAAATTATGGGAGATAATGAGGGATAAAGGAATTAGTGAGGAAATAGTGGAACAAAGGTGGTGAGGTGTAAAGGAAAATCGGGGGAAAAGTGTGGGGAAGTGTTTGAGACGACCCCTAAGGCAGGGGTGCCCTCTCAGTGCTGGACTGTTCTCGTTATACATAGACTCCTTGGAAGAGAAACTCAGAGATGCGCAATGCGGGTAGGGGAGGTGATAGGGAGAGGGGAGGTGTTTGCAAAAACGAAGAAGAGCATGAAAGGAATAATGAGGACGGTGAAGGGCTTTCTGAATAGAATGGAGCTAGATATAGGTGTAGAGAAAACAAAAACGATAGTATTCCCGAAAGGTAGGAGAGGAAGAAAGAGAGGGAAACGTGAAGGTGGGCTGAGAAGAAGAGTGAAAGTGTGGGAGAGGTTAAGTATCTCGGATACCAACTGAGGTACGACAATAAGGAAGCTGCACATGTAAAAGAACTAGGAAAAAAAGGAAGTGCGCCTTTCTGGTTCAGTAGCAGTAACTGAATTGTGTGCAATTGCACTTTAGAGGTACATACTGAAATTGTCTGTTGAGTAACTGACCGACAAGCTCTAAAAGCTACTTTGATCAGATCCGGCAACTTAAGGAGTGTTTTTTTGAAATTAATATAACTACACCTCAACTGATCTGTATTACCTTCCCCTTGCCCCTCGAGTGCCAATAAATTGTCGGATCACTTTAAGTGTAGTATGGAGTAGTATGAAAATAATCTTAACAATGCCGTTTTAACGCATAGACCAGTTGGCATTTGCCCGGGGGCCCACGAACATAGGGGCCCCATGCGAATATATTTCGGAAAATCCGTATAAAATAGCAATGCCTGTGGCTGATGGGTAAATAAAACTGTTTTCCCTGTATGTCCGTGTCTTGGCCGGTTAGAAAAAATTTTCCCCTTCTGTTTCTCCCTAGAACGTTCGCTTTCAAGACTTAAACTTATAAAAAATCAGCTTTGTTGTACCAAAGAGTATATAATTATATACTCTGGGACAGCATCGTTTGAGCTGGCTTTCACTCATGAGCATAGAAAATGACATCCTGGTGACCACCGACATCAAGCCGATAATAAAAGAATTTTCTGAAAAGATGATTTTTATTTTATCAACATCAACCATTTATTTTTTATTCATGCGGAGGGGGGGGGGGGGCACTCTTTCTTTTCCGAGGGGCCCGACGGCTCTGATCCTTAACACTCTCAACGCCGAGTGTATTATTTATGATACACCCACACACCCATCGCACAGGCCACGTGTATCATAAATGATACACCGAGTAATGATTGTTCAGAACCTCGGTGTATCGCTGCTGATACACGTATAGGTATGTAAATTTCGATAACTAAACGATAGTCCTGGCCTGGTAATTCACTGCGATCTTTGACCTTGTGCTTGATAAAATTTTGCAATCAGTGCCTACTTGTGATGGCATCTTCTTTTGGCCATTTACGATTGTTCCATGGCTACCATATTTTCGGTAGCATTCTGTACATTGGCCTCTCTTTTTCAGAGGATGATTATGATTATGATACACTTGGTCTACGAGAACAGGGGCGTCATTTAGGGGGGGGGGCAGGGTAGGGCAGTACGTTAAACTTATAAAATTATTGACAATCACGCCCCTTTTTCAAAAAAACATTTTTTCCTTTTTACTATGGCCCCCCCGTAAAATACTGAAATGACGCCGCTGTAGGAGAATGAAGTTACATTCGCAGGCCAGGTGTATCCTTTCTGATACACGTTTAACAATTGCCCAAAAATATGTTAAAAATTCGCGGAAATAACATTTATCTTAAAAGCCACTATTAAAACGTAGCGATTAAGGTAGAAACACTGTTGGCCTGTAGGTGTAAATTTTTTTCCCCCCTTGGCGTTGAGAGTGTTAAATATTAGGCGTTTTCTTTTTGCACGTTGTGGTAGACCTGTCTCTGTCAAAAACACACCATTCGTTTTATAAAAATAATTTGACTCAGTTCACAATAACCCTATTCGTTTTAAAAGCTTCATTTAAGTTTTATATTAACCTGAGGCAGAAATGTCTACATGACGCAAGATACTTTAATCACGTGATGATTGTAACTTTACCTAACTCTATGGCGATGCAAAAAGAAAACACCTATTTGCTGATATCACTCCTTTTCCGAAATATCTATCTACTTATCTATATATCTATGAATAATGATGGGTAGTAGCACAGACCATTTTAGTGGTCTGTGGGTAGTAGTTTATAAAATAGCTTATAAATAATAAAAAAACATTAAAAATTTGCAACTAAAAATTCCAAATTATGTTAAACACAAAGTAGGAAGAGTTGTTTTTTTGAAAACAGCTCAATTCATTAAAAATCAGATCAGTTCAAATGAAGTTCAGTTCAGTTCAGCTAAGCTGAATGCTGAAAAGAACACGACTATTATGTGTAAATCCATCCTTAACCGAGTTAATTGGCCTACTGCAATTTAGCTTTTTGGAAGAAATAAGAATTAGGTCAAACATAAAAAAAATAATTGTAGGTTAGGTTCATGATTAAAATATTAAATTGTAAGTTTTATTATTGCTTATTTTATAATTATAATTACTCATACCTCACCATGAAAAAGTCGTTTTTTAAAACAATTTCAAACGCAAAGTTTGGAAAAGCTGTCAATAAGTCAAGTTCAAAAATTAAAATGAATTTTAAGGTATTAGAGACACCTACGAAAAGTTCCAGTGACAAAAAGGAATATAAGTACTTCTCTCGCACTTTCCAGCTTCCCAATAACGTCTTATAATTTTAGAGTGATTCAACTCGAAAACGGTTTAACCGCATGTTTAATTTCGGATGTATTAGGTAACGACGATTCCGATTCATCCGATGACAGCGGTTCTGAATCCGAGGAGAATGTCGCTACTGATTCGAATGACGATTATACATCCGGTAGTAGTACAGATACCGACGGACCTAAATCAAAAACCTCCGATCGTGAAACAAAAATGGTACCCACTTTGTAATTTGAAACCATAAGCAAACTGCTGTTTGTAGGCGGCCGCGGCTTTATGTGTGGGAGTTGGTAGTTTGAGTGATCCCAAGGAAGTTCCCGGTCTGGCACATTTTTTAGAGCACATGGTCTTTATGGGTAGTAAAAAGTATCCGGAGGAAAACGATTTCGATTCTTATATTAGCGTAGGTTGCTGTTGATAACAACGAAAAATTTTTACCGTTAACGTGAAAATTTGCAGAAACATGGTGGGTTCGATAATGCGTCAACCGATTACGAAGTAACCACCTTTTTCTTTGAATGTTTCGAAAAACATTTATACATCGCCTTAGATAAGTTTGCGCAGTTTTTTATTTCGCCATTAATGAAACGTGATTCGATGGCTCGCGAACGTGAAGCTGTTGAATCAGGTGCTTGACAAATGGCCGTACGATTGACGATTTACTGATAAATTGTAGAATTTCAACTTGCCGTTCCTTCGGACGATTTTCGAAAAGAACAGCTGTTAGTTAGCCTCTCCCAGCCCTCGTCGCCGGTTAACTCGTTTTCTTGGGGAAATCTAGTTACATTGAAAGAGAACGTGAGCGACGATCGGTTGTATGAGATGCTTCACGAGTTTCGTAAGCGACATTATTCTGCGCATCGAATGACTGTAGCTATACAGGTGAGTTTCGGACAAATGTTTTCGCGGAACTAAGTTATCTTATAACTTATAGGCGAGATTACCTATTATTACATTGGAAAAGTTTATCGTCGAGTGCTTCTCCGCTGTTCCTAATAACGGTTTACCGCCTGACGATTTTAGGGTTTGTGAAAGTGATATTTTCGATACCACCAAATTCCGTCAACTGTATTATGTTAAGCCAGTTAAGGATATTTGTCAGGTAAGATTTCTTGTATGTCGTCTACTGTTAATTGACTCAAGCATTTAGGTGGACCTAACATTCTGTTTACCTTCATTGATACATTTGTACCGAATTAAACCACATGTGTACATTTCCTGGATATTAGGGTACGAAGGTAAAAACAGCTTATATTCATACCTGAAAGAGAAGTGTGTAAATTCGATCATTATTGCAATGTATTCATGGTGATATTTTAGAGTGTGGGTACTCTCACTGAGTGCTGCCAATGAGGAATCCGGTGCTGAATTTAATTCGATATACGCCACATTTACCATTAGTTTGGTGTTGACTAGAGAAGGTTATGCCAACTTAAAAGAAGTAGGTCATCGACAAGTGTTTTGTACAGTTACTGAATATTAATCCTTAAAGGTTATCGAAGCTGTTTTTTCGTACATAAACTTATTTAAAAAATTGGGACCAAATGAGCGAATATTTAAGGAAATGCAATCGATTGCCGAAATGTCATTTAGATTTGAAGAGGACGATACTGCTGCCGATAATGTTGAAGATTTAGTTGAAAATATGCAGTATTTTCCCTCAAAAGATTATTTAACTGGTGATACTTTAGTTTTTGACTATGATCCTGATGTAAGTGGTATAGTAAAGCGTATTAAGTCCTAATTCCCTTTCACCTTTCAGTGTAGGGATTACAAATTTTACATGCTGTGTATATACTAACTTTTTTCTATTTGTCTTTTGCCACTCCTTATTGTTTGTCTTCTGTTCACATATATGTTTCATTTGGCCTTCCTTGTGTTCTTCTCGTTCCTATTTTGTTTTTGCAGATTATTTTTGTTTGTATTTTTCCATTCATGCATTGTATAGTCTGTACCAATTTATAGTGTTCATTCAAATGCTCATAATTATGCTACACAATAGAAAATAACCAGCGAAATTCTACCCGAGGACCTCAGGTGTGTAGCATAATTATGAGCATTTGAATGAACACTATAAATTGGTACAGACTATACCTGTTAGTCCAAATTTGACACTTTCTTATGGAAACCTAGGACCATATAGACCTAGGTGAGTGGGAACTCAATTTTAATGAGAAAATCATTGACGCAAACACAATTCACCTAACTCTAATAGTTTGGCCGCTAGGGGGCGTTTCTAGAATTTGGTCGATTTCTTTAATGCCCCTTAACTATTATTATTAAAGATAATTGATTTTGGCAAAATCTATCTTAGAATTCATCATAAACATTCATTCATAAACACTTTTTATATTTGGTTTTTTGTATACCACCAAAAACTAAATTTTTTCATACGACCACCCTGTATATTTTTAAAAAAGCGTAAAGTTTCCTAATTTTTGGTGTAACACTTGAAAAATATTTACGTTACATATTATTTTACAATATCGCATTTTAACAGTTATTTCAAATTAAAAATATTTGGAGCTAGTGAATACTTCCAGGTAACTAAAGGTATGTTTCCTATGATGCGGCTCACGCAGTGCGTGTAACGTATACGGCAGACGCATTGTTGCCCATTTCTTCTCAAACGTCAGTTGTACGCGATTCTCCGAGACATGGACTGTTTCTCTTCAAAAATTAGTAAACGTAATTTACTGCAATTCGAAGAAATTGATGAAGAAGAAGAACTCCTGCAACAATTTCTGTAGAACAGAAATGCAAACTTACACCCTATATATATAGAACAAGACGGGAAGAAGGTTTTTTGTCTTTGACAGTATATTATTATGATTCTTGTATACCGGACTTGCCAGATCATACAAGCATGGAAATTGCGACACCTTGTCGACAAGTTTTTCGTCTTTGGCAACCAAAAACATAATTTTCGCTTGTTCATTGCTCATATTTCTTGCTATTTAACGTTCAACGTCTGCGACTGGACTGCTCTGAAAGCAGTAGAGCCGCGCGACTGTAGCGGCTGATGCCGATCGCAGAGACGCTGCCGCATGTAGAAACACGTTTGCATTGGTTTTAATTGTATCAGTACACTGCGTCAGACGCACTGCGTGAGCCGCATGCGTTAGTCGCTTCATAGGAAACGTACCTTAAGAAATCTTTTGTTAATCATGGGAATCTAGATGTCTGCAAGCAAAATATTATAATGTATTATTGTGTCTAGATTGTTCAAGTATTACAGAGTCTGTAACGAGTTGTTCTTTACAGCCTCTTGAATACTTGGTAGGTCCAACCGTTGAGTGAGAAATAGGTAAGAGACGAAACTAAAGTCGTTTTAACGTAGCTCCTGTGGGTCTGAAACTAGTCTGAAAATTGGGTCTGAGAGTTCACTTTCGCACTCGACGGTTCAGTACCGATACGAGTAAGAGTGAGACAGCAATAGGGTACACAATTTTGCATTATAGTTTCGCCTCTTATTATACTTTTCACTCAACGGTACAACCCTTTTGTTCCTCAAATAAAATGTTATTAGTGCAGTGTGTGTAATGCATGATGTTAGAATTTTATATATAAGCAGTGGGAAGGCATGTAATGGGTCAATATTTAGCAGGATCGTGTGTATGTGTGTTGTGTATACAGGTTAAATATTTCCACCCAAAATTATGTATGTTATCTATGGCTGGACGTTTCCAGTTGTGTATGTGTTTGATGAAGTTGGTGATGTCTTCTAAAGTGATTTCTGTATCGTGCATTGGTATTATGTGTTGTGTACATGTACTTTCTTACATGATCCAGAGTTTGTGTGTGTGTATTATGTTCAATGTTTTCTGCCCACAAATCGGACCAGTAGTGCTCGAGAGATTCTAATGTAGGTAATGAGTATGTTTGTTGTGTTAGTAATCTATAAAAGTTTTTCATTGTATTTAAATTATGTGTTACGACATTTTCTATTTGCTGCTTCCCTATACCTCCTCAATGTGTTTGTGTATACTGAAAGCTTTTGTGTGAGTGTATCTTTATGTTCATTGTAATTCGTCTTTTGTTCTCGTGAACTGTGTGTGATTGTTTTTCTAATGATGTTGTGTACCTGGCATGTTAGTTTGGAAGAGGTTGTATGTATTGTGTAATTTGACCCAAATCACCTCTAATTTCATCTATGCGATTCATTTGACGCTTTTCCCAGGCCGGAAGTGTTGTTTTCTTTGTGGTGTGGTGTTATGTTGATATTATGACCTTGGAGCCGTTCATCTTGTAGCTGCAACAGCGCCACAGTACACAATTAGGTGTAATTGATGATGTTGTTTATGTTTAAAAACCTTTTCGTGTTGAATTTGTTCTTGTGTTTCTACTGAGAGAAGTGTTTTCAATCATTACCCTCCGTTGGTCTGCTATACATTGTTGTGTTAAATATGAATGATGTGGGTATTGTGTTGTGAATGCTGTGTATTATTATTATTATTTAGTCATTCTAGTCGTTGTTTTAATATAATATACTAACAGCTTATACTGGTTAGTTTAGAAGATATAGGCATAAAGCAAGGCACAGTGTAACGCTAGTCAAGTAAGCTTTTAAGAAAAATTGTTTCTCTACAATCAAATTCAATTTACAAAAGCTCCATTTAGCATACATGGTGTATCAATAACCAAAGTATTTTTTTTGTTTTTTATGAATTTATTTTGTCTTTGAGTAAAAAATTAAAAGAAAATTGATCCAAGAAATAGTTAATTACTTTTTCTTAGATGAGGATAGTAGTTTTTACATTAGATATTCGCGAAAAAAAGTAATAATAGGGGGGGGGGGGGGGGCTGTAGAAATGTAAAAAAATGAAATATGGTCGATGTATGTGAGACATTTCTCTGATGTGAGATCGCCAAAGGTAAAATAAAGGGCTAATTTATCCTGTTCTTTGAAATGTTTGCTGCATATTCGCATTTACCTTGAAACTTCTTTTCCTATTTTCAAGACTCGTACCCATTCCGAACATAACCTTTTATTGGTTAAGGGAAAGGTATGAAAAGATACATTTTCGGAATAATATGTGTTGCACTGCGGAACCGAGCAGTAACATTACTTTTATTTTTCCGTACTTTTTTCATTTACAATTAGATTTTAAAAAAAGAAAAAGCTATGTAACACTCGTTACACATAACATAAAGTAAATACTTTGGTTCTATCCTTTCGTTTAAATTATCTCATACGGACTAGTGTATAGAACTGCCGTGTGGCGGCGATACTGAAACTTTTTTTCGCGAATTAGGTATGGGTAACGTTAAGTTTGTACAATCCATAATCAATAAGCAAATACAGAGTTGATGCTATTCCTTGTATTACGTATATCTAATTCTAAGTTTTTGTCTGAAAAGCTGTATTAAGTTTCGAATTTATGTTCAAAAATAATTTAAGTTAGATGAAGCTACAATACGTACGAATCGAACCGTTTTATTGATATCGATAATTGTTTAATTTTTTAACAATTTCACATTATCACGAAATTATGTTAATTTCAAGAGTAATTTAAACATTCTTAATGGTAAAGTCAATTTTTTATAGAGCATTAGTCTTAATTCTGCCTTTTGGATTCTTGAATTTTTCATCTTTTATGTAGATATAGAACATTCCTTTTAGATGTTCTTGATTACAAACAAAAAGGTGATCATGTTTTGTTTTAATTTAAATATGTTGTTGTTAAAATCAGAAACTATAAATGTTCTTAACAATAAACTTTTCACGGCAAGAACTAACAGTATTTGATGCTTATTAAGAGTAGTAAATATTTCCAACTTCCGATTTCAGCAATTAGGTATTTAAATTAAAACAAAATTCAATCGCCATTTGTTTTTTATCAAAAATGGAATGTAAAATGGTTAAATATTACGTCTTTTCAAAATACTTTCGAAATTATTAACTTTAGGTATAGGGAATATTATATATAAAAAATTAGAGGATTTAATTTATAAAAATTGACCTCTTATGTATGAAAAACTTCAAACCATAATCATTTTTTGAGCAATCTCAGTATTATTTTTAAAAATTTCAATCTTTTTTTTTGTTTTGTGTATTGCAATTATATCTTAATCAATTAATAGCTTCTTCCTCATTTAAACTTCTCATATTTATAGTTCCTATACATTTTTTTTTAATATTTTCCTTCGTTTCTTGTCATCACCCTAGACTAAACTATAATGCTATTTAATTAATTAATATCATTTAAGGCGATAACCATGATACTAGACAATCTAGTTCCTAACAAGATGAATGTAATGATCAGTTCGTCCGATATACCATCCGATATAGTATATGATCAAGTTGAACCATGGTTCAAAACTCAATATAAAGCTACAGGTAAGGAAACTTGGTGCAATTTACTCTTTTATCAATTAATTTGTATAGAAATTCCCCCTGATTGGTTGGAATGTTGGACTAATGCAAAACAGATACCCGAATTTAGTCTACCCGGACCAAATCCATTTCTTACAACCGATTTTTCTATTTTACCTAGGCAGAAAAGTACCTCTAAGTATCCGGAAAAAATATTGGAATCTGATGTGATCGGATTGTGGTATCGGAAGGATGATAAATTTGAATTGCCTTTAGCCTATTACTATTATTACCTAATCTCGCCTTTAGCATTAAAATCGGCAGAAAGGTAAATGAGGTGTTTTAAAATTCAATTATTTACGGATATTACTTATAGTTCTTGCATGATGGAAATGTACACGATTTTGGTCAATATGAACTTAGCCGAAGAAGGATACGATGCCTGCTTGGCAGAATTAGAATTTGAAGTAGTGGCTGGCGAAAAAGGAGTTGGCATTAAAATCTCTGGTTACAATCAAAATTTACATGTATGTTTACGTAAAGACATATGTACATGTTATCACATCATGTTTTTCAGTTGCTTATTGAATTGATTGGAAAGTGTTTGAAGAACGTATCTCAAACATTATCAGAAGCGATGTTTGAGGCAGTTATGGAAAAGTTGAGAAAGTCATATTATAATGGGTTTCTAAAGCCATCGCGGCTTTGCAAGTCAGTTTCAGTGGCGTGTTGAGTTTTGCAAAATTAATTAGTTCAATTACAGAGATCTTCGTTTGTGTTTATTACAACAAAATTATTTTTCGCTTACTGAAAAACATCAAGCAACATTTAACATTACTTATGAGCAAATGAAGCAATTTACTGAAGATCTGTTAAAAAATCTATATATTCAAGGGCTTGTGCAAGGTAACATCACAAGTAGTACCGCTTTGGAGGCAACTAATGCTCTTTTGAACGGCATTAATACAACACCACTACCAGAGTTTGAACGGCCTAAAGTATGCATTCCTCTACAACTTTTATTTAGCTACAGCTACTTTTTAGATTATTATAAACGAATTACCATCCGGCGAACACTGCTGCAGGATTCGATCCTTTAATAAAGACAACTCCAATTCCATTATTACAAACTACTACCAATGCGGAATATCTCACATAAAAAATACTGTCATCCTCGAATTAATACTGGTAAATGATTTACACTCCTAACAAATTTGAAGTCACTATACTTTAGCTCCTAATCGAAGAGCCTCTATTTGACACTCTAAGGACAAAGGAACAATTAGGCTACAAAGTTAATTGCTCTCTTCGTGACACATACGGTACTTTGGGGTACACAGTCACAGTTAATACTCAAGCCGGTAAATATAGCACTCAGCATGTCGATTCGAGAATCGAAAACTACTTGGAGAAAAGTCAAAATATCGTCAAAAATTTATCGGAAAAAAAATTCCAGCAGACCAAAAAGGATTTAATTAAAGTGAAACAATGCGTCGATATCGATTTAGAAGATGAAGTTACGAGAAATTGGGACGAGATAGTAAATTGTAAATATCAATTTAATAGGTTATTGTTAGAGATAAAAGCGATCGAAGGTTTGAAAGTACAGGAAGTAAAGAAATTTTGGAAATCTCACAATGTGGGAAGTAAACAAGGGACGCATCGGAAATTGAGCATGCAGGTATGGATTTTGTTTTGTATACGGAAGACATTTTAATTGTATTTGTTAGATTGTGGGTCACCCGCCGAAAGTTGATAAAGATGGAGTAGATGAGGTAAAGGATGTTTCTACTCCAAAGGATGTGAGAATAAAAATTCATCATAAATCGCATCATATTAAATCTAGTTTCACTAAACTCGACAGCTTTCAAAGTGCTGACGGTGAGTAGCATCTCTACTGGGAGTACTATCGAACTTGTAATTGTAGATTGTCCAACTGCTAGTAATGTGTCAATGGAATTTCTGCACAACCCTGAGGAGATAACGGGAAGTAGAACAAATTCTTACTTCATTGAAAACGTGGAAAGTTTTAAAAATTCGTTACATCCATTTAAACAATTATAGCGCAATTTAAATTAATGGTTTCAATTTGCCTTCATGTTGTTATTACGTTTTTGTATTTTATCAAATTAAAGCACGTCAGTCACGGTAATGTTAATGATCTTTAAACATTTTGTGTTTAACTGATGATAATTAGAATTACATCACTATTGTATTTTTGTTGCAATTTTTGAGTGAATAAAAAATCTCATTGACTGAATGCAGTATGTTTTTTATGTATTTCTGTTGTTGAGTATTGGAAGAAAAACAAGGAGAAAAACATATAATAGGTAGGTAACTACGGGGTGAAAACTCAAAATAGAAAAGCATAGTAGATACCATGTAATTATAACGAATACCAACTCGTGCACAAAAAAGTAGAAGAAAATAGAAATGTATAATTGATTTGATTACTTTCTGTGGAGAAATATATCTGATGTAAGAGAGTGTGGACATGCTGAACTAGAGGGTGGTCGTTATATATTAAGAATGGACCTAAAAGTATAGGAGGAGAACATCCAAGATAAAAAATACGAAGTGACAAACTCAATAAAGCAGTTCAAAGACAGGAAAACAAATGTAAGGCCTTGGAAAAACATCAAAAACATGCAGAACAACAGAAATAAATAACATTCAGAAAACGACAACAGATTGGTGGTGAGAAGAAGTGCAACAGAAAATGGAAAAAATATTCAACCACAAGGAGATTAGAAGATTATGAAAAATGCAAAGACAAAATAGAAAAACCAAAGATTCCCCTGAAAATGGTGAAAAATGGGTAAGGAAATAATAATGTGAGGGAAAATCAAAATCTGTTCTATTCCACAATAAAAAAAACATGGATTGAAAGACATAAAACAGAAAAAGGGTGAGATAACTACAGAATATAATGGAAAGATGGGAGGAACAACAGAAATCTCAAGAAAAAATAATAGAAGCATTGAATAAATAAGAGAATAGAAGTGAAATAAGGAGACTGACAAAAAAGAAATAGAAGTCATAACTAAATTATAAAAGTAAGCAAAATAACATCCAATTATTGTGTTCGGTGTTTTTTTGGAAGCTTTAGTTAAACGTTTCTGGAAAAGTTTTGTAGTTTTTGTAAATTTGTGCTTAGGGATTACGCTGAAAGCTGAATCGATATGTAATATATTTTTTCCACTACTAGCTGTGAAGTTGACAATTATTGGGTATCCTAGACAACTTAGAAGTTTAATTTCTCTACCTAATGGTCAATAATTTATTATATTATTAACCTAGGTTAATAATGGGAATTTGCATTCCTGTGCTACCTACTTAGATTTTTACAAGAAATTTTTTAATTTTTAATTTGTGTCTTAAATTTGACTGGTAGTGGAAAAAATTGTATATACACCACGGTGGTGAAGCCATTTATAGACCTCGCACCTTATTCCGCTCGGGGCAAAGCCCCTCGCGAAATAATCTTGGTGCTCGGTCAATAATAACAGTCTTCACCACCTTGGTGTATAATATACTATTTTTCCACTACTAGCTGTGAAGTTGACAATTATTGCGTATCCTAGACAACTGAGAAGTTTAATTTCTCTCCCTAGTGGTCATAATCTATTATATTATTCACCTAGGTTAATAATGGAAGTTTGCATTCCTGTGCTACCTACTTGATTTTTACAAGACATTTTTTTATTTTTAATTTGTGTCTTAAATTTGACTAGTAGTGGAAAAAATTGTATATACACCACGGTGGTGAAGCCATTTATAGACCTCGCACCTTATTCCGCTCGGGGCAAAGCCCCTCGCGAATAATCTTGGTGCTCGGTCAATAATAACAGTCTTCACCACCTTGGTGCATAATATACTATTATTTAATTCCGTTAATAAAAGTGATAGTTTACGTTGTTTTTTAAAATTAGGTAACGTGATCTTTTTCAAAACTGTCTCATCACAGTTATGTAAAGTAGTTATGTAATAATATTACACAACTGACAATTTGAAACTATAAAGTAATTGGTTATAATTACTGACAAAATTCGATGTTTGTTTCCATAGTAACCATGAACTTAAAACTACTTCATTTCAGATTAATGTTCTCATTAAAAAATCAAAAGGTAGATAAAATTACGGAATTAGATAAAGTTTTGTACTTAACACGTTATGAAAAAGTCTAATTTTATTTGACTCATGTAATTTGCAAAACTCGCTCGCTTCGCTCGCTCGATTTGGCAAATATTACATTTCGTCAAATAAAGTTAGTCTTTTCATAACTGGTTACGTAAATAACTATTATCTAATTCCGTTAATAAAAGTGATAGTTTACGTTGTTATTTAAAATTAGGTAACGTGATCTTTTTCAAAACTGTCTCATCACAGTTATGTAAAGTAGTTATGTAATAATATTACACAACTGACAATTTGAAACTATAAGTAATTGGTTAATTATTGTCAAAATTCGATGTTTGTTTCCATAGTAACCATGAACTTAAAACTACTTCATTTCAGATTAATGTTCTCATTAAAAAATCAAAAGGTAGATAAAATTACGGAATTAGATAAAGTTTTGTACTTAACACGTTATGAAAAAGTCTAATTTTATTTGACTCATGTAATTTGCAAAACTCGCTCGCTTCGCTCGCTCGATTTGGCAAATATTACATTTCGTCAAATAAAGTTAGTCTTTTCATAACTGGTTACGTAAATAACTATTCAAAATGGCAGCACTTCCGGAAATGCCTTTCGTTATTTTAAATGGCAACCCCTATTTTTTCTTGCATTTTTGGATTCTAATGAAGTTTGGGTTCTTTTGATATCCACATGTAATATCTTATGGTTTTTAAGCATATACTTATAAATACGTATATGTTTTTAAGGCATTTTCACTTTTAAAAAAAGATGGCGGATGCAGACGGTACTACAGTGACTTTACTACAAACAGTGGCGACAAGCGTCACGTGGTATATTTTGCCTCTTAATGGCGGCCTGACTGTGTTTACTTTTGATCAGCGTGCGATTTTATTTGGATTTAGCACGTTGCTAGGATACCACCATTGAGTTCATACCTTTGAGAATTTCTCAAAGGTTCATACAAACCCTCCCAAAATTTTGCCTCTTAATGGCGGATAGGTGGAGCTAATCCCTGCAGCTTGTCGTCACTGTTTGTACTCACTGTAGACGGTATCTACTTTGAGAATTCATTGCTTGAAAACCGTTGTAGTTATGGCAACAGGGTTTTTACCAGCGCATAGAGTAAGATTAATAAAACAAAAAAGACTACCTCCAGTCTAGATACTTACAATCATCTATAAATAATGGTGATTAAATTAGATCACTACAAAGCTGCGCAATACCTTATCGCAACAGCATATTACTCAGGGGGTGTAGCTCAGATGGTAGAGCGCTCGCTTAGCATGCGAGAGGTACCGGGATCGATGCCCGGCACCTCCAAAAATTTTAATCAAATTTATAACTACAATATTATTTTCGAACCGGTTATGAATAATTTGGGTCATTATTAATTCACGGAGTAGTTGATCGTTATTCATATTAAAATGCCACTACAACTTTCTCGAACTTCACTGCATTGGTTGTATAAACGAATTGTATTGTTTATTATTTATAGATTGTATACAGATCGCAAGTATTTATACACCTAAAACAACGTTCAATCAAAAACCGTTCAGAAAATTATATGGTAATAACAAGTAATTCCACTCAATTTTTTTTTATTTCAAATACAACCCAACGCGTTGCGTCACTGTCTCAATATCAAGGGTAGATTGTGACAGATTAAAATTAATCAAGGGTTGTCAAAATAAAACGTTGAGGAAACCTTTGTTGTAATTATTCTCATCAAAAATACAAAAAGCGACCAACCTCCAATCAATTTTAACTTTAAGATTTAATAGTTCTCCTACCATTGTATAGGCAAAGAGAATATAATAATAAGAGACCCAACGCTATAGGATTTTATGTAATAGGCGTATGTGGGGTTGCCTAATCGAATTTTGTCTAATAAATGATAAACGAGTGGTTACCGACAATAGTTTCCTTTAGCAAGTAGTTGAAAACAAGATTTGGTTTACCTGCTGGGTGCTTCATTGTTGCTATGTTGCCGAATATGCTTTCTGCGATGATTTTTATTTTAGTCTACTACTATTTATTTCAGTCAACTCTAAAGGTTTATCCAGAAAAATTTAACGTAATTTGATTTAAGCATTTAACGTAGTGTAATTTTAATTTAAAGATACGTTTATGCAGAATTGTTTAGTGTAATTTAATTTTACATTTATTAACACCAAAAACAGAAATCAGCTGGTTCGCATTTAATGTAATTTAAGGAAAAGTTAAAAGTTAATCAACTTTTACTTACGCGGTTAAATCTTTACACTGCACTAAATGACTGCAACTGCATAAACGTATCCACTTGACTGTATGTATTCGAACTCCGTTAAATTATAATTAATTTACATTAAATGTTTAATTAAATTAGGCTGCATAAACCGACACTAATCAAAAATTTTGACGTATTTGTATAATTTAAGTGCATATTACCTTATTAGCACGTCGTGTTTGCTTTATTGCAAGTATTACAAATATTATTGTGCATGTCCTGCTTACTGGAAAATCAATAAAAAAACTTAATTTACCATTATTATAATAATAAAAATAATTTATTTCGCACAAGTTATAATCTACCTACATAATAAAGTTGTTTCGCTCCACGGTGTATAATAATTAATAAAGTAGGCGGACTGGCTGCGTCAAAATGATCCGAGATTGCGAGTCTCGTCAATGTGCGAGGGAGAGGTAATAACAAAGACGGACAACTAGCTTCCCGTGAAATGAACGCAAATGCATTTTGCTTTATCGACGTGATACATTTTTATGAAGTAATTAAGGGTTTCATTTTATTTAACTGCAATGGTTCGAAGGTATTGTTTTGCACCTCTATGCAAAAGTGGTTACAGCGACAAAAAAGACAGTCTCCTTATTTAAAGGGCCCAAAAACAAATTAAATATCTATTAACATAGGTATACTTTATTCATTTAACACCGGATTATACCTTGTTTTACCTCTTAGGGGCTTATTCTGTACCTTTTTAAAATCTAAAGGGCTCTAAAATTCAAAATACAGGTATTGACCTTAAAAAATTAAATGTTCTTAAATTAATATTAGGCCTTTTGGAAATCATGTTAAATAAAAAGTCCTTTTTTACTTCCCGAGTACGAAGTAAAAGGGAAGTATTGTATTAGTGTTCCAAAAAAAAAAATTTGACCTATGCAAATTTTTACATATCTTTGCGTTTCTGAATACGTAGATTCAAAATATGAAAAAAAAAATTCCGTCTGTCGTCTGTAGTCTGCAGTCTGTAGTCTGTTGTCTGTAGTCTGTAGTCTGTATACATATAGGGAAAGCCAAACTAAGTTGCGTGCACGTCATCAGCGTTTGATGACGTTTACATTTACAGTATTGTCAAATTGATCAGGAAATATTTAAATTCCCAGCAACTATTTCTTATTAAACCACAAATAAATATTAATTACGATTACAAATTGTTGACGACAAAAATCAATTAAATATGCCTGTCAGAATACTACTGTCATCCGTAACCTCAAAATATCGATGAATAAAAGATGGCAACACAGCACCATTCCCTGACAGTGGCTAGGTTTACGTCGTTACTTACTGGTCTGTTGATTAAAATTTTGTCACAACATTTTACATTGAGAGGCGTCTAAACCCAACAAAAACAAGCTTGTGCACATACATTATTTTATCTAAAAGTCTTATATTAATTGCATTGCCTTTAGAGTTGTTTTTTTATACATTTTATGATACACTTAGCGATGGAAACTTTGCCACAAAAGACATGGAAATACGTCATTGATGACGTGCACGCAACTTAGTTTGGCTTTCCCTATACGTACACATTCCTTGCAACGCTCTAAACTCAGAAACTATTAAAGTTATCGAAATGCGGTTTTCGCCAATCGATTACATTCGGGCCAAGGACGAAAATGCTGATATTATCTTTGATGACGTCACTTCCGGTGTAAGCCAAAATGGCGGCACTTGTTTTTTTATAAGATAAAGTTGCAGTTTCTTTTATGTAGTTTGAAAGAGTGTTTTTTTCTGAATTCAGCAATATATATTGTGCTATACCTACTTATTTTTTTTTAAAGTGTTAAAAAAATCATTTTCAAAAAATGACTGCAACGCTCTATACTCCGAAACTATTAAAGTTATAGAAATGCGGTTTTCGCCAATCGATTGCATTCGGGCCAAGAACGAAAATGCTGATATTACCTTTGATTACGTAACTTCCGGTGTAAGCTAAAATGGCGGCACTCATTTTTTTATAAGATAAAATTGCAGTTTTTTTATGCAGTTTAAAAGAGAATTTTTTTCTGAATTCAGCAATATACATATAAAAAAACTTCTTAGAGAAAATTTCAACTACTCGAGATGACGCATTCATAGAAATTATTTTTGAATATACAGGTAGTTCCATTTTTGCGGTGTCACTAAAGGAGTAATTTTTTTAAATGGAACACCCTGTATATTTTATGACCTTTCGATGTTATCTGCTAAAGTCTGCATTGGTAACTATTTACTTTGTGTTTTGGTAGCAGGGTTGCCAACTTATTAATTTTTTGCCGAAAAATCGTGCGTACGTAGGCTTATCTTCAAAAAATCCTATCGGCCTTGTGTTTTGAAGTTCTCAAGTAGGTATGGCCAATAATGTTAGTATGGGTAAAGAGCTGTGTGTTGAAGTTTAGAAACTAAAATTTGGTTATACAGGGTATTCGGAACAACATGTCAAACTTTTGAAACTTCAAAGTGCCATAACTCATTATTTTCAAATACAACTGCCATATTTTTTTTCCGCTACCCAGAGGCATTTTTTATAATCTTCAATTTTCGTAAGCGATGTTAAATGTCTAAACTACGTAGTTTTTACAATATTTAATATTTTTCGTAAACGCACCTATTTAGTTACGAGCTTAGGCACCAAAGTAGGCCGTGAAGAAAAATAATGCCATTTTCTAACAATTTTATTGAAGAACTGTTATAGATTTCATTCATTCATTCTGCTTGGTAACAAACAATTTCTATTAGCTTCTCCCAGTATAAAAATCATATCAACAAGTTCATCTTGTCCGAAATTCATTTTGTTAATCTACAATCTAGTATTAATAACAAGTATTAATTTCTGACACTAGGCATTGTTTACTTTTTGACGTTACTGTTCTTCACGGCCTACTTTGATGCCTAAGCTCGTAACTAAATAGGTGCGTTTTCGAAAAATATTAAATATTGTAAAAACTACGTAGTTTAGACATTTAAAATCCCTTACGAAAATTGAAGATTATAAAAAATGCCTCTGGGTAGCGGAAAAAAAAATATGGCAGTTGTATTTGAAAATAATGAGTTATGTCACTTTGAAATTTCGAAAGTTTGACATGTTGTTCCGAATACCCTATATAACCAAATTTTAGTTTCTAAACTTCAACACACAGCTCTTTACCCATACTAACATTATTGCCGATACCTACTTGAGAACTTCAAAACACAACGCCGATAGGATTTTTTGAAGATAAGCCTACTTACGCACGATTTTTCGGCAAAAAATTAATAAGTTGGCAACCCTGCTACCAAATCACAAAGTAAGTAGTTACCAATGTAGACTTTAGCAGATAACATCGAAAGGTCATAAAATATACAGGGTGTTCCATTTAAAAAAATTACTCCTTTAGTGACACCGCAAAAATGGAACTACCTGTATATTCAAAAATAATTTCTATGAATGCGTCATCTCGAGTAGTTGAAATTTTCTCTAAGAAGTTTTTTTATATCTCTCATGAGATATGAGCTAGGAAAGAAATACGCACTATTGCAGGACCCTGTATATTGTGCTATACTTATTTTTTGAAAAAGGTGCTAATACGAGGGAAGTCTCGTGGCAACTTGCCAGAATTTTTTTAAATGCATTTCGTCTAGTAATAATACGCATTGTCTTTGGTCACTACTCATGCATTTCACCTTAACAGTTAATTTTTTTAAAAGTTCTGTATTGGTCCCTGTTTCTAACTGGTTTAATCGCAGCCAAGATACTATTGTGGATTTAGAGGGTAGCGTAAACTTTAAAATTTGTCTCATAAATAGATAAAGGGCTGGAGACTTGTGGTACATATTTAAAGCGAGCTCTTTTTCAGCTGCAGTCCAGGGTTGATTTTGTTTATGGTAAAGCTGCATATGTACAAAAATACGAACACTTGTTGGTTTCCCATCTAATACGTCCAACGTTCCCAATGTGGAAAACCGCTTTTTAATACGATGTAACATAGAATTTTTACAAACTATTTTCTTTTTCAGCTTTTCAATTTTATTTTCAGTTATTGTTGGCATACGACGTTTTCTTGTTTTGGTGGGCGTTGGCATATTCAACATAGCCTATGTGAAATATATTTGGATGTAATTGTAGTAATCAAATAAAAAAAGCAAATGCAAAACATGGGAAAATTAGTACACTGAATTGTAAAGAAGTTTAAACCTGAAGGTCTCTAAACTTTGTATCACAGTATATTATGAAGTGACTTTTTTACCATTTTTGTTACATTTTCTTTCCCTAATCACTTCATTTCGATAGAAGCGATGTTCTTGGATTGACAAGTTCTCCACAATTGATATACAATTATATGAGTCAATAAAAAGTAGGATTATCAAAAATATTCGGTACTGAGCATCAAGTTGGCCCCCGAATTAAAATTTAATATTTTGTCGACTTCCAGATGAGCGCAATTGAAATAAAGAGCGCCACAAAACAAAATAATAAAATTATAAAGTGGGAGGCCAACTTGACGTACCTATCTCACCGGATGCGACTATTTTTTATGGGATTACTTCAAAAATTAATTTTACGGAAGTCGTCTAGGTAATGTCAAAAACTGTTAAAACAACATAAATAGAACGGATTTTATCTGTCTCAAATTTAATGGAGTAGGTAATAACTTTAATAATTTCATTTATTTCTTTATAGAGATTTAATTTGATCCGGAAGATAAACAAAGATTTTAAAATACTGATATACACAATATTGTAAATAATATGATTAATTTTAAAAGTGCATAGGATAACAAAAATATACATAGGTACAAAAATTGCTGTGCATTGTGACTTTCAATGTCATGAATCGATGTTGAGGTAGGTAAGTGATACATTGTGCGATAAAGAAAATGTTATGACGTGGCAAAAACAGTTCAATTTGAAATACATTTTTTTCAACACTGAGAATTACGAAAGCGTAGAAGGGCCACAGGAAATATTTTATTTGTATTCTGAGTTGCAAGTCGAAATTCTGAGTTGTAAGTCGGAATTCCGAGTTGCAAGTCGGAATTCCGAGTTGTAAGTCGGAATTCCGAGTTGCAAGTCGGAATTCCGAGTTGTAAGTCGGAATTCCGAGTTGTAAGTCGGAATTCCGAGTTGTAAGTCGGAATTTTAGTTTTAAGTTGCAATTTGAAGCTGTATCTTACAGTTTGTTGGCACAGTTCTCAAAGTAAGTGTTGTTTGGTCTTATTCTTTTTTATTTTTGGTGAAAGGTCAATTAAATGATAGGAATTAATTACTAAAAAATATGAATTTCATTATTTACAATGACGTGTTCTTTTTAGATGCCTTGTCGCGAAACTCTTGTTAAAAAATATTTTATGCTGGGTTTGCAACATAATGAAATTTTACTATTTTTGAAGTTAATTCATGGTATCAAATTGAGTTTACGAACATTAAAACGTATTGTGTCCAAACTAAATTTACACCGAAGGATGAATTTTTCAAATATTGAAGACATAGTTAAATTTTTAGAAGAACGTATAAATGGATCTGGTCAAATGCATGGATATCGTTGGATGCATTTAAAATGCATTCAGCATGGGTTTGTTGTTACTCAAGATATAGTTAGAGAGCTTCTTAACATTTTGGATCCAGACGGAGTGGCTTTGCGCAAACGAAAAAGATTAAGACGTAGGCGATATCATACTAAAGGCCCTAATGCGCTTTGGCACATGGATTCTTACGACAAGTTAAAACCTTTTGGGATTTGTATAAATGGGTGCATTGATGGATATTCAAGGCATATCGTATGGTTACGTGCTGCGTCTACATCTAGTAAACCGGAAGTAATTGCGGGTTATTACGTAGATTCTATAAAAATTTTGGGCGGAGTTCCTGAAACTATTCGAAGTGACATGGGGACTGAAAATAAATCTGTTGAAAAACTGCATGTTGCTTTATTAGAAATACTTCAACCTGATCTTGGAAAGCCAGCCTTTCTTTATGGTCGTAGTACAGCTAATCAAAGAATAGAATCGTGGTGGTCTCAACTAAGAAAGCAAAATATGCAGTACTGGATGAACTTATTTGAGACTCTAAAAACTGCTGGTCTCTTTAGCGGGTCTTTTTTGGACAAAGCTTTAATACAATTCTGCTTTTTAGAGATTATTCAGGTAAATATTTGCGCCACCGATATTCCCTTTTAATGACAAACAAATTTTTTATTTTGCGTTTTTATCTTGTTATTTTTTTACAGAATGAATTAGATGAAATAGCTTTGGAGTGGAATACACATAAAATTCAAAAAAGCAGAAATGCTAGAAGTCCATCGGGGCGCCCAATTATTATGTATCAGATGCCAGAGTTGTATAATTCTAAAGATTATTTAATTGAATTACCTCTAAATGGATTGACAGATATTTTAGAACAAGAATGCATTCGTCTAAATTGTGCATGTGACCAGGACGTGTTCGATTTATGCATTTTATTTATGACCGAACATAATTATAGAGTGACTGACGATCCTTACGATGCAATTAAATTATATATAAACTTAAGAAGAAACATATACGAAGTGGTAGATTTATAAATAACGCATATGCATAGAGTAGGGCAACATATTGTTGACTTAAGTAGGTAGTAGCAAATAGCGTAACTTCTGAGATCGAGATTTTACAGGGGAATAAAAATATAGAAGAAATGAGCTTTTTGGCTATTCAAATATTATGTAATAAATAAGTAGGTATATGTAAATCTTTTTTCAACAAAAAACAAATGTTAGGCCACTTGCATCTTAACCCGACGATATGGATAACCTAAAACATTGCAAAAAGGTTGCGCGAGTAAGAAAAAAATATAAAATAAGTGTTAAGAAATACATTCAATATTGTCAAATATAAGTAGACGCTGCTATCTATGTAAACTTATTTGAGGTTTTTTATTTTACTTACCTATTTGCTATTATTTGTTGATATAACTGAATAAATGAATGAATTTGTCAAAAAATATTGTAAAAACGTACTACCATTGAATCCTTCACGCAACGGCACTTATTTATTAAAACAATAAAACACCTCTAAAAATAACATATTTTTTATTATATAAGTATATAAATAAATGTAAAAAATAGTTGTTATTGACAAAACAAGTAAACTAAAATAAAATAATACTGTAAGTACGTACCTACTTACTATTAACTTAAAAAAATAAAACTTCATAATCTTAATAATAATAAAATACATGTTTGTAACATAAATTTAAATTAGAATGTGGATGACAGTGTGTGGACCAAAACGAAAACATTTTTTGCTATGTCGACGTTTCGGAATGAATTTAATCCTTCATCAGGACTATAAATTTATGGAAAATCGGCAATTGAACATTATCTTCAAATGCATTTATTTATATGACAAATTTTTGTAACTATTTTATTGCACATTCTTTCACACCATCTCAAGGACATACTTATACTAATTTTTCTATAAAATTGTAGTCCTGATGAAGGATTCAATTCATTCCGAAAGGTCGAAAAAGTAAAGAAAATGGTGTTCTACTTATCATTTTTTCCACAGCCTATCATCAACATTCTAATTAAATTAACTAAACGTGAACTCAAACAATTTCAATAAATTTAAATTAAAATGAAAAAAATGTTTATATAAGGTCCATTACCCAAATACTTGAATTTAACAATTTATTGAACTCACATTTAAATTCTGTGTATGTTTGGTAGGTCGTAGATAATTCTAGCGTACATGCACAAGTATGTCCAACGGGACATCTTCTGAATCCTTCAGTGGTATTGAAAGTAATAGTTATAGAGTTGTTTGTTAAAATATCAGCACCTGTGCAAAAACGAGTAAATTTTTCTAAAGTAATTTGGTCCGCATCTCTAATGTATTTTTTTAAAAATTCAAACACTTTTTCTTTCTCTACTGTGATTTGTTCGTTTTTGTCAAAGCTTAAAATGCGGAGCACATTTTTATTTGACATAGCAAGTGTCTCATAAATTTCTATTAAAGTGTCATTTGAGATCCTAAAGGCAAGTATTTTTTGCCACGTGTCAATTATAAACATTGGTTTTTGAATAAGTAAAGCATGTGCAATTTCACCAAGAATCTGTAAAAAATTTTCTTTAGTAATAATTTTTTTGCATCCAATGTTTCCCATGACATCTAAAATGTCGTCAGTGTCTACGCTTTCAAAATTTTTTAAGGCACTTTTCAGCGTATTTGCGTCACAAATACCTACATATAACAACAAATTATTAATTAAGTCGGTGCTAAAATTGCCTAAAATAATGTACTCAACGAAAGCTCTAGCTAGCTTAGTAGGAAAATATTTAATTTGTCTGTATCCAATTAGTAACACTTTGCCAATTGCTCTCCACTTTTTTTCGCAATAATCATGTCTAATAACGGGAACTTTGCAAGTAGCGCCTTCACAGCATTCATCATAAAACGAATTCCAAAATTCTGTGAGAACATCTCGCAAAACGCCCCCGTTGTCAAAAGCAATTTCCGTTTGTCCGTTTGGCAAAATAACTTTAATATCCATGGTATAGCTTTCACCGCTTCCAATTGTTTCGAATTCCTTTGTCAATTCTTCAAAAATATGACCACGGTGAAGATTTAATTTTATTACCGCAAAGTGCTCTGTTTCTTCAAGATCGTAAATTGCATTTTCATTGAGATGTGGAGGGGCGTTAAAATGTAAAAATTCGTTGATGTCACCAAAAGATTGTTGGGGAAGGACAACTTCAGAAAATGAAATCGAATGTTGAAACTCTTCAGTTTCAGGTGAATTATTGTCATTAATATATATAGGGAGTCTGTGAGTCTACGCACACCGTACTCTCAACTGCCTTTTCGGTTGTAGTTTTTGCTGATATTTTCTCTGTCAAATGTCGCAACTCTTCAGTTTCTGTTGGAGGTGAAATATTGTCAATAATTAATGGCTGCATATAGGCAGCCTTTGAGTCTACACACACTGTACTTTCAATTGCTTTTTTGCTTCTTGTTCTTGCTGATGTTCTCTCTGTACCGATTTCAAAAGATGTTGATGGAATGGTTTGGGGTAAAACTTCGTCATCAGATTCATCAAGTTTTTTAACGGTTCCCAAATAAAAACGCACTGTTGTTAATTTAGTGATCTTGAACAGATCACCTACAGAAAATTGCCGTTCTACCTCATTTCCTGTGTAATCGAGCAGTTTACAATCATATTCTTCAATTTTGTGGTTTTTAGAAGAATTTCCTTTAGGAAAAAATAAATCTTTGGCAACTTTTAATAAATCGTCATATTTAAAAGTTTTAAGTACGCTTAATCTTCTGGTACCACCACCTTTGTTTTGTCTAACATAAGCGCCGTTTAACATCCATCCCATTTCAATCATCCTAGTTGGTTTTTCATATTTTCCTGTCTTAATTTTTAACTTGTTTGCATAATTATCGTTTCCTCCGTCGTTTGTATATTTGTTTTCTTTTGTTTTCAGTTTTTCAGTAAGTTTAGAAATTAAGCTTCCTCGGTTATGTTTAAATCTTTTACAAAAATGAACGACGGCTGTTCTGTCTCCAAAGGCTGGCAAAAACTTTTGCAGCTCGTGATCTTCGGCCTGTCGAACAGCTTCCATGTCAAGCTAGAATGAAAAGCACAAGTGTCAATCTTAAATGAATTAAATAGCGACTCTGATTACACGTAATGGTTACAAGTGCAATTATATTGTATGCAAATTTTAAAGGCTCACCTTTCATCTACCTCTTGGCACAAATGAATTTAAAATTTATCAAACTTTCAATAACGATAAAAAAATTCTTAGAAATTCGAGATTATTTCTAACTGAATATTCTAACGATTACTGTATTAGAAATAGTTATATTAGTTACTGGTTTGGGTCTAAGTAATGTAATAAAAATCTCCTGTCTAGCTCTTTTATTTTAGCACAGACAGCGTTGACTTTCTTGCCGCGTATTGTGACTGTTGTTACACTGTTGGCTCCACGTTTGGTCTATTTTGAAGAAATCAGTAAGAATTATGAAAATTTGTATATGATAAAGAGTTTTGTGGTGCACCGTTATAAAGGCCCATGACAAAAAAGCGCCCTCAAAATGGCCCCGACAAAAGAGCCCACATCCAAAACAGCTCCCGTCAAAACAGCCCCGTCAAAATTGCCACGTCAGAGTGACAAGCTAACCTTAGGTTGTTTTTATTTTCACACGTTTAATGTCATATTCCCGTTTTTGTATCAATTGAAAAAAAATATACTAAACCTACCTCTAACCTAAGCGCCTGAGTGGGAATATACGTTAAAAGCAAAAAACACTTCTCAATTAGCTGTTTATTTATATTATGACAGACGAATTAGACAGACTAATAAAAAATTGTTGCCAAGTAAATCAACAATAAATATGTAAAGCGGGCTGTATTGGGGCAGGCCAATTTGACGTGAGCTGTTTTGGATGTGGGCTCTATTGTCGGGGCCATTTTGACGGGGCGGTTTTTGGCGTAGGCTATTTTGACGCGTCACCGAGTTTTGTTTGTTGTAAACGCCATAAAATTGTTCCCCTTTCTTTTGGGGTTATAAAGTTTACTTTCTCTACCGTGATTAATAACGATAAAAATTTGACTCTATAAGCCTATTATCCTAACCCTCACGCTATAAACTGGTCCTAACCTATAATCAAAATCAAAGTCTTCACAACCTTAGTGTACAATATAATATATAATATAGGTAGGTACTATTATTGCGTTTTAAAACAAGCAAAACTCTTTTATCAACAATAAGATTTTTTGTTAAAATTGTAACTACAAATTTGTTCCCCTTGTGAACTCTTTCTGTGTACACTGTACCCACTTTATAAGAACTTACCTTTTCACTTTTCATGTTGTTTATGGCCGTTTCATTTATTTTCCTTTTCCGTAGAAAGTTCTCTAACTCCTGCTCCATCATTTTGCCCTGCACATAAATATTGCCTATAAAAGCTATAACACAGCGTTCAAAATAAATATTTAAAAAAAGTATCGCGCGTTTAATTAATTTCTTCTAGTATCCTGGAGACTGGATTATTGTATGGTCGGATCAATGACAACTACAACTAGGCTACTAGAGGCAGAATTAATTGAACACAAAATATAACGTATGATTTAACTTTATATTGAACAATAAATAACACCTACTAAGGTGCTACCAATGTTACACTCAATTCATAAACTTATGCTTAGCAAGACAAAAATATCTAGATAAGTTCCTTACTGCTGGACGATTGTGCAATTCCGTGAAAAGTGAGAAGTGATAACTATATGAAGTACATCAATGACGACATTTGTATTGTCGATTGCCTACGTTTAGGTCTTTTCGTTGATTTTTTGGTGAAAGGCCAAGTTTCGATTTGGCGTTCTAACGAAAATCAACCAAACTTAAGGTGAATGCAAACCACTCTGACGTAAGGTGGGCCCATGTCATAATACGCCTGATACAAAAATCTGACACAGAGTTTTGTGGGCTTACGTTTATATTGAGCTGACGTTACCACGCCACGTCAGAGTTGTCTAAACGTAAGTCCATGTGTTCTCACGTCACATCAGAGTAGTCTGTAATCACCTTTAGACATCTTTCAATGTAAATCAATGCTTTTCACGGAGTTGTAGAATTGCTCAGGTGAACTTTTGTGGCTAAAACAACTTTATATATACTGCATTGCGCATGGACACACTTTACAAAATAATAACATCCATCTATTATTAATAGGAATCGGATTACTTTGCCAAAGACATCAAATGTAATAAAACTTCTCCCACCAAGCCAGTACAGGCGATGTGCGGGCGATCAGCGTTCATCGTTTCGGGATTTTTCCACCTTTGTTTTGACAAAATTTGCAAAATTAAAAGTAAACAATCTTGTTATGACATATGTGCAACAGAAGAGGTAGGTAACACACATCCATTAACAACAAATTAGTGCATTAGTCAGGTGTAAATTGTACGAGTAAATACCGAAGCGATGAACGTTAATCGCCCGCATACCGCCGCCACTGGCGCAACGCCGCTTGATGGCGAGACCTTTCGCAAAATAATTCCACCCCTATTTATTAAGTTTCACAAAACAATAATCAATAGTTAATATAAATGGCCATAGTTTGTGTAGGCACTTACTTGGTCGTCGGTTTCTTCTGATGAGCTCATGCTTATGCCGATGATGAGAAGGACGTGGATTTTAGGCAAAGATGCAGCTTGAAATTGCAACTTAAAACTAAAATTCCGACTTACAACTCGGAATTCCGACTTACAACTCGGAATTCCGACTTACAACTCGGAATTCCGACTTGCAACTCGGAATTCCGACTTACAACACGGAATTCCGACTTGCAACTCGGAATTCCGACTTGCAACTCGGAATTCCGACTTGCAACTCGGAATTCCGACTTACAACTCAAAATTTCGACTTGCAACTCAGAATATAAATAAAATAATTCCTGTGGCCCTTCTACGCTTTCGTAGAGAATCGTATATGAAAGGAAAAATTTAAAGTACGTATTTAACTTTTTACAAATCAGTTTTCGGAAATGATTCTAAACGTAAGACGACTTCTTTCAAAATTAAATAAAATAATTAATAATAAAATAAATAACCTGTAATATAAGCAGTTAATATAAGCACAGGAATTCACCATAGTGATAATTGTATTTAATAACAGAGAAATTAAGAGTGTTAATCCCTTTGGCATAAGCACAATAGACGTGGCATCGTTGCAAGTCAATTATACAGAAAAGTGTTATAGATTTCTGTAAAATTGGGTTTTATTTTTAAACTCCAACGCTTATTAAGTACTGGCGACGTCTACGCGAGGGCCCGATACTAAAACCCTAGCGGCCGAGGACTTTTACTTAATACGCTAAAAACTCATAAGACTGATTCTCTTTCTATTATATACTCTTTGGTATAGGTATTGATCACAATTAGTTAGAGGTAAATTGAAATGTAAAGAACCTGTCACGTGACTTGCGCCATGAACGAAAATGAAACGGACGAATCTACTGTTCATATAAGGGGAAGAACGAATTGTAAAAAGCCAGGTTATGTTATTGTTTACGTTTGCTTGCAATATATTCGTAGAATACTCGTTCCTTCGTTTTGGTTATCGTTTGTATATTTTCATTCAACGTGTTAAACTTTGCGAATTAATCTAATTAATAGCAGTTCTTGTCAGAACTTTAGTTCATTTATTTCCAAATGGCAGACACCGTCAAATTAGGGAAGAAAGGGCTAATAATTCACAGCCAAGCAAGAGAGGTAAATTTAGTTTATTTTAACAAATGCATTTATGAGTACTAAACATTTTCATTGCAGTTAATTGCAAATGTTATGAAATTTATGAAAGAAGAAGCAGCTAACGGAGATCCCATAATACCACTATCAAATTATAAACAAAGGGTGTTAGCTGCAACCGGAATCTCCGAAAGCTCCTATAAACGAATTCTGAAAGAAGCTGAATCTGTGGACACAGGGGCAAGCACCTCATTTTCTAGTCCTCGAAAGAATAGGCCGAAAACTGTTTTAAAAACAAACCTTCCGAACCACGAAGTAGCAATTTTACGAAGAACGATACATAATTTCTACATTCATGAAAAAAAACGTCCGACACTTAAACAGATTTTAGAAAAAGTTCGAGAGTGTGAAATACCATTTACTGGAAGTACTTTCACATTGAATGTTCTTTTAAAGAAAATTGGATTTAGGTAAAACAACAAAATTTTATGTTTAAGGTTATAACTAATAATGTTATTTTACTGTAGATGGAAAAAGACTACCGATAACAGAAAAGCTTTAATGGAAAGTTACAATATTAGAGCACTTCGTACAAAATATTTGAGAAATTTAACACGATTTCGCAATGAAGGTCGATCCATAGTTTATACAGATGAAACGTACATTCATAGTTCGCATACTGTTCCTAAAGAATGGTGTGATGGATTTAATGACACACTAAAAGCGCCTATTTCTAAAGGAAGACGATTTATTATTGTACATGCTGGAAATGAACATGGTTTTATACCAAATGCTCTACTTATGTTTAAGTCTGGATCTAAATCTGGCGATTATCACGATGAAATGAATTACCAAAATTATAAATTATGGTTAAACACACAATTAATACCAAACTTACCAGAAAATTGTGTATTAGTTATGGACAATGCTTCATACCATAATGTTAAAGCTGTAAAAGATCCTACGACTGCTTCTCTAAAAGGTGAAATGTGCGATTGGCTAACAGCAAAGAACGTAGTATTTGATGAAAAAATGACAAAACCCGAGTTATATGAAATTATAAAGATCACAAAACGACAAACCCTACATTTACGATTGATGTAATGCTGGCAGAACGAGGAGTGAGTGTATTGCGCCTTCCACCTTATCACCCTGAACTAAACCCCATCGAAAAAGTTTGGGCATTAGTCAAAAATTGGGTAGCACGTCACAATGTTACCTTCAAAATGGAAGATGTGGAGACCTTAACGAGGGAAAAGTTTGCAAATGTGTCTCAAGAAGAATGGCGTTCTATATGTGATCACGTTAAGAAAGTCGAGGAAGAATATATCCAGAAAGAACATGTTTTCAATGAATGTAGTGAATTAGTTTTTCGTGTAAATACAGGAGATAGCAGTGATAGTGATTCTGATATTAATTATACTGATGATGACGTTTAATGTTTATGTATCATTTGTCAATTACATTAATTTAAGCTCTACATTTATGATAACCTTTGTCTAGTAATTTCGTTTGTTATTTTATTCAAATTGTCACCTAATTTAATAAATATTTTTATAGTAAGGTACCTATATATTTTTATGATTTGTGTTGAAGAAGTGTTTCAAAATTTCCTTGATAAAACTGTAACCCTACTTTACGTTTAAACAAGATTTTACGGCGCTACTGAATTGAAGGTCAAATAAATCGTTCGCGCAGATTGACCCACGTGACAGGTTCTTTACATTTCAATTTACCTTTACCTACCCTTGATAGTGTTGAAACGCGTTGGTTATATTTAAAAATAAAATTTGAGTGGTATTACTTTGCATTTATTATAATTACTTATAAAATACCGCAAAGTAAGTTTAAAGTTTAGAGAATAGAGAAAATTAATTGTAAATTAATCTACAAATATTACAAACAGCAATGGGCCTACGCTTCAACCCTGTGAAACGCCATAGCTGTGCAATCGAATATATCCTATACGTGTCGCCTACTTCTATGAACTGCAATGCAATTCCATTTATATTTCTACGTTTATCCATTAAATATAATATTGTTTAATATTTTATCACAAATAAATAAAACGTGTTTTTTATACGGAATGATGACAAGACTTACTCAAGTACCTTAATCAGTTTAATCTTTGATTATGTAATAGATTTCACGGGATAGAGCGTTCGCTAAACATGCTAGAGGTACCAGGATCGATACCAGACTTCTTCCAAATTCGGGAAATATAGTTGGTGCCCCCCTCCCCCACCCCCTCACACAAAAAGCAACTTAAACGTGTTAAAAATATCATAAATCTATAAATAAACAAAGGTCGAGAATGTTGTAGTGGAATTTTAATATGAACTATTACACCGTATTAATAATGACCTAAATTACTCATAACCAGTTCGAAAATACGAGTAGGTGCGTATAAATTTGATTAAAATTTTTGGAGGTGCCGGGCATCGATCCCGGTACCTCTCGCATGCTAAGCGAGCGCTCTACCATCTGAGCTACACCCCCTTATAAAAGTAAAGTTTTCTATTGTTTTCGACACCATATATTGATCTACTTTCACATCCTGTAAGTGCTAATTACAAAAGATTCTTTGGATTGGTATTACTTTTCTTTCTGTGACTACAAAGTACAGATTTACGATATATGAAGGACCAAAATTAGCGGAGTTAGTGTCCATACGCAGCTCATTAAACCATGTTACCATAATCTATTATGGAATTGAGAGAAAATCCGACTAAGGACCATTTAACACGGTGCATTTTTGGTCCAAAACATTTAAAAAAATGCAAGACTACAACTTATAATTGTAAAAATCCAAATCCACACCTTTAAAATCATTTTGTATATTAATTTTCTTTATGAAAAAAAATGCATAGTGTCCAAAGAGTCTTAGAAGACAACTCTTATGCCAAAACCCATTTGAGAAAACATTTATTTAGTAACGAAATTACCAAATGTGTGACTTATTATATCAATTGGTTTAGTATACGTCAGAGCTGGGTAGTATCCGGATACTTCTGTATCCGGATACAGTATCCGTATCCGAATACTTTTTATGTATCCGAAAGGGCGAAAGCTGTATCCGGATACTTTTCAAAATTTGTATCCGGCATCCGTATCCGTGACCAAATTTTAAAGTATCCGGATACCGGATACTTTTTGATATTCGGATACTTTTAAATCATTTGATGCCCTCCGAAAATTCACGTACCGCACTGTTCTATTTTTTGTCAAGGTATACAGGGTGTCTCACGGTGACCGTCGGTTAGAAGTATATCAAGAACTGTAAAAGCTAGAAATTTGAAATTTTACACATGCGACATGGAGTGTTTAATCTATTGAATGAAAATATTTTCCAAATGGCAGGACTTCCGGGAATACCGGAAGTGAGCATCAACTTCTTCATTTTAAATACAAACCAGGCAATTTTTTTTCACATTCTGATGTGTCATAAAATGTTTAGTAAGTATGTTCAAAATAATCGGCGTATCAATTTTGATTGTTGAGAAGAAACATTTTTTTCACTGAAAAATGTCAAAATCTTGTTTAGGAAATAAAATTGAAAGTCGAAAGTGGTAAAAGTTAGGGAAATGGGATTTTAGGTTCTCAATGTCAAAAGATTGAGACACAATTGTCTGTCATGGACAATAAAAAATTGCCCGCGGTTACGTATCTATTTGACGTTATTTCCAGACTTAAGAAAAACTTTTAAAACTCTTTTTTTAAATGGAATGCCTATTTAATTATCGGCCCATTCGATGCAGAAATAAATTTCCTTTAAATTGATATACCATGTTCCTATACCTAAAATCAATGATTACAGAGCTATTTACATTTTTCTAATTAAATTTATAATTACATACTTTACAAAACATGGTTGGCTATGAAAATTTTCAAAAAATGTTTATTCAATTGTTTCTTATGATGACAGTTGTCAGTTAGCTATCAGTTTGAAAGTTTACCCTACATTTACGTTTGTTATCAGTGTTATCTGTTTGAATTTTGATTTTTGCGCTTAATATTTGTTTTTAATTGGGAAATATGGAATACACAAACGCTGATATTCTAAATTTGTTTTACATTCATGGCGAGTCTGCTCGTATTACTTTTCGGACCTGCAGAACCTTTAACTATTGAATAAAGAATCACTCAACACTTTAAAGAAAGATATCCGCATTTACCTACAATGACAGAACAAAAAATAGGATGATTGAAAAGAATTTTCTAAATTTGGGCGAAGTAAATGCGCCACGAAGTTTGGCAAAGCCAATTGTCCCCAATGACGCTGCAGAAACCAATGTATTGGGATATTTTAATGTTTTCCCTGAAAGTTCTGTTCGTTCGGCGGAAAGAGACCTTTGATAGTCAAGAAGTTGCATAGATAGAATTTTAAATAATCGTAAAAGCATAAGAAACATTTGAATAAAAATTTTCTGAAAATTTTCAAAGTATGTAATTATAAATTTAATTAGAAAAATGTAAATAACTCTGTAACCATTGATTTTAGGTATAGGAACATGGTATATCAATTTAAAGGAAATTTGTTTCTGCATCGAATGGGCCGATAATTAAATAGGCATTCCATTAAAAAAAGACTTTTTAAAGTTTTTTTTAAGTCTGGAAATAACGTCAAATGGATACGTAACCGCGGGCAATTTTTAATTATCCATGACAGATAATTGTGTCTCAATCTTTTGACATTGAGAACCTAAAATCCCATTTCCCTAACTTTTACCACTTTCGACTTTCAATTTTATTTCCTAAACAAAATTTTGACATTTTTCAGTGAAAAAAATTTGTTTTCTCAACAATCAAAATTGATACGCCGATTATTTTAAGCATACTTACTAAACATTTTATGACACATCAGAATGTGAAAAAAAATTGCCTGGTTTGTATTTAAAATAAAGAAATTGATGCTCACTTCCGGTATTTCCGGAAGTGCTGCCATTTGGAAAATATTTTTATTTAATAGTTAAGCACTCCATGTGGCATGTGCAAAATTTCAAATTTCTAGCTTTTACAGTTCTTGATATACTTCTAACCGACGGTCACCGTGAGACACCCTGTATCTAAAATCCCATTTTTCACACTCGTTATTTAATAATCATTGTTTTTATGCGGCGAACTCCGATTATTTATTTCCATGTTCATTATAATATTAAAAACAGAAATCTTAATAAATACATTATCTAATTAATACCTAAGATTTATTATAATAACTTGTATATTTTCTGTATCTTCCTTTTAAAAAACCCTAATACATATACTTATATGCTTTGTGTTTTTTTTTTTGGTATTATTATAATATTAACAAAATAGTTCTTAATCTTTATAATTTTGTTTTGGCGCAAATAGGCCCTAAAAAGTTGAAAATGTGAAAGTTTTAACTGAACTGATCCACCACTGGCGGAATTCAAAATTAAAAGCTCAGTGCTTTGTTTTGTTTTCATAGGAAAAATCCTGAAAATTCTTGTCTACTCATTTTTAAAAGTATCCTTAAAGGTATCCTAAAAAGTATCCGGATACTTGTATCCGAGTACATTTTTGGTGAAAAAAGTTTCACTCAACGGTGAAAGTATCCATACTTTTTTAAAAAGTATCCGAATACATTTTTGGTATCCGTACGCCGGTACTCGGATACTTTTTTTCTGTATCCGACCCAGCTCTGGTATAGGTACGTAGGTAAATGACAAACAAAGCAACGAGTTACTCACGAAAGCGAAACAGAAGAGTAACATTCCTTGAAACTGAAATGTAATCAAATCTGTCTTACTAAGACTGGAACTAACTTTTAAACTTCAATTTTGTGAAATTCGTTTCAATACTTTCAGCACAACTTGACGATAAACGATTTAGGTGCATAGGTATCATTTCGTTGCAAGTGTAACAAAATCGATTCCAGGAGAAGGAAACTTACGAAACAGATTATTTCGCAATATTGCTATCATAAATCATTATTAATAATGGCACTATGACCTATGGAGATATCCCGAGGTCCCAAAAAGGGAAAAACTTTAAATTGTCAACCAGAATTCTAGAATTCTGATTGAAGGAACTTCAATTCGCAACATAAAAGTTAACTACAAACGGTTTTGGTATCCTTGCACTTACTTGACCTTGATCGTCAGGTCGTCTTGGATATCAGGGTAAAGGTAATTATATACATTGGAAGGTGGTGATTCCAAACTCAACCCTTTCTCTTCCGTATGCATAATCGCCGCCATTAATTCTGGTTGTACTTCCGCTGGCGCTTCATCAGCCGAAATAGGGGGATATTCTATTGTCTAACAATTCTATAATATGTATTATTATTTTTTCAATGTAAGTCCTTACAGTTTCCAGCTGACGAACATTTTCGGGTTCCAACTGCATTTTTTGCAATCTTTTCTTCAGACCGTAAACGTTAGATACAGACCCTTTCAAATCAGGAGGTCGTACATGCCGTACCTTCTCAACGTCTCTAGCCTCCTCGTCAATCATTTGTGATATCTGCTCCGGATCCGGTTCAACACTTTGATACACGGTCGTGTTCTCCCTAATTTTTACACCCGGTGCAAATGATACAGTACTTTTAACCGATATCACTTCGTGCAAAGGTACCACCTAAAAAAATGCTTTAATTAAAATTGCACCTAACCTGAACAAGGTTCCCATACACCATCAGATCGTCGAGGTATACCAACACTAGGTTCCCTAAAAGTTTATCAATTAACATTGGCAAAGTTTTAAATTAACCGCCGTACATGTCTTGTATGCTGTATTCGTATTTTTTAGCTACTCCTTCATCATCAACCTCCACACCAGTCATGTACCTTTTGATGTATTCAACTTCCGGAGTTCTTTCAACTTGCCTATTCAAACTAATTTGAATACTTCCTTGAACCTCTCCGTCAGGTGTTTGCAAAATGGGTGCCCGTGTTTCTGTACGTTTACTACCCTTGGCACGAGCTCGAGTACCGGGACTCATGCTCACATTTCGCATTAATTCCTTCTCCACTAATTTCTCAATCGACGTAGTTGGTGAAGCGCGTTCAAATGATAAATCTAAATTTAAAACATTTCAATCTAATTTGTAAATTGATCATCGTACCATAAGGTAAAACTTCCTCTTGAATATCGGCACCTACAATCGATAGATAACTTGATGTATACTTTCCCTTAGGAACTTACCAGGTGTTGGAACAGATTCAGCTGCCCCTCCTGAAAGTGAATCACTAGAACGGTTACACACTTACAATTAAAACGCGTTACATACCACTTTCACTGGAACTTAATGGTTTAATCGTTTTTGTGACCTTGGTAATGGTTTTTTTTCGTGGCCCAACATTTTCAACCTTCTGTGTTTTCATGGTTTTAACAGACGCTCTGAAATTAGATTGTGTATTTAAGTTAGTAAATCAAATGACGGCGATTACTTTGAAAAGGCTCCTGTTGAAGTTTCGGGTGCTTGATAAACCTGTACTGTAGGAATGCGTTGTTTTGACGGGAAAGGTGGGGGTGCCGTTTTTCGTGCTCGTCCGCCAAACGCATTTTGTACATTCGACAATTGGGGACGATCACGACGTTGTGAACTTGGCACTTGCACTCTCTGCTGAACTGTTTGTACATTGGACAATTGGGGACGATCACGACGTTGTGAACTTGGCACTTGCACTCTCTGCTGAACTGTTTGAGTTTGTGGTCTTCCGGTATATACCGGAGCAGGCCTTGGTAATTGCATAGTTTTCCTGTCGGTAGGTATTCTTGATGGTATAGGGCCGCGGGAACTTTCTTGGCTAACAGATTTTGGTAGAGGTATTCTTGACGTTGATTGTGGTATTCTCGAAGTGGGGCGTTGCGGTGCGTTTGATGAAATAGTCGTAATAGTAGTTTCGGTCCTATTTGGCCCATATTGGCGAACCGTTTTGGTTACTGTTTTGCGAGGTATCGACATTACAAATATGTTTTATAATACACAAAAACGATTTTATAAGATTTTAAATTTACGAATACATTTTTTTTATTTTTCACAAGTCAAAGTGAAATGCGCCTACTGGTTAAAATTTAACTCCGCAATAATTGAGTGGCTCATCAGCGATGCAAAGAATAAGAATTTGTCCACCAAATGATAAACTAGGAAGAGTAATCAGAACATATATAAGTGGGGGTTAAAAGGACAGAGACTATAATAAAGTAGAGCCTCCACTTTGGAAGAAAATTCGGATAACTGAAGCAAATCCCAGCGAAAAAATGGGAAAAAAAGGAAAACACATACAGATGTCTTCACAGGAGTGGAAAGAAATCGTATTTCATTTCTCCTCCTCCCACTCCAGAGATAAGGGAGGCGTGCTTCCCAGGATTTTCGCGAGCTTCTTCAGTTATAGACCGGAAATATAAGTACACGAGGATTGGTGCAGAAAGGATGCTGAAGGGACGTACCTACTGTTCCAGCAATCGCCTTGTAGATTTGATCAGATGACAACCACTATGAATATATATGGGGGAAACCAAAAAAAAAATTTATACAGAACAATGGACCTTTGTGAAGAGTGAACCCACGGTTTTTGGAATTGGAGCTGAACATAGAAACCACACTACACCAGTCCGGCGGTGATTTTTATGAAAGGGCAGGACCACAAGGAGGATATGTAGCACCATTTGAGTTAAAAGCCAGACCAAGATGCAACAAAAAACAAGTGAAACAATTAACCAGATTTAGGCACGCGTGCCATTTTGCCTCAAATTGAAATGTAAATTAATTTTTCTAGTATGAAACTTGCAAGGTGCCGTTACAATTTTTTGAACAGTGTTCAGTGGAACTGAGTATAATACAGGCGGACGAGCCTATAAGAAACACCAAAAAATTACAGAACTACAGCAAACAACACGGAAGTTGTCCTAAAGTTGCGGTGGCATACTTAATTAATCGCAAAAATTACCTTTTAATAAGCTAGGAACAACATAACCCAAGTTTGTGCTCGTGAAAAACCTAGACATCGCACACGGCACAACTATCCTTGAACACACGAGCAGAACCATTGCGTATAGATCTAAAGAGCGCCCAACGTTAGATCTTCCCATTGTATCTTGTCCCCACAACGAAAAATCTTCGTAGCTAGAGAAGATGGCCTTTTTGTGCATCGACCTAGTGATGACATAATAGGTGTTTTCTTTTTGCACCGCCACAGCCGACAGGGTTGGTAAAGTCACAATAATCACGTAATTGAAGTGGCTTGCGTCAGAAGACATTTCTGCCTCATGTTAATATCAAACTTAAATAAAGCTTTTAAAACGAATAGAGTTATTGAGAACTGAGTCAAATTACTTTTATAAAACGAATGGTGTCTTATTGACAGAGCTGATTTAAGTCTACCATAACGTGCAAAAAGAACATCTAATATCTCCAAATCCTATCTGTAAAACAAAATATTCAAAAAAATTTTAATGCAATCCTGATATTGATGTCATACAATAAATTTATAACGATCAACTGAAATCGTTACACAACTAATAACAGTTAAAATTAAATATTCGATAGCTTCGTGCTGCACAACAACATCAATTTCCTGCTCGCTTGGACATTTAAGCGTTGCTAAACCGAATCATCGGTGCCCGATACATACCAAACTCTACAACCATCCATTGTGTTCGATCCAGTATCTTTCCAACTAATTGCTGGATCAACAAAAGCCAAGGTATTGGTGAGCCACGTTCTCCTCCTATTGTTGGTTGAGTTTTGTGGCTACTTGAATCCTCCATCATTTTGTGTGCGGTTATACAAATTTTTTGGTCCATTAAGTTTTGCTCTGCGACGTTAACCAGATGTGACCAGTTTTTTAAGTAGGTACATTTTGGCGTATTTGATGGTTTCAGTATGAAGTGCCAGTTTGGGCTTTGTCCTGGGACTCGACTTGTTGGTTTAAGAATAATTCGTGTGCAAACCATTTATTGCTAGAGAAGATGTTGATGAGGATTTCTCTTGATAATGACCTACGACACCTCAATTCCTCTGATAGACGTGGTGTCAGCCATTATTTTCTGGGCAAATACCTATTGTGTTCCCTGTTACTGATAAGAGTATTGTGTCATGGAAATATTACTGAAAAAGTCCTATTTGAGGAAGCTTTATCGTATGTAGCTCAAGATAAACTTTTGAAACCGTGTACAATCATATGGTAGGTATTCAAACAAAATCATTTCATACAAACACAGCTGATTTCAAAACGGTTTCTATTACTGAAATGATGTTATTAATTTTTGTAATTGTGCTATACACACAATTCGTTAGTTGAAAAGATCAGTAAGTAAGAAAAACATTATCGTGATATCTCTAACTTGTTTGCTACAGAGAAGCGTGTTCCAAGTGGGATTGCGGCACAGTATCTGATTATTTTTTGGATGGTCTTGATAAAGAGATGTGATGATTTTTATAAATTCACGTGTAACCGCCTTATCTCCAAAGATCTTGCAGCCAATGGATTGCTATGGAACGAATTTCTAGATATAAATCGTCAATTAAACGACAAATTGGGCACCATTGCTTACGAAACCGCAGACACCATCCTAAACAATTCGTAGGCAGCAAAATTAGTCTACCGTTTGTTCACAGACTGCATAAATAATTTCGGAAAAGTCTCAATGGTGTTCGACTTTATGACCAACTTACTTGGGAAGTACGATCCAAATGGGCACGTATCAAAACCTGATTGGACAATAACATCCTACATTCTTCGACCTAATGGTATTAACCCAAAGATTTATCTGCCAATTTCAGTACAATACGATTTCTTTGATAAGAGCAAGTACACACTGGAGGTAATGGACGAAAATCCCACAGTAGCCTTTTTTATCTTATACAAATTGAGAAAAGTTTGGGCAAAAAGGCAGTTACAGATGAGGAAGTAACAAATATAGTTGAATTAGAAATTAAGTTGGCACATGTAGGTACATATTAAAATAGGCTTATATGTCCAGAGGTGGGTAAATATTTGAAATAAATCTATTTGAAATGCCTATTTAAAATAGAAAATAGCATTTTGTATTTTTTATTTCAAATACTGGCTTGTAAAAGTATTTTATATTTATTATTTGAAATAGAAGACAAAGGTATTTTCTATTTGAAATATATTTTTTCGATTATAGTGTATTGAGCATCTGTTATTATGTATAATAATTACGACCTATTACTGAAACTTTAAGATCAATTGCAAGGTTCAAGGCATACATATTATGGAGAGCTTCTTCCACATTTAATTCGCTTACAAAAAATTTTAAAAACTTTTGAATTAGGGAAAATATTTTAAATTTTGCTCTGTTCTTGTGACAACATTATTAAACAGCTTGCAAAATAGGTTTAAAGATTATCTATCACTCTCATCGGCAGTTAATGATGCTTTTTTAAATTGCGTTTGGTCTCACAAGACAATAAAAATGCATGAAAAGCATTTTTTATTTAAAAACATATTTGAAATGCCTATTTTGTATTTTAAATAACAACGGTCAATTCTATTTCTATTTTGTATTTTAAATATGTTGAACTAACCTATCTTATATTTTCCATCTTAAATGCTTTTTGAAAACCATTTTACCCACCTCTGTATATGTCACTCAGTAATCGATAGCATCGCCGCTATTTAAGCACGAGAAAAAGACTCTGAAAGAACTCCAGAAGAAGCACCCAAGTATCTGTGGACGTATTTGACAAAAATGCTCGCTATACCACAGATAACATACGTTACATATCGAGCTACAGCCACGCTCATGAATGCTGTTGGATTAAGCATTAACCGAGGGCTCTCTACTTCGCCAGAGAAGACTTGCATTGATTTATCAAAGCGAACGTACGTATATGGGGTTTGATCCAATTTTGGCAAGAATGTTTGTTTTTCCTGAGTAATTTAATATTCGTTTTGTCCCCTTTTCCGTCAGTGCTTTTTCCAATCTCGAAACATCTATGGAACTCATCAGTTTCCTTAGGAAATTTGACTCTACCTCTTCAATATTAGCAAAACGTTTACCTTTAATGATGCTCTTCAGTTTTTCTCCGGAAAATACGTTGACTATGACAAAATGGCGTTACTTTTGACCAAAAACTCACGAATTTCAATAAGTTGTTTCTCTACAATTATAGCATTTTTCGTCGGCTTGCTTCACGTAAGCAATTCATATCTTACAGATACTATCCTTTGTTGACCATACGACCATTGAAACACCTGGGCTTTGGTCTCGTTGTCATTTCCATATACAGATGTTTCATCACCAGTTATGGCCCCTTTGAGAATCTCGCGATAACTATGTGGAGACAAAAATGCCACTAACCGATCCTGGAATTTGTATCCTAATCCGTTGGAAAAGATTATAATTTCTAAAGTAGTTTCTGGCAAGTTCAGCCAAGTGAACAAAGCTCTGATCGTTGCACATTCAATACCAAATAATATAAGTACCAAACCAAATGTAAGTATTTATTTTGACTATATAATTATTTATGGCTTCAATGAGCTAGAAGTACTTGAAAATGCACTAAAATTCAATATAAAATTCAACTGTACAGAGTGGTACTAAATTTGAATGGTTTGATGTACCTAAACCCACCAGAATTAGATACTTTAAAACTTCTAATAACAAATAAACCGATTATAAAATTTAGTGTTCCAGGTATTTTTGACTGCGACAATATACCCTTCAATAGCATAGAATAAACAGATAAAAACTTAAATCTAAATACACAACAAGATTTTTGAGTTCTGCACCTATTCAAGAAGTATTTTAAACTCGTGCTCGATAAATTTAAAAAGGGCTCCTTTCACGTAAAGAGCCCTGGCCCCCTCAATTCTTTAATCCGGGCCTGATTATTACAATACCTTTCAAATAAAGTATTACAAGACCCACATTTCAAATTAATAAAGTTAACAATTACGTCACCACGTCAAAACTGGTGACGCCACCATGTTCGCATATTACTTAAAAAATCGGCATTTAAAATTAAAAATCGACCTACCTATTTCAGGATTTTTATCTGAAATAAATTGTTTGCAAAAAAATAATTTGTTCCATAATTTAGCCGTTCACTGTATACGTATAGCAAATAGTGTAGACATAGATCCATTTAATTACGACGCCTACTAGAACCCTAATGTAGTCTGAGACCCTTCATTACCTAAAAAATCCACCACGACTACTTTACCTAAGATGCAGGGGCGTAGCGAGCTTAACTCGCGGCCGGGGCACAATACCTTTCTTGCCCCCCCCCCCGCCATTCAAAAACCATGTAATATTATATGTATTATGTAAAATATACTCGCAAATTAATAAATAAATAAAGTCATAGGCTCAAGGTAGGCTTTAAATTTGAGACCAAAAATGTGACTTGTCTTATCAGTCACAGTCAGTCAGTCGGTCAGTGAGTTAGAGATTTATTAAGTAGATATTTTAAAAACACAGCAATTTTTTGTTTTGCGGACCATTTGGCGCCCCTTTGTGAGTAGCGCCCGGGGCATGATGCCCCCTTTGCCCCCCCTTCGCTACGTCACTGCTAAGATGGGAAGAATGACTCACTTTAGTGAAAACCAGAACCGTCATCTACTTTATCTAAGATCAGGAATCACCTTCAAGCCTTCTTGAATCGACCTTAACCTACTACCAGAATTGATTTTAATGAGGACTTTATATCGGAGATCATAGAAACTATGTACTTGATCCCGGATGTGTACGGCGATTCAATTCTACTATTGTTCAAAGAAGTGGGAGCCATTCTTTTGCATTTTTATTACAATTTATTATTTTACTTGTATGTTCAACACTACCGTTGATTGAAAAAAACTCTTTAGTCAATCACACTACTCAATATGCTTAACTCTTTTTGAAATTTCAATATTTGTAAAATTTCCAAGTGTTTGTTAAATTTTCTCGCCACAAGAACTGTATAGCTTTAGCCATCAAAAAGCGTTGGGTACAAAAAAGTTAGTGATGGAATGAGTTCCTTCCCAGCATGTCCGAGTTACACGGAATTTCCCCTCACATTATGGTAAGAAATATATTATGATGATACCAAGAAATAACAACTACAAATCTTGAAGACAAAAAAGGTAGGTACATGACAAGCAAAGTTATAAAAATCTTCCACTTGAAATTTTGAATTGGATTACGTTTACATTTCTTCAAAAATATGAGATTAAATGGAGGCCTTGGAAAAATAATTTAAAATGTATTCATGTGCTACATAAGTTATAATAAATCATCCTTATCTTTAAAATACACCTTTCCTTAACGTGCATCAGAATGCTAGAGCAAATATTGTCCAAATGAAAAGGTCGTTTTAAGGTGCAAAGTATCTACACAAAAAATATTCCTGTGATTCTTTACATTCTCCGACGTTTTTTTTGGAATAACAACCGATTTTGATCGATCACCGCCGTGAAAATTTCGCGGAAAGGTCATGGTAACCATTTTTTAGGATTACAAAGGGATCATTTTCATCAATTATTTATCACGTGGGTACACTATTATTACTTGTAACATGTAACATTATGCAAAGCTACTTCCAAAAATTACCGACAAGAGAACCAAGAGAAAAAATGAGGCATTCTGTTTCATCAGGACAATGCAATGGTTGTGTTTCAATGGCCGACTTTGAAATTTTCAAATAACTCCCCCCCCCTCCACCATTTTTCAAATAATTATATATGCGGTAAACAAATGGTTTGCAGATCAAGAATTTTTTCAAGAGCATTCGGGTACTTTAACAACGATATATGAGAAATTTATCAGGAAATTGTGTACTTAACTTAAAACTTCTTAATTATTCCCTTTTAGGAATCATCGACAAACTGTCCTCGTACCTATGTATTATATAAGTAAAACCAAGTTTTTTATAAATAATTGGTTGGAATACTAATTACAGAAGAAGCAGTCAAGCAACTTCTCATTCTATTTATTTCAATTTGATACGCAACTACTGATGATCTAATGCATTAATTATATTTATAAACCTACTCTTTAAGTCGTTACTGTTAGATTGTTCGATAGACTAACTATTTAACTAATTTTTAATCGTTATTTACCAGAATTGATCTGGTACGCCTTACGCCTTATACACGGCATACCAGTTATCCGCCAAGTGGTATCCTCGCAGGAGACCACCTCCTAAAACTAGGTAAAGGTTAATTATTTTTCCAACAGTGACATTGATTAGGAGATAAACGCTTTTAAGGTGGAAATGTTTAATATAACTCTATAAAAACAATGGTGTAGTCGCAATTTTTATTTGTGCTAACTTTATCTACAGTTAACTATCTACTAAGATAAAAATTGGGAAATATAAGTAGGTATGACAGACTAAAAGATGTTATACATTCATTAGATTACAGAAATAACTTGTATCCTCATTGCTCATTCATATACTTATTATGATGTTAATAACATTGGTACTTCTTACTGGTATAGAATTAGTTCAAAGTGCTTCTTCATTCAGGCAAAATCCGTAAGTAAAGGAAACTTATAACACAATAATGTATCTATTTCATAATGCAGGCAGATATGTAGTACCGCAGAGTGTTTTGCAGCATCTGGTTATATTGGTGCGGGACTGGATGTAAGCGTAAATCCATGCGACAATTTCTACCAATTTACCTGCGGTGGTATCCTTTCCGGTGCTCTTGCGCCTGGTGAGGTATTATGGAACGAATTTCAGAATCTACGTCGAAAATTAAATCAGCAATTATACACTGCACTGGAGGAAAGTTCAGGAAACGCCCAAAACAACACAAAATCAGCACAATTGGTCGATCAATTACTTAGTGCTTGCGCAAACAATTTCAGAGGCGGTTCCTTGATTATGGCCAGTATGACCAAACTATTTCAAAAATATGGCGGATGGATAGTCGTTCAAAATGATAATTCAGTAAAGACCGATTGGAAAAAAATGTCGTATGTGCTTCGATCTAACGGCGTCTATCCACTGACTTATCTACCAGTTTCGGTGACATACGATTTCTACGACAGTAACATGAATGCCATAACGGTAAAGATAAGTAGCTACTACTAAAAAAAAAACAAATTACGCCAAATTTTCAGATCGGTGCACCTAAGGTATTTGCGCCTAGATCAATTTTGCTTAGGGGAATTGATGATCCCGAAATACAAAAGTATAAAGGAAATATTATGCAATTGGCAATGGAAATGGGCGCGAAAAACTTAACGTACTCAGAACAAGAAGTAACAAAACTGATTGAATTGGAAATCAAATTGGCAAATGTAAATGGCAAGTATTTGTCCACTTATATCACGCACACACATTTTGCAGATACAAACACCTGCCCTTTTGTACGAAAAAACAACAATAAAAGAACTTCAAACGAAGTATCCAGACATATATTGGAAAAAGTACGTGACAAGGATGCTCAATACATCCGTACTGAAAGAAAAGCCGATTAGAGGTCATGATGTAGTGATGGTTTACAAGTCAGATTACTTAAGTCAAGTTTTCAATATCTTACGAAATACGTCACAAACGTAAGTAGTAATTACTCAATTTATTTCACTTGCGTTACATATCTTTCATCGCGAATCACTTATTTCACCCTCATGAACCCCCGGGGTATCCAAATGATAGTTCCAGTCAACAAGGCCCCAGCAAACACACATATAAAATATACATACAACATATATAAATTGAAGTAAATACCCCTACATATGCTTTTTTAAATATCAAGTATGTAAGTATATTCTTTAATAAAGTTACATAAACCGTATGCCACACAATTACGTATATTTTACATAATAGTATAGAAACTTACGGATATTCTGTATACAGAAATTCATATAATATTATTGTTTAGGCTTCCACGAGTTCTATTATTTAAAATATGATTCATTTCTGGATCTTCTCTTCGACGTTTCGAAACGTCGAAGAATTAAAAAATATACCTACACGAGAAGATCCAGAAATGAATCATATTTTAAATAATAACGAAAGTGGTTTTCGAAACGTCGAAGAATTAAAAAATATACCTACACGAGAAGATCCAGAAATGAATCATATTTTAAATTCATATAATATATACATATATATAATTACATATCACTCGTGAAATTCATGTGCTGTCATATTTACATGATTAGATTTATGTACGTCATATGTAAAATATTATATGTAATATTACTTATTTTTTATGTATGCCTTCTGTAAATATAATTAGAAATTATCATTACATTACATATATTGCATGGTCGAAAATAAAGTCCGTTTCTATTTGCGCCACATAAGTTATCGCACGCGCGTGTTTTCTACAACGCCAAAAATTGTAGTTCACGTACCTTTAATATTAGATCCGTATCGAGTAAAATGCGTCTAATTTATATAGAAAATAAATACCTAATATAAAATAAATTAAATCCTGGTCATTAATTATTGAATAAGACTTCACTCAAAGGTATAATCAAACAAAATTTAAACTAATAACGAGAAACAGCGCAAAGTTACGAAGTACGAAATAAAAAGAAGGGATGTTAGAGATTAGCGCAGTGGTTAAATGTCGGATTTCAGAATTTGCAACGCCCACCCGCAAACGTTCCAATCCGATTAAGGGACACTTTTCAAGCATAAGTATATCATAATAAACTGTCGGCTTTCAGTTCAGGTAAAAACGGGTTCGTGCAAGAATTAAGTTAAATATAATTAAAACACAGTTGCACGTAAAATGTAGTTTTTCCATTTTTTGTATGGAACTGCTTAAATAATTTTTTACATTGATAATAATTACATTATTCTCGAGTAGCTGCCGTTTTGGTCATCGCAACGCTTTTACAACTAATATTTTTTATGTAAATATTACATAAAATATACATAAAACGTATATAACTTCATGTAGAAGAATTTACATCTAATAGACATATATATTATTTTGAAAATTGCTGACATCCTGACATTAAATATCTCTTATTTTTCTTCCAGTTTTATATAAATCTGAAAAGCTCTGACATAATTTATATGTATTTTATATATAAATGTGTTTGCTGGTGGGGGGGGGGGGGGGGGGGCAGACAGGAATTGTTGGATGGCAACGTTTGATTTCAAAATATACAAAAATGTCTTGGACTTTGCACCTTTGCTGAAGGTACAGATGGGCTTTCCATTTTTCGATTTTTTGTTCATAGTGTTACGCCCTATCGAAATAAAATTCAAATAAAAGTAAAAAAAAAAAAGTTTTTTCTATTGCTCATAGTTTCCTAATCGCGGTGAAAATTTCCAAAAAAAGAATCTTCCTTCAATTCATGTTTTTTCAAAACAGTCATTTTCTAGCAGCACACTGCTTTTCTTCTTATAACGTTTTGTCAGTACATAAGTTGTCGAGAGTTAAATTTCTTTTATCTACAGTGTAGGTACACTGAATCTGAATCTGAAATCGCACGAGCATTAATGAGCAGAGCAAACGTCGCGTCGGCGTCGTGCGATTTCAGATTCAGACACAAAACCATGTATGCTCATAATAAGCAGAGCAAACATCGCGTCGGCGTCGAATGTGGGTTTGTCGGTGCTCTGATTCCTTGATCTTGATCTGACGACAGTCCAGAGACTACAAAAAATTACACAAACAGAACACAAATCAGATACAGGTGGTGATTCCAGTATTACACTGATGAATAGAACAGCGAGCGAATGATTTCCAGTTGATCATTACAAAATCTACAAGCCATAAGCAAATAATGAAAATAATCAAATCGTATAACCAAGAATCATTTTGTAATGATCTTGCCGTAAAATGAAGTGAGCAGGGGAAGAGACTCTGTTCGCAGCCACTGGAAATTCTAATTATTTTGTTTTCTATACTATCCATGAGAACTTCTTTGCACTGAGCGTTGTTCCTACCAGTTTGGCTGGACTGTAGTTGGAGGTTTGTCTAGTGCTTTATTTTGCTACATTATCTAGCTGTAACAATATTATTAAGACTTCAATCAATTAATTTGAGTTATTCATTAGTACACTAACTTCGTACGTTCAATACCGAGCCATTGCTGAATTGCTGAATATTGTTGGAGTAAATATTTATAGTGGCGTTTCTCCTTCACCAGTGATCCAATGCATTCAAACCGTACAAGAAAGGTACTGACAACCAAAATAAATTTAAATACAAACCTACCTATCTTCTCTTATAGTTTACGTACCGCAGTGTCAGCTTTGTACGCGAAAAAATATATGTCTTTAGAGATAAAGCAAAAGTTATCAAAACTAGTACAAGGCGTTGTAGATGGTTTTATTAAGGGAGTCCGTTCGAATCAACGAATAGACCCACAAACAAAAACAAAAGTTATAGAAAAAATAGAAAAAATGGATAAATTGGTCGCTTACAATGACGAACTCCTTGATGATGATAAAGTGGATGCCTACTACAAATCCGTAAGTAGATTATAGTAACGATTTTTTATTTATAAAGTATTTACAGGTCACCTATCATGAAAATTATCTCGATTTCTATTTAAACATATCAAAATTTACCCTTAATGAAACATTTAAGAAACTTAGAGAAGCGCCAAGAAAAAATGATTGGAGAACTACTTCCATAGTGGAAGCTAACGCCTATTACCAACCGGAAAATATTATAAGTACGTTTCAAATTGTTTACTCTTTAGGACCAATCAATTGCTGCATTTTATAGAAATTTTGGCGGGAATTGTCACAGATCCATTTTATAATCCAAATCGACCTAATTATATGAATTATGCAAGTTTAGGCGCTATTATCGGGCATGAGATTAATCATGGGGTTAGTGGCTTAGGACTAAATTATGATAAAGATGGATTATTAAATACAATAGCTTCACCGGAGGCTATTGAAATATTGAACGAAGCGGGCTCATGTATACAACAGCAGTATGCCCAACTAAATAACAACGAGGTAAATTTATTGAGTTAAAAGCTGCGCGTGATAATACAAGAGTTTTCTTAGGAAAAGGCCCAGTTAACAAATAATGAAGACCAGGCTGATGCCGTAGGAGTTATAGCAGCATATAGGGCATATCAGAGTTGGTCGCAAAATCACGGACCGGAAGCTCTTTTGCCGAATTATAGCCAGTTCACTCAAAATCAGTTATATTGGATTTCATTCGGACGTTTGTGGTGTGCAAAGGAGTCAGATGAATACGTAACATTAATCGCTCCATATCAGGATCACTCCCGTTATATGCTCAGAGTACTTGGACCATTAATGAACTCAGAAGAATTCTCGAATGACTTTAATTGCCCTTCCGGCTCTTACATGAATCCTGTTAATAAATGCAAAATTTGGTCTTAATGCCATTATAAATGGGAGAAATACAACTGTAAGCATTACTAATAAGTATTATGAGGTATTCTTGTGTATATTATCTACCTGTATGTATTTCTATTAAAATCTTTTCATTTAAATTTAGTATTTTCCAAATCTGATATTTTAGCAAGCAAAAGGAGCCAATGTGTTTAGGCACAACTCTCATGAGTTTTCGACATAAACATATAAGTACAAATGATACATTTGCTATTTAGCTAAAATAAATCCTTGTCTTGTCGCAAATCGGGTTCATGAGGACACCTATAAGAATTTCCTTGATTACACTTTCCGTTTTTGAACGATGAACAGTTTTTCAGCTTGACTGCAAGGGTGTTTTTAAGACGATACAGCATTAGCAGTATTTCTAAACCAGCATTTTGGAATATCTCTTCCAGTATACTGCGTTGTAAGTTGGAATAATGGAATATAACACCAACTTAATGGTTATAGAACAACTTACATTAGTATCGAGTTTAGAAGGTTTTAAAAAATATGTTACACTACTACTTTTCTTATCATTGTTAAGCCTTAGTAACCCACAGAATCAGGTAGGTACGTAAATGGCAGTAATAACTAATAAGCTTTCATATGACTCGGGATAAAATGTATTTATCAGAGCTATAAAAACGAATTGCGAGGCCATATATGGTTGCACCAAAATCTCCACACAATCATTTGATTTTAAATAAAACTACTCAAAACCTCCCCTTAGACGATGAAATTTAATAGATAATTAAGTCAGACTTGGATGAAGGATATGGGATGATATGTTATTTTTTTTTTGTAGCATAAGTACACAAAGTGTACTGAAACATTAGCCCCGATAGTACAATCGGCAACACTAATTGGTAATTAATCGCTTAAGTTATTACCCATTAGTGTTGCCGATTGTACTATCGGGGCTAATGTTTCAGTACACTTTGTGTACTTATTATACAAAAAAATAACATATCATCCCATCCTTCATCCAAGTCTGACTTAATTATCTATTAAACATCATCTAAGGGGAGGTTTTGAGTAGTTTTATCATTGACCCCCTTCGTGCAAATCTGACACATCATGGATCATTTGATCCATGATCTTCATCGCCCTTTTAGGAGACCAGTGCATATAATTAAAAAAGTCAATTAAAAGGATTACTTGAGGATGTTCCTCTACAATATAAGAATAAAAGAGTTTTATCAACGCGACGGAGCTCCTGCACATTTTGTTCTTCAGGTCAGATAATATTTGGATGAGAAATTTCCCTATGCTCTTCAGACGTCTCACCATCGGACTATTTATTCTTTATGAAGCTGGCAAAATCTGAATGGGTCTATATCACAACGGCCACCCCGGTTTTTCCTATTTCATAACGGCCACCTTGATCACAACGGCCACTAATATTATTTGATCATAACGTGAACAAGGTGGCCGTTATGATTAAATAGTATTAGGGGCCGTTGTGATTAAAAGTGGCCCTTATGAAATAATAATAACCTAGGTGGCCGTTATGGTCAGTGGCCGTTGTGATCAGGTCCCATCTGAATCAGTTCCCAAACCACGAGGATTATACCACAGATAAGTTACTAATTATACGAAGTTTGCTAAAGTGACCATCGACGGTAGGCGTCAAATTACGTTGTTGAAGATAATGGACAAGAGACCAAGACAAAACATAAGTCTGAGATTATTAATGTGGCTTACAATAAAATTTACACCCTAAAACAAACATTTGATAGGCTACTATCAATGAATATAAAGCAATGAACAAAAAATCTAAACGATGCTGGAAATACTTATACCTAATGAATAATTTGAAGGTATTTAAGGAACGTACATTTTTCGTTCATTGCACAAAAACTTTGTTCTTGTAAAACTCTACTTCGATGACCAAAGAAATGTTAGTTAAACTGTAAATTGGTTTAGGTAGGTATTCCCACAATTTAAGAATTGGAGAAACTTTAGTTATTTATTGCACGATTAACATGAATTAAAATCGGCTCTCCCTCATAGTATAAATTAAGATCTTTTTGTGACGTAAAAGAAGCTTCTATAGCTGCAAATTTGACAATAACATCACTTATAACTTAACTATAAGTATAACTCTGTTCCCCCAACAGATATACAGGGTGTCTCACGGTGACTGTCGGTTAGAAGTATATCAAGAACGGTAAAAGCTAGAAATTTGATATTTTGCACATGCTACATGCCGTGTTTAATCTATTAAATAAAAATATTTTCCAAATGGCAGCACTTCCGGAAATGCCGGAAGTGAGCATCAACATCTTTATTTTAAATACAAACCAGGCAATTTTTTTTCACATTCCGATGTGTCATAAAATGCTTAGTAAGTATGCTTAAAATAATCGGCGTATCAATTTCAATTGTTGAGAAAAAAAATTTTTTTCACTGATAATTAACCTCATAGTGTTGTAGACCAATCAGACATTAAGAACAGTGTCACATGCACCAATCACAAGTTTTTTTAACTGAAAAGAATGCATGGTACTTTTCTTGCCGCTACCTCATTGTTTTAGCAACCTATATTTAAAAAAATCAAATGTCATTTTGACAAAAGTAAAAAATTTGACGTATTTAACGCTTCATTCAGTTAATTCTCCAACCGAAGATCATTCGTTCTCAACTCTTGTCAGGCAAGATTTTTTTGTATGAGCATTGATTGCTAAACGGGAATTAAACTCGATCAAATTCTTGGGAAAAGAACCCTCGCGCTTCGCGCTCGGGTCTTTTCGTCAATTTGATCTCGTTTAATTGCCAAGCAACCAGTGCTCATACAAAAAAATCTTTCCGACAATAGTTGAGCACTTATGATCTTACTGTTGAAAAATTTGCAAATCTTGTTTAGGAAATAGAATTGAAAGTCGAAAGTGGTAAAAGTTAGGGAAATGGGATTTTAGGTTCTCAATGTCAAAAGATTGGGACACAATTGCCTGTAACGGATAATAAAAAATTGCCCGCGGTTACTGATCTATTTCACGTTAATTCCAGACTTAAAAAAAACTTTAAAAAGTTTCTTTTTCCAAATGGAATGCCTACTTAATTATCAGCCCATTCGATGCAGAAATAAATTTCCTTTAAATTGATATACCATGTTCCTAGACCTAAAATCAATGATTACAGAGTTATTTACATTTTTCTATTTAAATTTATAATTACATACTTTACAAAACATAGTTGGCTTTGAAAATTTTCAAAAAATGTTTATTCAATTGTTTCTTATGATTCTTATGTTTTCATTTTTATTGACAGTTGTCAGTTAGCTATCAGTTTGAAACTTTACGCTACATTTACGTTTGTTATCATTCAATGTTATCTGTTTGAATTTTGATTTTTGTGCTTGATATTTGTTTTTAATTGAAATTGGGCAATATGGAATACACAAATGCTGATATTCTAAATTTGTTTTACATTCATGGCGAGTCTGCTCGTATTATTTTTAGACCTGCAGAACCTTTAACCATTGAATAAAGAATCACTCAACATTTTAACGAAAGATATCGCGTTTACCTACAATGACAGAACAAAAAAAATCAGGATGATTGAAAAGAATTTTCTAAATTTGGGCGAAGTAAATGCGCTACGAAATTTGGCAAAGCCAAATTGTCCCCAATGACGCTATAGAAACCAATGTATTGGGATATTTTACTGTTTTCCCTGAAAGTTCTGTTCGTTCGGCGGAAAGTGACCTTGGATACTAAAGAAATTCCATAGATAGAATTTTAAATAATCATACAAGCATAAGAAACAATTGCATAAAATTTTTTTGGAAATTTTCAAAGCCAACCTTGTTTTGTAAAGTATGTAATTATAAATTTAAATAGAAAAATGTAAATAACTCTGTAATCATTGATTTTAGGTATAGGAACATGTTATATCAATTTAAAGGAAATTTATTTCTGCATCGAATGGGCTGATAATTAAATAGGCATTCCATTTAAAAAAAGAGACTTTTTAAAGTTTCTCTTAAATCTGGAAATAACGTCAAATAGATACGTAACCGCGGGCAATTTTTTATTATCCGTTACAGGCAATTGTGTCTCAATCTTTTGACATTGAGAACCTAAAATCCCATTTCCCTAACTTTCATCACTTTCGACTTTCAATTTTATTTCCTAAACAAGATTTTCAAATTTTTCACTGAAAAAAAAATTTTTTCTCAACAATCGAAATTGATACGCCGATTATTTTAAGCATACTTACTAAACATTTTATGACACATCAGAATGTGAAAAAAAATTGCCTGGTTTGTATTTAAAATAAAGATGTTGATGCTCACTTCCGGTATTTTCGGAAGTGCTGCCATTTGGAAAATATTTTTATTTAATAGATTAAACACTCCATGTCGCATGTGCAAAATTTCAAATTTCTAGCTTTTACCGTTCTTGATATACTTCTAACCGACGGTCACCGTGAGACACCCTGTATAGTAAAGCGCCTCTCAATAAATTTTGACCAATCTAAGCAGCGACCAATTTTACACCAGCAAAATTATAAATACGTTACAGATGTCAAATTCATTTACGCCAACTACAACAATTTCATCAAGTGATTTAGTCCAAGCGGTTAGCAAAAGTATCGTGCATTTTGTGATAAAAGCATGAAATTTTGCACACTTGTTCTTTGGATAATTCTAAGCAATTTGAGCCGTGGCGCCACTTTCTACGCCGTATGGATCCAAAATGGCAACCGTTTTTGAAAATGATCACATTTGTGAAATTTTATAATTAAAATAGGTATGCTATATCCTGTAAAATATACGCCTCTTAGGTGACTTAAGTGTAAATTAATTATTAAATATTTAATTTAATACTGCTAGTTACGTTTTAGTAATATTACAGACGCGATTTTGAAATAATGGACAACATATAACACTGAATTTCAATACAGGGTGGCCCATTGAAAAGGTAACACGGCTGTTTTGGGACACTTAGACCAGTTTCTTAAAAAAACGCTCGGACACGTCGATTTTCTATTTTTGGGGGACAACTTTTGATGTCAAATTTGACTTTGTCAGGTCAACCCCCTATCCCCAGCAACCCCTAACTGAAGAATTTAAATAGGGAAAAGGAGTCGAGCGACCCCTCGTTTGAAACGTCTTTTAATTCTCTATGTGACAGTACAAATGGAAATTAGTTTTATTCAATTTTTTTTCGCCTCAATGGAAAGCACCCTCCAGATTAACTAAGGTGGGGGTGTTGTTTAGGAAAAATCCTGAAACACGCCACCTTTGATTTTTTGAACGACACATTTTGATGTCAAATTTGACTTTGTCAGGTCAACCCCCTATCCCCAGCAACCCCTAACTCAAGAATTTAAATAGGGAAAGGAAGTCGAGCGACCCCTCATTTGAAGCGTCTTTTAATTCTCTATTCGACAGTACAAATGAAAATTAGTTTTTTTCAATTTTTTTCCACCCCCATGAAAAGCACCCTCTAGATTAACTAAGGTGGGAGTGCTGTTTAGGAAAAATCCTGAAACACGCCACCTTTGACCTTTTGAACGGCACATTTCAGGATTTTTCCTAAACAACACCCTCACCTTAGTTAATGTAGAGGGTGCTTTTCATGGGGGTGGAAAAAGTTGAATAAAACTAATTTCGGTCATACTGCCGAATAGAGAATTAAAAGACGCTTCAAATGAGGGGTCGCTCGACACCCTTTCCCTATTTAAATTCTTGAGTTAGGGGTTGCTGGGGCTAGGGGGTTGACCTGATAAGGTCAAATTTAACAAAACTGTGCCGTTCAAAAGGTCAAAAGTGACGTGTTTCAGGATTTTTCCTAAACAACACCCCCACCTTTGTTAAGCAGGAGGGTGCTTTTCATCGGGGCGAAAAAAAATTTAAATAAAACTAATTTTCATTTGTACTGTCGAATAGAGAATTAAAAGACGCTTCAAATGAGGGGTCGCTCGACACCCTTTCCCTATTTAAATTCTTGAGTTAGGGGTTGCTGGGGCTAGGGGGTTGACCTGATAAGGTCAAATTTAACAAAACTGTGCCGTTCAAAAGGTCAAAAGTGACGTGTTTCAGGATTTTTCCTAAACAACACCCCCACCTTTGTTAAGCAGGAGGGTGCTTTTCATCGGGGCGAAAAAAAAAATTAAATAAAACTAATTTTCATTTGTACTGTCGAATAGAGAATTAAAAGACGCTTCAAATGAGGGGTCGCTCGACTCCTTTTCCCTATTTAAATTCTTGAGTTAGGGGTTGCTGGGGCTAGGGGGTTGACCTGATAAGGTCAAATTTGACATCAAACTGTGCCGTTCAAAAGGTCAAAAGTGACGTGTTTCAGGATTTTTCCTAAACAACACCCCCACCTTTGTTAATCTGGAGGGTGCTTTTCATCGGGGTGAAAAAAAATTGAATAAAACTAATTTTCATTCATACTGTCACATAGAGAATTAAAAGACGTTTCAAATGAGGGATCGCTCGACTCCTTTTCCCTATTTAAATTCTTCAGTTAGGGGTTGCTGGGGCTAAGGGGTTGATGTGTCAATGTTAAGTTTGACATCAAAAGTTGTCCCCCAAAAATAAAAAATCGACGTGTCCGAGCGTTTTTTTAAGAAACTGGTCTAAGTGTCCCAAAACAGGCGTGTTACCTTTTCAATGGGCCACCCTGTATTGAAATTCAATGTTATGTTGTCCATTATTTCAAAATCGCGTCTGTAATTTTACTAAAACGTAACTAGCAGTATTAAATTAAATATTTAATAATTAATTTACACTTAAGTCACCTAAGAGGCGTATATTTTACAGAATAGCATACCTATTATAATTATGAAATTGCACAAATGTGATCATTTTCAAAAACGGTCGCCATTTTGGATCCATACGGCGTAGAAAGTGGCGCCACGGCTCAAATTGCTTAGAATTATCCAAAGAACAAGTGTGCAAAATTTCATGCTTTTATCACAAAGTGCAGGATTCTTGGAATATCCTTTACTAACCGCTTGGACTAATTGCTTATGTTACGGGTTTCGAAAATTCGACCAATAAAAAAGTTGCATTTAAATGTGGCGGTAATTTTTGGGGAGGATCTTTACTATATCTGTTGGGGGAACAGAGATTAGGTCACTATTTTCGAGGCATCACATCGCGAAGTGGTTCAGGCGCTCGTCAGAAGTTTTCCTTCTTTTGTCACGCTTCTCAAGAAGTCTTTAATCTACTGAACAATTGTTCAGCCTTCGATATTTATATAACACGAGAATCTGTGACAATCGCACCATTTAATTTTTATTATGTGGTATTACGAGGGGTTTTTCAACCAAAAATAATTTATAGGTACGTTGTTATTTATTACGTTTCGCTGACTATCCGCTTCTTCGGATAATTGTGTATTAACACGTTTGAGTAAGGCGTTGTGGTATCAAAAATATAAAAAAAAATGTGTAGAAGCAGTTGTATTATTAAATTTTTATTTGTTTTTTTTTTATTATATTACATTCTTCCAAACGCCGGACAGAGAAAAATTAATAAGGGAAGAAATGTGCATCAATTTGTTGATAAGTGAAATTTTTAAAAGATGCGTAATAAAATATAGGTAATATATTGAATATTGTTTCTTTGTACATACAGTGCTTCCCAAAAGTAACGGATATATTCGATAAAATGATTATTGACAATTTCTCAGTAAAAACTTCTGACACGTCGATTTTTATTTTTAAATTGTCATTTAATTATGTCATTTTAAACCCCCCACCCTTCAACCCCTAAGCGCTAGCATCCCCTACTTAAAAATTTTAAATAGCAATGTAGGTACCTCTTCTGATACCTCATTTTTCATGCAGAAATAAAATTTTAAAAAAATCAAAGCATACCTACCCGATAATTCCCACTTTAAGTGTATAAGTGTTTATTGAATAAAACAGTTATTTATCAAATTTTATTTTTGCATGAAAAATGCTATTAATTGAGGTATCACAAGGGGTACATTGATGTTTAAATGGGGGGTTGAAAATTACATAATTAAATGACAATTTAAAAATAAAAATCGACGTGTCAGAGGTTTTTACTGAGAAATTGTCAATAATCATTTTATCAAATAAGTATATCCGTTACTTTTGGGAAGCACTGTATAATATTTTATAGAGTATGCGGTACGTGCTAGGACCTCTGTATAGTAAAACCAAAGATTACCCATTATATAGTCTTTGGTAAAACTAATAAAAAAGGCTAGCGTGGGCCCAAATAGAAGGTGATGTAAGAAGAAATCACACCCCCTACAAAACGCATACGTAGTAGACTATTTTCAGAAATAACCGTACCTTCATTAGGTAAGAATTTCGAAAAAAATTTCAGAACTGGTTATACCTTTCCTATACATTCATAATATTTGAGTTCGATATGAACCCATCTTAATAAGAAGTTTCAAAAATACACCAAGAATGACAACAAAATCACTTGCCCCGTGTCAATATCTTATTTCTATATTTCTAATACAAAAATATGCGATTTTCAAAAATGCCACAATATTCAAATATCATATCAATTAAAACCTATAATATTTTCAATAGGTACCTAGGTACATGTAAAACATTTTTCACTGTCTTTGGGTTCGTTATCATGAACCCAACTTAATAGTAATAAGCAGTTCGATAAACTTAGCAGAAATAGTACCTACTACCTGCAATAGAAAAATATAGACAAAATATAAACACACGTTTAAATAATACAAATAGTAAATAAAATAGTCTCCATAAACAGTTCAATACACATAGCAAAAATTGCAACAAAATGACCTACCTTGTACTACCTGCAATAGAAAACAAAGAAAACAAAATATCAATAGGTATACATTTAAATAATAATAATAAAATGTGTCCGTTCATTAGGGCATTGTGACGATTATCTTCTATTTATATTTTGAACTGTTTATTATATTTTGTAAGGATAAATGCGAATATTCTTGAGTAGGTATTTCAATTATTCAAAGTAGATATACCTGTATTATTATTTAGATTTTTAGAAGATAATTTTGTACCTATAGGACTTGTATTTGCATTTGACGTTGTGTCCTATGTGTGACCTACCCTACCGTCCCTACCACATCTAATACCAATATTTAAAAAAAGTTATCTACATTGGGATACTGACAGTCCCTCCTTTATGCCTATGAACAATTTCTTTCCACATTTCCAAAAAGAATTTTAAGCTGGACTCACTGTATCATTTCCAAAAGGTACACTTAAATATTTAGAATCATTACCATGAACCCAACTTAATAAATATTGCGAGAATAACAAAAAAATCCCTTACCTTTCGATTGCAATGGAAAAAGGTACCCTTAGTGACACCTTTATCTGTTTTTTACGGGTCCGGCACATTAATTAAACAACCAACGTTTACGATTTAATTATTACTCACACAGACACAGATTTTTGAACTCGAAAACACGAACGCGACACCAAAGAACAATGTCGAAATTAATTTCACTACTTACACTTCCGACCAGCACGAAAGTCTTTAACATACTGATCGATAACAACTTCGAAAATTTACACAAACGTCTGTTATCGTTATCGTTTATAAGAACTGGTTATACTTTCACATTATAACAAGAAGTTAGACTTGAAGTGACCTGATGGCAATGATTCACCCAAAATTAATCAATTTTAAATCACATACGATATAGTTACCTACACGAAATAAAAAAGTAGGTACTTATTGATATTATTCTAAAAATTGGAGGAAATCATCCCTGGTGTTACAACTTAAGACTGAAGTAGGTACTGAAATTAATATTTCGAGATTGAGTAATAATAATCGTAGACTTTGCTTAATTAACAAAATGAGTGATACAAAATATTTTCCTAAATTTGCTAATTGCACTGTGGCGCTAATAAGTCATTTTGTTCTCATTCCCGCTAGATATTTCTTGAACTGCTTTCAAAACATGCGCTTTAAAAGGATCTATGAAAAAGTACCTACTGTGTCCATTTGAAAAAGACCCACTCTTCACATTTCAGAAATGCGCCGTGCTAGAAAGAAATGCCGAAACACGTCAACTTTTAACTTGAGGGGGACACTTTTTGGCGCTAATGAGAGAGACTCATACCGCATACGTGGTATTCCAATTGTACGAAGCGACATTTTGTATTTTGTAGTGCCATTGTGCGGAGAAATTCAGAGTAGGCTTTCAAATAATTTGAAAATATTAGAGCCTTTGGGGCAGTTTTCGCCAAGCTCTCCGTCGAGGTTTGTTAAAGTGATATTGTCATCAAATTCTTGGCAAGTTGCGTCGATATTGACGAGACAATCGGAACTGTCGTGGTTCGAGATCAGTGCCATGAAAAATTCTTGCGCGAATCTTAAATTTAAATGTAGGTAGGTATTCTCGATTTTGAACATCATAGAAGATTAAATTACCGAACAAGATGACGATCGCAACAGCGGAATTCATTTTTTGCGCGTTCAATTCGGGTTGGTTGGTGGTTGCCAAAAATTTGTTCCAAGCGCGACCATGCTAAAGATGAGATGTTCAATTCAGAAAACGTCTACGAATCAAAAAACATTGACGAAGGCGTTCTCGATGTTATTTATGAGACGGATTATATTTTGCACACACGATGAGATTTTATTGATTGTTGCCAAAGTTAAATCGGATATAAAACTGTTTTGTTTGTAAGAATTATTTGATTCTAAAGTTGTGTTAAATAATTTTTTAGTATTATCATTGAATAAAAAATAATAAATAATTTATTGTACATACACGTTATGATTTGCATACTACCGTTGAGTGAAAAGATACTACCTTTATAGGCTATCTGCGAGTTTGCGAGTTTATTTCAAATTTTAGTTGTTTTCTCAATTCCATCTTGGTCGTAATGGGAGAAATTAAAGGAAAGGACGTTTCGGCAAGATCCCACAGATACTCTCTCCTTATTACATACTCCACAATATTGACTTAAGGAAATCCTAGTGTAGGTAAGTAGGTAACATTCTGCAGAGTGAAACCTTTTAATATCGATTGTTATTCATTTAATTTGGGAAAAACTAGATTTTTTAGCTGCAGTTTACCAAGCATTCGTAATTAAAATTGCTAGTTGAATGGCGGATTTTCTGGTCCACCACCTTGAAACTGTTACCTGGTGGGCCTTGTCGCTAATGGGCCAGCGCAACAAAATTTTAAGTACCTACCTACCTACTAATGGGGATCCTATAGCTAGAATAGCATTTCATTGCCTCTTTTCCAGTGATACTTGTCCAAATGGCGAGTTTGAAGGGAGAATCGATTCTCAGAGCTTGTACTTTTTCACTTCGAGATAGGTGATAGCAAAGAGTATACAATAGGTAAGAGAAGCAATGTACTTTAAAAACAGCGTCATGATAAAAGTTAGTCCGCCGCTTTAGAGTGCTACTGTCGGCCCCCTAGTAGAGGACTAACGAAGTAATGTAACTCGAAAAAAAATAGTTCGCTGTAAAATTTTACCGTTTTTATTTTACGGTCTTGTGACATTTACCTGTCCATTCATTTGCTTTTCTTGCTTTAACGATAACTTGTTTGCGGACTTATTGTTTGGTGTCAAATATACCTACTTTTTTAATTCAAAAGAAATTTTGTCAGGTGTATGCAATGACCAATTCCGTGGTCTCAAAACTTTCTTCCAAACTGAAAGAGGGCGCTGTTTCGAACACTTTTGTAGATTTCCTATATATAACACACTTTTGCATTATTACTGATAACCACCTATTTTGTGTTACTCGTATCGAAAAGCAGCAATAAGGAGGGGAAGGTAGCTTTCCTAGAAAGAATGTTAGGAAAACAAAAGTCATCGAATGACATCGGGAAGACGGCAGGGATTGGATATGAAGGATGGGTCATTTAAGAAAATCAAAAAACGCCTTTTATGGCAGAAAGTATTGGTATAAAGGATTTGTGTGCAAAAACAAGGCATCTGTGCCTGTGGTCAATTAACAATATTTCTCGAAACCACAAGTAGATTAGTATTTCCACAGATAAAATGTATTCCCATTGAATAACAAAATCTTTCACTCACTGGTATTCCCCAGTTACTATAATCTGCCTTGCCCTACATAGTCAACCATAATTATTCCATAACAAACTGAAGCACGAACTTTTCCAGCAACTGCTTACACAATAAACTCAAGTGCCCCATTTCATGAATTCTTGTCTATAATCTCAAGATAATAGAAATGTAACAAGTTTGATTCATGGTAAATAACACGATTACCTATAAGGCATTTTATAATTAAACAAAAAACAAATAATAAACAAACTAATTAAATAATTTGTATTTTTGTATGAATTTAACAAACACAAAATATAATAATTACGGTTCAATTTTCATCAACATCTGTTATATTTCAAATATATTTTACAAAATTTTTATTTTACAAAAACAAAAATATATACCTATACAACGTAAAAGTTACACCTATTCATAGTGACAAGGTCCCTTATCACACACGAAAGCAGCAAGAATCGAATGTTAAAATACTTGCAAGAATGCAAACAAAATAACACTCGATTTCTTGCTAATAAAACAGTGTTATGATAGTACTCCCATCTGAACGAAGTCAATATCATACATAAATTGTCGATAAGGACTTTATCACAGCCAAGATAGCGTTACATATATTAAAATAAAGGTAAAAAGCATTTTATAACAATGTACTATTAATACTGAGCTCGTATATATATTTGAGCTCCAACGAAATTAATTCAGAAAGTAAAAATTTATACTGGTCTATTGCTCTTCCAGCAGTTATCAAATTGATGTAATTTTAACATATTTTTTGAATTTTACAATGTGGTAAACAATTAAAGAGTTTTATTACGGATTTAAAATTCCACATTATAACAAAGGAACATCTCGTGCATTTTATACAAACGAAAACGTACATTAGGCATAACCATGTTTAACGCTTTATTAATGTTACATAATAATCAGTGGAAGTATAAGCTATCATATGTAAATAAAACAAGTCACCCACAGGGTTCACTTAATAAAGAATTGACTATACATGACCAGGAATCTGCTATACCTCGTTTAAAAAAAAATGGTGAGCCTCCATGAGAACTAGTCAAAGATATACATATCATTACAAAATGCGATAGAGCATTTTTCAATAAATATCCATGTATTAACAAATAATTCAATCAACAATATTGAATCAAACAGTTTCTTTTGTAAAAAGGAATCATGATATTTGTAAACACCTATTGACTAATGTGATAGGTTTCCGATTTTATATTGTCAAAATCTTTTTTTACACGCACACACACACACAAGAACCTGCTTTGCTTCAAAGAAAATTAACCAATATTATATTTGCATTACCACGTGCCACACTAAAATTACACTTTCATGATTAATCTGGCCATAATTACACAAGTTAAAGCTGAATATACAATTTTCACCGAGAATTAAAGACTGTGGAATGTTCTCAAATTATAGTTGTTTCAGTGGATACTCCTTTTTACTATCCTAGAATGAATTTTAAGGCACTACAACTATGCAACTTGGGCATTTGATGCCTATGAATTTGATTCATAATAGTACCAATAACACTTTGGTTATTTTTCTTTTAACAAAGACGCTCGCTCGCTACATTAAAAAATATAAACAACGATTTATTGGAAATGAATTAATACTTACAAATATCACTATGTGTGGTTTATATCAAGTATTGTACTATCCCTTCTTCTACTTTTAAAATTTGTATCCGCCGTGTGCATGGTATTAAACGATATAGATCCGTATAGTCCGGCACCTGACATGGCAGGTAATTCGCGTGGTTTAAGACTTACTTTTTCTGAAGACGGTGATGAAATTAAATCGTTTAAATAATGTGAGGAATCTGTTTCGGCAAGGACAGTCGAAGGTGCTACCAACCTCATTTCGTCAAATCTGCTTTTCGTAAGGAAATATTTGAAAAATTCGTAAGTCGACCAACATATCGCTGTACCGGGCATTTGAAACAATATTCTAGCTTGCATTCCACGAAAATATCCTGCAGGACCACCCACCCTATATACTGTCTTTATAGCGTGAACTAAACCTGTCGCTCTCACTCCTTCTTGCGTATTTAAAAGGGTTTTGCAAACATCTAAAGGGGTTGTGATAGCTGCTGCAATAGCACCCGCCATTGCTCCACTGATCATATGTGCCGGTGGATTATATTTATGTTCTTTATTTGTAATTTTCTGCGCTACTTCGTAAACCATAAAATGTATACTTTGAAATGGAATATTCATAGTTAATTGTGTTGTATATGACCTATAAAATGCTCGTACGCCCTCTGCTTTGTAAACTTGTCTCATACATTGAATAACCGAGTTATAAGGAGAATTATACATTTGCATTCGTTGCTTGACAACTGAAAACAATAATGTCTCAACGCTTACAATATTTGATCAATAACTTACCTTCTGCTGGATTCATAATTGCATCATGCAGTAAGGTTGATATACAACCAGCCAGACCTATAACAAAAGGCTTTTTGTAATCATTCAATTACATCGCATTTTGTCAACTTATTTAATGTTACTTAAGTTGAAACACTGTTATGACAACCAGAAGACTTAATTAAGATTATCTCTGAAGAGCAAAGATGGTTGTAGCTTTAATTGCAAACACAGTAAATAATTGATTCAAGCAATTAAAACAAAAATATGTTTTTGAATCTGAATTATTATAGAAAAAAAGTTTTTCATAAATCATAACATATGTTGCATTTTCAATTTTTATTCAGATACAATGGTTCATGTAATTTTCTTTCAAATTCTGTTTGTTTCACGCCAAAACTTTTTCTTTGATTTCTTATATTAAAATGTTTTGCAATATTGGAAAAAATCGTTACAGTAAAAAGTCTAAAACACAACTTGAAGAAAAGAAAATTGATGAAAAATCCTCAACTGGATATTAAGTGGCAGGACACCTACAATAATTTAACTGAAAACAACAAAAATGATTACATTAAAAATATTCAAGAAAACATCGAATCCTGTTTGCTGTTTTCGTCAACTTTTTAACAAATATGTACAGGACAGTAATAATAATAAGCGTGACTTTGTTTAAACATTCACAAAATTATGAACGTTTCTTAGAATTTTTATTCTATTTGGGTTATAATTCACATGCATTAAGTTCAGATAGACTTTGAATATGCGTGGAATCTGTATCTCAATCAATGAAGAAATGGTGCCATAGGCCATACATAGGCAAACATGTTTATTAAAAGTTAGTTGTGGTGTATGGTCAGTGCACATCAATATTGTTTCGATCAGAGCCAGATGGTGGTAATTTCTTCACAATCGTGTAATTTACTAAAATCTTCACATAACAAAAGGTACTTTGTAGCCAGTACAATTCGCAAGAAGTAGCCCTACCACGAACAACACAAGTCACTAAGATTCCGCGAAAATGAATCAATCTATCAATAATACCAACCATATCATAAAGGTTATAATAATAGGCGAAACTCACAGCCTATTATTACCAATTCAACCCCTTTGTGAGTCCGAACTTTCCAAAGATGAACGTATAATAAAGGTTCATGAATCACATGAATTGCAAAAATCCATCAGATTTATGCAGAAAGTGTAACGTACATTTAGATTAGTATTTTTATGTTTAAACCCAAGCGTGGCCCCAATGCGAGATTATTTTTTTATCTAATCGTAAGTATTTTTTTTCCATAAGGTCACATTTACCACTAAACGTAAAGTAATGAAAAAAATTGAAATTTGCATAGGTAACTTTTAATTCGTACGTGTCAATGTGTACTATATACTTTTTCCTAAATTAAAAACCATTTCAATATGTATTAATCTTCATTAATATGAATTAATTTCAATGGTATAGAAATTTGTTACAAAATCGCTAGGTGCACCCAATCATATTCCTCAACATTGCAATAAAACAACAAAACACCACATTATGTTTTTTGAACTGACTCCAAGAAATTCAATCACTACTAATTATCTACAGAGAAAGATAATAACTATTGTGTAGGTTTGAACCAAGAGCAATATTATTTTCTTAGATGAGAGCCTTTCAAAATATATGTGATAAGCAATAATGAAGAGAACTGGAGAACCTAAACAAAAGGGAAAGAGTACTTTTTAGCAGATTTCGACATATATGAAAATAACCTCATTCTGCATTTTGTTGGACTGTGCATTAGAGTTTGTGATGTCTATCTGCGTCAATTAACTATAACTCATATATTGTTAAGTGCCCTTGTTGTGTGTGTACATCTATAAGAATATTTCGGGAAATATAGATATTCGAATAAATATGTAAAGGGTTAATAACTTCAGATGCTGATACACAACTAAAAAAAAGAATAAGTTTATTCACAAAGAGAAGTTAACTCCATTATATTTGTAGACCTTTCCGTAGGAAACCACCATGAACTCAATGGAGACAGGTTGCTCTCAGATGGGCGAGTTTCCAAAAAAAAAAAATTGTATTCGTCAAGGATATGCTCACAATGCCAAGCGTACTATGTGGATGTACGTCTTCAAGGAACAATCGTGAAAATGCACCAAACACTTGAATGTTCCAACAAGCCAGTACAAGTTTATATCATAGGAAACTCTCGTTATATGGAAACTACTACATGTGATTTTTACAATCTAAAAAACCCTGCATCTCATACATATATATTATTATTGAATACAGTTTCTCACTCACATTGGCAGCTGTATTAAACCCCTTCTGAAGCAATGTTTACACTACCAGCTGCGCCAGTTTGATTTCCAGTTTTAATTATTTATGATGATTATATTTAACTGGTCTATTTTTTAATTATTGATCAATGAACAAAATTGTGCATGTTTATGTACTTGATTAGCAACTCCTAATGGAAATTAAAATAACTTCGACAATGTGTTCTAGGATACAGCTCCATCAAGCTTGGAATGTCACTGGAAAATACGTGAAATAAATTTGAAATAATTCAAACTGGCCAAAAAAAGTCTTGAAAAGTGGTACATTCAATTTTTTAACAATGCACATATGCACCTTGCAGTTTGCACTCTTTTACATTACCACGAATGTGCGCTGCATGAAAGATTAAAACAATGCATTTTCTGGAGATCTGATAGTAAATTTCCAAAATTATTGCATATAGATCAAATTTAGATCGCCATATTTGTGTGCTACAAAAAAATAAAAAATGGTATGAAACAATTGAATCATACGGTTTACAAACTAATGTGTTATATCTATTTAATAAACTAGTTGGTTAATGACGGCGATTAATAAACGAAACTGTTTAAAGCACGAACGAGCGATAGCGAGTGAGTGCCTTTAATAGTTGAGTTTGAAAATATCAAGAGAAATATCTTTTTCTCAACAATCTTTTATCTCTTACAGTTCCTAATCTCCCCATGTAGGTCACTTTAAATTTAATGCACTGTATATAACATATTGAAGAATGATGCCTATGAAACCATTATCAACACATGAGAATTCAATTTTATTTGTGAAAAAGTGGAATTAAAACTTTAATGGCACCAAAAAAATGAGTGCAATTAAAATATGTAGAAGTGCAGCTATTTCACAAGTTCGCAAAACGCAACAACACTATTCCCATACACACAGTCTAAGTCTAACCAGAAAGAAAGTGTATTCAAATTTCAATTTCGTCACATATATTCAAATGCCTAGCCTTGGCAGTTCAAGGAAAATATTCTTGCCATTAGGTATCTTATTCTTAACCACTCAATTAAAGTGTAAAAAGAATTAGCAATTATTAATGTCAACAAAAGATATGCCAACAAACTCTGATATAAACGTGCCTCAAAAGTTTTAGTTTATAAATACTTTGTAATGTAACGATAAAACAATAATTATCAATAAACAAATACTTTGGTAATAAAATTTGTTTTATCAAATAAGCTGCAATTCAAAGGCCAAACTAGAGATTTTGATTTGTGCAAGGTAGTATTGTTAATAACCACAATACGAGTAAAAGATTAAAAAATATAAGGTTATTATGTAGATATGTACTACTTTTATTATTATTTAAAAATACGTTTTTCATGTTATCCTTTGTGGTATTACATGATAAAACTTACTGCAAGTATCTGAAAACAATAACTAATAAACATGTAATACGTTCATTTAGAAAATGGTAACAATATATTGACCACCTAAAATGTAAACAATAACAAAACGTTCAATCACTTGCTGTTTTCAAAGATCTGAACTTGAAAAGTCACCAAACATGTTTAGAGATTATTATACATTCTAATTAACTTTTCTGGGATGGTGATTTAATATTAATGAATTCCAATAATTAATCTTCAATTAACATCTGTAATTAACAGTCAGTAAAAATAGTCGAATGTAACATCAGTCAAATGCATATTAACAAAAAATGATAACGTATTTCAATAAACTATATCTTTTTATCATAGTCAAAACATTTAACGCTATCAAAAAAGCATTTATATCACCTTAAGCAACATTTATAGAATTTATATATGATACAAATCCTAAGAAAAATACTACATGACAAAACTCAGTTTCACTACTCGTTCATTATAATCAGAATCACCAAGTTGTTTTCAAAGGTCATCTCAACAATTGCATCATCATGGGTTCATTTAATTCGGATACACATAGAAAAACTTCATAAAAACATGCATATCTACCATCAGGGTTATAAAGAAAGAAAAAAAACATGTTTCCAGAAATTTGAAACTGTCAAATAATGTAAAATGAACCAGGCCGTTTGAATTTTTTGTTTGTTATGGTGGGTACAGTTACTGAAAAGTTCCGTGCATTGAAAAGACATGTCTTTAGAAGATTACAAGAAACTAAAATGAAACCCATCCTACCAAGAAATACAACACAATAGTCAACCAAATGAACCCCTAATAGTAGATACAAAATTATAATATAATTATAATAAAACTAATACAAATAATACAACTTTACATGAAAGTCCAGATACTTACCTAAAATTAAAAAGTTTAGAGGAATTCAATTTTAGACATAACTTCATATTTTACAAAGTAGCACCACGTTTTAACAGATTACAAAATATGAATGTTTACTTCTAAACACATAAGGTACTTCTAAATTTTATTCCCTCTTCAACTGTCAGATGATTATCCATTCATGACTGATATACAACTATGTTAGAGAGGTTTTTGTCATTGAATATGACCAATGTTCATCTATATGCAAAATGAAATATGTAGTGATTCGTGACAGTAATGTAGAACTAGCTGGTCATGCTATTCATCCTGCCCTTGCGATTCCACGTTATATATTGTAAAAGATGGTGGAAGAACATCTAATGCAATATCTTTTTCTAAACAAATTATTCAAACAGAGCAAAGGAAAAGAAATTTTCTGTGCATTATTAAGTAGATGTGGCACTACATCTTAAAAACTACAAACTTTGAGTATTATAGTGAATACTACTATTTGACATCATTTATTATTTTACAAGGAGCTCTCAAACTGATACAGAACAAAGTCATTGTTACAAATGTGGCCTTAGTGTGGTGGAAGAGGAAAAAAAATACAAACAAGACCACATAAAACTAAACAGGCTTGTTTAAGTATAACAGAACTTACCGTGTTGATGGCAAAAGCGGAAGCGGTAAAGGGAGCATTACATGTTAAAAATACATTCCATACTTAAGATCTTGTGTCGGAAATACACATCATGTAAATGATTCCATACAGAATCAAGAAATCCGAGGTACCATATAATAATAATCATACTAACCAGAGTCGAGTGATCGAACAATAAAAACAGCCCAAAAACACAAAAATCTACAATCGACACCTGCATAGAGAGGAACTCACCCTAGGAACTAAGAAGCGAGCAGCACTAAAGGCTTTGAGGCACAAGAAGTGAGCCGTAGCTCAGTGCTGTGGTACACCCAAAACCTTAGTCGGCTACCAAATGGCTGACCGACTAGTCAAAGAAGGGCGCAAAATGCGTTTTATAGGATCCCAACAACACGCTAAGGGGTACTAGAGGTGTCCTCGAACCAAAAGACAGAAATCTGCTGAAAATTGGCAAGGAAGACGGGTTTAGGTACAGGGACTGACGAATGAGAAAACACTTTCACAAAATGGGGCTTGACACAGACCCAATGTGCACAGATTGTGAGAAGGAAAAAGAAACACCATTCCATGTGCTGTATCACTGCAAGGCATACAACACGTTCAGGAGCAGGTCCTTCATTTTTATTTTATTATGTTACCATGGGCATTACAAAAAGCCTCCCTTAGAAAGATCTTAAACTTTTTTGCTGGGTGGTACAATAAACCCAATACCAGCAGTACAGGATCCACCTCTGACAGAAATAATAAGCGGAATGCTCTAATATACAAGGTAAGCAAGTATTGCTAATTAACAGGAAAAGCATAATTCAATATTTTTCATTATTTGGTAACTTTTTAAAAAAACCATAAATTATTAAACTATGTTGGTAAAATACAAAATAAACTTTGACTCTAGTTAGTAGGTATAAATAACCATGTAGACATAACCACTGCAGATTGTCAACTACAATTTAATAAAAGAATTTCTTGTAAACAGCAAAATAAAAGTTTTTATCACACACACTATCAGTACCACAAATAAGTAGAAGTGGTTTCACAATTCATTACTTTTATGGTTCAATAAAAGTAATCCTGATTAAAACTTTGCTTGAGAATAAAAATTTGCTAGTATAGATAAGAGAAAAAGACACATTTTTCCTAATGCAAAATTAGATTAAACAATTATCGAGATTAAGACACTTGTGATAAAACAATGTCACCTTTCTGTAATTAGGCAACCTATTTTAACATTGTAGCAAAAGAATAAAGGTTTTTGTACCAAATAGAAGTCTTCAATGAACGTAGTTTAAATAAGGTCAATGTAGAGTTAGTACACTTGACCTCGACCTTCCAAAATTATTGGTTTATTTCCTTTTGTCAATTGCCAGTCTGATTTTAATATATGTACCTACAATTTGAGAATTTAAGGAAATTATCATTTGATAGTGATACTAATTATCAATTTTTGTTATCATTATCTCATTAATGATCCATTACAAAATGTCATCTTTTAGGAAACAAGTGTGGATTAAAAGCAAAAGGTGAAGGTAACGTAACACACGCAATAATTTTTATACAGTATGTCAACTAATTTAAACAAGATATCAAACTGCATGATGGCATGTAAGGAACAATACAAAAAAAGAATCACAAATTGGGACAGGTGCCACGTGCCAAAAATAAGAAATAGTATCTGATTTTTTCTTCTATTCAATTGGAAAGAATTGCTCCTTACAATGTACAGTACATAACTTATTAACAGTTACAATAAAATACAAACATCGTATGAATGAATTTAATGCGTCTTTATTTCATTAGGAGGATGATTTGTAAACCGTTTAAACGTTGTCAGATCTTATAATAAGTCACTGGAGATGATTGTGTTCCAGTTTCCAGTAAGTAATAAAAAAACTGTATTGAAATCAATCAGTGAAAGTTTTCCCTACACCCCTACTTTTTTTTTTAATTTATTAAAAGAGCATAAAATAAAAAACATTATAAAGGAAAAGGTTGGTTTAAAATCAGCATACACCTTCACTAATTATTTAGTGAGGTGATGGGAGTAAGTGTTGCAAGATATTTCATTTCCTACCAAAACATACCAACTGATAATAATAATTTAAGTGAATCGAGTGAAGCTGTTAATTTCTGAAATTCGCATTGTACATATCATGTGTCTATAACGTAATTGCTGGATTAGCATTTTTAGTTGACCTTCAAACAACATTCATGCGTAAATTTGGCAAGGCAGAATTTTTACTATAAGGTATTATCTCAGTTAACAGGCAGTAATTATTTATGTGATAATTATGTAATTCTACGTCAATTTCTGATTCTTATTTTGTAACTATAAACACGGTTTATATCAAATTAATTTAGATCTAATATGCATACTAGTACATATAGCGAAGCAGTAACAAATGCAAAGTTCTGCTTTCAAAACAATTCCTTTGCGTGCATTTTTAAAATTTCAACTTTTCATTAAATATGAAACTTGGCGCTTTAATTCAAAAACAAGTAATTGAGACTTTTACGAAGAAAGGATATGGTCAATAAAAAGCATCTATAGAATAAATGAAGGTGTAAGGAAAGAAATGAAGAACAAATACTACAGAAAATTGCAAACAGCTACACATAATGAGGGAGAAGACATAATAATAATGGAAGTCAGAAAAGAAAATGAAGGAATGGGAAAGAAAGGAGGAGGTGTAAAATTAAACTGGAGAAAGAATAATTGAAATGTGAATAGAAAACAACCTAATCATAACGAATACTACATTCAAACACAATGATGTACACAAATTAATGAGTAAAGAAAACAAGAAATGAGAAATTTGTAATTCATTACTTTCTAATAAACAGAACTAAGGCACGATACGATCTACAAATACACAAAAAGAACATTGGAGATAAACTGAAAAAAATAAGATATCACAAAGAAAAATAGAGGGAACTTTATGAATAAAATCTTAAAAGAGAACTCAAATCAGATGGAAAACAAATGTAAGGCTCAGAAAGAAAACATGTCAAATGCAGTAAAAGAGCATGTGGAACAACAAAAATAAACAGCATATAAAGAAAGCAAATTAATAATATGTATATATTTGAAGTTTAAATAGGAGATCTGGAAGAAAAACTAAAATAATAGGAATAGTGTGGAATGTGGGGCAAGGTTGTTCGGAATGGACGGAAAACGATGCTGGAAAGAGGGGTAAAAGATGGGAAGATGAAATACGGACAAGAAAGTAGGGAGGACTATTATAAAAGGAATGAATACTCGAAGGAAAAAGTAGAGGTTAAGAGAAGAGGGAGTGAGGATAAGAGTGGGCATAATAAGGACAGGGATATACAAAAACAGGAGGAATGGACTAAAATAAAAGAGTCAAAGTATAATAAGAAATATAGGAACATCAAGAGAGAAGGGATATCAGAATGTCTGAAAAGAAAAGGGAAAAAAGGAAAAAAAAATGATGACGAGGTTTAGGTAACGAGGAGTTGGACAATAACTACTGGAAAAAGAGGGAAGAAAGAAAGTGCAGGTTATGTGGGAAAGGGATGGATAACATGTCACACATGTTAAAGGAGTGTAGGGAGGATGAAAGGATGATAGAGGAAATATTAGACGAGCAGAGAAGAGGAAAACTTTTAATGAGGCACAGGACAATATAAGAAAAGATAAGAAGGTAGAAGAAAGAGATAGATAAGAAGAAAGAAACACTAGTGTGATTAGAGTGAAAGTTACGGTATCTTGAACTATAAGTTGGTTTTTGACACCAATGAAATTTTAAACTAGATCCATCTCTTAGAACAAGTGTATCTTGTTGTTTTTTTTCTAATTCTACAGTGAATTTTAGTTTGGGATGAGAACTATTAAAAGTACTTCGTTAATTTTGTTAGGATTAGCGGTTACTAAAATATTGTAAAAGAAAATGCAGGAGAGTTTTTAAGGCAGATAATTTAGCAATAATTGTGGTTGAACCCATCGCACAACCTTAATTTGATTTGTAAAATGCATTCTGAAGTATGAGAAAGATGGTATTTAAACAAACACTTTTCCTTGCCCATGTTTGTGGTCTACGCATATTGCAGGAGAGCTTTACTAAATTTTACATTTCGTATGACTTTTAGGGAAAGTTAAACTGCTTTCCTAAACTTCATATATACGACCATAACAATATATTAGTTTATCAATCTTGTGGCCCTTGAACACAACAGTGCAAATACCAAAAAGGTAAACATCATATATATGTCAAAACTCTAGAGACACCATCGTGTAAATAGCGAATGGAGTTAAATTCTCTTCACGAATGAGGGCCGTTTCTGTATAAATTCAATTCACGAGTAAAGGCAAGATTGTATCACCGCAAAGAAGAACAAAATGCAGCATCTAATGTGCCTGGTATTGTATCTTTTGGTGGAGGTGTGAGGTGGCGTATGTTTGGGAGCAAGCATAGAGTTAGTGGTGATTGACTACAGATAGGTAGGTACATCAGTGATCAGTGGTATTCCCCAAGACCATGTGGCACCCTTTATCCCATATATCGGAGGGGAAAATTTCATCTTAATTCAGGATAACGTATGCCCACTGTGTAACTGACTTTTAAAACCAAGCGAGTATAAAAACAATGAATTGGCCAGGAGCTCTGGAGCTGAACCATATCGAGCATGTGTGGGACATGCTTAGCAGACGACTTAGATCAAAAAGTCCTACTGTTCAAAACAGAGAAGAAGTCACAGTTGCTTTGATTGAAGAGAGGTAATTCAGTGTTGCAATCGTATTGATAAAAGTACAGCTCACTGAAGCAAGTCGGAAAATATATGAACTAAAAGAAGCGGCAAGATTTTTAGCCAATCACACAAAAATATTTATTTTAGTTTAGTTCTTTTATATACGTTACCGTTGAAGTATTAAATCAGTACGGATTTAGCCAGTTAAAGCCTATAATACATTTCTGTTCTATAGTTTAACTAGTTAACTCATAGAATAACTATAGAAAATATACTTAATATGAAAACAATAAAAAAATCAATAAACTAATCCATAAAATTTTCAAGTGATTATGATAATTCTTTCAAATTTTATGCATTCGTTTATTGATTTCTTTATTGCTTATATGTTATAATTCCATTATTAATGTATCTTACATTCTGTAGTTTTATTAAATTTTGTTTATCAATCTGACACACTGACACAGTACGCTATTTCATGAAACACCTAGTTATTTCATGAAATAACTGAATAATGCACTTTAACGGTAATATATACATGCTTATTTTGTAATAACGTTTATTAAATTTAATCGTTTCATTTGTAATGGATAATTCTTTTGCATCAACAACGCCTCTATTAATTCTATCTAGTTATTAGACAAGTAACATTTAGTTGACCACCAGAAAGTACCTACTAGTGTTGCGGTTCAAAGGCCAAATTTTCAAATATTTAAATTTACCGCCAAAATATTTCTTAACTTGATTGTACTCTGAAAAAGACGACTGTGCTAGCTCCGCCCTCTCAGCTATCATGTTTGTTTCGCTCAACTGTAGTCAAATTGTATAGTAGGTAGGTACCTATGTAAATTGTAACAGCTAACAGCTTCTAGGATAACCATTAACATTACGTTCTAGACTTTACACTGTAAAAAAGAGTTGAATGAATTTTTGGCATGGGGGGTGCAGAAAAACACTATTTATCTGAATGTGATATCGTTTGAACCAGTAGAACATGTGGATACGTAAACTGAAAAAAGAGTATGCAAGTGAGTTACTTGTATACAATCGTATCACTAAAAATGCAAAACAATTTGCACTTCCCATGACATTTGCTGATGACTTACAGAATTAAAAACAAATTATAAATAATTAAGAGTATGTAAATACAAAATGATTGTAATTTGATAAGCAGTTTGTATGAATACTATTACAAACTGGAATAAATTAAACCTTGAATGGGAAAATTATAATCATGACAACACTGCAATTTTAACAACATAACCTACAAAAAAATATTTCCCAGAAATTATTTATGTAAAATAGATGCTTCCATAGTAAAATATGTGCCTTAAGGCACATATTTGGAGGGGATTTCGTACTTAACATGCATTTCTTTCATAATAGGAGTTTAAGTCAATACGCACAAATTTCGAACTTCCCCCGAAGTTATAAGTGTAGATTGTTTCATTGTATAAAAATTTTTGATATCCTTCAATGATAAATGAGATAAAGAGAGTTACGTAGGTAATTGGTCTCTGGCTGTATTAACTAAAATAAAATACATATGAGATAACTTGGCATGAAATCTAAGTATACGAAACTATAAATACATCATTAAACTTACAGAATTAGACTTTGTCATTACAGTGATTCCTAAATCAGGTAAATTATGATGAGAAAAATGAAATTACGGTGATTATTAAATTTCAAGGTCATGTTTAAAGAGTAGGTAATTGTTTTGACTCTTAAATGAAAATTAGGCAGTACTCACCGTAAATTACAGTGTGATATCTAGTTGTATTTGTATATCCAGTCATAGTCTCTTTCAAGTATTCGTAACTGCTAAAATAGAATGCATGTGCAGGTCCAGCTCCGACTATAACTGCGGGCATACCACGAACCGGCCGAAATATGCCCTCTTGTTGTACCATATTAAATAACGTCCGACTGATTCCATCCCTACTCGATGAAGGTAAAAGTGATTGCATCCTCGTCTAGAAATTAAAAAAAATTGAAATCCTAACCTACCATACTGCACTTAACCTTAATGTCAGTCCTGACAGATGTTGAATTTTGTATCTTATGTAATAGAAAACCTTATTAAAAGCAGAAATAAACTTACTTTAACCGAATCGAGGGGGTACATGAGGCAATGTTCCATTACCCCGGCGAAAGCACCCGCAGTCATATGCGTAAATACATTACTTGTTGGTAAGGTTTCATAGTCTTCAAAATTCATAATATACCAATTTATATAGTTACCCAACACTTAAATTAACTGCCGCGATTATTGTTTTTTAATGTCAACGTGTTTTTCTCCCTTTTTTTTAACTTTTAAGATTTGCCACTAAAATTTAGGACATACAGTTAGCATGCCAAAGCCGTATAAAATTAAAGGAGTGGGGAGGCCACGACCGTTCCCCCCACTACTTTTATAATACACACCATTATCAAACTCGCGGGAAAATTGGGAAATCCCGATTTATCCTTATAATCATTTTTATTGAGGAGATAATGACTATAAAACACTTAAAACCCTTTTTTTTTCCACTTATGTACTTTTTTTTACCGACTTGCTTGTTTCGCAATTGTCATAAGTGTTTGCGCCAATGACGATTGACAAGTTTTCTAATTTGCAATGTAATCCCACTTAATTATAAATATAATTTCTAATATTTATCCGAACACCAAGGTCAAAATAGTTTTTTAATTTGAATACTTCGAAAGTGTGAAAATTGTGGGGTGAGCATTGAGCAAATACTCGCCCCCCAAGTCGCAAATTGGTGTGTATTGCAAATCGTATCCTATTACAAAAAAAAAGCCAATCTAAAAATGTCTCTATCTATTAAAGGTTTATTAATACGTGAAGAAACAAACGTGTCAATTGATGATGTCAATTCTAGGAATCGTGTACATTTGTATTCCCCACAAGTTTCGTTCGTTAATATATACCACAATGGAAATTAATAATTTACATATTGTTCCTTTTTATAGTACCAAACTCGGTTCAAAAATAGGATCAGTAGTATTCTTTACAAAAATAATATCTAATTAATTATTAAATCCAAACAATTGCATATTTATAAAAATTATATTTGCATACCAGGTGAATGATGCAATTAACTGACATGGGCGAAAGCAGATGGAATAATTAGTACAATCTTAGTCATTTCAATAAATTAGCAATGGTTTCTCCTCCTCTACTCCCATAAAAGAATAGTAGGTAAATTAACATTACGTTCCCTGTCTTATACTACACTTTCTCAAAATATTGATCACTGTAACTATATCACCCAATTAGATATGGCAGTCTAGAATAATAAGATCCATATGCAACTGTAAGTGTATATTATTTTTGTGATTTATATTTAAACATTCAAAACATACTGTATATTCTACTTTCTACATTGTGTACCTATAGGTATATAAGTACATCATAAGTGTGGTTTGACCCACAAAGGGAGAAAAGATCAGTAATAATAATAACAACTCACAACCTCCCCTTAATACTCTTTAATGAAATGAGTGGTGATAAAAATCATCTAATGAGAATGATAAATCGATGGGCGACATGTGTCGGGAGACAGCTATTCCCATATTATCAAGCAATAATAAAATACATAAAACTGAAAAAGTCAAGATGACTACCGATATAGTGATGAGGGGAACTATAAATTATTTTATTTCTGACAGTGATATTATAAGCTTATATTGTCATAGTTACGATACCAATAAAGAGTGTCATAACTCCCTTGGGATATAAAGACGCTATAATTCCCTCTACGGCTCTTTTATGAACCAGTAACCTAGCAACAACCAAAACTGCAATCGACGATACCTGAATCAAATATACCGGAAATGAACAAATTTTATTAAACTCGGTCAGAAATAAAATTATCTATGTATCACGGGAATTAATAGGTCTCAATTACCTCGGGTAATTGCTGTCCCTCGGGCGCAAGGCCCTCGGGACGCAAACTTTACCCTCGGTAATTAAGACCCTTATAATTCCCTTGATACATAAATAACTATTATTTCTGACCGTGATTTCATAGTTACGATATTAATAAAGAGTGTCATAACTCCCTTGGGATATAAAGACGCTATAATTCCCTCTACGTCTCTTTATGAACAAGTAACCTAGCAACAACCAAAACTGCAATCGACGATACCTGAATCAAATATACCGGAAATGAACAAATTTTATTAAACTCGGTCAGAAATAAAATTATCTATGTGCCACGGGAATTAATAGGTCTCAATTACCTCGGGCAAACCTTTGATACGTAAATAACTATAACACATCAGATGAAAATATCAGGTAGTCTGGTAAGTAGTTGCTGTTAAATGTCAGACTACCTGATTAAAGTTAATGTTGGAATAAACAGTAAGTGACAAAGCAATATAATCAGAGAATCCGATAATTACAAAAACAAAAAAGAAATTACAAAAGAGCAAAAAAAGGGAACTTATTAGAATTAATAAATTGATACTTATACCGTGTGACAAGTTTCAAAGCGGGACATAGCCGAATAGCATGGGAAATCACATATTTGCAGTTTGCTGTTCACCAATTATATCTACAAGAATGGTAATGATGTCTATCGAAAGAGCATTATTTTCTGAGCCTGATTATACCAAATATTTGGTATACCTATTTTCTAATTCACTGCTTTTTAGGAAAATATAATTTTCAAAAGCTAAAAATATGAGTAGCCGTGACATGTCAAATTCGAATAATTTTTAATATTATCAAATCAAACATTTTCAATTATGTAATGTGGCATTTTCCTGGAAAATTTAACCATGAATAATGATAGATAATTAAATAGTTATTATAACAAGGTACGAGTGTTTAAAAAGGCAACAGGTCTAAAAATTAATATTAAACATTATTTGAATTTGACATGTCATGGCTGCTCATACTTTTTAACTTTTGAAAATTATTTTTTAATTAAAAAAGCAGTGAATTAGTAAACATACCAAACAATTTGGTATAAACAGGCTCAGAAAATAATGCTCTTTCGATAGACATCATTACCATTCTTGTAGATATAATTGGTGAGCAGCAAACTGCAAATATGTGATTTCCGCTTTGAAACTTGTCACACGGTAAGGTATTAAATATTATACAACATGTAATAAATTCTCTCAGGAAAACCAGAAAATCTGACATGTTTAACTTGCAAGGAAGGTAAACAGACTCGATTACCTTTTAAACTTGAAGGCACCAAAGCCAAAAGTCTTCTTGATTTGGTTCATTCAGACATATGTGGTCCTATGGAAACAAACACTATTAGGTGGTGCCAAGTCCCTACTTCATTACATTTCTATATATTATACATATATTACTAATTTATTACTGCGTGTTTAACAATGATCAGAAGTGTTATTGGTACTGTACTGTACTGATACCACATATTATAAACTGCAGTGTTTTGCAATACATAGATGTTTTACGCTGAGGCAAATGAAAAGTTACTGCATATCTAGATGTCAATTGCGGAACAGAAAATCGTCCGAGAACAGAAGTTTTCGTGAAGATGTTACTGAGGACAAGTCGTTGACAAACATGACGAATAAAAAAGGGTCCAGAGCCTTGAGGTGCCCCAAAAGATGGTGTGAAAGTATCGAAATCATAACATTTATAAAGATACAAATTACAGCCGATTGATTATTTTATTATGCAAGAGGTAATAAGTTGAACAATTTGATGATTAAACCCATAGTTTGTTTATATAATGTAACATAGTGGTCTATATGATCAAAAGCCTTATGGAAGTCTATGTACCTATATCACGTCTACTTGTCTCTTTCTGACAAACTTGTGTTGATGTTCTGTAATTAGTGAATCGTATTGTTGAAATAGTTATCCATATAATGATTTTAAAAACCTTTTAAAAAAAATGTACAAAATATTGATATTGGACGATAATTGAATTGATGTGTTGTAACTTGTAACGTGCGGACATGTTCTCTATTTCTCATACGAAATTAAAGACTAATATGCTATTAAATATTCTTACTTTTTTATTTTAATTTATTTAATTTATTTGAATAGGTATATTTATGTCATTATAAAAATGTCTAAGTCAGCTGTGAATCGGGGTGTTATGTGTGGTGCTTGTGATAGTAAAATTGGAAGAAACGACGAGTGTATTGATTGTATTAGACATAATTGTAAATAGGTTCGTATCTCACAAAGGGGTGTGATGAATAAATATAAAACAAACACTACCTCCCCTTAATAAATGATTACCTATATTAATAACGAAGTGTGAAAGCGAAGAATGTGAATAGGTGCTGATAAAGAATCACATCTGTTGCGACATGTTTCGGGTTTTCAAAACTAAACCCATTATCAAGCACATGACTTTACATATTAAAATTACAAAAAATCAGAGGAAAAGAATCGTACAGTGGTTAATAAATAAAAGTATGTATCTAAATCGTCGAATTACATTACTAAAAAGGGGCCCTGAAAAGGAACCCCACGATGGCCTGAAGGGCAAATGAGAGATGAAAATGGATAAAATATGAACTAGATGACAGCAAGTGTAAAAATTCATTTGTTGGTCTTGCACGGTCAGCCCTATGCGACGGTTGTTTAATGTTTGGTCGGCCGAAGTTGGCCGATTGCGGATGACCAGATCATGTTTAGTCGTCTCCCTGTACGACTGCCGCCTTACAGCAAGTCTACTGTCAGTGATCACGTGCCAGGTATGTGTGAGGCTTAGATTATATACACTCTATCGAGTGTGCGGAGTCTGCCGTATGGTTCAAATTTTACAGCATTTGTTCAAATTTGAGGTGGGTTTGTTTTGAAGTTTAGGAGGGAAAATTTAGTTTAGCGGCCATTTTTCAAGTTTGAGTGTCGCAAACATATGAATAATGAATCTGCCTTAGAAAGATGATTGATTGATAATTGTTATCACAAATGCCTTGTGCCACAGCAGTGTGCTAAACAGATTTGGAATTATTCAGATATTAAATGACCAGTAAACTAAAACTGGCATCCAACATCCAACTTTCCCGTATTTACTATACATACCATGACGTATTAAATAAAATAGTTTTTTGCATAATAACCCAAAATAAAATAGTTTTTGCTCAAAAAAATAAAAAAATTAATATATAGTGCGTAGTATAGTTGTAATCAGAAAAGGATTTCTGATTTTCTCCTAAAATAATATACAGGGTACGTCATAAATATTTTTAATATTTTGTTCATTTCCAATTGGTATTCTTATTATACTCGACTAAAAGAGTCGTATGTCTTCACTTCACTGTACAATTTTATTTCTTCATCTTTGTTAGCAAAAAGTTATGAAGATTTAAAATTTTCAACTTCAAACATTCATCTCCCTTCCGCTATGGGAAATAAAGAAATAAATGTAGTGCCAATAGTTTTTCATGAACTATGTGTATAACATTTCAAAAAATAAAAGGAAAGCTCGGGACAGATTTTGAGAAAATCGATTTTTAATTTTTGACCAATTTTGAACACCAATAAATTGGCCACGTTTAATTTTTGTTCTTTACCAATTATAAGTAAAAGTTCTAGCCATCCTTTGGCTATAATTTCCAATTTTCAAATTTTAATTAAGTGTTCAACGGTTCTTCGAGCTACACCCTAAAAAGTAAAAACTTGGAGAATTGCTATATATTGGCCGCCATTTTGAATTTAGAAAAAAACGAAAATCGGCGTTTTACTTGTAATCATAACATGTCTACCATCGACATATAGAAATGGACTGCGCGTGGTTATGCTAAGCCGGGATACTGCAGGTGAGAGAGAGGGTAAACGTGGAGGCCTAGTTCTAGCTTTATCTGTCGCGTTGTCTATTGGTTGCTGCATTTTCATGGGAATGCAGCGACCAATAGATACGCGACAGATAAAGCTAGGGGAATGCAGCGACAAATAGATACGCGACAGATAAAGCTAGAACTAGGCCTCCACGTTTACCCTCTCTCTCACCTGCAGTATCCCGGCTTAGCATAACGACGCGCAGTCCATTTCTATATGTCGATGATGTCTACTAACTTTTCACCAAGAGAAATTAGTTTGGGTTAAAATTAGAATATTTGCTCCCAAAATAACGCCCCTAGTTTAGGCCCCTTTGTGCCGATTTTGATGAAAAGCATGTTTTGCCGATGAAGTTTTTTACAGGCCTTAAGTTTTAAATTTCATTAAAATCGGTCGAATCGGTCTAGTTAGTTTGGGTTCCACAGCCATAACGTACGCACCCATAGACAAACATTTTTCAAAGATGGTGTTTTTGGACTGAAGGGGACGTCCAGATTCATCAAAATCTCGTGTTCGATTTTTTTTTCCATTAGATTACTTTCCCTACCAGAAGTATACACGTGTGTATATACTGGGTGTCCCATTTTAATCTTACCAGCGGAATTTCTCGAAATGAGGACCCCTGACAAAAAAAGTTGCTAAATAAAAGTTTGATGGTTTGGAGGGGGACGTCCGATTCTGTAACAAATTTCACCCCCCGACACTCAGGGGGGTGGGAAACGGGGGTGACTTTAGAATGTTAAATGGAAACCCCTATTTTTTATTGCAGATTCAGAAAGAGCATAAAAAAATATGAAGATTTTATTTGAGAACTTTTTATTTATTTGCAACAGGTGGCGCTGCAAACGGGGTGTCCAGGTGTCCCATTTTAATCTTACCAGGGGAATTTCTCGAAATGAGTACATCTGACAAAAAAAGTTTCCATATAAAATCGTCATATAGGTTTGTATGAGCTTTCTGAATATGCAATAAAAATAGGGGTTTCCATGTACGTCACCCCCCCCCCCCCCTATCCACCCCTGAGTGTCGGGGGGTGACATTTGTTACAGAATCGGACGTCCCCCTCCAAACCATCAAACATTTATTTAGCAACTTTTTTTGTCAGGGGTCCTCATTTCGAGAAATTCCGCTGGTAAGATTAAAATGGGACACCTGGACACCCCGTTTGCAGTGCCACCTGTTGCAAATAAATAAAAAGTTCTCAAATAAAATCTTCATATTTTTTTATGCTCTTTCTGAATCTGCAATAAAAAATAGGGGTTTCCATTTAACATTCTAAAGTCACCCCCGTTTCCCACTCCCGTGAGTGTCGGGGGGTGAAATTTGTTACAGAATCGGACGCCCCCCTCCAAACCATCAAACTTTTATTTAGGAACCTTTTTTGTCAGGGGTCCTTATTTCGAGAAATTCCGCTGGTAAGATTAAAATGGGACACCTGGTATACGGGAAAGTAAAAACAATGAATGTAATTCCCCATAGCATGTTTCGTTATACGCATACTGGCAGAAACACGTTACACCTTACACCGTCCCTATCCACAAAGTGGCTACTTTGTGTCCCTATCTTCAATTTCTTCACGCACGTCTTTTGTTTACCAAAATAAATAGTCCGTTTTTGTTTCTATAATTATAATAGTACTAATTATTAACATTTTAGAATCGAACATGTCCGCAGAAGGTAACTTATTCATTCACATAATCAAAGATGAACCACAGCAAGAAGTAACAGAAATAAATTCAGTTTGTGAAGAAACTGTTACCAAAGTTGAACCAAAGTGTGAGGAGGAACTAAACTCTTTCCTTATAAAACAAGATTTCCAATTAAATGAAAATTGTTATGATCACCATAATGTATTAAAGCAAGAACCTGACGACTTAACTACCTCTAATCTTATACTTTCAAATCACATACAACTTTTTGAGGAGGACGAAACTAGTACAATTATCAATAGTGAATCAAAGATAAGTGTAGTAACTTCCAAAATTGATCAGCCATGTCAGGTACCTGCCAAAGGCGCCAATTTCGAGAGTCATGGGAGTAAAGTGAAAAACGGAACTTCAACTGTTTCTTTTAAAACATTAAATAGTGGGTTGGAAGAATTGAAATGTAAGTTACAGCATGTTTCTAAAGAATTTAAATGCTATCAATGCAGTTTTGTTACAAAAACGAAAGACTATTTGTTTCAACATATGAAAAGGAAACATGTTTCAGAGAAGGTTAAATGCCATCAATGCAGTTTTGTTACAAAAGCGAAAGACTATTTGTACCAACATATGAAACTGAGACATGGTTCAGAGCAGTTCAAATGCCATCAATGCAGTTTTGTTACAAAAGCCAAAGAGTATTTGTCGCGACATATGAAATTGAAACATGCTTCCGAGAAGCTTAAATGCCATCAATGCAGTTTTGTTACAAAAGCGAAAGACTATTTGTGGCGACATATGAAAATGAAACATGGTTCAGAACAGTTCAAATGTGAACAATGCAATTTTGTCACAACAATGAAAAGCTGTTTAGTGCGACATATGAAAGTGAAACATGGTACAGAGAAGTTTAAATGCCATCAATGCAGTTTTGTTACAAAAGCGAAAGACTATTTGTTGCGACATATGAAAGTGAAACATGGTTCAGAGAAGTTTAAATGCCATCAATGCAGTTTTGTCGCAAAAGCGAAACAATATTTGTTGCGACATATGGAAGCGAAACATGGTTCAGAACAGTTCAAATGTCAACAATGCAATTTTGTCACAAAAATGAAAAGATTTTTAGTGCGGCATTTGAATGTGCAACATGGTACAGAGAAGTTTAAATGCCATCAATGTAGTTTTGTTACAAAAGCGAAAGACTATTTGTTGCGACATATGAAAGTGACACATGGTTCAGAGAAGTGTAAATGCTATCAATGCAGTTTTGTTACAAAAGCGGAAGACTATTTGTTGCAACCTATGAAACTGAGACATGGTTCAGAACAGTTCAAATGCCATCAATGCAGTTTTGTTACAAAAGCCAAAGAGTATTTGTTGCGACATATGAAATTGAAACATAGCTCAGAGAAGTTTAAATGCCATCAATGCAGTTTTGTCACAAAAGCGAAAGGCTATTTGTTCCAACATATGAAACTGAGACATGGTTCAGAACAGTTCAAATGCCATCAATGCAGTTTTGTTACAAAAGTCAAAGAGTATTTGTCACGACATATGAAATCGAAACATGGTTCAGAGAAGTTTAAATGCCATCATTGCAGTTTTGTCGCAAAAGTGAAAGAGTATTTGTTGCGACATATGAAATTGAAACATGGTTCAGAGAAGTTTAAATGCCATCAATGCAGTTTTGTCGCAACAGCGAAAGAGTATTTGTTGCGACATATGAAAGTGAAACATGGTTCAGAGAAGTTTAAATGCCATCAATGCAGTTTTGTTACAAAAGTGAAAGACTATTTGTCGCGACATGTGAAAGTGAAACATGGTTCAAAAGATTTTAAATGATTGTAGTTTTTCCACAAAATGGAAATATAATTTAACACATCTAAAAGTGCATCTTGGTTGAAAAATTTTTAAATGTCATCAAATTGAAAACCTACTTATTGAGACCACAGAATAAACTCTTATTCTTTTAGCTCTAATCATTGGTAACTTTATTGTTGACACCCGGCAAATTATTGCGTATTGTGCGATAGATGTGTAGACATCTGAAAGTATCTTTTTATGTTATTTGTGTGGTTTCTTGATGGCAGGATGTGTATTTCGATTATTTTAGTCTACAATCTTTACACATTGATACCGGTTTCTGATATTCCAAAATTTATAATAAAGTTCCTCTAATGCCAAGTTTAACAAGATTAAAAGGTTGATTAAATGAAAATCTTTGTTGTATTTAAAGGATTATGATTGGTGTATGAATTCATCCAACCATTACTCATACTTATATTACAAATATGAATTAAAAGGGCTTAAATCACTTCTATAGTACTAGAGTTTCAACACTTATTCCCATCTTAGATTATATACACTCGTAGATAAAGCATTTCTTGCCATATACAGAAAATGAGCCAAGATAACATACAGACGATAATTTTTTTGTCTTTAAAGGCAACCCGCACTTCAAACATGGTTTCCTGAGCCGACAGGCATAGGTGTAGATTACAAGCATGCTTTAATACACTCTTGATGAATGCAACATTTCGTTTCTTTGTCATTGAAGCTGGCACAAAATAAAATACCAATGCTTTATCTACAGTGTATATGATGTAAGATTAGATTACCATACTTTTTGTCTTATTTGACGACAGTAACCATGGCGTAATAGCTTTAGAAAATGGATTATAAAAAAAAACTAAGTGAAAGGAGTTGTCAGAATCTATATACTGCGAGGAGACCCCAACACTCTTCAGCGACATAATCGTGTTAATCTCCAGGTATAAATAAAATTTTGTTACCCTTAATTTGAACTGTATTAATTGTATCAATCGATGGTGACTGTTTTGGGATCCACCAAACGCGACTACTATACAGCTGATTTTTACAACAGAGCTAGTAGAGCGAGAGCTGGCTACAAAAAAGCTGGCCTATCGAGTAACAGCATGAAATGATCTTTAAAAGTTAGTACAGTAAAACCTCGATATAACGGACTAATTGGGGGGAGGGGGTGTCCGTAAAAGCCGAAAGTCCGTTATATAAAAATAGGTTTAAAATAACTCAAAAATCCTACGCTAAGCACGTAAGCAAGCATTATTCTCCGCGTTATCAGCCGGCCGTACTGAAAACGCTGAAATTGCAAGAAATGTAGGGCAATGTACAGTAAAAGGAAGGTAATCCGTTTGAACTGAGTTTTTGTGTGTTTTTGTAGTAAAATTTGTTCTTTTATGTATAATATCAACAGGACTTTTTAAATTTTTTTACCGGATTTTTTGTCCGTTATATCCGAAGTCTGTTAAATAGAGGTCCGTTATATTGAGGTTTTACTGTACTTATACATACCATCCATAAAATCTTTTGCTGCGTGGGCGGAACTTGTGCAGAAATTCGCCATGTCCTCTTTCTTGAATGTTTTTTGGATACGAACTGTACCCCGTCGAGTAACAGCTTCAAATTACTCTTAAAATATAGCCTTTATAGTTAAAAAAGAAAAAAAATTTCTGCCTTGTTAAATCTTGTGCTAATACTAGTCCGACTGCTTAGAGCCAAATATGAAACCAATTGTGCACTTCGAGGTAAAAGCGATTTTATTGCTGAACTTTGTTCAGGGGTCCATAAGGAACGTTTTCAGCTATGGAGGCACTTGGTGCGACCCCTGGTTATTTTTTTACATTCCGCCGGACTTTGCAGAAAACTTTTTAATTTTTTTTTTGCCACGTTGCTGTACCTATCGAGTAACAGCTTCAAACTACAACCAAATTAAAGTTTGAACATAATTCTATAAGAAAAAATTTTGTGCTAATTGGCAGAAAACTGTCTCTTTCTCAAAGTCTTATGATACCACTAATACAACTATCATACAGTGTGACTCATTTAGAATGGAAACACACATGTAAAATCTGAAGTTATTTACCGATTTTAACCAATTTTTTTTTTAAATGTCAAATAATCAAAAATCTACTTTGGGACAAAATTTTAAATGTTTATTCCAATTTTCAGGGCATACTACGATAACTTTTTCGTACTCGGAATGGAGAATTATTGTTAGCGATTTGTTTATAAAAAAAATATCTACGCCACTGGATTCAGAATGCTTCCAAATAGCTATCACCAAAATTTTACAAAAATATATTTATTAATAACAAAGTTATAACAACTTAAAGTTCGAAAAGTTTCAAAGCTAACAGTTACAAAACAACACCCTGTATCAATAGATGGCCATGGAAATTATGTTAATAATTCTTAAATTAAACTATTTAAACCATCATTGGAGAAAAAAATATTTAAAGTAACGTAATATAATATTTAATAAAAGTGACGGAATCGCACAATTGAGTAAATACATAATAAGACCTAACATTTCCATTTAAATCTTAGTTACCATGGAAATTATGTTACTGTAATAGATTTTTTCCACTACTAGCTGTGAAGTTGACAATTATTGCGTATCCTAGACAACTGAGAAGTTTAATTTCTCTACCTAGTGGTCAATAATTTTTTATTATTAACCTAGGTTAATAATGGACAAATTCAAATTTTTTGAGAATTCAGGGATAGTTGTTTAACAAAAACTTGTGCAACATAATTTTGTACACCCAGGAGATTGTCTTTAACGTATTTGCCGCTTAAAATTACCTAACACGATAAAATTATTTGAATAACAGTTTTATTAATGGAAATGTCAATCTGCATCAGACTACTTGATTTTTGTTTTATTATGTAGTGGAAAGGCGAATTTGCATTCCTGTGCTACCTACTTGATTTTTACAAGAATTTTTTTTATTTTTAATTTGTGTCTTAAATTTGACTAGTAGCGGAAAAAATTGTATATACACCACGGTGGTGAAGCCATTTATAGACCTCGCACCTTATTCCGCTCGGGGCAAAGCCCCTCGCGAATAATCTTGGTGCTCGGTCAATAATAACAGTCTTCACCACCTTGGTGTATAATATACTATTTATTAAATATTACGTTACTTTAAATATTTTTTTCTCCAATGATGGTTTAAATAGTTTAATTTAAGAATTATTAACATAATTTCCATGGCCATCTATTGATACAGGGTGTTGTTTTGTAACTGTTAGCTTTGAAACTTTTCGAACTTTAAGTTGTTATAACTTTGTTATTAATAAATATATTTTTGTAAAATTTTGGTGATAGCTATTTGGAAGCATTCTGAATCCAGTGGCGTAGATATTTTTTTTATAAACAAATCGCTAATAATAATTCTCCATTCCGAGTACGAAAAAGTTATCGTAGTATGACCTGAAAATTGGAATAAACATTTAAAATTTTGTCCCAAAGTAGATTTTTGATTATTTGACATTTTAAAAAAAAATTGGTTAAAATCGGTAAATAACTTCAGATTTTACATGTGTGTTTCCATTCTAAATGAGTCACACTGTAGAAGTACTTACGGATAAACAAAGAATCGTCCAATGAACAATTATAATGATTTGGACAAAATAATTTTATAATATAAAATATTTAGTAATAGTATAAAGGGTGTTTTTTTGGGAGCGTTAGTTAGAAATTTCTGGGACAGCTTTATAGATAGGTTTTTGAAAATTTGAACTATGCGGTTACTCTGAAAACCGAATCGATGCGTAAAATATGTTCAAAATGGCAGCGCTTCCGGAAATGTCGGAAGTAGCTAGAAACTTCGTTATTTTAAATGACTATTGAATTTTTGGATTCTACGTGAAATTTCAATTCTTTTAATACCCACATGTCAATATCTACAAGTTATGGTTTTTAAGTTATTTTCATTTATTTAAACAAAAATCTCGGATGCAGACGGTAATTTAGGAATTCATTACTTGAAAACCGTGCAACTATAGCAACCATGTTTTCTCCAGCGCATTTCTGCACAAGTTCCGCCCAGGCAGCAAAATATTTTATGGATGGTCTGTATAAGTACTAGCTTTTAAAGATGATTTCATGCTGTTACTTGATAGGCCAGCTTTTTTGCAGCCAGCTCTTGGACTATAGGTAGAGTACTTGCCAAATCTCATGATCCTGCGCGAGCAGACCAAAATATGCTTCTGACGTCACCAACTATAATCACGTGACTATAATACATTTGAGTTGTATGTTTGGGCGTCCTTTTCTAGAGCTTTCTCACTACCGGCGGTGCGCAATTAGCGGATCATGGGATTTGGCAAGTACTCTAATTGTGGTTACATTAAACAAGAAAAACGGCAAACAACAAGTATCATAAATGAAGACTGTGTGAATGGAGGACAACTATGTCAGCATAAAAGTATCATACTATAGTAAACAGCGAGACTGATAATATAAAAATAATAGCAATAAAACATGCGGATACTGTTATTACAGGGGGCCTCAATTCGAGGAATGCGCTGTGGAAGTGAGAGGGATATATGTCAATGACAACACGGCTGAAAGACCGGCCAAATAGATGCACGCAAACTAAGAATAATAGTTGCTAATGACAAAATAGCTAAAACCGTGACTTCTACTTTAGTAAGAACACGGTAGCAAAGTAGAAAAATTAAGACATAGCAGAGAAAAAATAATACTTCGAAGGGAAAGTTAAAGGAAGTGGTGTAGTGAGGGGGGGAGAGGGGGGGTGCGCACACGAAAAGACAACCATACTATGCGCCAATTAAAATGAGAATGATTATAGGTACGATGTAATAGATTGAGGAGAATATTTATAGCGTAAGGTAAAAACTTCATAATAAAAGATGTAATTAAACTCCTCATTATACAGAAGATCAAAACTTAAAGTTATGATCTGTTGACTGATAATTACATAGTCTTATCTTGATTACAAAATTTTAGTTTTATGCTAGAAAACCGTAAAAGACATACATTGTAATTTGTTTAGGTGAATTATGACATATTTTCTTCAGCCTATTTAGAATTTATTTTCTAGCAATGTGCACTTTGAACTGCATGGATTTTCCAAAGAAATGGCATGTGCGACAAGCTACTGCACTTTTTGGTATATGTTAATGATTAATTTTATCCTACAGTGTCACAACAACCCACCACCACTCCTACCGAATGAATGGCTGCCAATTGCCAATATGGATTGCTTGATGCTAAAACCGAACTAAAACTTTCACGTTTAAATGTAATAATAACAATATATTGTTTAAACCACTTAATTGTAAGTATAGCAATAGTTTTTATTTAGCTGTGCTTATTTCACAAATTATAGCTACACATGTTGCTCTCAACTTAAATGTTAAAATAAATAAATATTGCTCAATAAATGAATGTACAATCTGATTTGATAAAATAGGTCTACACTCTCGTTTATACATTCATGGTAATTTAAAGTTTTCTTCCATAGATATTACATATAACATAAATTCAATAATATACTTTAATAGAAACTAATAACATGAAATTTTTTTACTTCTAATAAAATATAAACCATATAATTAGAAAATATTTAATATACATTAACAGTTGTAGGTACGAAAACTACTTCATCGACTAGCTTAAGCAAAATACAAACCAAAGCAAATCTACACCACAAAAATGTTTTTTTATTTTTATAAAAAGCTAAGACCAATTTAGGCTTTAGCAATAAAGATGTGCAAAAGTTTTGGATAAAATTTAAAAACGATTACAAAATTAATTTAATTATGTATAGCCTTATAATTGTTATTAAAGTTTTGATTTGAACTTGCAACTATTATGCTACCATATGGAGAAAGTCACCACCTTCTTTTGCAATATTCTTATTCGCTACACAATATTTACAACAAAACTGGAACATCATACAAAACCCAAGCCAACAAATATTAAACACATATCTAGTGTAATTGGAAAAATTGACGAAATTGTTATTTTATTACAATAAGAAATAGCGAGAGAAGGTGAATAAGTGAACATTCCATATTTTACATATAACAATATATCACTTTACCACCGAAGCACCTGTCCATTTTACTTCGAGAGTGCTTCTAACTTTAAATCCAAATGGTGCTTCTTATAAGCTAAATTACATAGTCTATGTAGATAATGCATTAGTTAAGAAATGCAAAATTATACTGTAAGTTTTTAGTCATTTATGTAGAAATAATCAGTTATGGCAAAAAAAATCTATCCTACGGAACAATGAAAGTCGTAAGTGTATCAAGTTACAATTTAAAATCATTATTTACAACAGGAACTATTTAACGAACTCACAGTAAAATTTCGATTTTATGAAAATGTTTCAAGCATTTTCTAATAAAATAGCTGTCTTATTATCAAAATAAAACTAAAGCGTATCTAATTTGCAATAGGCATGTTTAAAATAGGCGAGCTCTGCGTTTTATTTCATTTCTACGCCACTGTGGTATCCTATAAAAATCATTTCTTGTGCATTGGAATATATCTTCAAATTCTTTGTCAGACAGATGTCTCTGTAATATCATTCGTTTAATGCGTGTAGAAAGGTTTATACATTTTACCTCTAAATTGCATCTATCAACATCAGCAGGCAAGCGATAATTAGTTATCATAAGTAGATGATAGGGGTAAATTTTGGCCGGCTCGTTGATCAACATGGTATGGGCCATGTTTGGAAGAGATCGTCGTACTTGTGATGCGTACCCTCCCCGGAATGCTCCTAGTCCCCCTGTGTACGTCGATGACACTGGCATTTCGGTATTCTATCAAAAAATTGCATTAAATCCGTTCTTAAACTGTCAAGCGTACGTGTAACAATATAAAATTATTTTGAAAAGCATTGTTAATGCTAAGCTAAACAACATTTACAAATAATAAACATGTTAAAAGAGAGTTTATTATCTACATACCAATGCACGCCTTTCGACATCCGTGATCGATCCCGTGGAAACTGTAGAAAGAATTATTTTACATAAAATGTTTAGAATTTGTTTTAAATCTATTAAGTTTTTAAGAGAGTAGTTTGTGATTTTTAGGATGCTTTATTAGTGGTTCGTATTTACGTGCAAAGCGAGCTAAGAAAAATGAAATCGCTATAGAAAAAGCTGCAAGTGGGAAAGATATAAATATGTTCTAAGCGAGAATCCGTTCCGCTCTTTTGCTATTACGAGGAATAATATAACAGTTACAACTAAGAAGTAGCTTAAAACAGGTACTTACTGTCAGATTTTCCACTGCTAAAATCTGTACTATGAGTTTTAATTCCAATTCCGCTAAATGAGTAATCGCCCTGTGAATTAAATTCTATTAAAATAAAAAAAAATTCAACAAAAATGTGATAATTATAAAACGTGCTAGTATTAAATATATTAAGAAGTGACTTATATGATAAGTGTAACTATAAAAGCGAACCATTCAGTCAATATACATCAAAAACACTGTCAGGTGCTTTAAAGAAGTACATATAACACATTTTAGATGTTATGGTATGTTAATTAAGCTGTTAATACAGTGACGAAAATTACTTTAGTTTTATCAACATACTTGTAACAAGTTCGAATCAAAGAAAAATGTTTCTAAACAGTATATTAACAGACACCTCATAGAAAGGGTGTTTCTTAGTAGACCTACCACTCGTGAGGATTGAAACAATCCATATAATGAATAATATTGAAAACATTCCACTTAATGTACTTCACAGTGCACTTCATAGCATAGAAGAACAACTGTATCTCAATGAACAGAATAGAGGTGGTGAATTTTTTTTTATGTTTATTAATAAACCTAGTTTCTTTACAAACAAAACGTTACTTATGAATGAGTGTTAACTTTTATTAGAGACAACATGAATTCGTTTATTATTCTTTATGTCGAAAATGGTTCATTTTATCCACAATAAACAAGAGTATATTTTTTTGAGTCTAAGGTTGAAGCTACCCAGATTCATTTTTTTAAAGTCTTTATCATACAGGGTATTAAAAATGTGAGCATCAATGTGGAAAGCTTAGCCCGCCCCTGATCTCCGCAGGGAAGGCCTGTAGGGAAAAAATTTTATAGGAACTTGTAATCTTATTTTTCCATGCTCTGTCTGAATCTGAGAGATTTCCCACTTTTTCCCGGACATCCTGTATAGATTGATATTGAACTTAATTTATTGTGGGTCCAATGTAAAAAAAAATAAAGATAAATATTGTAAATGTCATTAACATACTATAACCTCTTTCAAATAGTTCCTATAGCACACAATGGATGTGACTAATTGTATGAAGAAATTGCTTTGTAAAAGCGCAAAAGGTGCACATTTAATAAATGTAATGTGATGTGAAATCGAGTTTCAAAATTTGTTACTTTGTTTTATCGTGATTTACAAAAAAAAAAGATAAGCATGCGTTCATTAACATAACATAAAATGTTTGCAATGCATTTCACTCTTAAACTTACAGGGATTTGAGGATAACTACCGGCAGAAGAACTGAAGGTATGTGATCGAGGGGCCAAACCATAGCCCGGTTTAGGAACGTGACGTAGCGCACTTACAACTGCATAACAAATGCATTGTGAAGTTATAAATTGCATTAAAAAAAAGCCCTAACTTATATTACCCTACTAGTGTAATGTGTGTAAAATGAAGATTTGAATTTACGGTATCATAAATTCAAACGAATTTTGCTTATTAACTATTACTTACGTAACCATTTCCCGCAGGTAATGTAGCCGATTTTAATCCATACCCTGGTCTAGGCACGTACCGTAAAGATGATACTACTACACCACACAAAATTAAAAAAAAATACTAACAAATTATAGGAGAAAGCTATTTGAGATTTTAAAAAAAATTAATGAAATTAATACACGTAATAGCATTATGGGTGAAGCGTAAATACAAATTGGAAATTAAATAGGCTAAGCCAGCCATATTGACAAAAAGCTAAGCTATTTCTACATTTACAATTTTAGTACCAACATTTCTTAGTAAAACAGAACTTTACATAATTATAATGATAATAAAATTGTAACATGAACCACATAATTTTATTGGTTCGTTGACTCAATACATGTTTATAATTTGAGAGATGCTTATAAATATAAAAATTATTACGTATTTAAACACTTTTGCTACAGGGAATTATTTAAGCCACACTCGTAAATCAAATCTTGTACGGGTGATTTGAAAATGTTAACTTTCTAATGTAGTAAAGTGTTAAGGTTGAATTACTTCTAATTGCCACACACCACCACATAGCATTTAAAAGCGACGGAACAATGCCATCACGACACTAGGGTGCGCAATTTTTTGAAAAACATTTTAAAAAAGCAATATTAAATGATTAGAAGAACTGGAACACTTGTAGCCATTGAATACACCACAGCGAGCATCAAATACCACAATGCAATTTTATGAAACCATACCCGTTTCGGCACCAATGTTGTCATCATCAGCGAACAACAGTTGTGATTTTTTTGGCGTTCGCTTTGTTGTATTGAATATGAATCATATTTCAATTGAAGAGGTGCTCCAGTTGCATAGTTTGATGTGTAATCAACCAACTATAAGTGGTACATTTTCAAATCGTAAATTACAAAAGTTAAGATAAAATTTTCCCACTAAGTAAAATGGTAGCAAAAGTGTACTGATATTAATCAATAATAATAAAGTGCTCAAAAAGCGGTGGTGCAATAAAAATAATTGATGTAAAACATTAAGAACTAAATCTATACCTATATTCTTTACAAGAAAATTTAAAAACTAGGTATAAAAAATTATTTGAATTTAAAAATTTTAAATTTTATAAATTAGAGGAACTTACCAACATAAAATGTTCAGATAACCTGCTTAGATTAATTCAATCTAACAAAATGAATGACCAAATTTAATGAATCAAATTAATATATTTTCTCTTACAACACACACTTACGAACATGCATGTTATATTATTATAAGCAAATACAAATTTTGACACTTTAAATTTTGCATGCTTTCTCACCTTAAACCAATTAACTGCCAATTGTTGCTAAAATTTTGTTATACAATAAGTGTATGATGTTTATTATATTAGCTTTAAAATTATGTGATTGCTCTGTTTAAAATATATCTACCTCTACTAAAAAATTTGACAAAACCAAGCAAAGTATTAGTTTTGTCACAAAATCAAAATTCAAAGTAACCGATTTATGCACATACCGTTATAATTTGGAATTTGTACTACGGAACGACCCACTGATGATCTACAACTTAATGATCTATCAAACTCTTCTTCGTCAAACGGTTTCGGATGGTCGGTATTTCGTGATGGGCTTGCACCGATCGGGGAATCATACCGCAGTTTGTACTGCGGTTCTTTATTAGCCGAAGGCGTTCTACAATGTTACATGATACTTTTATCGTCACATTTTAAGCTACTTGCCTTGACGCATTTCTAGGATCTAAATGTGCAGCTTTCCATTGTTTTAATTTTTCTCTTTCGTGTACATTTTTTAGAAAAACTTTCCCGATGCCTGTAGCTATTTTACTTAACTCTTGCTCTTCCTTTTTCAGTTGTTCATCTTTTAATTCGACATTATTGGAATGATCAACTTCATCTTCTTCTTCCGAATCCGGAACACCTTTATAGGTATCTGACCATCTTTTTCTCCGTTCTATTAAAACAAAAGTTAGTCCGGCATTCTGAGCAAATAATACATATATTTACCAGGATCGGTATACGGGTAGGGTGGTGCTGGAAAATCGTCTCTTTCTATTTTAGACATTTCGTTCGGATTCGGAGGTTTAGCACCTGGATAATGTGCAAGTTCGATAGGTTCCTCATTATTCATATGAGGAGATTTTGATCTGGGCGTTTCACTTCGTATGGAATCTACTAAAACTTTCATCCCAGGTTTAGCACCTTGTTTATAAGTTCCCTTGCTGCTTCTTAAAGAGTTTTGTGCTAAAAGTTTAAACAAAGAAGATAGGAATTACGCAAAAAGTATGGACACAAACAGCTAGGTCGATGGAAATGTGGAGAAATTGGAGCTTTATCATATGGGTCGATTGGCCTACGAAGATATCCTAGTGCAGGTTCTTCCGTTAGGTAACTATAAGTATAAATTCTAGATATGTCATCTCCGTACGTTCCTGATTTATATTCTCTTAGTATCAAACCTGGAGATGGGGTTCGATGGTAACTAAAATGCTAAAAAAAGAAATTAAAATTAAATTTGCTGAAATTTTTTAATTGCAACATTATAGATTCAAATAAAACACAAAAGGAACTAACCTTTCTAGACATGCTAGTTGGGCTGTATAATGAACCATTTAAGCTAGGGGTACGCGAGCGCATGGAAAACTGTAAAATAATCATGCAAACAGAAAATAAAAACCAAAACTCCAAAATACGAAACAATTAAAGCACAATAATAACACACAAAATAATGACCTGCATTTCACTAACGCCCGAACTACTCATTCTATCAAATTCTCTTCCAGATATATCTCCGCCTCGTGACTCGCAATCAGTTAAATGGCCATTCGGTTCCGCAGAACCGTTTAGTACTTGTCCATTTTCCGTTGGACCTGGACCACAACGCGGATGCCAAATTGCACCACCTTGCAAATACATTTCTTCACCATCCCCAAATGGATCACCACATTTAGTACATCTCGCACAAGTTGGATGGAAATGATGATTATCGCCAGCCTTAAAATATACACAAATTTAAAAAATATTCCCATTAAACTTTGTAGTTACCTGTAAAACTTTTCCACTTATAAATCGACTACAGTATGCACACTTCACACCAAACTGATGCTGATAATCACGTTCACAATACGGCACACCATCGCGTCCCATATATTCACCATGAAGAACAACACCGCATTTACCACACTTAAAACACCAAATGTGCCATTGGCGATCTAAAGCAACCAAGGCCTGACCTTCTTTCAGTTCTTCATTGCACCCAGCGCATTCTATAACAATAAGTACACATTTCTTGCTTGTCTTAAATTAATGACCTCCCAAAGGATTTTTTAATTATACAGGGGGTTTCAAAGAGTTATAGCGGGCTATCCATACGTAACCGGATTCTACACGTGAAAATAAATCTAAAAAAATGATCAGTAACATTATTGTGATTTCGCCCCTAATCAACCATTTTGTATTTTCTTGAAAATAATTATGATTTCAAAAACCCTTCAACATATTTTTATGAAATTTGGCATATGTCCTCATTTCTCAGAGGTCTACAGTTTCCAAAATTATCAATTTTCAAAATGGCGGACATTCAAACATTTTAAAGTAAAACTAAATGAAAACTACTAAATAAAATTAAGTATTAACAATAAAAGTACTACAAATGTTGTTTCTTGCACAATTTAATATTATTTAGTAGTTTTCGTTTAATTTTTCAATAATTATTTTGAAGACAATACAAAATGGCTGATTACAGCCGAAATCATAAAAATGTTACTGAACATTTTAGACTTATTTTCGTATGTAGGATCCGGTTATGGATAGCTCGCTACAACTTTTTGAAACACCCTGTATAAATGAAACTTTTCTAGCAAGTGTTTAAATTTCAAAGTATTAAGAAAACTGAAATACAGTACTTATAGAGGTTTACATACAACTCCTTCCGAGTTGCAATTTTACAATTCAATTCGTTTATTAATATTTTAGATAGGAGCAGAATTCGTCTGAAACGGTGTAGAAAAGTTCTATGTATTTATGTAGACCCTTAACGTTCATTTTATCAAATACACTTTTGTTGAAAAATTATGTTGTTACAATTTAGTTGTATATCTTTGTCTCCAATTACAATAATTTGCTAAATTTACACTCAAATTTGTACGTTTACCTGATAATTAACTCTAAATGACATTAATTTACAACATCTTAAACATGCAAAATAGTAATTAGATGGTTTTATATAAACAAAATTTCCTCATTAAATGCATTTCCCAAAACCTTACAACTTTGTGCATGCAAGTTGTGTCGCTGCAACTGTACCTTCAGTCGTGGAGAGTTTTTGAACTGAAAAAACACACATTAGAAATCAAATATACCTACAATGAATGTGCAAAGCAAGTCCGAATAATTACGAAAGTTAATTTTAAGCATCAAGTCTTAATAGTCAATGGTGTGGAGTAGATTTATCTTTAATTATGTTTGCTTATACATAACTTTAATTGCATAATGATAAGATACTTCTTTTTGTAGTTATGCCTCACAAGTGATTAAACTGAGAGAGTTTTTATATTATATTAACCAAAAGTATAATTACCATTGGGATGATGTGAAGTTGGACTAGCTTGAGGGGAAGAGCTAGTTCGAACTGGAATTTTTACACACTTCTGACACAATACTTCCTTCCCCGTATATGTGACCTTTTCTCCAGATGGAAACGGTTGGCAACATCGAGCACACGTGAAACATTTTTGATGGTAAGTTTTTCCTAACGCGGTTACAACCTACAATAAAAATGTTTTAATCCGAGATCACCGTGACGAAAACAGTACCTCTCCCTCCACGTACTCCTGACAAGTAGCGCATTTTGTACCAAATGTGTGTTGATAGCAATTAGTGCAAAAATAAGTACCGTCCTTTTGGAAGAATCCCCCTTGTGCAAGAGACTTACTACATTTCTTACATTTAAAGCACTGAGTGTGGAAGTACTTATCTTGTACACGTAATACTTCTCCCGAACACTTTTTACTGCAGGTCTGACATAAGGTTTTTCCTGAAATTAAGATAAAAGTTAATTAATAATCGAAAATTTCTATAACCGGCAAAATTGTAGTCAAAACTATCAACAACAATAAACATGATTGCTGAAGGTCATTTGTAATTACAATAAATTAAACTGTTCTGCTTCGTGCACATCTAACAGTACATTACTATTTTTTTGAAACGAAAGAGGCAAAGGTAATACGCACATATAATCAATAAAGATGCAAATAATCTAATTAGGTTTAATTAGATGATTTCCGTTTTTATGTCAGAACTATTAAAAGTGATAAAGTAATTGGTTTAGTTTTTAACGATTGAAGGAAATATGTATGAGAGTATGTAATTATAAAAAATTACAGCATAAGGTTCTATTGGAATTGTAATTAAGAATTCCCCAACAGTTTAGTGACAAGTATTAATTGAGTTCAAGAGTTAATTACTAATCAGATGAGTTAATAACATAATTCATTTTTACACAATAGTAGGATTGTTAAAAAAGGTTGATAAGAGAATAGTTCATAGAAGGATAGAAGTAGGAGAAGTTTTTATTAATCCCTGTTGTTTTTCTACCGCTAGACAAACTTTAACCATCAATTTTCTCATTTAATGATGAAGAAACATCAATTGAAACCGACTGCCTACCTTTACTCATTATTTAAAGAAATCAGCGGTACCTAGTACCTATATTTTTTACATTCCAGAGAAGTTCTCCATTTTGCAATAATCAATGATGTTAGAAACATTTCTAAGTAAAGTTTAAAACATTTCATGTTTAATTAAATTAAAGCCTGTTGATTCTTTCAATTCTTTCTGAATGTGTGTTCTATATGTACCTATCTCCATTTTTAGAAGTTAAACAGAATTTATTTGAATTTTCCACGTATATCGCTATGCGAAGTATTGCTTCTGATTGCATTTAAACATGTCCAAAGTACCCTTACTATCATTGTGTCAACAGAAAAGAATCATTCTTTAGCTCTTTCAATTCTATGTTTAATGAAATACATAACAAAATGCAATAAAATTGGAAAACAAAACTGCTGCATGAAAACAACACACTTTATGAGGATAAGCTTAACCACACTATGAATCGATATCCTATTAAATGCTACTCAAAAATAGTCCATAAAGTCAATTTTGGAGAGTCTTCATTATTATGTATGTTTGATCAGGCTACTTTTAAATTAAAACAAAGTCATTTTATTTAATAACAATTCAGCAATCTGCACGACATACTGTGCTTAGCGCTTCAAATCAGAGAGCACATGCTATTTTATTGAAATTACCATAAGGCATACTTATTGCTTAAACGTTCATAGTAACCGACTTAACTGTAATTCTAAATTAATTCCGCAAATTAACCGCAATGTAAGTAAATTAGAGTTAATTTGGCTTTTTAATCATTCAGGAACGTCAATTATTTTATTTCAGGAATTTTGACAAACAAATAAGAGTTCCCTTGGCTTTAGATTGCTTAATTACGCATTTTATTGTTTTCCCATTTTCGCACTATTCTTAACTCTTATTGTCATAGATACTCTTTACCTAATTGACTTCACTATTTAACCCATGACATGTAAGTACCTATGGTTTAATTTTTCAAACCTTTTAATTGATTCTATTTTTAATTATTTTGCTTCATTTACATTATCAACTTTCAATATTCCATTTATTTACCAAAATAGTTATATTGTTATTTTTACATTTATTTATTTTGTTGTGATGATTAAATGAACTTAGCTATTTTAGTTTTTAACCTTCATTCCATTTTAAAGGATTAAATGGGTTGAACAGTAGAAAACCTCGTGGTGACCAACAAATTTGTATGTCCACAGAGTCAAGTCCACCCTCAAGTGCTTTCCAAATAGTTTTTCAGAGCTGCTGACATTTCTTGTATTGGTAGGGCCCCCTGATAGTTAAGTTGAACCTCACAAGGTGTTGAAATGCAATTCAGAAAACCTGTGCATTAGACAGGTAAGCTTCAAAACACTTCTTTCGTGGTACAAAGCTGGCTTTTCCACTCTGTTCAACTGTACATAACTCATCTTTCAGATCTTACAGTTTAGTGCGATTCTGTACAAGCATAGACTAAATACTCCTTAGTCTATGAGAGCGTTGCAGTCGTTTTTTAAAAATTATTTTTTTAACACTTTTTCAAAAAATAAGTATAGCACAAATATATTGCTGAATTCAGAAAAAATGCTCTTTTAAACTACATAAAAAAACTGCAACTTTATCTTATAAAAAAAATAAGTGCCGCCATTTTAGCTTATACCGGAAGTGACATTATCAAAGGTAATATCAGCATTTTCGTTCTTGGCCCGAATGCAATCGATGGGCGAAAACCGCATTTCGATAACTTTAATAGTTTCTGAGTATCGAGCGTTGCAAGGAATGTGTACGGACAGACTACAGACAGACGGAATTTTTTTTTCATTTTTTGAATCTACGTATTCAGAAACGCAAAGATATGTAAAAATTGGTATAGGTCAAATTTTTTTTTGGAACACTGATACTATACTTTCCTTTTACTTCGTACTCGGGAAGTAAAAAGAATAAGGGAGAAATATGCAAAGAATAGCATAGAAATCATACAAAGTTTAGCAGTACGTCAAGCATCGGTACATATTCAAACCCCATATTCAGTTCATGGACTGGATCCCTAAAGATATAGCAAAATTGCCAGATGACGATATTTTCAGTAAAGTGAAACTACTCGAACTTGAAAGAATAATTGCTGTTACAGAGCATTTAGGAAATTAGTAATTGGCGAATATAAAAATTCAATTAATTTTAAATTAGATACTAGAATTATTATTCCAATTTGAACGGAAAATATTTCTCTCGAAAAAACTTCAATTAAGTTTTGACGCTCTCATTACTTTGCTAAAATTAAAACTTGAATAACGCAATTTTTTTAAATTTTGTAATACTTATTGAAAATTTACACTGAATCATAATTCTGTTTGTTTTTAATTATTATCTGATTTAATAATCTTTTGATCAACAAAAGTCTCAAAGCGATGTAAACTTAACAGCAACACTGTGGAGAAAGGTTCTAAAGGGGACGATTCTATATGTATTTTTCGTTGAGTACCAGTTCGACACGATAGAAAGGAAGTTGGGGATATCTTGTCTTCATACAATGACAATGGTAACACTAGCGAACACCTTTCTCATACTTATAATACCCTATTTTTACATATCCTTTGACTTTGACCCAAAACCACATTTGCCACGTTCAAAGTATAAGCATTGATTGAAGAAGTATTCAATCAACGGTATGTATAGTAGTACAAGTTTAAAATCGGCAACCAACTCTACACACGTGCGTGGTTGTTAGTGAAAGTACAAGTTCCTTATACCAGTCTATAGTATAGCTATAGAACTATAGACTGTGCTTATTATACTGTGGCATACCGGCTGTCACCCTACCGACTACAAGTTCATTTAATGAAAAGATGGGAAGGCCATAAAAACAGGTAATTTCAATTAACCAAAATAAATAACAATCTAAAAAAAAAAGAAGTAGGTCAAAACTATACTCATAATTACAATAGACACGACACCAATGGAATTTTATAATTCCATACTGAATGAACTATTTATAAGCTTTCGCAGTGATTGTACATTTAAATTTATCACAATTTATCACGCTGAATTGAATTCATTTGGTTTTTTGCCAAATCTACCTACATAAATGATGTCCTACTGCATTTTTTCCATATTTTATTGTAAACTAACGAGTAAATAAATTTAAACGGCCATGAAATGAAATATAACCATAGAGATCGGTAAATATTAAACCTTAAGGCCACACAATGACGTAATTTCATAACCAGAACATTTTGGACATGGGCACGAAACGAGTGAAGCGCCCATCGGATAAACCGGAGCTGGAAGAACTGAAGTGGAACATCTAGAAATACATAATATTAAGATTTAATTGTTAACAAACAAGTCTGTGAACTAAAAAAATTTGGATTCTATTATTTCATATTCAGCGAGCGGAACGGAATTGCATTTTCTGAATTAACTCAATTGCGAATACTAACAAACACGATAAATTGAGTTTAATTCACCTTGCCTTAAAAAAGTCGCACAAAATAAGATTAGTCAATATTCAAGGTCGTACCGTTTATAAAAGTAAGGTTACGTAATTTTTGTTTTTTGCACACAAAAATTGTCACGAAGTGACAAAATAAATACAATTGAGCGAGTAAAAATAGATTAACACTGTTATAGTAAGTATTAATCGATCGATAAGTATGGAGATTATCAACTTTGGTTTCGTGAACATGCTCAAGGCAGAAGATAATTGCTGCTATTATAATTGATCAGAAGGAACAGATGGCTTTGATGATGTTTAATTGTATTATGGTTACCTACTTAAGAAAATTAATAATGTGATTACCTGATTACAATTATTAGAAGTACATAAATTAAAATCAAAATCAACGAAGATTAAGTGGTAGAGGAAAAGGAACGGCATTTACACATAATTTATGATATGCCACTTATTCTCATTATTGGCTGACTGCAATTCTATAATTTCAATCTTGCAGTAGCTGAGCGGACACATAATTCGAAATTCGATTGAGCAAAGAAAAATATTTTTGATAAAGGACAGATTCTTCAAAAGCCGAGATATTGTGTGCTCAACATTAATTTGTTTCAAATAGGTACAATTCTAACGGGAAGTTTGGTACAGATTTATCTGCATCACCACGAGCACCAACTGAACTGAAATGTTACCATCAGAAAACAGGTTCAACGAAACAAGGTAACTCACCATCAACGTAAACGAAGCAAAACCCAAGATGTGACAGGGGTAGCAATGGAAGAGATAAGTTTCTTCTCCAGCTAAAAGCAAGGGTTTTCGACGACATCAGACGAAGAGGTAATTCGCGTAACATTCTGAATGTCACAACACTCTGAATTGTTATAAGTTTAGGGTTATCTTGAAAGATTAACTGTTTGCAAACAAGTTGCAAAGATAAAATAGCTAGTCGTCCTATCACATAACAGAGCCGAAACTTTTGACCTCACTTAGCAAATGGCCCAAAAACGATCAGTAAGAACTTAGAAAGCACGTATAAAACAGTTCGTAACATCATAGATGATTCAACCTGGATCTACTTCTTCTCTTCTCGCTTAGTGTTTCCATGTACAACAATTTTGGAGGATCTTTTGAGGGTTCCCTTTTATTAGGTTTACTATCTATGAAGATATTTTTCATTCTATCGTTATTTATGTGCCTTACATGGTTGTCCCATACTTTTATCATCTTTGTCCATTTTATAACATCTTCCACTTTGCATTCCCTCCTGATGTTACCCTTACTCTCTTTCTTTCTGTCTTTCCTTCTCAAAATTTTGTTTTCTGTTGCACTTTTCTTTTGCTTTGTTCCAGACTTGGTTTCATGCGCGTATCAGGACTGACCACTCGCTGCTTTGTATTCATATTTGTATTTTGTTTCTCTCGAGATGAAATGAGACGACGATTATGTTTTTTGGAGTAAGTATAAAGCTGTTAACGATTCTATTGGTTAAAGGGGAGGTTGCGAGTTGTTTTATTAATTGGGAAGAAGAAATTAAGCGAAATCGTTTTTTAACGCTGCAAATACATTTGAGGAGCACGTTAGGTACAGTATCAAAGGAAACCTGGGCATCCTGTTTACGGGAAAGGTACATTATGGAGATTTGACTGTATATTAATCGCCCACAACACTACTGAACAAAACGTTGCAATCCCAAGGATTTCGCACTTCGTGAGGCATCCACTGGATCACAAAGTACAATAAGCTAAGAGGTCGCAGTGGAGACACCCTTTCTCCGCTATCTAACTACATAACTAAACTATGCAGGACTTTGTATCTGTTTCCCGGACATGTGATATCTCGTAATGGAGATGTCTTATGTTCAGGGTGAACGCAAAGTCAGCAAACACGAGCTTTAAGAGGAACCCATGATAATTTATAGTCGGACACTTGTGTGGGGGCCTGAGCTTGATAATGGAAGTACTATTCTTGTTGATATAGATTCGCTTATGACCTCTGTCTATCGCACAAAGCTAAATGTCAATTTGACCGAACAAGTAGATCATCACTCGCTCGTGCAACGTTGAAGAGTGCCTACTGTGTTTAAAAAAAAATTGGCAAATCTATAACGACATTTACAATGAACAACCTAAATGAATTTCAAATTTGTTTAAATAGTCGCCAAGGGAAGGTGGCAATGTGAAAGGTATCTACGCCAAAATGAGGCTGTTTACGAGTCGTAGTGGGATCGTACACTGAGTAAAGAACGTATTGCGCTGATTGCGATCAACATTTGGTCTAGTCTACGTCTAGTCTAGAAATGCTGCTATTGAGACTTTTACAAGAAACACCACATTAGACTACCTAATTGATGCCAATTAAATGCAGTATTTTCCAATTCCCATTATTTATCGCCTGCCTTCACTGCATGATGTCATTTCTAAGCCACAATGAAATTCATTTGGAGTCAGACGACAAGGTTGAACGAGGGATTCGAAGATAATATATTTTCATAATTTAAGCTGCTTGGATTTTTACAAATACATTTCTCGGCATTAATAGACCCCGTTTGTTTATATTAAGTATAAATAAACAGATCTACGATATGGTAAATGTCATTCGTCAACTCATACATTACAATTTTCAGGTTTCCAGCCCAGAAAAGGGATACTAACAGGAATTTCACTTAGCGATCCCACCCAGTTGCCGCTATAAGTATATAAAACAATCACGTGGTTTAAAAACGATTTCGCTCTCCATTTAAAATTAAAAAAATTCTCAAAACTAGACGAAAGGCGACGAAACATAAGATGTAGTCCGTTTGAACAAATCGACATCATAAATCCTTTGACCAAACGGTGTCACAACTACATTAAATTATTATTATTTATAGTTTTAGGTCGTATGTGACAAAAATCTCGGCCTCAATCACATTCGACATCATCGACGAATTTTTGCACACACCATTATGACCAGACATGTTGCTCGATGTAACGTGAGATTTAGGTTAACATATTTTAAATGTGCAACATGTGTTGGACGTGTTCTTTCATCCGATGCGATTGCAAAATTCCATTTTAAATGTTAATGAAGTCGTCTACCATTTCGTCCCTAGATCTTTTCCAACAATAAAAAAAAAAGGTTTCGAAACTATTACACATTTTAAGCCGAAGTGTGTAATTACGAAAAAAAGAGAAAGAACGCGAAAGCATGCTCGGCTATGTCATTAAGCGGTGAGAGAAATGCAAAAATGACTGTACGAAAAAAAATTTAGAAACGTTTGTAAATTGCAAAGGAATAATACTTTCGATAATGGGATGTTAGAATTAAGATGGAACAAAAAGCTAATGTGCGGAGGCGGGCATCCTTATTATACTTTAATCGTCTTAAAACAGAGAAAGTGGAGCAATTTTCTAGCGAAATATATATCTACGAATGTTTTATTTTTCCCATTGAGTAGGTATCTTAAAAACGCGACGACAGGTAATTAACTATAAATTAGATGCATTCAAATTAATAGTTTCTCCTTGATTGGTATAAATTACAGAGTAATTAGTAGGAAAGGGGAATTTTAAAAACAAATAAAAGAACAATTTAGTGTAGGTATCAATTTGAAATTAGAAAAAATTGATGGCCTCGTTAAAATATTTGTGATGCCGTTTGATACTTCCTTGGCATGTAATGTATGTATATATATTTATCTTTTTTCAACGAAGCAAAACTATTAAATTTACCTATTTGTTTTCACTACAAATTGCTATATAAATAACGATTTTGGATATCAATGTCCCAAACATTTTGGGCGCCTCTGAGAGTAAATGATGACTAACGTAGTAAAACCTTAAAAGTCGTTCGAGACAATACGTTTTGGCAAAGAAATTGACCAATAAATAGAAATTCCCAATAAAGCGGTAGCGGACACAGCCTCAAGCCAAAATATGATATCGAAATACTAGGTACAACCAAAGACGATGCGCCAATCAGTCAACGCGTGTAAGGTGAAGATATTACAATGTTTCAGTCTTTCAGTTGTCAAAAACCGTTTCTTTAGAAAATACCTCATGGACGAGGAGGAAAAGATACACAAGTAATTAAAAGGCGCCTGGCACACATTCAAGGTGATGCTGTCTACTGCAAAAAGTTTCAGCTCTCTAGGATAATACGCCGCAAAACTGGGTCCAGCCGCACAGATAAAATCGAAACAATAGTGCAATTTTTATTAAACAAAAAATATTCCCAACTTGTATGCACATACAGTGTGTCCACGGATTGAGTTCACTATTATGTAGGTGTAATTGACCGAAAATTTTGGAATTTCAAAACGATTTTTTCAGATTCTGCCCTGCTTCATTGGAAATTAATTTTCATCATATTTTTAATTTTTTTAATTCAAAGCCGCCTTGCTCGTGGAACAAAAACTATTTTCTTTGCAAGTAAAGTACCTTTTTTGTGTATCATAGAGCAAAATTTTATTAAGAAAAGCTGTTCGGAATCCAAAAATAATAAGAAATGCAAAATTTGAAAATAATGGGCACAATTTCATGAAACAGTTTTTTTATTTATTAAGGCAACTATCATAGATTAAAGCAGGACGCGCACTGAATCGGCTCAGCTCGGCTTCGTACAGCTCAGTAGAATCAGCATTCCCGCCGTACCGCGCACTGATTCAGTCCTTTCGGAACGTTTAGACTTGTGAAGTCATTATTTACAAAAGCATTGGCGTACGGTTATCTTCTTCCTCTTCTTAATAGTGAAAATGAGCAGTTCTTCGGACGAATCAGATGAAGATATAATGATAGCTCTGGCTTGCCACGAGATCGGAAAGCGTCACCCGAGATTTTGGATTCACCCGATTAATTTAAAGCCATGTTTAATGTTATTAATTAACTAGAACTTTCTTGCACCTACTGCACTGGCTAAACTTTTGAAAGCTATCCGCCCGTTCAGAAAAGTTGCTACCTCGAGCAATCTGTGCTGAGCCGAACTGAACGAAAAGGTCCGTACTGTTCCGAGCCGACTCAGTGCGCGGGACTTCATTTGTTCCCATGTATAGCAAAACTGCTGATTGTGCTGAGCTGTACCGAGCCGAGCTGAGCCGATTCAGTGCGCGTTCTGCTTAAATCGGAATCCATGCATACAACATTTCAAACATAACATTGTCATTTGTTTACAAACAATACTGATTGTCATTTTATAGTCAGTTTTTCTTAATAAAATTTTGCTCTATGATACACAAAAAAAGTACTTTACCTGCAAAGAAAATAGTTTTTGTTCCACGATCAAGGCGGCTTTGAATTAAAAAAATTAAAAATATGATGAAAATTAATTTCCAATGAAGCAGGGCAGAATCTGAAAAAATCGTTTTGAAATTCCAAAATTTTTGGTCATTTACACCTATAGTGAACTCAATCCGTGGACACACTGTATAATATTTGAAAGGTAACGTGTAACATATCGCGTGCACTCGAAAAATTTGTGGCATAAAAAGAAAATCAAATTTGGAATTAAAGATTGTTTCACAAAGACGGGTGCAAGAAAAAGAAGAGCATGAACTTTTTCGTCTCGCTTGCTTCCATCAATTTTTGAGTGTAAATATTGCACAAGCTTTCGTGGATAATTTCTTTATTTGAAATCATATTGCTTTCTTTTTTTTTGCATCCTTAATTACAAAAAAAAATATTTTTCATGAAAACTTCTCCATTTTATAAGTTAATTAAAACGTTTAATGGAAAACAAGTTGAATACTCGTGATAAACATGAAATTAACATAGAAATGTTGCTACTTCGCAGTAGGTGTATGATGCTAGTAAATTCTTATTTTAGACCGAACTTCTATAGACTATTGGAAATTTGGGTAAGTTTATTACTGCCTAAAATATTTCCAATTACGGTGATCTACGACCAATATTAAAAGTTTTATGGACTGTCAAATAGAAAACATTAAACCACGTACATACTTCCAATTTAAGTAATCGGAATTACTAGAACATAACTGGATTCGGTGGACGACATTTTAAGAGTTTAAGGCATTATGATGCTGGCTAAGTCACTGCTTTAGCCTTTCTAGCTTATGCAGTCTTTGATACAATTAATCTCGTAGTTCGTTGTTTTTCAAAGTTTTCGTACATAATTTCATTTAAATTGTTAGCCAATCGTATGTAATAATAATGTAATCATTTGTATGTAACTCTTGCATGGAGTGCCTCAAGGGTCAATATTTGGCCCAATTCTATTCGGTATTTATACCTATGATTTCAATACCGCCACTGAAATATTATACACCTTACATGCATGCATGCTGACGACCTGTTACACTTGGTTCGTTAAAATACCATGCAGCAAATAAAGACATAAAACCATTAAATCTGCCAAAACGAAAGTTATAATATTTGGAAAACAATGTAATACGAAAGCTATGGGATGGCACCTGCATAAGGTCCGGATCTTGTGATTAGCAATAACTAGGAAGATATGATTAACATAATAAATGTTATAATTACAATCAAATATTTCTATCATTATTTCACAGTACTAAGCGAAGTCCGGCGCTGAATTACTTGTAAATATTGCATAACTGGATAAGTAAGAAGTGAAGTAAGAATATAATCCTCTAACCGTCTAACCCGTTGTAATTATACTAAAAAGTTATGTGATTCAACTAATTCCTTGATGATCTACATCCTGAATTTTTATGTTAGGATTTACCATAACATACTGCAATGAATTGCTGCCAATTTACATTTCACCTAGACCTCACGTGCAGGTACGAGTATTTAGACGTTTCTACAGGATGAAATTTAACATTTTTTCAATATGATGTAACTAACATTCTCATTCGGACGTTATGTACCTACCTATATTTATTGGTGTTTTTGTAATTAGTATTAATTCATAGCAAAAATAGGTAATACATCCAAGGTTTTGAATCAACCAATTTTATACGTATACAAAAATAATTTAATTTTCTTTCTGTAAAAATAAAAAAAATCTCAAGTATGTATGATTGAATTTCTTTGTGCTGTAAAATATAAAAAAAGAACAGCAAAAACTGACCTGACGCATAATTGATATAACACTAACAGTTAAGTGCTAATTTTATACGAATATCACTATCTCCAAAATTCGTTAATCCTGAACAGAGTTTAACATTTTCTTGCGGAAAACGAAAAAAAATTGATGTTTTTTTCAAATTATACAAGACCTTATGTTTTATACATTTCTTCTTAATTTCACACGGCTCATTTGGCATCAAATAACGTTCTAATTACATTTGGCAGCATCGTTGTCATGTTAAGAATGTTATTTATAATAAAAATAGTTAAAATCTTATAAATTCAAACTAAAAGATGTCATAAGATTTTACATTTTTTAAATAAAAATTGTTTGGAAGAGTGAATACCTACGCTATTGTGCTTTAGAGAAGACGGTATTTCAATTCTAGATCACAGCGTTATTTGAAAGGACAGTGACAAAATTTAAATTATAATTATTTCCGAAATCCCACAGTGCAACAGTAATTAATTTTATACGAATAATGACATCCTGTCACTGGCAAAATTCGTTCCTTCTGGATAACCTCAACTCTAAAGTCAACATTTTCTTGCGGAAAACGAAAAAAAAATCATGTTTTATTCAAGCATAATTTGTTGTACACTTTTTGCTAATTTCACACGGTTCATTTGACATCGAATAACGTTCTAATTACTTTAGGCAGCATCCTCATCACGTTAAGAATGCAGTTATTTATTACAGACGAATTTAGAAACACGGAAATAAAGTTAATATAATAAATTCCTTTATAGGAATGTTATTTTAATATGAGATCTTTGGATGATAAGCACTTAAAATGCATCTTAATAAGTGATTCAGCAATTTAAACAACACCATTGAATCATCATAGTGATGATAGAAGTGAATTAGGGCAACTAGTTATACTTAAAATTCTTAATAAGGTTTAAAAACCGTTAGTATTGAAATTAATTATTTTTAATTAAAGAATAATAATACACGCAATGCGTACGTTACTCAAGCGCTTAATCAAGAATGAATTATTGGACTATGCAACTGCTAAGAAAGACGGGGAGGTCTAAGGTTAATTTTTTAATTTCTACAAATGTTATTGAGGTTATTCTACATTAAAAAAACGTGACTGCGAGGCAGTTGTAAAAGTGATTGGTATTGAATGCGTTATTAGGTGTTAATGCATTTATTGCATTCAATTGGAATTTATAATGGTTAAGAATTTAACACCGGTAGCGCATTGAATAAATATTCCAATTTTTATAAACATTTCACTGAAGCGACGTGATACATTTTCTAAGTTTACAATTAAAAGGTTTTTGAAAAAAGCGCACGATTTCTTCGAGTTTGAAATGAAAATTTCAGAAACTCACAAAAATCAAATTTCAATTCAATCTAAGTATTCCAAACATAACTGAATATGTATCGAATTATGCTGGCATTCCATCATCCTACAGCTTAAACGCTAAAGTGGCAATTTTTACCCAGAGGATCATAAAATTTAAACGATTTTTTACCCCCGAATCAAATAGGAGTTTCTCGATAAAACCCCATTACTTTAATATGTGGTATCAATTTGTTTATACCAATACAACAAATGATATTCAAACAATTCAAAATTGAAATTTTGAAATTTCGTCTTTTAACTACTTACATCCTTAAATTTCCACTATAAAATCCTATTGTAATAAATCAAGATGAATTGATAAAATAAACGCAGAAGATCGTCAAATTGTAATTTTAATTTGAGTAACTTCAAAATTCTTGCAATTTACAACTAGAAATATAAAATTTATTCAATATTAAAATTTAAGTGAATATTAAAATAATGATGAATCGAAACAGAACCAAAGTTCAGGGTTTCGTACAAAAAAATTAAATTTTATATTCAAGGCAACAAGGTTGCTCACTTCAGCAGGATGTTTAAATAAGTTATATTTCAAGATAAAATTGTAATAAATTTTGAAAAAGTCTACAGGTAGGTAAGTACATAACAAGCATAATTTACGAGTTGGGACTTGAAGGATGATCTCATATTCATTAGACTGAGCGTAAAGTTAATTTCCTAATTCAGATTAGAAAGTTTACACCTCTCGTTGGATATAGCGACAAATTCGACATCGTCGCCATTTCACTTACTGAAAAAATTACCCCTATAGAACGATCCAAATGAAGAGGTTCACTAGTGAATTCAGTCAAACGTAGCCTATGTAAATTTTGACATGGATCTTGAAACGAAAAATTACAAGTTATTGTACAACTTTTCAGAAGACATTGATTTTGAAAAACTCGAGCTTGAAATGTGGACATTGAGCAGATGAAAACCGAAAGTTTCCTGCTCTTCTAATTTCTATTTCTATACATAAACTGGAGATAAGAAAAAAGCCCACTCGCAAACCGAATTAGTGGGCGAACTATTAGTAAACAATGCAATTCACTGATAACATTAAAAATAGAAGTGACGATAAGACACCTGAATGTGTTTGTTGCTTTTTCATTGTAGTGATAACATACACAAACGTTCCGAGTGCAAGCAACCTCCACAAAGAGGAATTCCCGAAACTGGTTCATGAATTGAAATGGCAGAGTAATTTTGAATTGATGTAGGTTTCCAACATATTTTACTCCTCCCTCATTTTCGTAGAATTTCGAAACAAAATTTTCAAAGTTTCTTTCTGTATAGTTTTCTAAATACGTCCAGTCAAAAAATGGAAATTTCCAAAAGTGCTCTTTTGCCCGATGTTCTTTCGCACTCTTTTTTTTCTAGCGCCTCAGTTTTTCGTTTTACAGAGAAGTGAGAACTGAATTTTCTTCAAAATGAATACAAAATTTTACCTATAGGTAATTGAGTTGCAGCAATTTGAAAATGCCGTCCGATCTCCAAAAAATACCGCGTGTTTTTATTTCCAATCTCATAATCCGGAATTCATTTGCAGAGTTGAGTTTTATAAACCTGCTTCCAGCACATCATCATGTTCAAGTTAATCCTCAACGTCGTCATCCTCCTTTTCAAGTAGGGTAGATGACAGGTTGATGCAGCATTTCTAAGAAACCGTTGAGCACTTCAACGATATCCACATATGCCACTGGTACAATCTGTTATTCAGTGGCAGCAAATCATTTTCAAGATTTCATCCCACACGGCGAGGGAGGGAGGGGGTAAAGGAACGAGATGATTGGCTGGAGTGCGAATCCATTACCTTAGCACGGAGACTAGCTCCTTTGCCAACCGCAGCTGGATCTGGGTAAAAAATGACCTTCTTGACGCTGGCCACAGATTTTAGAAGCGATCTGTATCCAAAATCGTTGAGGTACATCACTTAGGCGACATTTGTTTCTTACTTCCTCAATCTGCGTGTACCTAGGTAATTTTGAATTGATGTAGGTTTCTGGCCACGGTGCTTTTAGGGCACACTTGTTACGGCACGCGAGGGCGAGCACGCAAGGATGCATAGACTGTGGAGACGACGATGACGTGGCACATGCGCTCCTCTTCTGCTCAGCCATCCAGCCTCCGCCACCGCATCTCACAGAGCTGTTCTACAATTGCCGCATGGAGTACGAGGGCCCCTCCGACGACATCCTCACGGAACTCAGAGCCCACGCCAACCAGACCATGACCAGTAGAAAAGAACTCGGGGTGTAGGCCAGGAGACGCACACCACCCAGAAGATTGACACCTGTTATGTTATTGTATTATTGTATTGTATACTATATAAGTTGTTCTGTACTTTTTCTTGTGATTGAGAGCTGAAAACACAATAAAGACCAGGAATCATAACCCGCTGGCAGGATTTCCCGATTATTAGCTCCTGCTATCCGGGAATGGTGACTGGTTAAAACATGTACCTAGGTTTAAGATCTTAGCAGAATACTCAATGTAGCACTTCTTCTAATATGCTGCTAAGATCGTGTTGTCGAAAAATATGTTTTTGAACCCCAATTTCTCCATTTCTTTTGTAGAGGAGCCATTAGTTTTGATCTTTCCACGATCACATTTAAGAAAAAAGATGTCTATGTCAGGAGTCTTTGCCATTAAGAGAACTGGCGGATCAACATCCCCCTCCCTTGAGTGCCATTGTCAGGTGCAAGATTGAATAGTAGCTGTAGCCATAATATAAACAAGTCGGTTAAGTTCCAATTATCTTACATTCCTCAGAAATCACACACTTTCACATTGGTTCAACACCACGGCTCTGTTGGAGATAACATTTTGCAAAAACACTCACTCAAACGAATTTCCAAAACTTGATGAAATGAAAAACCGGTACGAATGTTTGGTAAATTCGCAGATCCTAGATCTCCTCCGGCAATGCAATATAAAAACCATCGAGTAAATTATCACGAACCTTCAACATCGCTGTAAGCTACCCGAAATATACACGAATCACCTGTTTACATCTAAGATTATGAAATTGTACTATATTCTCACCACGCTTATTAATGATTGTGGTAGGAGTGGTCCCAATTGGTTCCTGCTGCGACCTTTTGGTCTATTGTGCTCTCCGCTGTTGTCTATCCTTCCAGAATACCTGTATCCAGTATCTTTAACAAAGTCCAGGATTTTAGTAGCGCGAATCTTCGTTAGTTCCTCTTGTGTAATCCTTTGATTTCCATGTAGGTGCTCCCTTGCCTTTGTGAATGCCTCACATTGGCAAATAACGTGATGGGGCGTTTACTATGCTTCTTAGCCAACCCGACCTCCTTAGTAAATCCTTTGGATTATCCAGATTGTTTCAAAGATAAAATGCATAGGTTTTGTACGCAACAATGACCATACTCCTACAATCCCAAGTGATCATAAATTAGCATAAGTACAGTGGAAGTAATTTAATTTAAATTAATATACGAGGTTTGCCTTTTATAAAGTGAGATTTGATGAAAGAAGACATCTTAATAGCACATCAGTAAAAATTTTATAATGGCATTTGACAGATTAAATTTTTCTTAATAGATTAATTACAGACGTTGCCTTTCTCAACTTAATTTTAATAATGATAGATTGCTAAAATTAATTAATGCATTAAATTTCAAATACTAGAATGGATTTTCCAGGAGATTATAGAAAATATCTAAGAAAATTATCGTTTGCATTTTTTACAACTTTAAAAGGAAATCTCAAAAAAGTTGTGTCGCTGGTGAACTGCTATTCATAGTATGAGGCGCCGTTTGTACCATAACTATTCTTTAGATATATATATTAAAAAGAGTCAATATATTAAAAATTAAAAATATTTATATATATCATCCAAATATAAAAATATATCTGGTAGTTAAAGTACAGATATATAGAAAATTTGAGGGCGAAATATATAAAACTTCAGCTTTGAATATCCACCACTAGTGACGCTGTAGCTAGAGACAAAATTTGCAACAGCGTAGATGCTGCTACATCTGTCACTTAATTATTTACCTTTTAATTAGAAGAGTTTATGTTGGAATTGGTTCGATGTTATAAAGTGCCATAGTTATCGCTTATCGATATGGACAACCTTAGCCGGACGTGTATTATCCGAATATGCTTAAGCTTATACATTAGAAAGTAACTGCCATGCTTAAATAATCCTAATATGAAATGCATGTAATGATCTTTAGCAACTACAATTACTCCTAAAAGCATGTATGACACCAACTTAAATCGGTATGGATCAATATAATCAATCATACAAGGTGGAAAGTTATATGTAATGCGCTGCATTGTAGTGTAAATCAAATCAAACAGCTTTACAATGTAGAAAATGTAACATTACGTAGGTCGCGTCGCCTTTGCAAGTATTTGAATTTGTCGTTGCTCGTTTGCCAAACATAATTTCCCGAAGAGCGCCATCAGTGGTCAACGTTGGAAGTTCAAGTTTTATATATCAGTACTCTCATCATTGCTGATATATTTTTATACTTGGATGATATATATTATTTTTTTTAGTTTTTAATATATCGACTTTATTTAATATATATATATGTAAAAAAGAGTTCTGGTACAAACGGCGCCTCATATCATAGGGACTCTAGCTATTCATAAAATAACAACGCTAACGTGTCACTAACGTAAACGTATCTACATATTTGCCTTACAAACACTACAACTAGAAATATTTACTCGGATATTTATTTCAGGGAGAAATGTTGGCACTAGTTAAACAGTTTTGAAAGAAGAGATCCCCCGACGTTATATTTCAATAGGTAAGTTGAATCCCGTAGATATCTCTAGTCTACCAACAGAAGATGTACAGACGAACTAAGAGGAAACCTCGGAGGAAACCCACAAGACCGGTATGTGGTTTAGTATCAAAGCTCTGTTGTTCTGTGTGGTTAGATGTTTGATAAAGAAAGGCGTGTGATATGAATCGAGCCATAAAATATTTTTAATGTGGAACCTAAAATGGTGTACAAAGTCATGGAGAGGATGAGGCTTGTGCTAGATAGATAGGTGACAACATCGCATGCGAAAGAGGCCTAATTCCAAATAAAAAATGGATGGTACACATCGATATTTAAAAAATAAAAAAAAATGGTCGAAGTGATTGGAAATTCAAAACCGTTTATACCTCGCGATGACTGGTCCTGGTTATCACCTCTTTCCAACGTTAAAACCCATTTAAATAGTTTGGTGCCCTAAACAGTAAGGCAACCCTAAAACTTTTTAAGGAAACTCGGAAAAGCTGTCGCCAAATATGTAAATTTTTAGATCCTTTACTGCCGTAAAATCAGCACGATAACTATTCAAATTTCTAAAGAATTGTTGGCACAGCCAAAGTTCTGACGTGGAGTAAATTACGTCAAATAAATTAGCATTTGTTTATTATGGAAGCAGTCAACAACACCAATTCGTGTTTAATTTAAAATGTAAAATATAGTTGGTATCCTGAATGACAAGGGCGACTCGTAATTTCTTCAACACAGATTAATGGATGAAAAATAGGTGGTGATGATCTTAATGTAAATCTTTGGCTTTTCTTATCCGGTATCCAAGGGCAGTTAAAGGATAAGCGGCATTTCCTTCAAAACACTCCTTTTCTAGTAAAGGTACATCGATTCATAACGCAAATGACTATTTACAGGAAACTTAAAAGAGGAAAATTTCAGTGTTTTTAAGATCACAGGTACACTATCGAAAGATAATCAATAAAATGAAACATTTTCCAGACTAAACGCACGCGTTATAATTTCTCTGCAAGTGAATGCACTTTTATGTGCAATTTTCTACCCGGCGTAATTACCATTAATTTCTCACAATTCAAACTGAAAGTACTTGGTAAATTAAGACTTTCCATTCCATTTTTAATGCGGTATTTAATTATATAACCGGATGCAACTGCCGGAAACGGTAAAACACCTGCTTAGACCGCAATACTCGTATTACAAATACTACAATCAAGACACAATAAACAGCGCTCAAACATCGTAAAAACTAACAACAACGGCTCTAAAGTAGATCCTTGCGGTACGCCGCTATTTTCGTTAATATGTAAATAAAAAAATGAAACTTACCCTTCTTTGTCTTCTTCTCGCTCTTCCTTTCCTTATCATTGATTTTCTTATCGAGCGGCGGTTTGCCGGTCAACGTTTGGTTACTCTGTTCCGAAATTATTAGCTGTTCGGTGGCCAATTTATTGTCCATTATAATTTTACTTTTATTTTTCATTTTCACACGTTAACGAAAACAACAAAAATAATCGAAAGTCGTAATCTTTTCTGTCATAAACTCGACTCACACGTGTCCTTTAACAAGGCAATAAATTATTTATTATTATTCCCCCTTTGTTAGAATATGAGTACGTATGTATGTGCAAGTTATATAACAAACCACCTTTTGCATAATAAAGGAGAGTATAGAAGCGATTTCAGTCTAATTACCCATAACCAATTAAACGTAAGCGCATATATATAGGTCATATTTAAAAAGATAAAAGATTAATTCAATTTAGTTATTAAAAAAATGTCAGTTAAAGCGTTTTTAAGTGCTACGTAACAAGCGACAAGATAAGAACAGAAAGTAGATGAAAAAAACTGTACATTATCGCAGCTCAGTTGTTTTACAAGCATAAGTGTTCTACATTCTAGATACATGACTATACATGACCTCCATTTTGTTCGTAACAACATTGTTTCAAGGTAAGTAACAAAAAAAGGTACAATTTCCAAAGTACGCGATGTGTTTGTTTACACGCAACAATGATTAGAAATTATAATTTGTGGGAAAAATCTTTTTCCGGACAAAAAGAAATTATAATTTGAAAAATATCATGGCCGATAGCAAGAAAGTACCTAAAATCTCGAGGAATTTGGAAACTTCCCTCACTTGTAGAGATATACTCACATTTTTCGCCATAGTTAGAAAAGAAGAAGATGGGCAAATTTCATGCCTGCAGAGAACAATGAATTCGTTTCGAAGAATTAGGTGCACCGCGAACTACTCAGTGAAGTAAAAGATTATACACCAAAAGAAATAATGAAGTGAAAAACAAATCTATTACTCTTCTAGGAATCAAAAAGAAGAAAATATCTCTTTACTAAGAAATAATACGATTAAAATATCTGCGTTGGAGCTTTCAGAAAATTCATGTCCCTTGTGAAATGACAGGCTAACAAAGTTTAGAAGAAAATAAAGCAAAAAATACGATTCTCTACAAAAAAGGCAATGAATATAGGAGGGACATGAAGAAACCAGTTCAGTCCATATGCCAGTTTTTTCATATGACGATGAATATTTTAAGAAGTGTAGTAATTTGGATCGTGGCATACAATACGGTATATAATATGAAGTTTCTTTAATAAATTCTGTACATAAATCAACCTTTGCATAACGGTGGTAATGAGGGTGTGACAAGTACCTGGGAAAAACTGAATTTGACGTTTATTTTTATATCGGGCATCGTTTTAGACCCACGGAAGATGAAGAAGTTTTCATGGTTTTAGGGGGAAAAATTATATCTTGCAGATTTTTGATGTTGGGAAGATTCACTGCATAGAAAAAAATTTTGTTAAGTCATACTACCTTATTATTTCACCATAACAACTGCTGAAACAAGAAACATTAATGACTAAATAACGCCTCTTTACATGACAACCGGATTTTAGATAGCAACGGGCGTTATTTTTTATAACGCCTGCTTATAACGCTCGCAAATGTAAAATTATGCCTCATCACTATAGATACGGTCAAGGATGTTGCATGTGAGTCTATACTGATTTTATTGTTATCATCTGTTTTAATCGTCTTAATCAACTTCTTGCAAGTATGACATAAAGTTATGAAGGCACCACGGGCGTTATTTAGTTCATAACGCCCTAGTTACCTTAATTACTTACTATAATACCTTAGCATTCGCTGCTTTTTTATAGACTTCAATTCAAATTGGAATCAAAAAAGGTTTAGATAAGAAGCATTTTATCGACTTTTTATGGACCAACAAAATTTTAGAGTAATCATGAATGGAATGATTGAAGACTAAATTGACAAAACTCGAATAGGCAACTTAGTTTCTACACAAAAAAACCACCCAATGATACCGACTACACTTTTAAAAGTAAACATTGTTTCGTTCTTGAAAGAGACAATTTATACGCTTATTACAACATACAAAAGACAAAAATGTTTAAAAACCGGAGATGTGACGAAATTTAAGATGTGATGAACGTGAGAAATTTCATTCTTTTAATTAAAAGTTTTTATTCAGATTTTTGTAAATAGGTATATTATTTTTAAACAACTATTTAACTTTAACGTTGTTTGTTAAAACTAATTACTTATATAATTTCAGAATTTTATAAATTGTGTTCTATTGTTCGTGGCTATCTTAAATTGAGGTGTTCGATTGTTTTCCTCGGCCGTTATTCAAACCATTGAACGTTCATCAAACGCAAATAAATTACGTAACCACTCAATGGATAGAATAAAATTTAAATCGTAGATTTGACGTCAACGAGAGACGTAACCAAGATTTGAGAAAGTGGTATCTGCGTCATTTAATAAATGGGCATCTTTTGTGCAATTTCATTAGGAATAGCGGTTGAAGAACACTGACCTGTAGTCGCAAGTGATACGTACACATGACAGGTATCACATGTGTTTGAAACGGAAGCGGTAAACTTAATCGTTTGTAAGAAACTATATACCCACCATTCAAATATCTTTTAACTGTTAAGAAATGGATATCGGTTTCAACAGAAGAAAAATGTCAATAATAATAATAATATCTAATAATATTTAAATTCCATTCACATCAAATGGGAATATTAGAATTAGTGCTGGCAAAAATGTCGAACGAATCGATTAACCGATTCGTTCGAACACGATTAGTGAACGATTTCCATACGCACAGAAATCGATTAATCGCGATTTTCGATTAATCGAGATTTTCGATTAATCGCATTTTCGATTAATCGCGATTCTCGATTAATCGCAATTTTCGATTAATCAAGATTTTCAATTTCGATTAAGTAATTAAATATATTCAAGTGGAAATTTTAGAATGTTTTATACGGCCGTAGGGCGTAGATCCAATAAAGATTCAATAGCTGCGCTGCGGTTAAGAAAGAGTTTTAAGGGCGGCGTCGGCGCTATGTAGTGATGAAGTACTGGCAAAAATGTCGAACGAATCGATTAATCGATTTGTTCGAACACGATTAGTGAACGATTTCCATAGGCACAGAAAGCGATTAATCGGGATTTTAGACTAATCTGCGATTAATCGATTTTTTCGATTTTCGATTTTTCCAGAAATCGATCAATCGATTTTCGATTTTCACAATTTTTGCCAGCGCTAATTAGAATACACGCCTGTGTACTTGGCACCTCACATTTTAAAAAAATCAAATGTTTTTAGTTTCTATCTGTCGCATCTTTAACGCTTCTGAAAAATGAAATGGTTCGCAAAGTGGGGTCTTACGAAGAGAATTTTCTCTGTATTGAATTATCAATGGTACCATAGTAGTTTCCATAATAACCTGTAATACACGAGATGGCACTACAATGGTTCTGTCGATTATGCTATTGGTGACACACAATTATTTTAGTTGATGAGTTGTTGGCAATTTTAGAATCCCACTTTGTGAACTTAGCACTTCAAGCTGAAGTGTGAAATTTCTAAAATATTTAACGGAAGGAATGAATGAATGGCGACTGTGTAATGAAAGAACATCAGTGGCTCGATTTTTACTTTTTGATAAAGTATGTACCTACCCCTACCATTTGGCGTGTATGAAGTGCTCCATTTTAGTTTGAGGTATAGGTATGTGTACATAAAATATTGTGATCAAACTATTCTATTCTATAAAAGAATAGTTTGATCACAATAATTTATTTACATAGTAGCTCGATATTAAATTTTAGATTTTTACATTAAAAACACGTATTAAATGCCCAAATCCCATTTTAGGTACATTTAGATTTTGAAGGCGCAATAATGGAAATGTTTTTGAAATTATATTTCCGGAATGATCCCTTCTTATGGCCATAACAGGCAAAGGTGATAATCAATCATGATGACTTAATGACCGTCTAATGATTTCCTTCCTGATTTCCCCATCTCGCTTACATTTACCAAATTTTGCAATAAGAGTTCCAGCTATTTACCGTAGTAAAGATTTCCTGTCTCGAGATATTGTAATTAATGCTGCCGGAAGCGCACTAGGCATAAAAATACACCCGCTATACTTTTATAGCCAACCGGGAGATGAAGTAACCTGAGAAAATTGCAGTCAACATGGCCGAAACCTCTCTTTCCTAGTTTTCATCATCCAAATGAAGATCATTTGATATTTACACGTAAATCATATTGGTATACAACAGGGGTTCATTGGACGAATACAGAGAAGATGTGGACAATACAATTTGAGCTTTTCTCTTGCAAGGATTACACATTCTTCGTGAAAAGGCTTTCTTTACAGATGAAAGTACCATGCAGAAAAGTACGCTAAATGGAATGCGGAATAATAGTACCCCAAACCAATCGTTGCAAGGATTGCGAACTCATATTCCTTGCGTCAGATAATTTATTAATTAATTTATTTCAGTAAAGATAAAGGACACTCTTTTCCACAACGGTCAAGTGTTGAGGTCACACTAACAATAAGCACATTTGGGCACCTACAGTTCATTTGCCTTTCTTAATTCCCATTTTGATAAGATAACAAAAATGCCCAAAATAACGAACACATTGTGATTAACTTACGACAGACGAGATCAAAACATTACACGATAATTTCGTAATGATTTTTATTATAATTACATATTTCGGAAGTTGCGGTTTCGTTTCCTTATAATAAATACATCTCTTCGCCAATTATTATCAAGGGTAATTAAAGATTATTCACTGTCAGCATAGAAAACAAAATTAAATCGCGTACAAAAGGAGGAATTGTTTTTACATTGAAGTGTACACCCCGCCCCCCATGTACCTATGCTAATTTATTTTTTATAATAAGACGTTTTATATACGACCGGAACGAAATGTCTGGTACTTTATCGTAGTTAATTGAAGCAAATTAAACCGTAGTTCCGTTCAACGTAGGAAACTCTAAAATTACTTCATTTCATCCAAATTCGAGATTTAAATCGCCAACTCAATATTATGTCACCCTAAAATTAATATATAAATTAATCTTAATTACGAAATGAGCGTGGATTTTTCAACTGAGCTTCAATAATAACAGTAATTTTATAATTTAAACTAACCACGATACGTAAACAACAAATCACAGAACACGAAGAGTCTCGGGTCTCGCGATAAACAAATTTGTTGTCACAAAAATTAAAACGTACACTCTACTTTCAACTACTGGTAGTTTATGACTAACCAGTTTGTTCTACAATCACTTACGAAATACCTACCAAAAAGAGGAGGGGAGGGGAGGGGGCGAATGGGAAATTGAGAATGTCATTTAAATTGTCAAATGTCTGACCGTTCATTGCACGCACCAATGTAATTTTAGATTTTTACATTAAAAAAAGACCCTCGTTCTTGCACAGTACGGTACCAAAAATACAATAATAAACTTGTTAATGTAATCGATGATTTATCGTATGAATCACTGAATAAATTATAATAATGTAGAGGGGCCGGGGTCCTAATCATTATGTATAAAAAATGAAAGTTGAATATTTAAAATATACGTATAAACACCTAATTATCTATGTCAGTGGTGTTAACCTTGATTTGTATTATTAATTTATTACACTATGTGGACACAAAAACGTTGAATTATAATAGCGATATATTTGGAAAGGGAGAATATTACACAATTTTTTTAAAAAATCGAAATTCGCATTCCACGTGTTTTTCCAACCAATTTCCGTAAAAGTCGATCGTAATTTGATAATTACATTATTTCCCCCTTCCGTCCGAATACCTCAAATTAAATTACCGGTTTTGGTTTTAATTTATTTTAAATTGGTTTATTTTGTTTAGAAGTTTGTGGGCTGTAATTTTATCCTTATTTCTGTTTTTATTTTCTTATTTGGTGAGTGCGAGTAAAGTATTGGAAAGAAAGTGCTGCTTACTATTAATAATACTGTTCTAATTCACACTTTAAAGAAAAAAGCTACAATTATCTCAATTGAATTGCATCCAGTTATTATAATCAATTGACTCTTTATCTTCTCCTTGAACGGCACTATGCCATCATTATCGCCAACGTGATTATGTAACATTTTTTTTAAATTCCTTCTCAATTTCCTTTTAAAATTTGATGACTTCACGCGATCTAATCAGTGTGCTAAATTAACTTCATATACAGCAGCAGTTTTTTCCCGTATAATTCAAAAAGTAAAACATTAATGGGTGTATATCATAACCCCTGGGCTTACCAAGGGGAACAACTCATGGTAATACCTGTAGGTACAAAATATTCGACTATAATATTCCGCAGAGTTAAACACCTTGTGATTGCATTTGTCTTTAAGAATAAAATTTTACAAAATTTAATTATGCACGTAAGCCGAAGACGTGAAGAGGAGCTTCACCGATGTAACCGCAATTTGAAGTCAATAGAAACAAGAAACTTCTCTTCTGCTACTAAAGGGTCGCGAGGTCCAACAAGTTGGGCTGAATGTCGTGAAGCACTCGTGTGATTTTGTTTTTTAAGTCTTCGCGGGTTTGTGGATTATTCGTGTATACCAAAGACTTTACATTTTAGCTGTATAAACTTTTTTCCCAATTTACCGACATTTACAATTTAGACCCTTAAGGGCTGCAGTATGAAACACGTTGTTGATAACTTTTTATACGATTGATTTGATAGTTCTCTACATTATGTTTTTTTCCGACCTTCTACAAAAAATATTAACGGAGCTACAGTTTGGCCCTTTTCTTGCAGTATGGCTGACTAACGAACTTAACCTTCATATTTCGACAAGAAATCTATCCCGAAAATTTGAAGTTGATTAATCCGGTCTCAAGTTATCGTGGCGACAACCACACATCCACACACACACATACAGACACCAACATTTTTTTTTATTTTTGGAATTTATTTCATCGTTGCAATAGCTTCCCGCGCGTCGCGGTGAAGCTAATAGAGAATATAGAGATAGTGAGGTATAAGGGGCACTATAGTAAATTACCATAATCTTATCAGAGGAATTTCAATTACAATTTAAAAAATATGTTTTAATTCTTCTCTGAAACACCCGGTATAATTGAAAATAATGACCAATTGACCATACATTTACAATCATTAAGAAAAGAATCCATAAATTTCATTATTACCTACCTATAAAAGGACCCACGCGTCCCTCATAGTTATACCTACACATACAAGTCATTTGGAAAAAGGCAACTCTAACGAGATGATTTTATTTGAAAGTCTGTTCTACTGACACAAAGCAACAGAAAAAGAGAATGGTTTCAAATTTTAACAAGCATTTCAAAGAAACGTTTTTGTCAATGCTACCGCTCTGTTCATGAACTTTTAATATGGAACTCAAATTCCACCAACTATTACCTTGTCTAGGACGCATAATAACTAATAACAATTAAGATTTATTGATGACAGCACCAATTTGACTCAAAATAATAAGAGTTTAAAGAACTTTTTGTTAGAACAGATCTGTACAAGCATAACCCGTCCGCTACAGTTCGATTGCTAAGCAAGCGAGATGGTTTCATGTCACCATCGTGCAGCGACCTAGGACATACTATGTAGAAGTTCCTCGAGAAGTTCATTGTACAAGATATCCAGTCAGATTTCAAGAATAAATGAATTGAGGAACGAAATGACTCAACCCCTAGCAAGTAAAAAGCATGCGTCGTGTTTCTCAATTTTTACTTCTGATGATATGAATTCACATGCACTTACCCGTTCCGTTCCGTCACGATACGGACCGTCGAAAAACGTTCAAACAAAATAAACTGAATTAAATCATACAGCGCGCACTTGTCCGTTCCGTCGCTTTCCATAAGTTGCGTGAGGACAATCCGTCGACGGCCGTCAACGTGACGGAACGGAACGGGATAGTGCGCCACAACCTTAACACGATTCAAAAAAATAATGTCATTATACATCGTCTTTTTTTAAAGAAATTTGGAAAAAAGGATGGATGCTTCGGTTGGCGCGGTGAAGTGCCGTGCGCGGGGAAGCTGTTGTCGTACACTATTGCTATGAAGCGCATGGTTTTGTACAATGCAAAAGAATAATCACATTGTTGTGGTTTGTCGCTCGCTGTTTACGATGTGGTAGATTACCTCTCGCGGGAATATGTGCGTCTTTCTTTCGCGATAATCATAATATTTATGTACTTTGAATTACACCAAAAAAATTATGTTTTCAATAAAGGAATAATGCAGCTTGATTTCAGCAATACAAATTTAACATTTAAAACAAAAATTTTTTCTTTAGTTTCCGTATATTAGAATTAGACAATAGTAAATTTTCGATTATAGCTCATAATTATATGAATAATCAACATTTATGGGCTTTCGACTTTTGAGAAGTACATATGTGTGCTACAAAATTTTTAAATTTGGTAGGTAACAATTTATGGAACAATAACAATTTTATGATAAGTTAAAACTGACCGTCAACCCGGAAAATGCTAAATACCTAGTGTTTCTGTTGCTGTTAATTAAAATTGATTCTACCATTTTGATTTTTACACAAAAATGAAAAAAATTTCACCCTCCAGTTTTTTTTATTATGATCACTCGAAGTCAGGGGCCTTGCATTTTTACTCCGATAAGGGCATTGAATCGACTTGGGGATGCTATGTTTCGCCACTGCACCATCAATAATGTTGATATTAGTCATGAAATCCGTCTATTCTGAATTCCCGCTAAACCGAACAGGGTTCGATCCGAATTAGTTCGGAATAGCGGGAGTTCTACTGTATGTATTTCGAAAAAAATGCGCTTAGTCGGCACATCTAATGTCCACAATTTGTACATGTTAAAACTTCCATTTAAATGAAGAAAGAAATAAACTTCATAATCGTTTACATTTGCCCTCCTGGATCCTCTATTTCATCGCATTAACCTTCATTAAAGTATATGTATTTATATTGTATTAAGCTGCATCATGCATGACTATACGTAATGCCTGATAAATGTACTTGGTGACATAGAAATTGCAACACCAAGAAGGGGTTGGAATTTTTTATTGAACCTTGGTAGATTTGTTGGGCTGTCATCAAAAATAATTGTTCAAACAAATTATTGGTAGGTATGTAGGTACTGGTTCTTCATTTGGGGAAATTGCTAACCGTGTAAATCGTAATGGGTCTACCGCGGGGTCTACTGTAATGTGAGTGTGTCGTGCATGGTATCAAGATGACCAGGAACCGGGAGTTAGAACGAATGAGGGTCTCAAGGTAGTCGCTTCAGCCAATTGACATTGAAAGACCGATTTTCGTCTACTCGGGAGAAATTGATGAATGATGACCAATGGTTTGGTAAAGAAGGTCGCCATGTAATAACCCTTATCGCCGAATCCTAAATTCGCAAGTTGTGCTTCTTTTAACTGCGGAACATTGTCAGCAACGGTTACAATACTGGTGCGATGAAAGATCTCATTGGAATCTTGAGTGGAGTCGTGTTGCCTTTAGTGACGAATCTAGATTTTGTTTAGGCATGCACGACGGTTCTATGAGAGTCAGAAGAAGACGGGGCGAACGAAGAAATCTTCAATTTACGATTGAGAGGCAAGTAGGAGGTAGTTGGAAGAACACATCTTCTGGCATAAGAGTTTGAAGATCTATCAATTCCAACAAGATAACGCACGTCCTCATGTAGTTTTCCTTGAATTTATTTGAACAGGTCCAGCCCAGATTCATCTTTTGTCCTGACCTCCAAGATCTCCAGATCTTTCTCGCATTGAATTCCACAAACTTGCAGCGTCTTCCTTTGACTTTGAATACTGATGTGCAATTTGCATGGGGTACAGTGCATGAAAACGAGATAAACCATCTTATTCAATTAATTCCACGGCGCGTAATGAATGTGTAAATAAGAGGGGTCGCATCACACATTAACAATAATAAAATTTGGTTAACTATAATAAAGATTTTCCTCCCAAATTTTGATCATTTATTGGTAAATATTTCTACCAAATTCCATTCTCTTCTTGGTGTTACAATTCTATGTCATTCAGTATATTTGTGTACCTATCGGTAGTTACAAACTCTCGCCTGGCCTAATAGCGAAGTGAAGAAAGTAGAAGTTAATAAAAAGATGAGTTTGCGACATAGGCAGCCAGACGGCGCATTTTTTTATATTTAGAAATGCACTACAAAGAAAAAGCGAAACAGACGCCTAGCAAAAATTGACTGACTGAAGGTGAACTTTCAAACTCGTTCAGAGACAAATTTGAGTCTACCTTTAGTAGACTACAATTAGTTCAAGCAACAGACTATATAATACCTACTTTTTTTTTTGGTAGAAAAATAGGTCAGTTTTTGTAGAAATTTTGCGCAGTTTAAAGGCGAGGTGAGTAATAAAGAGAATATGTTTATGTCTCGTGAGCTTGAAGTTCAAGTTTTCAATGCAAATTTTAGCAGTTTCCAACAACGTAAAAAGCAAATATTTATTACTAAAGTGATGTAATCACATGTCATTTCTATTTTTACAACATAGCAATTAGAATGGCCAACAAGGAGTGATGACTTCATTTGTCAGCAGTATTTCTTTTCGTACAGGTAACAAGAGTGACCTCAATCATTTTTCATCTAAATATCCACTTTCATACCTTTCATTCAAAGGTCCTTCAACCAGGAAACCCGGAAAATAAAGAAATCGATTAAAGGTCATCGAAAGAGCGATCTCAAACCGTTTAAAAGAAAGTGAAACCACCGGTGAAAACTGTTATCATTCCATATATTATAAGCATTTTTTGTACGAGTTGATTTGTTAAATCGATTACGTAAGTAAAGGGGGTGATGCAAGATTGGATATCCTGTCCTTCCCTAACAGGTGGGGCATTGACACTTTTCCCCGCTCTCGATTTCTATATACATACATGAATGATTTTTGAGGCCCACCTGCAATATTTGCGCATATGAATAAAGTAATAAACGCATCACAAGATTTAATTGACTGGAGCATAATATGAACGGGATAAAGGTCATTTTGTAGCGCAATCGGGTCAAGGTTTTAATGTGCAAAATTACCGAATTATCAAATAAAATTATAAACACATCTAAAAATAGTCAATAGGGGGCTCCCGCCCAAACTATGGACCCGTCAAAAATATTTCATTGCATTTAAGTGCACCCACATTAGTTACTACGGTTACCTATACCTAATAGAAAGTGTTACAAATGGGGATGAAGAGTGAAAATCAATTTACATGTTTTGGCGTAGATAAACTCAACAAGCTGATAATCTTACATAGGAAAGTAAATGTTAAGATTAGATATCGTGCATAAAAATGGTTATTTCGAAATTTTGCAAGTAATTTTAAGGAAATGGTAGGCTAGAGAGAACCAAACACCGGTTTCAAAACTTACCCATTTTGAATGAAAACTAATGGAAGCAATGCTTAAAAATAATCCATAACATTCAAAACACCAATTTTTAAAAATATCACGTAATTATTTTTTTTTTTAAATAACACAAATAATTAAAATTATTAAAACGTTCGCTTGAAGTACAATTCGGGCGAGCCCACACTTAACACTAAATTGTACAACAGAGGGCGATACGCGACTTACTTCTCTAACCAGTGGCGCACAACGTGTGAAATACTTGATTATTACGTAACTCGTGTTCTACTATTCATTAGAATAACCGGTTATGCAACGATTATTATCATATCTTTGTTTATATTTTTAATTTTTCATTACAATTAATAACGAATAACGCAAGTTTTTGAATTAACATACTAACATAACACTATTTAAATTAACTTCATTTCACTCAGGTGAAAAAATACCATCTAATTTCCATATCACACAAACACTTTCCCCTTCTCTTTTGAAACAATGTGACAGGCCGACAGTGCTTTTTTCCCATTTTTATTTATATTTAGACATTCTCTAAACTGTCACACCGTCGTCGGCAAGTTTTTGAAATTTGGTGCCATTGTGCCCCAAAAAGTTTCAAAAAATATCTAAGGTAAATTTGTATCGGAGGTATACTCTAATATGCCATGTTAAGAAAAAGGCTTGGTATATTTTGTATTATTGGTTCACTCGTTACACCCTAACTATACCCTGTTCAAGTGACCAGCCGTTGCACGTCATTATTCGTGTACCAATACTATAATTATAATTTACTAAGCAACCTTAATAAAATTTGCATTAAAGCCAAAATGTCATCGTAAGTACAGTTGGTATTAAAAGTCATTAATCGTGTAGGGTTAGCGACCATATTTTATCCTTGTCGCACACTTTGCAGTTCGTACTTACAACTTAAAACGTAGTGCGAATATAAACTCATAAAATATCTCGATGTTGTCACGTCAAGTTCAGTTTACTTTGTTAAATTCACCGGTACGCACTTAACCTATTTTTTTTTAAATTGCCTTACTAAAAACAGTACTTATCAGTACTCTTATTTTGTTTATGTCTACATTAGTTGTTGTATTTTATTATTACATAGGTATACAGTATCTATTTGTTCCTAACCTAAAAATGTCAGTCTGACAACACGTACATTTGACAACGCTGATTACACGTCATTGATTTAGTAACTTTTAAGCTATGACGTGCAACGGCTGGTGACTTGAACAGGGTATAGTTGTTAAATCAAAAAGCCATATCTCATGATTCATTAAGACTCCATGCGATGGTTCCATACTCACAAAAGGGTTGTAGAATAATAGAACAATGGAACTCTCTTAACCTCCCCTTTACCACAGCTATAAATACAGGAGGTTGAGAAAGTTTTTATTGTTCCCACTATGCAAAAATTCATCGCAGTAACAGCTCAGTAACGTCACCCAGTTACACTGCGACGTTAGCATTGAAGTACTATTAACATCGCGTTAACGTCGCAGCAACATTACAAGTTCGCGCCAATAACGTCGCACTGTAACATCGCAAACGCTACATTCACGCGATGTTACGTAAACGTCTACATTTCGAATTGTCGACGTTAATACGATGTTTAATTGTGAACGTCCTGACCTGACCATATTCTGTCAAATATTCATTGAACACCAAAAAAAGGGTAAAAAACTACATTTTTACGTTCATTACACAATCCGTATTTTTACCTAAACTTGAAAAGGCGACCACTTTATTATGTTACCTTACCTACTCTTGTTTTGTTGGAAAATGTCCCTTAACCAGATTCGAACCTATGTAAGCAGGGCCTTCAAAATTCCTAAATACGACATTACCACTGAGCTATCTGAAACATACCTACTGGTTGGCTTTTCGTGCTTTACTTTGTAGGTATTCGTGTTAACAGTTTAAATTTTTTTAATTTTTCTTGGAAGTTGATAACTTAAACTTCCCAGAACGTTATCAAATAGACTTTATATAAATATCAATCAAAAAACATTTCACCTACAACGTACTTGAGACATCACTGTGATTTGTTCAAAATAACGTCGCTTGAGCGAAAGTATGTTGACATCGATGAAACGTTATATGCTTTGTTAGAGTACAACGTTGTTTTCCTATACATTACATCAACGTTGGCTAACGTTAATGTTCACAAACATTTCACTTATAACGTCATTGAGACATCTTTGTGACTTCGTCAAAGTAACGTCGCTTGAACGAAAGTATGTTGACATCGATGAAATGTTAAATGCTTTGTTTGATTACAACGTTGTTTTCTTATACATAAAATTAACGTTGGCTAACGTTGATGTTCACAAACATTTCACTTGTAACGTCTTTGAGACATCTTTGTGACTTCGTCAAAGTAACATCGCTTGAACGAAAGTATGTTAACATCGATGAAACGTTAAATGCTTTGTTTGATTACAACGTTGTTTTCTTATACATAAAATTAACGTTGGCTAGCGTTGATGTTCACAAACATTTCATTTGTAACGTCTTTGAGACATCTTTGTGACTTGGTCAAAATAACGTCGCTTACCTAAAGTGTGTTGACATCAATGAGACGTTAATGCTATGTTTGGTTACAACGTTGTTTTTTTACACACTAAATTAACGTTGGCTAACGTTAATGTAACATCTCTTGCTTAGTGGGTTCTTTTATCTCATAATCGTTTTACAATTTTTACTGCGTTATAGATGACAAACTGACAAAGGACAGTGCAAAACAATTGTAAACATCTGTGATAGGAACAATAAACAAACCGCTGTAATTGTACTATAGGTACTAATAGTACTGGAAGTACCTACAATTAATTGAACACTAGTAAACAAAGCATAGATGAAGTTTATATTTAAGTTGTTTACCTATGACCAAAGGCTATAAAATTTGACAATAAGTAATGCATTTTGTGAGTGAATCCACAAATAAGAAGTGGAACACTAATTTAAACAAAGCTGGAGAGATGCATATAGTACTATAAGACCATAGCCACAGAGAAAACAAAGCAACTCATGCAAGCAGATCAAAACAAAAACTAACTGCAACTATCAAAGGTCCAGGGATGGCACGTTACAAACAATGTTCAAACCATAAGCAATGAAGCCCCTACAAATAAAGCTAGATAGGTGCACAAAAAGAGCTAGGGTTATATAGTTACTACTACAGTGACTTTGTTACTACCTACACCCGAGTGAACAAAACTGGATGAAAGTAATTTTAAAAAGACAATCTGGGATTCAGGGACTTAATGCACTTTTCGATCATGTGTAAAGACTATAGTGTGCCTTAAGTGCACAGGTGTAATGTGAACAATCTCCACAGCCGTTGGACCTGCTCCACTTGATCTCCATGTATGACAGCAATCCTTTGCATCTGAAATTAAAACAAAGGGGTTGTTGAATAAGAGAGGTATGGAGATAAAACACTCCCAAATTCTACGCGAAGCTGTAATCTGGAGGGGAATCGAACTCGTTTTGTTCCTCGTTTTATATAAGAGGAACTGTCACATATTTTGGAATGTGGAAGTAGCATCCCAATCCGACATATACTCATCTTCACTGATGAATCTAAAACAATGGAAGAAACAGGGACTGGTATTTACTCCACTTACCACTTGTGTAAGAACAGTCGTTCTTATGTAGGTATGGCATAAAAACAGAATTAGAATTTCCAGTGACAGCAGGGCACTAGGTTACCTACAAAATTACCTCTATAATAGGTTGGTTCTCAAATATCACCATCCGATACTAGAGTAAGTATCAAACAGTAATACTTACCCTCGAACTCGTGTGGGTTAAAGGGTATGGTGGAACAAGAAACAATGAGAAAAGTAGATCAACTACTCCAATTGGGCTCAAAACAGGTGTTTTATGGTACAGATCCGAATCTTCCATTTACCATATCAACTGTAAATAACTTATTAATAACCCATGAAATTCCAGCCCAGCATAAGGCTAGGTGAAATACAACTATGCAATTAGCAGAAAGAACACAGATATGAGGCCTACGTGTGTGTAAACTTTGCCCCACCCTATTACTGCGATCCAGACTCTGGAAAGTTCTGTAGAGGAAGTGCAAAATTGATTTTGGAAACCATGGAGAAAGGAGAGGTAGTTACAAGGAGGAATAAAAAAGGGCGATAAGTAATGTTTGATAAGGAATGTGGCCAGTGGTCGAATTGGAAAATAAATGGTGGGCGTTGTTCCAGGTTTGCAGTCCAGAGCAATGCGTACACCCCCTAACCCTCTCAACAGTTTTTCCAAAAGAGAGGACCCAACATTCGAAATTGTGAATTTTAGCTATTTTTCGTAGATTTAGCGCTAGGGTTCGGTTAGATTGTCATTTTTGCTAATTTTGATCAATCCTGTTATAACCTATTCACCTCAACCAGGGTTTCTCAGGTTTTTTGACAATTAAAATTAATACTCGATATTAATAATAATGTCTTTAATTCCCAAAAAAAAGAAAACAAATACCTACCTTACAAAACGAAAATTAAATATAGTATTTAACAATTACATTTTTTTAGGAATTCTAAATTAAATTAATTGCTTAACGAGGAAAACAAAAGAAAACATTTAAATTCTTGACATCAATAAACTGCGAATTATGCTGCCCACAAACAATGCGTTCAATCTGTCGCCTCCTTTAACAGTAAATAACATCCTTGAGTGAAACATAATATTCTTTATTGAATGGTCACACTAAAAATATTTAGTCAAACAGGTGGAGGTTATGTAAGGGATAGTTATTTGCTGAAAAAGCAGGAGTATAGCGATGTGTGAAATATAAAGGAAAGATATTACATAAGGGTGGTAGAGCATGATTCTAAACAGTTTTGATCCTTGGAGCTGTTTAAACTTAAGAATAGGTAATCAACATGTTTGGAGAATTTTTTTGCACTTTTAACACCTGCTAAACCCAGAACAGGGTTCGAAGCCAATAAAGCTTATGCAGGGCATTACGTTAATGGTGAAATAATGTATGACAGAATTGGATAAAGCACTCAAAGTCGCTTTTGGTTCCAAGTTTTACAAAAATCTATTTGTTACTGCCAAAGTGCCAAGAAAAAATGATTAGATGCTTTTAATGCAATGCAATTGAAAAATACGATAAAATAAAGTAAACTTTATTATAAAATAAAAATACAATTGACTTTCAACTTATTATGTATTTTTCCGTGGTTTTTTTTTAATTGGAGATGTGCTCTTCCTGATTATCAAATTTCTGCACAAGAAGCAATTAATGAAGGACGTTTCAGTCAGATTGGTTGATGTACTTAGCCTCATGGTCCAATAGTCCAATACTACCTAAAAATTCTTCTATGCAACAGTTTAAATATAACTACATCACCGGGTTCAGTTTACCTAAAAATATCCATAATAAAACACTGAACTTAAAAAAACTTATCGAACATTTAAGGACATTAAAAAAATGATTTAATCGAATCCTTTCATATCTGAAAACCTTGAACGTTAAATAAATTTTATATGTAATGGAGATTAGATTTTTATTCTAGATTTTTTTGTAACACACTTTGTTAATGAATTTAACAATATAATATATTTTAATATTTTGAAAATTTTCGTTAACTATTTTCAATAGATTCTTAAAATTTTAACTGAAAAATTTGACTACAGTAGCAAAATTAAAAAAAAACTAAACTCCAAATCGTATATCAATTATTGCAAACATAATAACATTGATAAAAAAAAAGTTATTAAATAGTAAACGTAATAATAATACAACTATCGTCTTACAACATCCCCTATTTACAATTAAAAGTACAACAAAAATTAATTAAATGTAGTGTATAGAGCTACAGGAAGCTTCTTTTTTTTTTGTTAAGAAATATGAAGGTAAGAAATATAAATTGTCAAAAATTATAGCATGCATTAACTTTTAACTATTTACGGCAGCAGCACCTCTACAATTTTTGTATTTTATTTAGAGATATTAGAAATTATTTTGCAAACTAAATTGAATTAATAATTGACGACTTAAATGTATATGTTAAAAATATTACTTTTAACAAATCTAAAAGACTATTTTATGAACAATATCTAACTGGAAAAAATGAAATTTATTTATAACAAAGAACAATCTCACATCGACCCATCTATACACATCTCAATTGACATCTAAAGTATAATACTCGTATCGTCTAATGGCAATTTAATTTGGTTTGCATAATTTACACTTTGGTTAACAGCCAATAATGTTTTTTTTTCTGTATAAAGCTCTGTTCCACATAGAGAAAACTATTAAGTAATTTTATTTGTACCGTGTTAATAATTTGTGGATACTTACTTTTGGATTTGTTTGTTAAATGTAGGTATTTAAAATTAAAAACTGAAATTAATGTAAACGCAGATAAAAGTTATTGTAAGTAGCATAAAATAGTAAAATCTTGAGGAGTACAATGATCGGCAAAGGATTTTCACTTAGTTCGGGTTACCCACTAACTTTTTGTGAACCTACTTCATAATTCTTCAAAATATTCGAATTTAATCAAGGTACTAAAGTAAGCACATCTACATACACTATCGTGCATTACGCAACACGGGTTTCCATTTTTGTTATTCATCATCTGTATCACCCTCACTCGAATAATCTTGAATGGGTATTGGCCTTGCAAAAGGAGCGGATGTCATTTGTCTAAAAATTAATACAATTAGAAAAAGTCGATGCTATGTATTCGATAAGTATTGTACTCAAAAAATCCTTGCCCAACTACAATTTACTCGTAGTATCGGCTAAAAACAGTAGCAGACTTTTGCCAACTTTATAAACGTTAAGTAAACCAGTTACCCACTGGGGAAGATTTCTACTCTAGCAAAGAGCTACTAAGCATTTGACAATGTTCAGCAGTCCATGTGATCCAGGGATATGCAATCACGCAAATGCTTCATGATTAATAATATCTAAATGCTTTTTTTAGATGATAGCATATTTGTGCATAACAAAAATATTTAACCTCATACAGGGCAAAGGTACAAAGTTGTGCTTTGTTTTCGAATGTAACGCCCAGTATGTTACTGCATTCTTGAATTATACGCGAAAAGGTAGGATCTGTGGATCTATTTGACATTTAAGTTTAAAAATAGCTTGTTTCCACTGTTGACAGGATTGAAATTTACACATGAAATTTGGAAGGGATCACCCTGTACATTATCGAAAGGAACATCACCTGATGGTGTCCAAAAGTTCAACAATAGTCACAAACTCCCCAACCCCATATTTTTTTTCACAATGGCAAACAAGTCATAAACGATATCGAATTATCAAAAATGTCAGATTACCGAAGGTTAGTATTTTTAAAACTGAATTTTGACGAACATTTAAGTTAAATGTATGTACGTACTACAATGTGTATAGGTATGTATTGTTACAGTATACATATTGAGTACATATTTTACGACATTGAGGATATAAAGAAACTTTAAACAACGTTAAAGAAGCATGCACAATAGCACATTGAACATTGAAACTGTGAATCATTGAGCAGACAAGAGGAGGCACCTGTGACGAGACGTCGAACTACAGAGCCTGTCCGACTGTCAAATGTCGGATTATCGCAAGCCACTGTATTTTAGATTCCGAACTTACATCCTATAAAATTTTTTTAAATATGCGTTTAATATAAAAATAGGAGCTTTTAGGATGGTTGGATATTATTCACAGATTTTTTCAGTATAAGTACAACACCACGTATGAATGTGCTCCAAATAACATTGTAGATATATGAAAAATAGTTCCTTACTTACGCCAATCTACGGTAATGATTTAGCCATTCTTCAATCATTTGAGCAACCAACAAAGGACGTTTGTGTAACAACTGCTGTGCAACCAAAATTCCACCTTCTGACTCACAAACGTCTAACCACTGTCTTAATATAGTCTCCTCTTTTCCTAACTGAAATACAACTCTGGAATAACGCACAAAGCCACCGTACAATACCTCTGAAGCTGTTAAAAAATGTACATGTAACAATTTCCTTTCCCTATCCATTAATGGTAAAAATATACTTTGTAGTTCATCTGGATGTTGCGTTTGGGTACGATCAAGGCGACTGCTGTAAGGTTCAAGAGGGACAAGTGCGGAAAAGTGACCACGGGTATATCCCAAAGCAATAGGTGTTCTATCACAAAAACTCTGTTCCCAAAGTAAGGGTAAATAAACACCTAAAATAAAATTAATGCTCATAAATAATGTTAAACACAAGGATCAGGCGTACCTTCAAATCTAGCATATCCAAGTGCTTCTCCCCTAAAACTTTTAACATACTTAACCCCATATACAATTATAGGGCGTCTAAGAATATGAGCTAAGGCAAAAATATGTAATTGTTCTAAACTTGTTCCAGGTTGACTCGCTAAGGACAACAGGCTTGTCCAATCTTCCTCCCACTGACCTTCTTCTAATGAGAAATGAAGCAGAGATGCTTGCGTAGCCTCATACTCTTTCCATCGTGGATAAAACCTGAAACCTTTCGCATATAAGAACAGTTAAAAAAATAAGAATACCTACATTCGACCTCCCTGATTGAGACTCTCCGCTAATGCTCTCCTAAGTGTATTATCACGATCAAAAACACCCCAAGTCGCTTGCATAACCGAATCAAGTAAACAATCACCGGCAGAACGATTCCATAGAGCATATAAACGCGAACCAAGCCTCACAGTAAGCTCAAGAGACCAATTAATGACGGGCGGATCACTTTCGAGCTGTTCTTGTGCATCTTTATCTAACAATTCTGTAAATAATTGCTCTTGCACGGGGCCAGGTAATTCGTCAACCTCTACAAACGAATTTAAATATGTATGTGAATATGTTCATTAGATTATTTCGTATACCTGCAGGAAGCGCAAAGGTAGGTAATTCGGTAACATAGTTACAGGGAAAGCTGCCTTTTCTTTGACGTACTGTTGAAGCAAAATGTCTTCTTATATCTGCTGCTAAATCAGGTGCTACATAACTAGGAACACGTTTAACTCCTGAACCAGACCCTTCTATTTGGGACAACAGGATTGCAAGTAAATCTTCTCTCTGAAATCTAAATTTTTCTATCAATTTCAAGTTAATAATATGATATTTATATAGCGCAATTAAAAGAAAGGAATAAATTTATATTTCTCCAATAAAATTTAATTAACCCTTAACCACCGTAGTGCGGTCATGGTGACCGCAGCAGGTATTAATTTCTGTAATATCTTTCTCCCACTTTAATATAACCACCCCACCTTCTCGCTACCTTCAATTGAGCATATTCTCAGTTTTCTACTAAAATTTGGCGATAGTACTTGTATCGGTTTGCGAAATAATAACGGTTAAAGTTACGGAGCGGTGTCAGTGACCAAGCAGGAGAAATTAGTGACCAAACAAACGAATCTGAAATTGGTAATTTTTTTTATGGAAATAGTTACAAGTGGTCTTCTCAAAGTTTCGTTTCTCGTTCCAGAACCCAGAAGCATAATATTATAACGCAACTTCCGGGGTTGCGTTTTTCGACCAAATCTAGAAGTAATCTTTCTTTCACGTTTTTTGTTATTCATAAATAAATTATGATAAAAATTATATGTTGCTTTCTGTTAGATATTATTTCAGACCCTACTCTATTCTACAAGAGAAGTTCCACCATGAAAAAAGTATTATTTTTGATAATTAGGGCTCTTAATAGTGCGCGGTCACTGAGACCGCACTACGGTGACAACGTTACACTTTTCGCACTACGGTGGTTAAGGGTTAAAGAATAATTTGTACACAGCCATAATCTGGGTAGATGTAATCATAATAGAACACAGATTCCGTGAAACACCAAATTCAAAAAATTGTTTTTATAAAACTTTTAACTCTGCATACACAATAATCCAGAAGACAAGTCGAGACCTGTTGTGCATCAAGTTCATGCTTAAGGCCAGAAAATTAATTTAGGTACAAATTACACAATGAATGTGGTGAGAGGATGTCCTTATGGAATGTTATAGACCTGGTTATAAATGAGCTACTGTAGAAAGGCCATGGTGAAGGATTCCACACCATCGGTTATGCTCGATGACGTCACCATCATAATACAGAGCAAATGTTATCAATTATCAGTTATCAGTTATCAGTAAAAGTCATATAAGTTTTATTAAAGTATTTATTAATATAAACTAGCAAGTTTATATAAGTTTGTAAACTTTGCTTTCTTTATTAAGCAAATAAACTAAACTCGTTTTATAAAATAACTAACTAGAAACTAAAATGGAAAATTAAATAATTATATGTTTTAATATTGTACAAAGAGTAACTGTTATCAAATGCCTTCTTCTAAGCTGATGAGAATTTCCAAGTGCGTCATATTTGTAACAAAGTTATTTTGAACGATACTTCTATAAGAAAGGTCTTTCTTGGTCATGAGAATCGTTCTAAAAACAAGGTATTGTTTCTGGAGGTACCGGAACTCTTGTGGCTGTTGAATTAATACAACACTAATAACTATTGTGGTTTATAGTGTTGCGTCAGTTTTCCTGTTGCCTCCCAATTTTTTTTATTATTCTGGATTATCAGACGCATTTCTATGTCAAGATATGTACTATTTCACTGAAGCTTCCAATCATAGAAATACTTTGGACACCGGTGGTGATCCGACCCATGCTGTAACTTCAAATTCTTTAAGGCTGAGTTTTCTGTTGCATACTCGTGTGTTAACTCAGACTCAAACTGAGTATATCCAGGAGATTTAGTCGGAGATCGCAACCAAAAGCGAAGAAGGTTAATTTTTAAGACCACTTTCAATTATCTTACCAGCTGCTGAACCAGTTCTTAGTGTTCCTGTTCCCATTGTTCATCTCTTTTTCAATGTTCATCTGGAAACAAAAAATAAAAAATATCCTTCATTTACTAAATGTTAAAATTAAACTAAAACATTATAAAATGGCAACTTATTCTACAAAGAACATTAGATTTCAGACATTTCATAATGCCTTATATAAAAAATAGTGCCTTAAGAAAGGTTTTTGCATTTTTAAAAAGATCTTCAATCAAATTACGATTTATGCAACCTGTAAACAAGTTGTCACAATTTACTAGCGATAAAATATTTATTAGCGTCTATCATTGGATGAGAACGATGTAATAACCGAATTGTATTGGTTAATATTATATGAGTGAAATAATCTATTATAGGGTTAAATAGTAGTTCCTGATGGTGATTGTGTTTTGTTTTAATTGAAGTACCTAATTGATTGCGATGTTTACTATTCTAAATAATGAACTTCTCACCAATCCAAAGTGTGTAGTGTGTAGAATTATGTGACGCACCAAATAACTTAAATTTACACTTATACAAGTTAATAAGGGACTTATACTGCATTGCAAAAAAGGTATTGGGGTATCTCATGGATATTATTATTATGGCAACTTAAAAAAAATGTAGATATGTAAAAAATAATGAAGCTTTATTTATTTACCTGTTTTTCTTCTATTTATGATTGTTCCCATACACTGACTTCCATTAGCATATTTTTTTATAATGATCTTGATGGACAACTATTGCACGAATACCACTTCTTCTGTTACCTACCACTCATTTTGTCACGTAAATATGACTCAACAGCAATGACTGGTTTGGATAGCAGTCAGTCGCTGCTACCACAAGTAGTGGAATCAGTAATAAGTGAATTACTGCATTGAATGTTACAGTGGATGCTTGCAGTTGCCGCATGTGTTCAACACATTATCCTTACTAATAATTTAGTAGAGTATAAAAGAACATTTAACTGCTTTCTATTTTTCATCTACAAATATGACTATTTCATACACCATTTACACATCATGATGAAATGATTGTGCACACTATTAAACTGCTACGTAATAAAAACTTAAAAATTAACAGTCTTGAGACCATACAACAAATCATTGAGCAAAAGGTAAGTAAGTATAAGAACAACTGAACTTACCTTATAGCTAAATGAACTAAAGTATGACCAACATCGAATGCAGATGCTCTATTTAAAATTGCCACTTCCGCGGCAGTAAGGGTACGTGTCGGATCACCTCCCGACGACAAATAAGCTTCAACTGGATTCGGATCGCCTTCAATAATTCCTAAACACGCATTTAACCAATTCCAATCAGCTTGACGTCTTAACTGTCTCATTTTGCGTTCTGTATCGTAATTATTGGAGGTTTGTGAAAGTGTTGTATCTTTAAAATATCGTCAGAATTTTGTTAATTTTTTTGAGTAGATACTACCTAAAATGTTCGGGCTAGTGCGATATCTTGAATCTACATTTGAATCGACATCACGTTCTGGCGATGCCATTATAAGACTAGAAGCTTGCGAACGTTGATTATTTAGAATATGACCGCACATAGAACACTTAATCGACTTTGGCCAATTTTCGTAAGTACACAACTGAAAGAATAGGTGGTTAGTAAAATTCGTTCGATAACGAACAATTATAACTTACAGGACACATCCACTTTTGCGTAGTTCTTCTGCTATTTTCGATGTTTGTTAAACTTGTGGGAGGGCTATTAGTTCGAGATCTTGATAAGCTTTGAGCGATATCGGATTTTTGTGTTATTTTTAAAGGTTGTATGTGCTCGTGTAATGCATTGGATGACAATGGACAAGAAGTACCACATTGGGTACATATTTGATCCTTAGATGAATTTGAATACATACAAGTCTCGCCTGACCATTTACATCGGTTTGCCTTATTTTCACAGGAACCGGCCGCTAGACCCGGTAGTGTGCTATTCGAAACCGTCTTCTCATCATTACCGTGCAATCGGTAAATATCCTCACAATGAAAAGGTCTAGGGCCACGACACATAGTGCATTTTTGGGATGAAGGAAAATTTTCGTACGTACAATATTCGCAGGACCATTTTATCTGAGTGTTATCACTCATTTTTATTAACAAATAAAAACTTATTTGTGTATCATATAACCTGAGTGACTTAAGGGTATCTACTATTTAATTTATTTCAAATCTGTTTAATGTCATGAGTTTACCATGTTTTCCTTTTTTAATATGATTTTCGAAGCTTTGGAATAGAATTGGAAGTATTACATCAATGTAATGTCACTTCATGTCTAAAATGTAAACAATTAATACACCTAAAAAAATAGAATATATTGAAAGTAGGAGATACTTCTAATTTAATTATTTAATTAGATGTTTGGCACTAACACAACTTCCTGACAATTCAACATAACAGTATTTTGTTGTACCAATGTCAACCATTTTTAGATCATTATAATGCAATAGAAACAGGATCCGTTTTTAAAAGTGAAATTTTTTTAAATCTTCAAAAAATATTTACATACTTTTTTTGTGTACCTTCATTATTATTGTGTATGTTGAATCAATACGGGAATTAGGACACATTATCTACATTAAACTGGTTTCAATATCCTTTAAACATTAATCTCACCTGACTGAAAAATTTGCACATTTATATTAGGTGGAAAGGCACAAGGAATTATATTTTTTGTTGTACGAAAAACAAATAATTTCGATATCATTGGTGATAAATAATTGGAAAGCTGTCAACTCTATCAAAAATTCATGACATTTTTTGACGTATGACAATTCGATCAGGGTTACCAATTTTTAAAATGTAAAACTTCGACGTTTCTTTAAAAAAATGGTTTTAATACCATTGAATGAAGAAAGGTTTCTTTATTCAATGGTTTTATACATATCAACTTTGCGAAAGTGTCACCATTTCTGTCACTTTTCCTTCAACCGATAGAAAAACGGGAAGTCATTTTTTTAAATACTTGAACCAGTGAACTCTATACATATAGAGTTCACTCTATACATATAGAGTTCACTGACTTGATCTGATCTTGTAGTTCAGATGCCACTGAATGAACAATGAATAACATTGAACTGACTGAACTCATAATAGAGTTTAGTCAGTTCAGATGCACGGCAGCCATCTTGGCTTAGTGTGCTTACCACATCAGGATACCAGCTCAATTCGAGCATCCTTTTGCCACGCAGGCAACGCATCTCCAATACAAGATTAAAATCCTTCGGTTCTATTGCATCACACACTAAAAATACATAATTTTCATCTTTGGCTGTCGAGTAGGTACCTCTATTAGTATTAACAGCTCTTTTGGACGGTCCGTTTCAGGGGCGGACTGGAGCAAAAATTGGGTTCTGGCATTTTCACACTTACCGGCCCACTCAATATTAACATTTTTTCTGATGTTTTTCAGGCTAAAATCTGGGTCTGTAGATAAATTAGACTATCTGCATAAACATTACTCTATAGATGCTGCTAAAATACATATAAGTAAAGTGACCTCTAAACCAAAAAAAATAAACAAAGTAGCCTTTACATTTTTTATTTAACTACCTACCAAAAGAGTCAGAAGCAGAGTCAAAAGTATTAAGTATTACTTTATGAGCAGCGATGTTTGAAGCGCACCCCATCCCTTGTATGTAAACAAAATATCAGCAGAAGAACGCTTTCCTGCACGTCATCAACCTCACACTTCCTGATAACATGCAAGCGTGGGAGTGCATTGCTTATGTAAAATTGCTATTGTTGTCTGTCTCACAATAAACTCATAATAGATTTTGTTCTAATGTTCATATAATGTTTACATAGTGTAATGTACCTCCCTATACCCTATAACTAAACTAGAATTTACGAAGCGGCTAACTTCACACCCTTACGTTAATAATTCAAAAGGAGCGGGAATCCCTAAACGTGGCCGGCAAAATTTAAACTTTCCCTCCGAAAGAAACCCTAAAATGACATAAGCTCGTGATCGTCTGGCAGGCCCTCTATCGTGTAATCGGTTCGAATATACTGGTCGTGAACTATGATCGGGAAGGAGAAACAAAACCAACATTAACTGTACCAAAATAATTCATTTATTGACAGTTACTCGACGATTCGGAGGAGAAAAAGTGCGAACACTAAAAAAACTCCTCCTTTGACATAATTACATACATGACATCAATTCAAATACAAAATTATAGCAGCAAGACTGTTAAATAATATCAAGACAAAACATACACAATAATATCATTTTGGGTACTCTTCGATCAGATTTAAATACTTTATGCAGCAATGGTTTATATGGCACAATAAATATCAAATTCAGTTATATAAGTAATACAAAACAAAACCAATGTACACTCGGTACTCAAGGCCACAAACGGAACTACCCACCACTTATACTCCCCCCTGGTTCGTCAACTACCACGTACACAAAACATATATAAACACATGTAAGAAGTTAGTTATTCGGGGCCCCCCCCCCCCCGAAAGGTACCGACTGTCCTGGTTGCGAACTTAATCGGCTAGAGTTGAATTTCGAGAAGAATGTTGCTAGCTTTTGTTACAGCCCAACATCCAACTCTACACGGGCGAAAAAAAGACATCGTTAGTGTTACATCCATCAAGGCGCTTACATACATGAGGGAGTAAGTTTGCAACTAAATTTAAGCTTCCGACAAATGTGTGGCTCTTATTGAGAAACGACATGTACACATGGTGCGACAAAGAAAATTACATTACATTAAATTAAACAATCAAAACCAAATAAAATACATTGCAATTGTTACATGTTTATTATTAATGATGATTATAATTAAACATGATTGCTTTATAAACATATATATTTGTAGTTGTCGTATGATACAATTGATACATGCATAGTTGCCAAACCTATATGTAACATCCCCCCTTTTTACAACTTTACTTAAACTAATTTTACAAAGAATAATCATTCAACTTAAGCGGTTTTCTTACAACACGTCCTAGCCTAGTTGTCACTACACTATTATCATTTTGAATTTGTTCATCTGTAGCACAAGTAATATTACTAGCAGATGTGTTTAATGTATTATCCTCAAATCTATCATCTATTACTACTCTAGGATTAACATTATTTACATTTCTACTTGGTTTAAGAAAAGAGGAATTCCTCCGATACATTGATCCTGTTTCATTCTCAACCACATAGGATCTTGGAGTTCTATATTTATCTTTTATTATACCTGGTATCCAAGGATCCCCTTTACTCACTTTCATTAATACATTTTGATCAGTCTTAAAATCTGGTTTCATTTTAGCTGTTAAGTCATGATAACTTTTTACAATCTGTTGTTTTTCTAATTTTTTATTTGTTAGATCCACTACCTTAGGCACTAGTAGGGTATTTGAAATTGGTAAATTTGTACGCAGCATTCTACTATTTAACAACTCTGCAGGTGATACATTTAACCCACACAACGGAGTCGTCCTATATTCCAACAGATAGTAAAACAAGTCATTCTCATCTACACATTTTTTTAGCATTTGTTTACAAATATGCACAGCTTTCTCGGCTAAGCCATTACATCGTGGATATCTCGGACTTGAGAACTCGCATTCTATATTAAAGTTTTTACAAAATTGTTTAAACTTTCTACAATTGTAAGGTACATTATCAGAAATAATTTTTTTCGGTAATCCATGAGAACTAAATATTATCTTAAGATTTTTTAACACCTCCTCTATACTTTTATTTTCTATCTTGACTAGCTCAATCCAATTACTATAATAATCTACTAACACCATGTATGATTTACCACCAAACTCTAAAATATCACTGGCTACAGTTTCAAAAGGAAGTTGTGGTACTGGCTGATTTATCAGTGGTTCCTTAACACAGTTACTACTATAAGTTTCACACACTCTACATCTACCTATAAAATTTTCTATGTCTACACTCATTCCTGGCCAATACAACAACTTTCTGGCTCTATTTTTTGTTTTCTCAATTCCTAAATGAGTTTTATGCAATTGTTTTAACATATGCAATCTTAAACTATAAGGTATGCAAATACGATTATTATAATATATGATGCCACTTTTAACTACTAAGTCATCCTTTATTTTGTAAAATTTCTTAACTTCCTCTACATCAATACACTTTTTATCAGGCCATCCTCGTAAACAATAGTCTGTTATAGTGCTAAAGTTTATATCATTATTTGTCTGTGTACTAATATCCTCCATACGATTACTTGTTATAGGATACTCAAGCTCAACACAATGTACTACTTCCGACCAACATGCGTCATTGTCTCGATTACTTTTAATAAACGACCTACTTAACAAATCGGCTATATACATTTTGTTTCCTGGTAAATACTCAATTCTAAACGTGTATTTTAGCATTTTTATCCGTATCCTTTGTAACCGCATACTAATCTCATTTATGTTTTTCTCCTGTATTCTAACCAAAGGTTTATGATCTGAGTGTACTACAATGTTCCTACCATAAATAAATTGATGAAATTTATGCAAACAAAAACATACTGCTAAGTACTCTTTTTCTATCTGTGCAAATCTACTCTCACTATCAGTTAAACTTCTGGAACAAAATGCCACAGGCTGTCCATTTTGTAACAAACAACCACCTATGCCACCTTTGCTCGCATCACACTGTATTACAATTGGTAATTTACTATTAAACACTTTCAACGTAGTTATATTAGCTATTAAACTTTTCAAGTCTTTAAATGCCTTATCCTGTTCTTCACTCCACAAAAATTCAACATTATTTTTTATTAACTTTCTCATTGGTAAAACTATATTAGATAACCTTGGTAAATACTTAGTTAAATAGTTGACCATACCTAAGATTCTTAGCAATTCAATTCTACTTTTCGGTTTCTCTATTGCTAATACAGCCTCAACATAAGCATCATCAGGTTTTACACCCTCTTGAGAATAAACTTGACCTAAATACTTAACTTGAGTTACTTTATACTGTAGTTTATGTAGATTAAATTTAATATTGAATTTTCTAGCTCTTTCTACTACTTGGTCCAAAATTTTATCATGTTCTACTTCATTTGACCCCGCAACGATTAAATCATCAAAATATATCTGCACATCTAAATCACCAAATATTTTTTCATTAACTCTTTGAAAAACTTCTGGACTGCAAGCCAACCCAAAAGGTAATCGTTTAAACTTATACTTGCCAAAAGGTGTAATAAAAGTGCAAAGTTCACTACTTTTCCTATCCAATTCAATATGATAAAATCCTTCTTTCATATCTATTACTGTAAAGATACATTTACCCTGTAATTTACAACTAATTTCCTCCGAAGTTGGTATCGGATGCCTATCTAAACATATACTTTTATTCAAATGCAACGGATCCAAGCAAATTCTTAAAGATCCATCACTTTTTTCAATACATACAATGTTATTAACCCATTCCGTTGGGCCTTCAACTTTTTCAACAATATCTCGTTTTATTAAATTATCTAACGTAACTTTCAATTTATCCTTTACCAAATCAGGTAAACGTCTACAACTACTGACAATAGGTATATAATTTTCTTTCAATTGTATTTTGTACACATATGGAACTCTCCCTACGCCACTGAACAAATCCCAATTACTATTAACAAACGCTGATTTGTCATCTTTAAACTGAGTATGAACATTCTCAATTTCTATTCGCCTTATCAAATGTAATTTGATACAGCTGTTTAACCCCAACAACGGTTTACCCTTAAACTTAACTACAATAAATCGTATTTTATAGCTTTTGTTCCCTATAAAACACCTTAATACAATATCCCCACTTACATTTAAATTATTTCCACCATAGGAGACCACATAATGTTTTACCTGTTTCATTTCACTTTCTTTTTTTAATTTAATGACATAATCTAGAGGCAAAACATTACATTGAGCTCCTGTATCAAGTTTAAATTTGATTGGTTCACCTGCTATATATACTGTTACAATCCAATCTTTCTCTTTTTCATAATATCCAGATGAATCTACTGTACCTATTTCAATATCATTTATAACCAAATCATCTTCAGCTTGTTCAATGTCATGTACTTTAGTTCTCCTAAAATGATCATTACCCTGTACTTTACCACGTTTATTACGGCACACCACTGCAAAATGACCAATTTGTCCGCAATGATTACAAAACTTGTTATATGCGTAGCACTTTCCTTTTTCATGTTTACTACCACACTTGTAACAACCAGCTGAATTGGATTTCTTCCCTTCATATTTCTTTTCACCTGAACTGCTTGCTCCAGCAATGGCGAAATCTGCATTTTTCTTCTTCACGGACACTTTATTAGTGACCATTCTGACAGCATCTACTTCTTGGCCTTGTAAACCTCTTGCTTGTATCTTGGTTGCTTCTTGTGCTCGACCTGTATCTTCTGCATACTTCAGATCTAAATCTGTTTTACTTAATAACTTTTCTTGCAGCGCTACATCTTTTATACCCAACACAATTCTGTCCTTAATTAGTGATAATTCTTGCGAACCAAACTCACAGTTTTTTGCTAAAATTTTTAAGTCTTTAACAAAACTATCAAAACACTCACCCTCATTTTGTGATCTTGTGAAAAATTTAAAACGACTATATGTAATGTTATTTCTAGGTTTACAATACTCATCAAATTTCTTTACCACTGCTTTATAGTCTTTTTGTTCGGTTTCACTTAACTTGAATGTGTTAAATACATCTAATGCTTCTTCTCCCGCTGACGTTAAAAATAATGCAACTTTCCTTTCATCCGACTTATCTTGCAAACCAGCAGCCAATAAATACATTTCAAACCTTTGTTTAAACTTTTCATAATTTTTTTTCAACTGCTGATCGAATACCACTGGTGTAGGCAATTTGAGATCCATTTTTCAAAATAATACAACACGTGGTTTTAACCTCACTTATTCTTTTTCTTTATTTTTATAGCTTCTTACTATTTTTTAAAGAAAATACTATTACTTATCCATCAAAATACTTGTTGTTTAACACCTGACACCATGTTACATGTTTATTATTAATGATGATTATAATTAAACATGATTGCTTTATAAACATATATATTTGTAGTTGTCGTATGATACAATTGATACATGCATAGTTGCCAAACCTATATGTAACAGCAATCATTGCATATCAACATAAAAGGGTCATGAGAGTTTAAATAGGTAGAAGTTTACAAGTTACAAAAAGGGTTCAAATTCAGGTAAAGATACACAAAGGGTACCGTTAGGTACGGTTTCCGTACAATAGAGCCATCTTTTCTGTTTATCCACAAATATTTAATACATAATATTCAATTTGAACTCATTTGGAATGTCCTCCAATTAATTACATAAAACATAAATAAATGTCATAAGAGATATCATAATAAAATTAATAATAACGATCGAAGGCAGATCAGACGTACCTATATTTTTACTAACTACACACATTAGATTAAATGTCGGAAATGCCATGAGTTCAAACACATTTAAAATGAAAACAAATAGATATTACATAAGACGGATCTACTATAATTCTACACACGATAACATAATAATCGAAAGCATATCACCTGGCTGCAGATAGCACTAAAATGGCGTCACCAAAAATAAAAACAAAATAAAACGATCTTTACTATTTCGTGGTTTCAAATCAGATGATCTCATTTCAAAGTTAACGTTCGGAAGCCCGCCTTACACCAAATCTCCTCCGCCAGAGGGACCTACAGTAAAACAAAAGTATCGACGTTGCCACTACTTTTCAGCTTTTTGTACATGTTGTCGGATCTCTAAAATATAGGTATAACCCAACTGTGGATACTACAATAGAATTTATAAAGACCCTACTTTTATGTGCTTGACTGAGCTATCAGTCTGAAATTTAGCATAGGCCCACCGGCCCATTTCTGTCACCGGCTCTTCTGGCATTTTCCCGAACTGCCAGATGGCCAGTCCGCACCTGGTCCGCTTATCAATTACTACCGTCTCAGCTCAGTTAGAACTTACCATTCTTTGCTCCTTGTGTAAATATAAGAATACACTTAGGTATTCCCAGAACCGGCTCTGGTCTATGGAATAGATTTTCCAAAGCCTAACTCTAACTAAACCGATCGTCTCGTTCGTTGCCTTTCATTCCGCCGACCATTTGTGGCCAACTAGGAGCCACAGACCTGTTTATTAAATTGCCGAACCAAATCAGTTGTGGCGGTACCACTACCACTGAAATAGTTATATTTCAGTGGGCGATACGCACCCGTATAGGCCACTGACCTGTATCATAAAGGACTGAGCATTCTTCAATACAACATTGAAGCAAACAAGCCCCACCTAAATATTAGTTACTTCAGGTGCCAACTAGTGCGTTAGTTATATAATGATGGTAGCTCGGTGTTTATAATGTGTTGGTAGTACTGGTATCAGCTGTTACAGTTTAGCTTGTTCTAATCTATATGCTTAATATCTGGTGAAAAGTAGTATAATTACAGGCTCATAATTATTTAAAAACGTAAATTATTAAAAATTGTATTTTATTGCAATGCATAAACGTAGTTTATACTACGTATGAAACAAGGTTATGTTTATGTAAATAAAAACATTAGTTACAGTGTTACCAATAATCACCAACACAACAAACCTAAATTACTAATTGGCACCTTAAAACACCGGTTTTCAATTTGCTTCAAAAATAGTGAAGGGGATCATTAGAATGCTCAGTCCTTTAAGATACAGGTCAGTGGTATAGGCACATGTGGGGAGTACTCCGACTTTGCGACTCTCTGTATCACCCTTCATAAAACAGTACGAGAGCCGAGAGCCAGAAATTTCAGTCTAGAGCGCACTTATAGCGCTGGTGGGATCCGTTAGTAGACCGTTGATTGAAATATTTCAATCAACGGTTAGACCGAGCGGAGTACCGAATATTTCTGGAGGGAGTCATCTCCGCCACTGATATTGAACACCACATTTACAAATACCAACCTATGGGACCTAAAATCACAGTATACGTCTAGCTAGACGTATACTGTGCTAAAATCACCAACGAATTTAGTAAAAACTATTTATTTTTAAACAAATATTAAAACATTCATATTTTTTGTTAGAATACAAAAATAAAATTAAAATTTATTTATAAATGGATAGCAGCTCTGAAGGTAGATCAATAAAAATTAAAAAAAATCATAATAGTTTTCAATTTTAGAATTTCTGTTTGACCCATTTGACTACGATTTTCCAAAATTCGGGACGTATGGCGATGTTACCGAATGGAAACCAAAAAGGTACGCTTTCTCAAACGTTTATTATTATTTCCTAAAATTATCTTTACCAGTTTTAAGAAATCGCGACGCTCGCAAATACCCAGAACTCGAGGAAAAGCGAGAGAAGAAGCAGAAACTTACATAAACTATCAAAATGTACTGAGTAAAAATGAATCGTTAAAAGGTGAATGTAAAGAGTTAAAGAATATGAATAAGAAATTGTTAGAACAAAATACAAAATTGTTAGCAGAGTTGAAAAGGGTTTGTAAAAATAGTGAAAGTGTTGATGCTTTTCACAATGCTATAAAACATGAGCAAAGAACTGTTGGGGTTGTTTTAAGTACAAATACTTTGGTCAGTTTGTGGACCGAGCTGTCGAAAATAGTTATCCCTGAGTGTAGTTGCTCAGATGATTAAATAGTTTTCTTATTGTCAGTATTAGAAATTAGATTTTTGATCCCAGCCATTTCCTTTAATTTATTTTTTGTACTGTTCTATAGAGATATATTACATTAAAAATATAAGCATTAGTTTAATTTTACATTTGCCACCATTCGTTTTCAGTCGCTACTAATAAAACTTACCTGTAGAATTGTTTTGATGACAAGTCGAGTTTGTATTTTTCTATATTTTCCTTTTGTTCCTCCATTAGGACAGGAATGTCCTCTGAGAACTGTTAAGGTACCCTATAATCATCCCTATCCCTGGTGCTGTAGGGCGCTCTGCAGTACAACTGTTCAATAAGGCAAGAAAGAGCAAGGACAGTTAATTGGTAGTCACGTGATGACAATTGGAGAGCTTGGGGCGAAATATTGACAGTACTTTCCCCCATAAAGATGGAAATGCAGATTTAACCTACCCCCGCCAATTTTTAGTGACTAATATATATAACATGCCACTAATCACCTGTTTTACATTAACTACACGATTACAAAAAAAAATTAAGAGAGTGGAGGACGAATGGGAGAGACGGACAAATTAGGAAATAGAATTATACAACGAACCAGGCATAATAGGAGAAATAAGAGCAAAGCAATTAAAATGGATGGGATACGTGAGGAGAATGACAGAGAAACGCCTCCCAAAAAAGTCTTGGAAAGTGAACTGGCTGGGCCTAGAAGAAAGGGAAGAGTAAGGTCAAAATGGAGAAAGGGGGTAGATAGAGGCCTAAAGCAACTAAAAGCCACAAGATGGAGAGATAAAGCAATTAACAGAAAGGAATGGCAAAAAAATGTACAAACCAAGCGCCTTCATGGCCTGTAGAGCAACGATATATTACAAAAAAAAAGCACTCACCACACAACCAATTATTTCTAACACCACCATTAAAAAAACACTTCATTATGGCCACATCAAGCTGCTTTAAAACAAATGAATTAATCATACAAGTTACTTATACCAGAAAAGTGTTGTAAAATGTAGAATCTCACTGTAGCCAAATTGCGAATAAAGAAAGCTTTTTCCTATTTCACACACCTACGCTTTTCTGTTTTAATACTTCGACAATGCTACAATGAGATGATAGTTAGCCTAGAAATATTGCATCTATTATTTTTCAGTATCTTAATTATGGTTGGTGAAAATGTGGCTGACAAATACATATTAAGTCACATTAACAGTTTTCAAAGATGGAAAAATTTGAATAAAATGAAAACTATATTATATAGTATATACAACCAACATTTTTATTTAGCTTATCTCACATAAATTATAAAATTTATACTTCAAATCTGATTCTTAATAATAACATTTGTGACAATAAAGCTTAAAGTTTAAAAATAAAAGATAAAACTTTTTGATTACTAATCTACAAAGTTACTTCACATCTCGGTCTCGATCGTTTCCTAATAGGTAGATCTTTTTCTAATTCATTTTGCTGTTTTAAAAAGCGTTTACTTACAATTGACTTTGCATTACTCCTTGTACGCAAATGGCGTGTTGGAATAGACGAAGATAATTTTACTTCATTTTGTAATGGCATATCTAACAAATTTGGTGCGATGTAATTCAAATTTTGTTTCGAATTCGAATGAGTTAATTTAACCTTTTTCAAGGAACGTTTCTTTGGTCTACCTTTCTTCCGTTTAGCATTTTTGACGGACACCAGTGTCGATTCATCATTACTTTCTGGAATGCTTGATTGTGGAGTCTCTTTACAAGGATGAGGCTCGTTTATTTCTGATGAATCGAGAACTTGCGATTTTTTTATGGGCGTCGACGTTACTAATGTAGCTGGAACCGTATTTACAACTGCGATTGCATCTGTTTCGTCGCAAGTGGTAGAAGTTACATCTGTTTCGTCTGTAGTTAACTTGGAACTTCTAAAATTCTTTACTATGTCACTTGTTTCAGATTTTTGCTCTTCTTTTGTCTGTAAATACAAGAAAGGTAAGGGAAGAAAAAACTAGATATTTGAAGGAGTAGAAGGTGAAAACGAACTAAAACAAAAGGTAGTTAATCAACTAAAACAGATCAGAGTTATAATTAATAAAAAAGTAGATATTGATAAAGTAAGAAATAATAAAAAAAGAAGCAAATATAATGGAAAGATGGAAGCAATATTTCGAAAATTTGTTGAGCAGTAACAGTAACAAATACTAGCCTCAGACAATAGACAAAGAAGATCGAAAAGAAGCAATGACAAAAATTACTAGTGAAATGATTATTAATATGGGCTTTAATGGAACTGGCAATATACAATAAAGCATAAGATGAATAGACACAAACACGTGCTTGATGTTCGCAGACCATGTACTGATCTGTGTGCTCAGGTTCGTGTGGGTGACCTAAGCTTAACTCACATACCGAGAGATAACAACCTCTGCAGAGATTGATCCTTTTCCCATATGAATACCAGAAACTTTAAAAACCAACAAGAATTGGGAAACAGGGCCTAAATTATGCAAAACCCAGTGCCATAAAACACCATCTTCAGTCTAATATTTTGGTAGATGAAAGAAATCAAATAAAACTTACTTTGTAGCTTTATATCTTCGGATAGAAAAGGTTTTGATAATATAGATATGTAGAAAAAAATCTATCCCTCAGCTACATATTTTGATGGATGAACTAATCCAAATAAAACTTACAGAATCGCGCTTGGAGCAAACAAAACCTAGGAGATTATCATATACCTTTGGGTATAAAAGGTTTTGATAATATAAATATGTAGAAAAAATCTATCCCAGCTACATATTTGGATGGATGAAAATCAAATAAAATTTACAGAATCGTGCTTGGAGCAAACAAAACTTAAATTATCATATCTTTGGGTAGAAAAGGTTTTGATAATATAAATACATATGTAGAAAAAATCTATCCCAGTTACATATTTTGATGGATGAAAAAATCAAATAAAACTTACAGAATCGTGCTCGGAGCAAACAAAACCTAGGAGATTATCATATCTAACATTGCCTTCGGAATGTACAGGGCAGTATGAGTTGGTACATTTAACACAACAGCGAATTGTTCGCTTAGCACATAGATTGCAATTGTGCCACGGGCAAACCCATTTACCTACAAAACGAATTTAGTACATAATCAATCTTTTAATACGTAAACTTTCACCTTCGGGCCAAGTTTCTAAATTGATGCACGGTAAGTGATATTGTTTTGTACATATTTTATTACTACAAGTGATTACCTCGCCACTTTTATTACATACAAAGCAAGGGCCATCATTTTTGGCAGTGTGTGAGATAAAGGGCTTCTTATTTTTGATCCCACTAGATTTTTTAATCTTCTTCTGAGTTTCGTCCTAAATAAAAAATTATTAGTTAAAAAAAATTATGAAAATACTCTTACTTTTACTTTCACACCAATAAAGCCGCTACATTTAGGAGCTCCGCATTTACATATTTTCTTTTCTTTACCGATACATTCTAAATTATAGTTAAAGGTAACTTCAGAATCAGCTGCGATGTTTTCAATTGCGAATAAACCAACCCTAGTATCTCCGTGAACTGTCCACTTTTGTGTAACACAATTGGGTTGACAGCAGTGATTCATAAACCTCGCAAGATTTCCTAGAAATCTAAAATATTAATACCTTTATTCTCATATCGGATCAAATAAATTGTAAACCTTTTGGTCCGGCATCGATTATACGGTTAGGGTCGATCGTTAAGAAATAATAATTTTCGTCCTTTTGCTCGCTCATCTTTTTAACTCGCCTTTGATATTCTTGATCATCAATTATTTCGCCGACATATTCGATGACAAAGTCGCCCTTGTTAATGGGTGCCAGTGTTTTTAAACCCCAACCTCTTCCTTCGGTTTTATAAGGTACTAAGGGCGGATATTGGCGTTTTTCAAATCTCTGGTTATTGCATTTATCCTTTGCCGGACATATATTTGGATCACATTCCGTTAACAATAATCTGTGAATAATAATAAATAATAATAAACGGGTGCCTAATATACAGTGTGTTTAAATATAAATGTAAAAACTTGAATGATTACTTGTCCAAAACAAGGAGGGGTTGCCCATCATATCAAATTGTGATCCCCTTCCAATTTTTTTTATTTTTTCTGAAATTACAAATTGACAAGAATTTCTTATGGGAATTTTAATAATGCAAAAATCGAATAGAAAAGAAAGCATTACATATGCATATGTCAAATTTAGGCAGTTTAGAATTTTGAGTTCATTTTCAAAATCCTCTTTGGTTATTAAGTATATCTGAAATTTTTTTTTTTTTTACCAAATGTATAATTAGTCTCTAAAAAAATGCACTCTTTCAGTGCTCACCATGTATTTGCCAAATGAAAATTTTTGAAATGGAAGACTCATCTTATATCAACAAATGTCCTAATCCGTTAAATGGTATAAAAATAAGATTAATTTACCTGTTAAGACAGTCGCTATCCGGTCCACAAGAATTCTCCTGCAAAGGATTGCATTCGCACGGCGTCGTATTACTAACATTACCATCAAACAACCTAACATTACCTACGGGTCTGTTCACCTTCACTCGAATATACGGTGGAGGTTTCACATCATTTTTTAACTCATCCACTTTACTCTTCCTAAAGCTCTTTTTAATCGTATGAGCAATTGTAGCCTCTTCGATCGATTTTTTAAATAAAGTATCGACCCTTTTCTTAGACGGACTACAGTGCCCTTTATCGCCCTCCTGAAATAAAAAAACCCGACCGCGTCCGACCCAATAATGGTCGTGAGTTCCGAAAAATTTTACGGCAAATTCTCCCGAATTATGAGGCAGTAATCGAACATTATCGGGTACCTCATTGGGAAATAAAATGACCGCCGGCCACCATCTGTACTTTCCCAATTTCACCCATACAATCTCATCGTATAACGGAAAACGACCCGATTCACAATCTTCGCATATAAAAGTATCATCGTCCAAAAGATTGATAGTTAAGCAATCGGTATGTACACTGGTGGGACAAGTTTCGCAACAAATTAAATCACCTCCTTTTGAACATATGAAACACCATGGTGTATTAACTGTCCGTATTTGTTTTAAAATTCGCTTTTTAACAGCACTGTCTTTGTTAAAATGTCTAGGACATATAATTTGTGATGTACTTAAAATTTGTGTACCTGCAGGAATGCAGTAATTTGTTGTGTGATAAGCTGCGGGGCAATGCAAACACTTTGCCAATTTTCTACTATAGCACCTAGAGGTGGCAGCACGTGGATCGTCAGATGTGCAAGTATGACACATGTGAAATGGACAAATAAATGTGTCGAGCAATTTATCGGATTTTTTATGTTTTTCTGTTGATATTAATGACCATTGAGTTTGGGGCCATAGTTTTATACATTTACGGTGATAAAATTTGCCACAAGTATAAAGAGAACATTTTTGGCGAAGTGATTCATTTTTCATTGAATCTTTTCCACAAGCGAAGCACGGAGGTTCTACTTTCGCTATACAATAACCACATTGAAAGACTTTCGGTGTATCGGCACTTTGCTCCACAACATTTTTATTTACATCACCTAATTTCGCCTGTCCTGGTAATGCATCTTCAACAAGCTTCTTGGGAATAACGCTTATGTGATCAGCTGTAACATGTACGATCACCACATCTTCCTCTTGGGGCGGATTAATTTTTTCCAATAAATTACAAGTACTCTCTTCCGAACTACTGTAGTCCGTAGTGGAATCCGCATATCGAGTATCGTTTTCGATACCTTGCATCATTTCCTTCATTTTAATGTCAATCTGTTCGGCAATTGACAGCTCCGAAAATTTTACTTGTTGCGGCGGACACGAAACAGAAGTGAGATCGACACTTTTTACATGTGGATCGGTCTCACCTACATCAGTATTATTGGTACCAGAAGGTAGAGCATCCGTTATATCTGGTTTGATATCAAAATCCGCACACCTATAATGATATAAACCTCTACAAGGTCCTTTACACTTAAATACGTCTTTTGCTTGTTTACAAACTTGACAAACTCGGTCCTTGGAAATGCCACGGAATAGGCTATTTCGTTTTTGTCTCATAACTTCATCCTGAAAACCATCAGCAATTACTGTATTTGTACTGGATTTAGAAGCGGTATCGGTATCTGACGAATACTCCGAATATATATCATTTTTTTCTGATCCATCAAAAGTCTTCCACGGCATCTTCAAGTCACTTATTAATTCAGGAGGATTTACTATATCAAGTTCCGATTTCACTTTTGTTTCATCGGTATCAATTTCACCTACCACTTTCTCATCCGGAACGAGCTTTTTAGCTTTCTTTTGCGGTTTTTTTAGAATAGTTGGATCGGGTGATGCCGACACTTTAAGTGACTTTTTTGATCTTCTTTTGGATTTTTCAGAGATATTGACAGGTTCTTCATTGATGATTGATTTGGTGTCTTCTTGTACTTCTTCTGAATTCGTACTACTTTCAGCTGCTATCTTTTTTGACACTTTGGTAGTAGTAGTAGGACTAGGATCTGCTGAGAGTTCGGCCTGCAAATCTTCCTGCTTTATATCAAATTTTAACATGTCTTTTTGCGCAAACATATTTGTGAAGAAATCGAGACGATCTTGAATACTACATTTCAATTGCGATTCAGCTTCACCTACTGCTATCTTCCATTTTGGTAGAGCGGATGGTTTAACGATGAAATTCGCTTTGTTCTAAAACAAAGAGCATTTAATTTTAAACTGTGACAGTTAGCAATGAGTATACTTATATACTTTTGCAATTTTAAATTGTTGCTTTAAATCATTGGCACTTCGGAACAGAAGCAAAAATGTCGAATGAACCCAAGACCTTCTACCCTTGTCTCCAAAAAACCTTACATGATACAATGTTTGTACAGCACCTTTCGTTGAAACTACAAAGGTATAGTTAGTTAGCCGTAAGCGTTAACTTTACTAACTTACCTTGACGCGCTTTTTTAAACTCTTGCGTGTTCGGTTCTTCCACAATAAGGCACGGCCAGAAAGGATGGCCACCAATTTTTCCCCACATTACATCACCAACTTTGATCTTGTGATCTAGTGTTACAAAAATATATGTCTATAGACTCTTGATTATAAAGCATAAAGATTTACAGTGTGTATAAATAACTGAAAGTAGTCGATTTTAGATAATGGACATGAATACAAGATTCTGATAACCTCCAACTGAAGTTTAACTTTAATACTATGGTTATAATAGGACTAAGTAATGATGATCTACAATGTAAATCTAAATAAAATTACCTCTAATCGGTTATCCAATGCTGTAACTAAATCTAGAGGTCAGGTCATCGATTTTAGTTTTGGTGGGTGTATGTGGTGAACTCATGAAACAATGTAACCGTGATCTAGGGAGGCAGTACTTATATTATTTTATATTCAAAGCTATAAACTTATGAATCAAAAACTAACACATCTGTTCAACAGAAGAACAATTCACAATTTTGCATATTTTGCATACAAATTTGTGGCAATTAAAGTTACTTTTCATAAGTGCAGTGCAAAGATCACTAGCACTAGCAGCAACAGGATAATTGAGGTGGATATCAACACATGCCGAGTATGTAATTGCTTACATGGTTGTGGAGAGTACTGTAATGGGTGCTTCAAACTTGACAAAAATGTATGATGATTACACTTGCTGCTATAGCAATGATTCTAGTACTTCAAGATGGTGGTTTGATACCAAAAGTAAATTTAGCCCAGTTATCTAGTACGTAAACCTTTACCAGAAAGTTTCAGGAGAGTTTACATTGAAAGGATTGATTATAACTTATAACGAGTTTCAGAACCTCCTCTACGATATAGATGATGAACTTCAACACCGGTTAGATGATTCAGGAGGCATCAAAAATAGTTTGCGGATCAGAATCCATAGAGTAACTACTTCATTGCAATAAAGAGGAAGATGTCCCCCTTTCTTAAAATATTCAAGGGTCCTAGAGAGATAACAATGATAACATCACGTAATTTCTATAACAAGTTGCGCTTATTTCTCTCCACCTCCATCCCATCCCATTATGGTTGCCCATCCACACAGAGACCGTCAATAAAATTCAAAATAAGTTGTGCTCAAAACCAGGGTTGGGTAACTTTATAGCAAAAAAATAGAAATAGTAATACAGTCTAAAGACAAGTTAGATGCAACAATCAATACCATAAAGCACAACTTAATAAAATCGTATCTCAGCAAGTATGAATTACCAAAAATTACTGCAACGTTCAAACAATGTCTTTCTCAAACCCAGTGAGTTTACCAGGAAATGAATAAATTGGGTAATGCCAAAGATTCCCATGCAACTGCTTTGATGCATTATGATTGAGTTTAGACCACAACATCCAACTTAGTGTTATGTCATCGGGTACAACCTCTGGTGACAATTTATACAACCACCATAAGCAGGTAGAGTATTTAAATTTAAGAAGGGCGCTTTTAATTGCTTCACCGAATAAAGGTCACCATCACTATGTTACCTATTCAATGGTAATATGCGTAAACTGAAAGCTACACTAAGTTTTCCTACTGCTTGCAATGATTTACAGTGCGTGCCACTATTAATTTCAGGGATTACAGGGATAATTTACCGTCACATAGTTAGTTAAGGGGGTGATACATAAAAAATAAATGTATATTAAGGCTCAAGTACACTCAGCGAGTTTACTGGCTACAAATATGCAAAAATCCTGATGTGTGCCTCTGGCCTCAAAACTAAAAAGTATTTATGATCGCTCCAGTGTATCAGCAGGGCAAAGTTCACAGAATATTTGGTTTAATTAAGAATGTAAAGTTGGGGCAAAGCAAAAAGCGTTGCACGTCACGAGTATTATATACATGTCAACAGTGTTGTCATATGGATTAAAACGAAGAATAAAATACGAAATGGAAGACAATAAATGACAGATGTCCTTGGTTGCAACATTGTAATTTTATTTATGATGCTGCCAACTTGTTGAATTATTTTACCCTAGAATATTACCTTTAATGACAATCCGAAAAATTTGTATTCCATTGGTACTGTTTTTACGTCATATGTCACGTGCAACGCTTTTAGGATTGCCGTGACTATATCACACACATTAGGTTATTTATTAGAATAGAGTTGAGTGAAATTATTAATTATTATTCCAATATTAAAGGATTTTGGTCGTGTGGCATGTTTATATTCCAATTAAGATTAACAAATTTAACAAAGAAATCCAATCATAATGTGTAGAAAGCAGAGATTGAACTTTAAAAGAAACTACATGAAAAATCAACAGGTAGACTAGCAAATGTGAAATAATCAAACCAAATACTGTTTTAGTTCTACCAGCAGATTACACAGACGTTCAAGATAGAGAAGATAAAAAGGGTGGCATGATGAGGAATTAAATGTGCTTATAAAGAATAACAAATAGATGGAACAGTTAGTAAACAAAAAAGAAATTAAGACGACATAACACAAAACACCATGAAAGCTGGTATTTATAAATTGGACTGTGCATTCTGTAATTTGGTATATTAGGTCAAATAATAAGAAATTTCGATATTAGGGGTCTATATCACAACGGCCACTGATCATAACGGCCACCCCGGTTTTTGCTATTTCATAACGGCCACCTTGATCACAACGGCCACTTATATTATTTGATCATAACGTGAACAAGGTGGCCGTTATGATCAAATAGTATTAGAGGCCGTATGTGATCAAAGTGGCTGTTATTAAATAACAATAACCTAGGTGACCGTTATGATCAGTGGCTGTTGTGATCAGGTCCCGATATTAGATACAAATATACGCAGAGATAGGTCAAACATTTTCTACACCACAAACATCCTAAGAGAAGATCAAACCTTAACATTTTTGAAGTGTAAAATACAAATTAGATGTTTTAGAAAGCTTTAAAATTTATAAATATGGGCATGTGTATGGAGTACCTTTAATGAATGAATAAATTGACCTTATTGATTTACCATTCTTGATCATAACAAAAATTCATATTTTTAAGGTTCTCTGTTGCCTAGGTTTTTAACTAGGTTATTCCTAGACCACGTGCAACATGTTTCACACCACTCAATGATATATGCACAACTTATTTTTATTAATCTTGTTTTATTAGTGGAATTACTTGTTTTAATGATTACAATAATTAATTAAGTTAATATATCGTTTTCGACTTAATTTGGACACAAATTATAAGACTGTAACACTTGCCAGTTATAGAAAAAATCAACAGGACCAGAACTAATTTTCAGTTCCCAAAATGCCCAAATATTTTGAAACACAAGAACAAATTTACTTTTTTACAATCTAGGATTACAAGTGAAATTGATAAAACACAAAGTTCCTTCAACCTTTCATTTACAGATGACAAAACTAAAAATAACAGGTAATAGCATTATTAACTTACCCTTTACATCCAGCTCATCACCTTTGTCTAAAGACTCCCGTTTAACTTCTAAATCAATATCGCCAACTACGGTTGTTTCCTCCTCATTATCCAATGGTGTTGTAACAGTACGAAGAGATCTAGGCCTTCCTCTCTTACGTTTAATAACAGTTTCCATATTTTTCAATTTTTTTATTTTACCCATTGAGTTACTCTTGAACTCTTGAATTTTGTTATCGGTATGTCCGGAACTGACCGAACGCCTCCCAATCTTTCTTTTTTCGGATTCACCTTCCCTATTTAAGACAGGTTGTGAATGTGTACGTCTGTACGACATCGCTCTAATCGGCGAAGTAGCAAGCGGTGTCACATCCGCGGGTTTTAACCATGGTTTTACGTAAGCTTTTCTTATGAGCGACAGAAGTTGTCTTTTTCTCTTTGTATAATTTGACGAGAGTGTATTTATGTCATTCGAGTTTAATAGCACAACAGGTTGCAATTTTTTAGAAGGCGATCGTAAAGTCGTTTTTGTCAGCGACAGTGTTCTTAATTTCCTAAAGGAATGTTTCTTTTCTTTATTATCTTGTGGTGAGGATGACTGAGAACTATCCGATTCTTGTAATGAATTTGTCTTGTTAACAACAACAGGTAATTGTTCAGTAAAATTTTGATTTAACTGCTTTTTACGGGTTTTTGGAGTGGTTTTCAATTCGACTGGCACTTGCTCACTTACTTGTGTTGATTTTGACAACTTAGTATCGGTTGAAGGTTCCTTGTCTTTTGTAGTTAAGTCAAATTTTCCGATTTCTTTACCTTCTTGTTTCGGAGTCGTTTTTTTCTCATTTTTCGGATTACGGCTCCTTTTCACTTCCGCCACAGGACTCTGTACAGCACTCTTCTGTATGCTTGGTACATCTGCTACTTTAGAGTCTTTCTTTTTACTTGTTTTCTTTTTAGATGTTTGTTCAGGACTTTCTGCAGCTTCCAATGGTTGGCTTTGGTTTACCTTTCTGGTGCCTTTATCAATTTTTGATGGCGATTTTCCTTCATGCTCATTAGTATTCTTAACGATTGACTTCTGTGGCGATTTTTTCACAATCTTGGTATTCAATTCTGGGGATTGCAAACCTTTATATTTACCTTTTCTCTCGGAAATGTTTGGAGTTGTGCACACATCCTTCTTTAAGGCATTAGAGTTTACTTTTTGAATTCGTTTTACAAATGGAGTAGCTTTTTCTGTACAGCTCATTAACCTTAAGGTCGAGGCTAAGTTTCTAGGAGATTTTTTACCTGGTGGTAATACTAATTTTGCATTTTCCTCCTCTTCTTTACTACTGCTTTCTTCATTATTAGTCAGCTTTGAATGTTCACTTACTTTATCAACTAGTATTTTTTGCCGAGTTGTCGATTTAAATCTTTTCTTCAAATGCTTTGATGGAGATACTTTACTAATGGTACTGGTATCACTTATAGCATGATTATCAGCCTTCAAATCACTCTTGTTGTTCCCAAGTCGGTTTTCCGATTCATTTTCCTGAGATGAATCTGGAACAGAAAATTCGACGCCAGTACAAGATTGATTCCTATTTTCATTTAAATCCACTACAGTTTTTTCCAGAGTTGTATTATCTTCTTCAAAAATATCTGCCTCTTTTTCTTCTTCTGCAGGAACATCCTTGCTTACAACTTTTGACCTCGTAGTAGGACTAGATGGGATTTTTGCCCTCTGATCTACACCAAGGAAAGTACTATCGGCTTCAAACTCCACACAAGATTCAACAAATATCGAAGGAACTTCGTTTAGTATTTTTATAGGCGATACCAATGAATCCTCTCGATAATCGTCACATGTCGATTCCATTAACAAATCAAGATCGGGTATTTCGGCATCCATACTTGCAATCTTCCATGGAGTATGAAGCAACTTTTTATCTACTAAATTAATGTCGTTTTCGGAACTTGGAGCTGCTACATCTAAATTTTTAATACGTTTTGGTTCACTTGGACTTGATTTTTCGCTATCAATTGGAAAAATTGGTGTATCGGGTAAACCGAAACTCTCTACTACGACAAGTTTATTTTTACGTTTATTGCTATACGTTTTTAATACAGGTTTAGAATTCATCTTCACCTCTGTATTAAATTTCTCATCATTATTTTTTGCTGTTATAATTTTTAAAACTTGTGTTACATCAACAGGTTCTAAATTCAAAGTGTCGCTAGTGACTTTTGACTCACATTTTGGTTCCAGTTTTAAAATTTCTGTATTATGCAAAACTGACATGCCCGATTCGGTTTTAAAAAAATTATGTATGGCTTTGGAATTTGAGTCGTGATTTTCTACAATGTTTTCTGTCAGTTCTAAATCTGCGGTTACATGTTCAAATTTTGGTTTTTTACTATCTTTTATCTTTTTGGGTGATATGCTTTGTCTAGTTTTTACGCTTTTAATTATCTGAGGTTGGGGTCGAGGAACTTTTTTATTAAAGTCTTTTGAAGATTCAAATATGACATCGATGTCGTAAAAGTCTTCACTAATTTTTGGTTTACGTGTACGTCCATAACGACTTTTTGAAATAGGACTATGTAACTCGGCACTTAAATCACCATCACTTTTTACCTCACCAATATCCGAGTTTCTACTCGAATCCATGTTTGTTGAGGGCTTAAAGAAGAATGAAAATAGTTAGAAACGTCAGCTTTTTTTTAAAAATACAAATAAAAGATTTCAAAATCAGATACAAGAGGAGGTTAAAGAAGTGTTGTTTGTTGCAGAGGAACATTTACAATGTTGTAACATTTGGTGTACATTATGTACTTACTATATAAGGTGTTAACTATTATCACAATGAGTTATATATTCTTTTAAATTATGTAAATAATTAAGAAATACATTGTATTCGGTTCACTATCGATGTAATTAGCATTTTAGCTTTTAGCTTCGGAATCGTTTGACAACATAACGACTGATGTGAAGTTAGTCGGTACAAATTTATGCTTTCCCGCTTAAAAAGTGGAATAAATATCTATGTGAAGTTAGGTTTATGCACAAGTTTATCTCTCGATTAGATAATTGGCACATAAACAATTATTTGTTTGTTTGTCTAATCAAATTTTATTTTAAAATTTTAATTTTCCTTTGTATGGATTGAAGATAGCACATTTATTACAATGCATTTCAGTTTCCAGTAGCGTAGACTTGGGATGGGTAACAATGCGGAATAGCTTTCTTTATTCAATGGCGGAAAGAAAACATTTTTACAAAATTATAAAAGACAATTTAAAATATAATACAATACCGAAAATGTAATAATTAAGTATGTCGCATGTATTGAGATTTTAATAATACATATAATATGTACATTTGTAAGGAGAATTTTATTGGGGATTAAGACCTGTCGTTATATATACATAATATGTTTAATTAAGCAGATTGGGTACGTTCTGGATTGCGATAGGAGGGTGGACATAGTCCACGCGTACGTGGACCCCACATTCGAGCCCTCCTCTATGATTAGAGTCGTCCGACCCCAGAACGTCACTCAAGCCATCCCACACGCGAGATGAACCTGAGGATGCTGGAAGAGGAAGAGACTCTAATCGTAGTAATATCTGGCCAGTATTCCACCCACATGCATCGTCTCAGTTGCACAAGTGCAGGACACTCACTCTAGACAAAACCACTCACAAAGCATGGGTGTGGGCCGTCTCGTCGTCCATCATATTACCAAAGTTTCTTTAATTTGTTGAACAATTAACGACAATCTAACATCAAGTTCCACCTAGACTACTTGTGCAGGGTGGGTGTCTTGAGTTATTAAGAGGTGTGTATACAGTTTGATAGGTACTGTAAGTGGAAGAGCCGGCTCTGGACCATGTTTTGAGGCCAATCGGGTTAACTCATCGGCTCTTTCATTGCCTTTCGTTCCAGCATATAATGCCCCTTAACCCATACGAGCTTGGGGGTGTTGCTGCTGGCTTATACTTGCTCTAGAGCTTGCTGGTGACATTCAGAAACGAAACCTGTAGAGGTAATTTTACAGTAAACCAAGTGCCTGCAAGGCAGGCCTGTTGTCATTGAAAATTCTAATAGTTTTGTTCTTTATGTTATGCGCATAAGAATTTTCTTGCACTAAACGTTAACCCTACCAATTCTGACTGAAATACAGTAGTAGCACCAAATTTTATTATTGCGAAATATGCATTTTCTCTCGCAGAAATACCACTTTTGTTAGAGTTATAATTCTACAGCAAACTATATACCAAACAGGCCATATTTACTTACACAAATAAATGAATTATTTGTAGTAGGTATGTGATATACAATAGGTATGAAAATAATATAGAATACAACAAAATCAGTTTAAACAGTTTTATTTTTTTGCTTTTTCTTGGTACAAATAGTTTAAATAATTAATTGTGTCGGTAGGCACAGATTTAATTATTTTTATGTGGTTAACTGTCATCCCGAGTTCGTTTTTAAAACATTGTAAGATATATTTGATTACATTCCGATCATGACCACAAAACGAAACAAGTTTCACTTCAACTGCATGCACAAAGGACCAATCAACATTAGATAGGGCAACACGGTTTCTACAAGAAAATATTGTAACTTAATATATAACTTGTAAAATCTTACTTTGGGTGGGCACGGTCCAGGACAAGGTCCACACGGTCCACACGGTCCACAAGGCCCACATGGTCCACAAGGCCCACATGGTCCACATGGTCCACAAGGCCCACACGGTCCACATGGCCCACATACGGGTGACACTACTGGAACATACACACAAGGTGCAGGACAGCAAGGAACAACTAGCGGTGCACATGGACAGGGTGGTGGAGGTGCACAGGGACATACTGGAATTGGTACACAACAACTTGGAGGACAGCAAGCCATTTTTTTTCTTTTCTTATACTTAAAATTTTGTAGATGCAAGGAAATATTTTAGATTTGCTTGTGATAGCAGTTATAATAATTTATTTAGGTATTTATCTATTTCCATGGAGAGAGATGCTCAATTTTTTGGCCTTCTTATTTTTATTTAGTTATTTTGAAAATAAAAAAAATATATAACTTGATAAGTATCTCGATCAGGAATACCCAACACGTGGCTCGCAGCAATTACTGATGTGGCTCACGGGCATGAACGTTTAAAAAATGATGTGTCCTATAATATATGTACAATACCGCTTTTAATGGGCATAATTGTTCAGACATTTCTTTAACCAAGGAACCATGGAGGAGGAGAAGAACATCATCTAGTGATAAAACAATATAACACCGCATTAGCACAGCATCGGATGGACACTGATCTGATATAGACACAAGAAAAATTCACTTATTAGCTCCAGCATATACTTTACAAGAGAGGCCATTAAGATCAAGATATAACCACATTCGTTAAATAAGAGAAATGATGCAATAAGAATTCCACCTATATGGAATATGGTTTATAAGGAAAATAAAAAAATACTGCATCTAATGATACTTACTGTGAATTCACCAATATCTCCCATATATCTTGACAAAGGAAGTGCAGTATAACTTCCGAAATGTAGAATTTTATTAATTAAATTTCACGAGATGAACTATAAAATGAATTTTAATGTATGTGGCTCGCCAAAAATTTTTAAACACTTAATTGGCTCTAGATCTAGATTATGCACTAATGTTTAAAATATTATGATACTTCTTTACATTTCTCAAATTGAAGTTGATAACAAAACATTAATTAAAGAATATGTCGCAGTCTAGCGCTCCAACCACTACACTAGAAAACACACTAACGACTCACAAATATAACACATACATTTATTTTTGTTACAAATTTACATGGATAAAGAATTAATCTACAGTTTATGTACGTCCGCTTGAAAATTAAATCTCAGCACTAGAAAATTTGTATGTTAGCAATATATTTTTTGTTGGAAAAGACCTACGTACCTTTGGAGGACAACTTGGCACACATGAATAACAAGGTACGCAACAAGGTACACATGGGGTACATCCAGGGTAGCAAGGTGTGTAGCATGGGTAATGCATGGAACAACAAGGGGTACAACCTGATGGATACAGCATCTTGCCACTTGAAATTTTGACTATTTTAATTCAAAAATGATTTTAATATTTGACAAATGATTTAGGCTTTTGTTATTTTCTATGCCATCCTGTCTTTAGAACGATCAGCACCTTTTATACCTTATTGATAAGTAAAAGTAAAGTAAACATCCATTCCCTTATAATACCCAAAGGTGTGAGGGGTTATACCTTATTGATAATTACCTTTGGGTAATAGGACGGTATAAACCAAGCTAGTCTACTAGTACAGAAAGGTCATGAATACAAAACTAAACATTTCATGTGCGATTCAATTATCAATAATTTATTACTTAAACGAGTAATCCCCGTCTATAGCGTTCAGGAAGTATTGATAAAGTCAGCTATAGTTGTCAGTGTCAAAAATGCTATTTTGTGACACTTCATTTAAACTCTACATGAAAGGACATTTGTGACAAATTTCCTTTTCACCAAATGAACAAGGTTACTTGAAATCCCTCTGGTCACGTCTATTAAATTACCAGATAACTCTCAGTTTATGTAAGCTATCTGTTGAGCAGCGAGAAAATTCTGTCCTTGTATCTGACTGTATCTCCAAAATTCTCCTTTTGCTAAACACCACATTACATAGCTTATTGTAACATTAAAGTAGCGTTTTCCTACACTTTCGCTGGTCGCCGACGACTGCGACTGAGTCGCCGCGACCTAATTCGTCAAACCCGTTTTCCTAGCCCGCGCCATTTAAGTGGTCGTCGCTGAAAGTGATCTGTTTTACCGACAATAACTCGCTACCCGACGAACAGCGACCGGTCGCTGGTCGTAACGACTAGGTAGCAGGTAGGAAAACAGGCAGGTTTAAAATGCATTGGAGATGTCTTGACGAATTGGTCGCGGCTACTCAGTCGCAGTCGTCGGCGACCAGCGAAAGTGTAGGAAAACGGTACTTTAGTGTGAAAATTTGATTGAAACCTATCCTATCCAATTATTGTAATACATCAGGTTTGCTCATATATATTTCCCTAAACATAGAAGACTCACCCTTCCAGGTGTACAACGTACTGGGTCTGGAGCATCTTCTCCTTCAGACCACTGCAGTGCAATTGTAGAAATCGACAGGTTCAATTTTCATCTGTAGCTAATGACGAAGTCCCAATATATCAATACTTTTAAAAATGCGAACCTTATATTACATGTTAATAAACAGAATAAACTACAAAATAGTAAACAATGTTTTATTTCAGTACAATGGGGGTTGTCATCGAATAGGTAATGTTTTTTTTATATGCACAAACGTTCATTTACACCATATCAGCTTCTTATTTTTCTAAACGGCTGCTGAAATTCTTCCGGTAACAGACAAGCAGCAATGCTAGCACTATAATACATAAAAGTTACATGAAAATATCAAAAAAAATTTCATATTCATACCCTCGGAGGACAACATGGTCCACATGGATAACAGTAGGGGGCACAAACACATGGAGCGCAATAAACTGGATAGCAAGGTGCACAAACCGGGTAGCAGCATGGGTAGCAAGGGGCACAGCAAGGTGGGCAAGGCATAATGTTTTCTTTTTTAAATTTAAAAAAAATTTAACAAAAAATTTTGAAGAGAAAAAATTTTGTGTATGTTACTAGCAAAATTTAATTTGTTTACTGTTATTCTTTTTTTATGGTTGCTATAACTAAATTTTTTTTTGTAAAAACAAGAGAATAAATTTAATTTTCTATTTATTGTTTGAAGTTTTGGTACCAAATTCAAATTGCTTTTCATTTAGTTAAGGAAAATTATCAATGAAAAAATGTGTACACTGTTAGACCAATTAAAAAATATTGTAAACCAAGTAGATGATAATGGGTAGGTGTAATGTGCTATGTAGCAGAGGTATAAAGAAATCTTCCATTTTAGGTCCTGTTGTTCTCCTTGCCCTCAGGTTGCACCCCCAAACTTTCCATACCTACAAGTTTGCATGTTGGATCCACCGTGTACAGTTGTGCCATTTGAGCCAAAATATGTCAAGCCATTACAAATGCCATCGCCACCCTTGCAGGTATGCACATTACTAGAAAGTTTAGTAAGTTTATATATGCTCTTTGGTTTAACCATGATGATGCACATTTTGACACAAACAACCATTTGGTTCAAGGTACATATTTAAAGAACAGTGATAATGTATCTTCTGCTCATCAATGATTTTATTTATCGATTCTATACAAACGGAGGCTTGTGCTTTTGATATTCTCTCTTCCTAAGCAGATACACTAAAGTATTCAGTTTTGATAAGAATTGTTAATTATGTTCATTTCATGCACGAACACATTTTACCTAGAAACCCTCTTGGTATAAAGAAAAGGGGTTTTTCTTTGAACATCGGTAGGTCTGTGTCGAGGTCGAATCCCATCAATTGCTGTTAAGCATCCTTTCGAGGAGTTTTCTTTAATTGTCTGTGGTATTGCTTTGAGGGCTGCTTTTAGCCTTGGGAGCATGCCTTAGCCCGACTGACCTCAAAACAAGTGCATTATGGCCCAGGGCGGGTTTTTACTTTTACAGCACTAACTGCAAACCTAATAACACCCAAGCCCAGGTCGCACAACTCTAATCAGGGAGGGTTCGAATATGAGCTCGGAGGTCAACCACATGGAATCTTCTGTATGATTTTTGAATCGAAAAAAGGAAATTTTGTGCGGTTTCTCCATTTTCCAGATGGCATTTGCATGGATCTTCAGACCTGCTTCATTCTGAGAAACTCTTTAGCATTTATGCTACAAATTACTCAAAGATTTAGTATTATTCCTTTGTGAAAGTGACTATATTGTTTTGAAGTATCATAATAAAATTCATTGACAGTGCTAAAAGATCGTCCACCATATATGATCTAGGATGACATAGCGAAAAACAGCTAGTAACGTACAAATATATTCTTCCTACTTCCAATCTATTAGTAGCTAATAGGACTATAAATTTTATTTATACTTTCAATCGTTACATTATGGTTTGTTAGTTACATATATAACATATTTTTCTTTTGACTTTGTATAAGTTAAGGAAGGTCTTCAATCCAACTGGTTGGGTGATTCCTAACCAAAGTTCACTAAGGACAATGACATTACATTCTCTAATAAGTACATCATTTAACAGCACAGTGTTCAACTTTATTTAATCCTGAAAACAAGACACAAAACCATTTGTAAAATATAAAATACAGAGACTTACACATTTAGAGCCGTCAACCCACCCATAGAGGGTACGGGACATAACATGGTCCTGCACAAGGAGTACAAACAAATGGAGGTGGTTTTACAGGGAATGAATATGGTATCCGATAAGGAGGTACATTACAAGGAGCCAGCGCCGGAGTGAAGGGTTTTATATGAGGGCAACACGGCATAATTGTTTTGATTAATTGATTAATTTACTAAAATTTTGACTGAATTCCAAAAAAATAATGATACAATATTTATTTTGCCAGTTGCCATGATACAGTATTTCAGTTATTTGTATGTCACATGTATTATGATTATTTGATAACTTATACATAGTACGAGATACGTTATTAGAAATATATACCCTCATCTGTTATTTGACGATGACAAAGATTATAAGTTAGATAATATATAGGTCGATAAATTGCAAATGGGTTGCTTAGCTAAATCGGGGCCCGATGCTGTTAAATCCGCTTTCTTTCAGAAGAATGCTCTGCATCCCTGTCTGTCACATGTAATGGCGGGCGCAACGCTCTCTGTCACTACCATCACATTCCTGGTTGCCTAGATTTAGATATTATCTTTTCAGCGCGAGCGTGGAAAGTGACAGAGAGCGCTGCACCGCCATTCCATGTAACAGACAGGGATGCCGAGCATTCTTCTGAAAGAAAGCGGATTTAACAGCATCGGGCCCCGATTTAGCTAAGCAAACCATTTGCAATTTATCGACCTATATATTATCTAACTTATAATCTTTGTCATCGTCAAATAACAGATGAGGGTATATATTTCTAATAACGTATCTTAGACTAACAGGTTTTGCGGGGGTTTAACAATTTACCTTTATTTTCAGAAATGTGAAAGTGAAGCAGAAGGATTAAGAAATCGTACTTTAAATTTTTATAATAACTATAACATAGATTATCACCTAACGGGGGACGAGTTTAAATGTAAAAAAATTCCAAAAAGGAATATGCCACATTATACAGCAACTGTAGGCGGAAGATTTCCAAACAGCCCACATACTGGCGAGGAATGCATTGATGAAGGATGTCCAACTGGTTTTAAACCATGTAAAATGAAATTATGTCCACCAATTGGATGCCATCCTTTAGGTACTTGGTACGCTTCTATACAACCATGTTCACCAAAGGCCAAAAGACGGGTAAGTGATAATTTCAACTAAACCCTTGTTCATATTAATTTGCATAAGATTAATTTACTGCTTATTTGTAATCTATTTTCTTATTTTGGAATATTAAGTAAATTTCTTATGGGTGAGTAGTGTGCGTGGGAAAATCAAACTTTGAAGATGCACCCAACCCTTTAGCGAGGGATTGGTTTAATTATTTTTTACTGGTTGCTGACGACCATTGTCTCCTCAATCTGTTTGGTATATTTGGTGGAGTGTTAGGTTTTGCTGGTAAACGATACTAAAGGACTTTATTCTATTCAAAATTTTAAATAGCAGATGACAAGTTTTGTAAAGCAAGACCAACGCACAATTCTCTTGTGATAAATAAATCCGTTGAGAAATAATAAAATTATCATATAGGGCGATTACTGGCAACTGAAATTAATGGTGTAAATGGACTTTTTGAGTTTTTAAATATTGCCATTGAATAGTTAACAGAGTTAATTATATTCAGTGACTTTTAGTTAATTAAAGCAATTAAAACTGCATAACGACAATATTCTACTTAATTACCAGGAGTTGCACAAATCACCAGCTGAGGTTGTACACGATAATTTCAGTAAGCAATAAGTGGTACACACAAATGTTTGTTAGATAAACCATGTTGTTAGAGATTAATTACATAAAAGTACAATAATCTGTTAAATTAATCCTGTGACTTAAAATTAACATCAGACTTTCACTATTCAAATGTAACATTTTGAATTTTTCAGTTTTCCTCATTCAATTTTTATTTTTAGGGTAAAAACAAGCAGTAATGATGGCCGAAATAATGCTTCTTGTGTCTTCCATGTAATATTTGTCTAGTACACTGATTTAAATTTGCTTGTAATTAGAATAATAAACGAAATAAAAGTAATATTTATTTAAATATTAATACGTTAATAATTTATAATCCAGGCATGATAAAAGCTACATTATCCAAAATAGTAGCAAGTTGTTCAGTAGTGCAACTACTACCTTGTAATTCAGGTACTTGCTGCGTTAAACAAAGCAGAGGTCCAAGTGCACACAACAAAGAGTCTAGAAGCACAGATAAACTGCCGGATACAGCAATTTGGCCCTAAAATGTATCAATAAGCAAAAGAGATGTTGGGAGCAAATTCAGTATACCTCATGTTCCTTAAGTCTCTCGCCAATAATAGTTAAACTTTCTCCAAGAAGTTTTAAATGCGCAGCAACGTCAATTGGTTTGATGCCCGTAGACTTGAAGAGTAAGCTGGATTCTCTCGTTCGTGGACTAGGTGGGGAATTATTCACATTTCCGAGGGACGGCATCTCCAACTGAAATGTAGATGACGGATTCTGGACAACTCCTGCGCTTCCTCCCTTTTTGTTAATGAATTTATTCCCGCTCTTGGCCATGTTTTTGAATTTGGGATCTTGCTGCTCTGCAAATGGTTTTGAATTGAGTCGACGTGCTCGACGCCGCCAGGTAAACTTTTCAGTGGAAGGCACTGTTGCCCAAAGTTCACCTAAACGTTTAGAAATTTGCGAGAAATCCATTGAAGGATTAGATTTTAAAAGATCGGCACGAACATCACGTGCCCATAACATGTATGCTGTAAATCGTGTTTTGCCTACAGATAAATTCTGATAATAATCTTAAGTATTAACTTCAAACAGAAACCTTTATCTTTCCTTTGAGCTTTTGCACGTCCAACGATCTTCCCATCTTTAATCACCAACCGTTTCTTCGTCGACTTTTCCATCATGTACAGACTTTGGTTTCCTAAACTATCTGCATCGGGATCTAGTCTACGAAAACCTGCAGGTTCAGGCGAATCTTCGTAATCACTCTCTGATCCCATACTATCTTCAGACGATTCCGGTGGATTACCATCTTCATATGTTTCGCTATCGTACTCTGATCCACTTCCAGGTGGCTCCATTTCATCGTACTGATATTCCTGCATTAAGAAAGTGTTTCAATCTAGGACTGGGACTGAGTAAATTGAATATTTCACTTTTTCAATTTAAATTTAAACAGATCTACAGTTAAGCTCCTTATTCACGGAACAAAATACAACAATAACTTGCAGCTCAAAATTTAAATATTTGGTGATATATAACAATTTATCACAGATGTATAGAAAGACAAGTTGATTTAAAAGGAAAAGCGGCCATACCAACACAGCAAAATTTTTACTCAGAAGGGAAACAATAATGTTGCTAAGTTATCAGCTATTTTAGAGCAGCGACAAATGGCTGAAGCTATCAAATACAAATGTTGAGAAACACAGTTTAAGGGCTAAGGGAAGGTCAAACAAGTGTATAGCAAATTTTGACCTTTCAATCGTTTCGTAAAGAAATATTTCTTGACATTTTATTGGACAAGGAAGGCATTCATGGTAAATGATAGTCTGTCACATCATTTGAGATGGTAAACTCATGGAAAGACCAAAAGATTTAATAACAAATACATTAGGCGGATAGCAGAATCAATTCCCCACAAAACACATAGAGCAGGGATGCCCAATCCGTAGCGTAGACAAATTTCTAAATCTGGTTAGGTATATAAACTCAAAAATAATATCTTAATAAAGGAAATGCAGTATAATTTCCGAAACGTAGAATTTTATTAATTAAATTACACGAGATGAACTATAAAGTGAATTTTAATGTATGTGGCTCGCCAAAAATTTTAAATAATTAATTGGCTCAAGGGAGGTTAAAAGTTGGGCACCACTGATGTAGAGGGATTTTTCTGTGGTACAGTACTTACAGCTCCACCAAGCTTAGAATGTCCCCGGAAAAAACATCTTTTAATCAACATAGACAACATATTCCAGACAAACTACAGAAAATTCAGTAAAAATATACACATTTTGTAGCCATTATCCATTATTATGAATATAAAAGACGAACACAATATTATTCTCTTTAGCACATATCGGGACACATGATGGATTCTTGTTAGTGGATTGAGGAAAGTGCTAGAAGTTGTTCCATCTACCTAATGCTATTCATGATTAACAAGATACAATTCGTAGCATAGGTACTTACAGAGTGTACGTCCCTTGAATAAAGAGCACCGACTTCATTCGAATAATTAAATAGCCACATTTCATATTCGAAGATATATGTATGATTTAATGAAATGCAGCATAGCATTTAATGCTCTCATAATTCACAACACCAACAAAGTGTGAAAAGTTTAAGTTAATTTAGTTATGTAGTAAGATGACATGTTTATTTTATGGGTAAAATGTGCCAATTCTCCGAATAACCATTACTCAACAGCTTGGAGTATAGTATTAACATTTTAGTGAGCTGATGAAGCTGGATAAATACTTTACTAAGGTACGCAACATAAAAAGTAAAGAAAGTATGCGAATACAAATTCAATTAAACTCACAAAACTTATAAATGAAGTAAGCAAAGTAAAATACCTCTTCCGATTTCTGTGGGGATGAAAATGGTTTTACTTCTTTGTTAGATCGAGGCGATAGTAAATCGAATTGATCAGTGTGTTTACGTGGCACTGGATTCTGACGTTTGTAATTTCTGTCTATTTCATCCGGCGATTCAAAATCCATTAATTTTGATGACTTTTTCCGAACTCTTCCGCTTCTTGAGACTCCAGTCACCTCCAAATCTGTAATAATTCCTTTGGCGATTAAAAATGAAGTATTTGCGCTTATATACTGAAAACATTAAATGAGTAGTTAAAGGATTCTAATATCTTATATAAAGACGGTTGAAATCAACATGAGCTTTCATTCAAAAATTTCTGGCAATTTTCTTCAAAATAAAATTGTTATGTACCTAAGATCTATCTCTCGATAAGAGCAGCTTAATTTGCTTAACCTACGCAATTTTTAACCTATTTCTCGAATTCTCCCACATTCTGGATGTATGGGAACCCTAGATGCAAGTTCAGGTCTACTATATATCTGTTCATGAAAGGAAGTTGGGTGGAAATTTATAAGTTTAGTTACTTAATACTTGGTAGCAATGAGATTTATTTAGCTTCGTCTACAATTTTGTTAATAATTTTTCTTTTTCACCTAATAAACACCAATAAGTTAAAACCTTGTATCTTTTAAATGCTAAGAGAGATATAACAGTGTGTCGGGTTCAAGGTGTTGTTACAAAGTGGCAGATAGGCGACTGCCACAACTACATAGTGGTTAATCGTTTTTTGAAGTAAACACTTGAAGTGCCTGCCGAGAAGGAAGGTTTCTAAAACTAAATAAGTTTTCACATAGAATTGTAGTTGCTTAAAACATGAGTATTAAATCAAGTGAATAAGGATTAGACCAAGAAAGTTAGTATCTTAATTGATTTATTATTTTTCAATATTTAATAATAAAAATAATCCTTATTCACTTGATTTAATTTACACTTAGACCAATTACTCCTACCGCTAATTAAATTAATATTATTATATGTAGTTACATTGGCTTTTCAAATGAAACCTTTGAAGAGGCAGCATACACTTTAGTAACAAAAATGATCTTGTGGAAAGAGATATCATTACAGGGTGTACATGAGGTTGCAAATGCAGATCATTAATATTGTGCAGAGAAGAAATAGTCATTTCTACATTAAGTCTGAACAGCAAAGGCTAATTTCTACAAATGCACATAACTAGAAACTTCTATCAAGACAGTATCATTGCTTGATGTTACTCAGACAATGACGAAAAGGTTCTCAGCAGAAGGGATGCAGTTTCGGTCAAGTCTTATGCTTCCAATAATAAATCATAAAATCTACACAGCAGACTTAAGCCCAAAAGCCCTTCATATACAGATATAAACCAAAATGGTTAATTCATTTGCCATTGCATTTAGTATTAAAGAAAAGTGGACTTGCATGCGACAAAAATGCTTAAGTAAAAGGTATGATTGTATTACATCAGTACTTAACAATAAAAATGTAATTTACATAACTTAAATCAATAAAAACACTATTCCTCTTCCTTCCAACCGTCGTCATCACTTAAAAATCTACGTTTATGTGCCGTATTCATATAAGGTCTTAATGCCCATTCGGTATCTGCAGCCTCAGTAGCGTCAACGGTTCCTAATTTAATTTCGTACAATTTTAATTGAAATCTAGGTCCAACTTCACTCAATTCTACTTGTCGATCGACTGTTTTAAATGTATGTTGTCGAAAACTAATATAATCGTCATGATTGGCGAACGTAATAACACGTTTCGAATCTTCTTTCGGAACGGGGTACAAATATTTCAGTATCGACATGACACGTTCACCTAAAGTCGTCTTAAAATTATGAAAAATCAAGTGAGGATACTGTTCAGACATCGTTCCAATATTTGGTATATCGTGACGCATAACAACGTCGGACATAGTGAAATAAGCAGTGGGTCCATACGGTAAGTGGCAAATTACCAAACCGTCCGGTTCACCTCTGTGTTCGTGCACCATTATGAAATCGGTCACATCGTTTGCACGACAAGCGTGGATTAATTCTTTCATTTCGTAATTACCGCGATTCATACGTTGCGCATTCGGAAAAATTAGTCGGAGCTCTTTTACAAACATTTTCAATCGGGAGCTGGGATCGCGAGACGTTGTTATAACGATTTTAGGATCTTCAACACCTGCATACCGATACTCGTCATCTTGTGAGTTAGCGAGGGTGCCACCGCTTTCTCCACCGATTGCTACTGCTGCTTGAGGTCCTAAATCGTCCCACTCTAATTTTCTTTGATAGCTTATTGCGGATTTTCTTAAATCCCCATGAATTGCTATGTTTTGATCCAAACTCTTCTTTATGCGGTTCTTTTTATCTTGTATACTTTTTTGCTTATCTTCTTGGGTTTTTCGATACAAGTATTCTCGTCTTAAACGTGCTTGTCTTCGCAACATGATTAATTGTTATTAAAAATATTCAATATTAACATATAACCTAAAAGTATACGCAATACGCATGTGAAGAATTGAAAACAACAAACGTGTCATTGCCATCTGTTGTTAAAAGCCGTTAACTAATTATACAATTAAAAATTATTAAATTCATTAGTGAAATGCGAAAATTTGAATAATTTAATATTATTACCTTCTGCTTTTTGTTTTTTAAGTTGAAAATTGTCCATAGTTTAAATTAAATGCAGTTTTGGACGTTTATAAATACACATTTAATAATAATAATAATAAACAATATTAGTGTTCTAACAGGACATGCGCAGTTAGATTGATCAAAGCGTCAAAATACTCAAAATTTAAAATTTCGCGCCATCGATAAGATTATACAGGATGACCCCGGGGAGACAGGAACATCCAGTTGGTCAATTAATACCTAATAACCTAATGATAGCCAGAAAAAGTTTTTTGTGCATAAGTCATATATATTTATTTTATACAGGATGACGTGTTTTTTAAAATGGAACGCACCTCCCATAGAGAAAATAATTTCTCTATGGCACCCCCTAAACGCTCCGATATATTAATAATGTTTCATTAATCCGCCATACCTCACTATGCAACCGGTGAAGAAGGCGGGCTGCTGAATCTCAGCACTTCCAGGAATTGGAATGTGATGGTATGACGTACTAATTTAGCATGCGCCTTATATAGGCTTCCATATATGTAATACACATTACATATATGTAGGCTTCACATGATGACAAGGGGCAGTTGCTTATGTGCGAGGAAAACCCCCTAAAAAACTCATACAGAACAGTCGTCCATCAAACCCACGATCCCCTGAATCAGAGCTGAATGTGGTAACCAGTTATAAAGACAAAAACCAGCGCGTGAGTGGGTGGGGTGTAGTTCATTACAATTTTGGTTTTTCTTTAGAAACATGGAACATTTAAGTATGTACAGATGGGTACAAAAAACAAGATGAGTGTTAGTATCCATGTGATTGAAACTTCAAATTTTCAAAACTTATGGAAGCCATTGCTTCAAAATCTTTAAAAACACAAAAACTTGTCTGATTTTCTGAAATTCAGATTATGTGCTGGAGTAACTATGTTTGTGGCACGATCAGTATTTTTGCAGAGATCAACTTTCCTCTTCCCCGCCTCTGTTCTGTTGGATTTTGGTAGTTTCTCTCAGTGGCGTAGCAAGAGGCCTCCGGTCCCGTGCGCAAAATGCATATTAAGGCCCCCCCTCGACGCTTCACAAAAATGGAAAACGAGTACATCATTTAAATAACATGTTCAAAAAACATAAACATACATTTGTAAAACATTAAAAACATTTAACACAAAGTAAAATAAAAAAATATTCATGGAATAAATAATGTAAAAATTAAAAGTAATTGCACAAATAATGAAAAACATTAATAATACTAATAAATAATAATATAAAACAAACCTTATAAGGTGATAAGGTTAGTTGTCATTTTCGACAGACTAATGACTGAATTGTCAATGTCATATGTTTTTAATCATAATTCAACATGATACATATAGAAAATTTACACAGCGACCGGGATTCGAAGTGCCTCCAATACAACGTACAACACACTACACTAGCGTCACTAACGCTAAACGCAAACGCAATGACCAGTTGAATCAGTTGAATCGTTGAATGCCAATTTCTTTCGCACCAGAGAAAGAGGGATAAGATGCACGAATAAAATGCGCAGTAAGACTCGTAATTAATCGTCCGCTATTGAGGATTGAGCTATAATACGCGCGAAAGGCCGGAAGAGGTGACGACTGCAGGACTGCTGGTGCAATGATATTGTACTACAAGTATACTATACCTACTTGTTAGTAGACGTCTTACGTCTCTACGATTGAAACAACGTGATACTTGGCGCGTTGGGCGGTCGGGCCCCTTGGGACCTTGGGCCCGTTCGCGTTGCACACCATTGCGCACCGGTAGCTACGCCACTGGTTTCTCTTCACTTATCATCAACCCCTTTTCTATGTTTGCTTTGATAGGGGTATCTGCCAAAATAGTTGATTTGATTTTTTTCACCATTTTGTATTTATCTTCTTTAGCATGGGAATGGCAAAATTTGGTCCATACTAACTATAAATGCAGGATCTTGAAGCTACAGTTTGCATGTTTTCTGGTTGTATAGGTGTACTGCCAATAAATTGTCAAATAATCACAATAATTACAAATGAAGGTAAGTAAACATAGATAGATTGTAAGGTTGAATTCCAGTTTTTGATGTTAGTAGTAAATGGAATGGAATGTTTCTCAACCATACTATGCTATGCCATAAAGTGTGATAAGGATAACTCTACTTGGATATTTTGTTTCTACAGTTGTAAGTGTTTTTAAATGATGCAATAAACCCAATGTCTGCAATGGTTGGAGCTCACGGATACCATGGAATGGAAGGTCCTGTTTTTCATTGATATCTTAAAACAAAAACCTCAGCAAAGGTCTCTGCTATGTGGGATGACAATATGACATAATCATCCATACTAAGCACTTGTTAGAAGAATTACACTAGAGCTGAAAGAACTGTGGCCTATTTAACGAAACAGCTGTTTAAATTTGAGCAGAACTTATGGCGACAAGGTCAATTTGAACTACTACTCTTTTTGTGCAGTCTACCATCGATTTGAAGTCGAGAAAAAAAGAAATGAAGGGACGAAATGCCAGTTATTCACGAGGCGGGGGTCTTGGGGTGGCGATTCTTCAGATGCAAATTTTCCATTGCAATTTTAGATAACAAAATAATCATGTAACTGAATTTTATAAACCATAAAACAATGTTTGGTATAATAGAAGTTGACTAAAATGTGCCATTATTAATTGTGAAAGATGATCTTGTCATGGTCACGTTATTATTAAATGTACCTAATATAAGAAGTACTGTTTCCTCCAATATAGTAACAGTATGCTTTTACTTTTTCTTGGTTTGATGTGCATAAAGGAGTTTTTTTTGGAAGAAAGTATATCATTATCAGTACGACTCCACTCTGAATCAGCCATCATCCTTTTGACGTGGTGCAATTATTCGAAGTATCCCTACAGGCACTATCATCATCTATGCTGCTTTAATATCAGTCAGAGAATCCCGATTAGGCGGTAACCATTTCTACAAATACAAGAGACTACAAAATTCATAAAATGCATTTTAGCGAATACATCAAAGGATGAAATAAATCAAATAGTGGCTTACCTTATTGTCGATGTAAATAATAATTATTCAAAATTCTTATAGTAGGGGTAGTGCTAATAACCAAACCAGTTGATGGGTGTAGACGTGCTTGGAAATTTGCTGTTCCGGCCCACAATATAATTGTTGAGTTGTTTGTTGAAATAGTTGGAGGAGCCTATTTTGTGATATTTTGACAATTGTTGATGGCGATACGCAAGTATCTTATAAAGCTCCAACAGTAGTTTAAAAGAAGTTGTAATGACTGGAATAAGTCAAGTGTTAGAAAAAGTATTGAAAGTAAGATTGCAAAACCATCAAAATATTGGGTGGTATTGAAGCAAGTCTCATCCCATTCTGCTACATGGAGGCTTTCTGAAACAGTGGAAGCATATCACAAACTCATCCTCATTTCTTAAATGAAAGGCTTCGAACAATGTTCGAAGATGAAAGGTCACCCTTCCAAGTAATGAGCAGGGCTAGTGTTACTTAACTTTCAGTACATGTAGGTACAGCTATTCTGCTAAACTGCCAGCAGTTAGACTAAATTCAAGATACAGTTTTGATAGTTTAATTTAAGTCTCACAACTTTACATCACAGACAAACTTATTAAACAATATAAACTACACCACAGTGTTGTATTTTGGAAATAATCAGATCTTCGTACAACTGAGTATTGCTGTTTGAATTTACATTGGACAGACACCAATTTACGAGTTTCATTTTAAAATCTAATTCATATTTACAGATTTGCACAAATTATACAGTATCAATAATTATATACAACAATTGTAATTTCATGCTTAATCACTTTCACTAGGTATCGAATATTCATCAAAATATTCTTCATTTGAGGAAGGGCTACCCGAATCTGAAAAAGTACATTAAAAATCGCTTCAGAAAAAATGATAAACTAACAAAACCGCTTACTGCTTATACAAATTTCGAAACAGTTATTGTAATCCCTGAGACTTCTTTTTGATTCTTCATAAAGTTGATCCATTACTACAACTTTTTTATGTACAATGGAAGGAATTTTCACATGAGGTATTTCAGTACTGAACCATTGGGCTTGAAGTTTAAACTTAAGAGGAGGTTCGATTACTTCAAATGTATTATCGGCAATATTCCAAGTGAAAATACATTCTGCAGTATAAATATTTCGCCTGCAGTAAGGTATCAAATCTTCAAGCGCAACTATCGTTATCACAGCCTTGCAAACAATATGACCATTTAATGGACAAATCTGTAATCACCTTACATTTAGACATGTAATAACTTCGCAAAACTTACGTGAAGTATTTTGATGTCATAATCCTCACAATGTAAAAATTCAAGTTTCGCATCAACACATAATTGTTGAGCTCTACTCTGAACAAATTGATCACAATCAAATGTACGTTGCGTTATTATTAGTTGAGTTTCTGCGAGTTGATCGGCTTTTACTTCAGGAACGATGTCTAAATATTGTTCGGCAAGAGTTTGAACTAGAATTGGTATTTCGATTGAAACGTTGTAATCATCTATGTGAAAATAAAATAATTAGAATTGCACATTATGTATAATTATATCAATAATAATTGTATTTTCGATATGATTATACATAACCATTAGTTCAGCACTGTAAATGGCAATTTTCTACTTAGTTAAACTGTAAGTTATTAGAAGTCATTTTTATACATATTTATTAACCATTTAGGTCTTCAATACAGCACCACGTCTTTTATGTTTGTGTGAATATGAAAATTGTGATTGACAGCTCAATAAGTTTGATTTGAAGCAAATTTATTTAATACATAAACCACCCGTCTTGTATTCTTTACTATGTTCTGGAGTATCTTAAGTCTCAAATTTAGGATTAATGCTGTTTAGTATTTATTCATGATATAGTTAAAGAAATACAATATTCATACATCATGAGTAATAGCAAATGATTTAAAGCTTTTTAAAGTTGCGAATTTGCAGTACATACATGTATTTTATCTGTGATAATACTAACAGAAGTATGATAAAAAAGGGTTAGTGAAGTAATAGATATAGGCGTAACACTACAGTTTGTAAATAAGATTGCAGTTGTCCATCGAAACCTTAGATTAATTATAACAAACTCACAACACTTGTTATACATGAAAATTGTGATTGGGGTTGGTGCATAAATAAATATTGCTATTGAAAGTTAATAAAAACAAATCTTAACGAAATCTCATCTGACATGGTTGGATAAAATGGTACCACATAGATACAGAAAAGAGCCTTACTTATTCTGCTATAATATACAAAGTGGCTAAAGCATCTCTGAGAGAGGTTGACAACCACACCTTCTTGTGCACACTGCACTCATTCTAGTACTGAAATAGTCGCAGTTGATTCTTTCTCCAAATGACCACTTGCATATAGTAGTCCTCATGTCTGGGCCCTACCCCCGTGATTAATGTTGTCCAACCCCTAAGTCCTGTCATATAAGAGGATACTAGCAGAAGTGGTTCTAAGCATAGTCATATTGACGAGTTTGCTCCTTTCAGTTGAATGAAGACGTCAATGTGATGCAAAGTCTTATCAACCGTGTAAAATGCTCTTAAACACTGCACATGTATTTGTTTAGTTTAGAGTGCCGATAAAGAATATTCATAAGTAGATGCAGGTTCTTCCTGGACAGTCTTGTATAGAACTGGTTAAGGAAGTCCAAATTAAATCCCAAGGCCTCTTGAGTCATTAGATTACATGTAGTCGAAACCAGTCTGATTAGTGAATCATTGAGACACTGTAAAAACAAAAGAATTTGTAACACTCAAAGGATTTAATAGACATGGGCAAATAGTGCCATATGCAGATGATGTACTAATTATAACAAAGAACCACAGAACGATTAAAAGAGTAATGGAAGGAATTGTGACATAAAGACAGATGAAAGGTCTAAAAATAAACAAAATGCAAAAAAGGTTTGACAAGAAGAGTGAAACAAAAAAGATTACCATAATATACATTCAACGAAATCAAGAGGAATAAATCCCCAATCAGGCTGCCTTGAAAACAGCCCGCTTTGAGCCACAAGAAGCTGTTTCAAATCATTCAATGTTTTGAATCTAATAAAAAGGGGAAGTACTCCATCAATAATGAGAAATTATATCGTCCTTGAAAATCAAAAGTTCTTCGGGTCTCTCGAAGACATTTGATTATGTTTCCCATAAAGTAATACTGCAAAAACTGAAAGTTTACAGCTTGAACAATCACAGCATTGTCCTAACAAATTATTACCTAAAAAAATAGATTTCAAGTACTTGTTACCTTTAATTGTACATCTAAAACCCTACTCACAGGGAATCATCCTAAGACCACTATTATTCATCGTCTATATTAACAATAATTATACTAACCGACTGAGTGCTAAAACACATATGTTGCAGGAAATTCAGACAAAGGCTTTTGATCTTATTAAGAAGAAATGCTGAAAAATTTACAGGTAAGTCAAAAGACGAGTTTTCTACCAATTCTGAGAGGATGTCAAGGTATGAAATCCATATGTTATGGCAACCAAACCAATACTTCCATTGCGGTGATTTAAATGCCCTAATTGATAGTCATTTATGTTTATATGTGAAAATTTACAATTAGTGTTCATGTTGATACACTAAATATCACGTAAATCGCCAGTCACATTTATGAGAAATTCAGTTGTTTTCAAAGGTACCTTGCAAGACTCAATTTCTTGATTAGTCAACTACTTATTAGCTATGATTTAGAACTAAATAATAGACTAAAGAATAACAAAAATTGTGACAAGCAACTATAAATGCTGCTCATCATGTTAATGAAATGATGGATACGGTTATTGCATCCAAGCACTGAAAGGGCAATATAAGCATCTGCATAATTCGCATTGTTGAAATGTCTCAGCAATCCCTTACTTCTATTAGTTTAGTAGCAATAAGGTCACATTATTATCACACAAATTTGGAACAAATATGAATATGTTCTTCTATGACATGTTTATGCTTGACACATATATGTGCCTACAATTAATAATAACAATAGAAGGTACATAAGTAAAAATATTGTGAATCTTACTTTGAACAATTTCAATATGCAGCAACTGATCTTATAGCTTCTTCAAAACAAATATGCCAACTTTCTTCTTTCCGATGTACATACAAGATGTCTTTTGGGAGCATTAGTTAAACGTTCCTGGTAAAATTTTATAGGTAGGTTTTTGAAAATGTGTACTTTGGGGTTATTCTGAAAGGCGAATCGATGTAACATATTTTTAAAATGACAGCACTTTCGGAAATCCGGAAGTACCTAGTAACAGTAGTAATCGCTACCAGCACATAGAGCAAGAGTTTTTTTGGTGTACTTAAATATTTTGGTATTACATGTTCCTATAACTATCTTTAATAGTTTCTGACTTATTCCCATTTCATGGGTTGATACCACAAAATAAGAAAGTTGTAATTTTAAGCATGCTAACAATTTAATTTGCTATTATACACAATGCTCAATGATTAAGAGGATCCAAATTATTTTATCTCTTATTCCAAATTACATATTATAACATAAGTAAAACTGTAACTAGTTGTTGATTGTTTAAAAGAGAAATTATGAAATGTTTGAAACATTTTCAGGTGCCTACAATAGTTAATAATCTGTATAAAAATAACCTCCACAAATATTATTACCTCTACTTTGTCCTGACAAGAGTGAACTGTTTTCAAAATCGGCGCTCGAGTACCTCTTCACAATTTTTTTAATCCATTTCATATTTTCGCTACGCTTCGAATCCACTATTAATAAACCGCTACTCTGTTGGTTTTTTACGTCATTGGAGTGTGAGGTAGATATATTATGTACAGGTCTTAATATCAGTCGCGAATCTGAATCTGAACAATCACTATCGGTACCTGGGGAGTAAACGTTGAATTTTCGGGTAGTGTCTTTAGGACTAATGGGAGACTTGGAATAAATAGGACAGTTACGTATAATAGGTGAATAAATATTGCGCCCTCCACTGGGAGAAAACTGACCGTGTCGTGAATTGGGAGATTGCATAGGGGATCTTATACTAGACGAACGTGGACTTAAAATAATGTATTACTAAACTCAGGTGATTTTATACAATAATTTTGCGATCGATAAAAACATCGCCTTTCACGCCTTAACGAATAAAATGGAACAATATTTTCACTATTATCTTCGGAAAATTCATATTTTTTATCGGCAAGACGTTTCTTACGGAATAAACTAAGTTTTTCGCATTTTTCATTTTCTTCAATAAATTCGTACGCTTTTTCGGCAATTTTTTTATCTATTTTGGATTTTTCGATCGGTTTTTGCAATCCCGACGTTTGTGGCACTGAGAATAAGCAGTCTTTGTTAGCATTTTGTAAATGCTTCAGTCTTGTATCTACAATGTTTTGAACTAAAGTGTTATGATAATTTTTACCGGTTACATTTAATGGTTCGCAACTAATATTTAATTCGTGAAATGGCTTATTATGATCGTTACCTTCCAAATCATATTCATTAAAGTCTTCTAAAATTGCATCAACTACACTACTGGTATTAAGAAATTCGCTAGGCGATTCCGATACTTCGCTAAGACTATCGATGTTATTACTTGTTACTATATTAGAAGGGAACTTATTTTCAAATTCTTTATAGTGAGAATGGAACTGTATTAAAGGCTTAGTTGGTTCTAATGTCGAAATATTTAAAATATGAATGCAGTGTCCCGTATTTATCACTAAATGATCGGGGAATGCGAGGGATATATGAGGATTAAATGATGGTGTCGGTTGAGACAGCGTAAACATAAAATTCAGCATGAATCCATGTTTCAAACACCATCCTTGCATTAATTTATCTAAAACAAAAAATATCAATTACATTACATTTTAAGATCTGTCAACAAAATTATTTAACAAACATTTTTAATGCAGTTCGGCTTTTCTTTCCACACATAGGATCAACAATTTTTCCACAAACACACGTACAATTGATCCTATAAATGTTTATTTAATACAACTGAATACAGTTAAAGTAAATTGATTGGATGGTATTATACAAAATAATCAAATTTGATCCCATCACAAGGCTTAATGTAAGTTTAACACATCAATACAAATAGTATGTAACATTATGTTAAAAGTTTTATAGAATTGGCTGTTAGGGTAAAAAGTTAATAACCAATACTAATAAAATATACAGAATGTTTACAAACATATTCATATTTAAATGGCTAATAAGAGAAATATGGTTATAATGTATGTGCTGCAATAAAGACTATTATTATTATATATTTTTGTTTTTGCTATTAAACAAAATAGAAGAGAATCCAGCCAAATGTTATTTATTTATTTATTTTATTTTCGAATAACGTTTCGCTGAAACAAGTCAGCTTCTTCAGATTAAAAATTTTAAAATTGGTCTAATGTTTATGTATTATTATTATACTTCGATATTTATCGATACTCATGGTTAACTAACTGCACGGATCAAAATCAAGTAACGATTAGTCCTATTACATACAAAATAAATTTAAAGTTGCTGTAAAGAAGATAGTGTGTTTTGAAATAGTATTATGTTTATTGCGTTGTGTGTTCTGATGTTGTGTGGTTGCATTTGGTTGTATGTGGAAGGGTTAAAGGTGTCACATTATTATTATTAAAGTATTAAAGTGTTTTGTGTTTGCAACTGACTTTCTGTAATGTTTAAAGGGACGAGTGTTGTGTTTCATTTTGTGTTTGAATGGTATCTATTAGTTGAACATGTGTGATGTGATTCTGAGTGATGTGCGGTATCTTCAGTTATGTTTAGAAATGTTCTAACTATGTAGCAAGTAACAATTCCAATTAGGAGAAAATCACAAAACCATACCCCATGTATAAGTTTAACGTTGATATTAAAGTTGATAATTGAAAGATTACAATAAGTGATAACAAGCGACATGTTTCGATAAATTAACATTTTATCATCTTCGGGCTTATCCTATAATTAAGTATAAGAATACAAACTAATAGCATAAATTGATTACTTTGTATTCTTATACTTAATTATAGGATAAGCTCGAAGATGATAAAATGTTAATTTATCGAAACATGTCGCTTGTTATCAACTTATTGTAATCTTTCAATTATCAACTTTAATATCAACGTTATTAAACTTATACATGGGGTATGGTTTTGTGATTTTCTCCTAATTGGAACTGTTATAATCACCCCATTTCGAGATCTACCATTTTACAACATCCATACATGGACCAAGTCAACTTATGTAGCAAGTGTTGATAATGACTGCCTTTTGTAATTGTATGTACATGTATTTATCTAAACCTAAAATGTGTAAACTGCGGTGTATTGTATTTGGAACTCCTATTGCACTAAGAACAATGGGTACTGTGAGAGCAGTATATACAGCTTTATCTGTAAGTAGTGTCCTATCCTTATAGCTTGTGTGTGTTATCAATAGAAAGGTTATGTTTTGTGGCGAGTTTTTGGTGTATTATCTTAGCTAAATGTCCTATTTTTAATTATGTGTTTTCTCTGTAATTTCGTGTGTAAATGACCTGACCTTGTATGGCAAAAATAAAAACTTCTGACTCTGTGAAAATATCATTTTTGGTTAACCAAGCATGTATCAATACAGTCTCGTTAATCTCCTATGGATATTGTTTGTGCGGTGTTTAGTGAGTAATGTACATGTTTCTCTGTACCTGTTCTAAATCTGTATTGGTCCACCATTATTCCAAATGAATAGGTAAGGACCAGTGTAGCATCCTATGTGTTAATACCTTTGATAGTGTTTCTACTATGTAATCAGGGGCGCCGGAAGAAAATTTGTTAGGGGGGGGGGCCTTACATTTTTTCAAGTAGAAATTAGAATACTTGAAAATTTTTACCTATTTTTAAATTAGTATAAATCAATAGGGTATGCAGAGTCACTGATGGAATAGAACATTATACTCCAAACATGATTATATTGTGGGCTTTTAACATTTTCTAAAACGGATTTACGATTTACACGATTTATGAAATTCCAGGGAGGCCCCCCCCCCTTGCCCTTTAGTAGCGGCCCCCATGTAATGTAATTGTGTTTTAAGTATACTGCGTATTCTGTGTAAATATTCTGTGATTAGATTTTGTTTTATGTGGGTGTCTTGCTGAAAACAAAGATATTTGTAAGTTTCATTCTCGTACATGGTCACCATATTGGCATACTCGAGCTCACAATCCACAAATTCTCTCTTACCAGCAGTGATCATGTTGTGTTTTGCATTTGTCAATACCAAAACTTCATGTGTGTATCATGTGAAAATGTTTCAGTGATATAATAGATGGTTGAGGTTTGTGTTTATAGAGGCGTATAATTTAAGATCACCCATGCAAAATAAATGTGTAATGCTGTGGTGTATTTCGTGATTGTGTTTTAAGTTATAATCAAAGTTTGAGTTATTCACCATGTGTGAAAGGGGATTAAGAGAAAGACAAAACCAAAGTGGGCTCAAAGAGTCACCTTGAAAGATGCCCCTTTTAATTTGCATTGTGTTTTTGATGAGTTGGGTATCATTTAGAGTAAGTGTTAGGGTGGTATTCTAACATGACATTATGTGAGTAAGAAATTGTGAAAATTTCAAAATAGCTGTTTAATTTCATTGGCGTTTCATTTCCAATTCAATTTTATACTACAAAAAAGTTGGGGTGGTGGCATTCTCTAAAAAACTTACAAATATCGAGAAAAAGTAACATCACCTTTTCGGTTTTAATGGTCATTGCAAACAACCTACATAAATTTTCATGAAAAACATATCGAACCGTTTTGGTGTAATATTAAAACATTAGGTTTTATTTGCTAACTGTAACGCCCATTAACTTCTTTTGGGTGCATCTTTTTCATGTAGGCAAATTAAACCAAATCGACTTATTTTCATCCCTAGAAATCTTGGTATAATTCATGACAAATTTTTTTGTGGCACCCTATATATCAAAACAAATTGTACAGTGTAAGGTAGGGATGCACAGACTTCTTCAGACCAAGGGCCACTATACTAAATATTATTGAGGGGCGGGCCGCAAAAAAATTATTTATATTAAGAAAGTCCCTAGCTAGAAGCTCCATGATCGATGAAGGAATTAGAAAAGGTCTTAAAATCAAATCAAACAAATGTTTATTTATTATTTTGTTTTTCCGGGAAACATCGGACTACCCGTTTATTTATTATATTTGTGCCAATTTTAAACAAAAAAACTACTTAAATATTTTAATTTGATGGATGACATTGCATCGAATTAACAATTTCTTTAATATTGGGGTCAATTGTTGTGGCATTCCAGGAAATACATAAAGATTTTTTTACTTTGTTGTTTGGAAAAATTTTCAATGTTATTTGCATGTAGATTGGGGGGCCACCAGAAAAACAACGGCGGGCCGCGGTTTGTGCATCCCTGGTGTAAGGTTTTTGCTAGAAGTGCAAGAAATTTTTTTTTAACACACATATTATTTAGAACTGTGATGGTTTTCTATTTTGGTTAAAATTATTCGTTTGATGGAAAGGACAAAAATTCAATCAAAATCTTGCTATGATTATGATAATGATTGAAAATCACTATATCAATTGAGTCCATAACACGTGACAGTGGAAAACACTTGACGGAGACTCAAAATGGGGTTAACCAAATTATCATTGACGGAATGAGATCCATAAAGACTCTAAACCTTCCCCATGTATTTGTTTATTGATTAAAGGTTATATTATTAAAACATGATCAATTGCGACAAGTTTCAATATTTTAAAATATCATCATCAGGCAAACGGTTAATATATGGTGCACAATTTATAGTACAAATCAAACATTGTGATGAAATATTTTAGTATAGTTGACAGTTAAAATCGATGTGTGTGTGTGTGTGTGTGAGAGTCATCTATGGAATTATATTACAAAATATTTCACTCTTGGGTTGAGAGAGGTGTACCTACTCTTACGTCACAACATATTTAAGACAAAAATCAAGTATACAGGGTGCTTCAGACCACCCGTACCGCCCAAATATCTCGCGAAATACAAAACAGATTTAAAAAAGAAAAAATACGTCTAAAATTTTTTTTAAGACTCTGTTGTTTGATAGTAATAGTATGTCCCCATTCCCACCCCCGGGGGGTGGAGAGGGGGTAACTTCGTAATCTTAAATAGCACCCCCCAATTTATTATGCAGATTTGTATTCTGCGTTAACAAATAGAAACTTTTTGTTTGAAACATTTTTTAAAGTTCGTGACAGATGGCGCTATGATCGCCGAAAGAAGTTTTTCCGATTACCTATGCTAATTTGATGGCAGTTTTGTTAAGTGACAATCAAAAATGTTAATGCTTTGTAAAAGGGAAGAGGGGGAGCGTTTATTAACCCCCCCCCCCCCCCCCTACCCACACCGCCACTTCACCCCTACGGCGCATAACCTAGGATGGGAAAATGCAACCATTTTAGATTTAAACAACTGTTCAATACCACGATTGAAGAAGTCAAATTTTGTAAATTTTTTTTGTCTTTGATGGAAAATAGAAAAAAAATTGAAATACTTTGATTTCACGAGTAAAGAACACATTGACATTCGAGAGACGTTTAAATCTAAAATTAGGGGTGAAGTGGCGGTGTGGGAGAGGGGGGGGGGGTTAATAAAACTCCCCCTCTTCCCTTTTACAAAGCATTAACATTTTTGATTGTCACTTAACAAAACTGCCATCAAATTAGCATAGGTAATCGGAAAACTTCTTTCGGCGATCATAGCGTCATCTGTCACGAACTTCAAAAAATGTTTCAAACAAAAAGTTCCTATTTGTTCACGCAGAATTCAAATCTGCATAATAAACTGGGGGGGTGCTATTTAAGATTACGAAGTTACCCCCCTCTCCACCCGCCAGGGGTGGGAATGGGGACATCCTATTACTATCAAACAATAGAATCTTAAAAAATTTTGTAACGTATTTTTTCTTTTTTCAATGCGTTTTGTATTTCGCGAGATATTTGGGCGGTACGGGTGGTCTGAAACACCCTGTATGCTGTATGTGTAATATAATTTCAAAGCATGATTTTCAAATACCTACAGGTTGATTTTGTCTTTGAAGTGCAAATGCGACCACAGGGAAATTAGTAAACATTAAATTAAAAATTTTATAAATAATTATAAATCTAAGCACCTACCATCTGTTTGTGAAGAAGATTCACGACAATTTCTACAATTTTTTGTTGGTAATGTAAGAACAGTTAAGAAAGCCATGGAAGGGTTACCAGTCCTAGACACATAAATAAATAATAACACATATAGGTAACTATTGTAAAAATACTTACGCAATAGCGTAACAAATTATTTTATAGGGATCTAGAGGAAATTGCATAAACATAACTTCATCAAGTCCTAAGGAACTTTTAAAAAGTCTAAAAATTCGATGTTTGCCAACGTATTGCAAAATCTGTCCAGGTACAAATCTCCAAATGTATAAAACGTATTCAACGGAAGGAAATAGAACAGCCGAAGAGTTCGATTCACTCAACTTAGTCGTGTAACTGATGAAAAACTTACCGCATAATGTAAAACCCATAAAAATATGACTCCTAAAAAAAGTTGAATAATAATTTATATGTAAACAACACGAGTTTACTTACATAGCATCGTTTTTTGGAATAAAATTTTCTAAACTATATCTACATTTATAATAAATATCATTAAAAATACGTTCCGTACTGGCCCTAGAATGTTTTGTAAATCTTCCATAAATCTGAAAAATGTATGGATAATTGTATTTAGAGGTTATAAAATTGGATCTTTAAACTAACCTGCCTATTTGTAATTTTTTGGACTAAATTTAAACGAGGTCTTGTATCTTCTAACTTAAAATGTTCATCATCATTATTAGTAAAAAATTTATTGGTAATATGGCAAGAATCTTGTTTAAAAATTTCGGAATCTGAACTATCTTCAGAAACACTCGACGCCATTTTTTGTTTACTTTTCAAAATAAGTCGTTAAGGATGTGATGCTTTTACACATTTTTTTAAATCAATGAAATCGTTTAAAAATGCATTTTATTGATTTGTACCAGTCAAATTTTATAGATTCCTTATTATTTAAGTTGTGAACGTTACAACTTTTAAATGATGGCCTTTGTTCAGTGGCGTGCGAGATGTTAAACAAAAATTCTACTCAACCTTAGATCATATATACTCCGTAGATAAAGCATTGGCCTTTTATTTTGTGCCAGCTTGAATGACAAAGAAACTAAATATTGGTTTCATGAAGAGCGTTCGGCATATGCGCATTAAAGCACGCTCGTAATCTGCGCCTATGGCTGTCGGTTCTGGAAACCGTGTTTAAAGTGCGCATGTGGGAGTCGCCTTTAAAGGCAAAAAAGATATCGTCTCTCTGTCTGGCATCTTGGCTCATTTTCTATACATGGCAAGAAAGGCTAATGCGCTATCTACGGAGTATATATGATCTAAGTACTCAACCATTTCCTAAGAGTCCTAAGACTACTGGAATAGTCAAGAATTCAAGATAACTAGACATGTGGTGATGGAGTTATGGATGTGTCGAAAATACGTTCGTGGGTGCGACAGTTTAATGAAGGCAGAACAGCGTGTGACAAGAAACCAAAACAACCTCGGCCTTGGAAAAGCAAAAGCCAGTCTGACGACAATGATCGAGCGAGTGGAGAGAGTTGTTTTGGGGGATTACCGAATGACTGTGGAACAGATCGCCTTCAGTGTGTTGGCATTTCCGTGGGTTCTGTGCACACAATCCTGCATGACGACCTGAAAATGCGAAAAGTGTCCTCCAGGTGGGTGCCACGAATGCTGACTGACGACCACAAGGTTGCTCATGTGGCATGTTGACGCGCAACGAAGGCATGAATGGGACTTTTTTCGTCAATTGTTACAATGGATGAGACGTGGATGCCATTTTTTAATCCAGCGCCAGTCAGTTCAATGGAGACACACAAGTTCACCATTTCACCACCACCAAAAAAATTTCGGGTAAGCGCCAGTGCTGAAAAAATGATGGTGGTCATGTTCTGGTACAGCGATGGCGTAATCCTTAGCCATTGCGTTCCATAAAGGGCACTACAGTGATAGGTACATTCCACGGAAATGTTTTGAAGAACAAGTTTTTTCAAGTACTGCAATAAAAACGGCAGTGAAAGGCTGCGCGTGTGCTCTTCCACCAAGACAACGCACCCGCACATCGGGCTTACGTTACGCAACAGTTTCTTCATGAAAACAACTTTGAAGTGATTTCTCATGCTCCCTACTCACCTGACCTGGCCCCTAGAGACTTTTGGATGTTTCCAACAATGAAAGACACTCTCCGTGGCCGCACACGTTCACCAGCTTTGCTGTTAATATTGCTTCAGCGATTTTCCAGTGGTCAAAACAGACTCCTAAAGAAGCTTTCGCTGCGGCCATGGAATCATGGCGTCGACGTCGTGAGAAATGTGTACGTCTGCAGGGAGATTACGTCGAGAAGTAACACCAGTTTCATAGTTTTCGGGTGAGTAGTTAGTTAGAAAAGAAATCGGAAGCCTTAGAACTTGAATGCACCTCGTATAACGAAGTCGAAAACTAGTTATCTTGACAGTTCGAGGAATTGTGAAAGCTTCAAAATTAATTATACTGGAATAGTTAGTTATTGCATTCAAGTTTCACTTGGTGTCAAAATCTTATGTGAAACTACCCAAACTGGGAGTTATTAGATTCATATTTTGGTAAAAAAGGTGCCATGGGAAGAGAAGTTCAGTTCCTCTATTTCAAATTAAATTTGTCGCTTTTCTCAGAGCGGAGTATACTTCTTCCGCGATTCAAGTTCATTTATATAACTCTGTTTTTGTCTTTATCGTAACATGTCAAGTTTCTCGACCTTGAGTAAGTACCATTAATGAAGCACACGAAATATGTCATTAAGCAAACCTGGTGGAAATAAAGACGTTCGATTCGTCAAGTTGTACGTATCTTCAAAACGATAACGTCGTGGTCACTACTTTGTGGAGGAGTTAACGAAGACGTTCCGCTGACAATTAACTGTAGTCACTTGAAGAACACACCCACTGGAGTCTCGGGAGATAAAATCACACACTGTTATTGTGTAGTATTTGTTATGAAAATGAGTGAAGGGTGATATATCTTGGGTTGGGCAATTCGTCAGTTGCTATTTATACTTATATTCTCTATCAGACAGATTTAATCAGATGAAAGAAACAGCAAACATGTTTGGAAGAATAGGATGGATCAATCCACACTCGTTAGGGTGTGCAAGAGCAGAGAAGAAGAAGAAGAATGATACGATAACCTTCTTTTAAAGTTAGTGAAGGGTAAAAATATCTAACGCTTCCTTATGAATAATGATGAGGCAGGTATACCTACTTACGCCTTATCAAAACTTGTAAGGCCACTTTCACCACAAATGCTATCAATCGGCCAGTTTCTGTAATTTATATTTAGTGTTTCGTTGAAGATGACAGGCAGCAGTGCTATTAAAGCGCGTACGGCTTATTAAAATAGTGCTGTGGTTTAGATAATCAAGCATTATTTTACAACCGATTTTTACCCAAAAAAATATGAATAATCCATCTGACTTCAAAATTAACGATCATGAAAGAAAAGGGCTGGATGCACAAGGAACCAGGGAACCAGAGCCGGATTTACGAGTGTGGAGGCCCGGGGCAATGAACAAAGGGGGGCCCCTTTCAAAAAATAAATATCTTTGGATAATTTTATTTTTAGATTAAAAAGCCATGTCGCGGAGGCTTAATAGTGAAATTAATACACAAAAGTACTATCGGTCTTACAAATAGAAGTATATAAATAGGTATTGTAAACGCCTAAACGGAGTGACGAGAACGAGAACTTTAATGTTTACTGTTCTTTAAACGTGCGAGGGAGGACCGTCTGAACTTTAATAAATCTCTCCAGGCAAGCGCGTATTTAAGAGGAGGGGTAATGGGGTAATTAGGCCTTCCAAAGTTACGTTAGTATAATAAATACTACCTATTATAATCGGACAGTCTCTTTTATATCTTCTAATCTACATTACATATTTAGATATAGGTATTTCATTTCTCTTCACTTTCTTGAAAGCCATTAAAAAATGTAAAATTCAAAGTTTGTGGAGGCCCTCAATTTGTGGGGGCCCCGGGGCTTCAGCCCCGCTTGCCCCGCCGTAAATCCGGCCCTGCAGGGAACAAAGATAGGTCAGGTAATGACATAATACTCATTGAGGTCATTAACATTTGCATGGAATGCTTAACATAATAACAATAATAGTCCTATTACGTGTAATAATCATCCATCATTATGACCGGGGTGTGATGGGATACCAGACTGTGTTACACGTTACAGCATCAAAATGAACGTAGTTGAATTGCAACTCATAAGTGTTACTGGGGTGGTTTATCTTTATATCGACAATCAACTTAAAATTTTCTGAGAAATTGGATGACCTTTATCTAGAAATTGAGGTGGTTTGGGGCATTTTTTGAGCGAAACATCTAGTACCGGCAGTTTAATTGTTTTTTCTAAAGAAAACATCTCACCATTAGTTTCGAAATAATGTGGGGGAGGGGGACCAAAATGGCAAAAAATTTGACAGTGAGAGGTCTCATTCTTGGCTGAATGCAGATTAAGTTTATGAAACTTGGCTTGGTAACTTTGTAGAAAAGTTTGTTTGAAATGAGCGAAAAATTAGTCACATTGAAACGAGTCTTTCATTTTGCCCTAAAATATACAGGTCAGGGAATTAGCTTCTTAGTCTCTATTGTATTCTTGAGTAATGGGTCCAAATGGTGCCTTTTTCAATAGTTGTAGAGGCCTCATAACTACTAGGTCAATAATTTTATAATCAACACGGGTGCCAAAACATAAAGGCTGCGGCTACCTCTTCAAGTGGCGCCAGCCATTTTTAAATACATACTTGATTTCTACCTACATTTAAAAAATCTCTGTATTTTTTTATAGTTAAGATTTTTGGTAAATTAATAACAACTTAGTTACCTTTATCCCTTCCTCAAGTACTTGACACAGTCACAGAGTATCGCATATATACTAATTGGTATTACCCTTGTTTATATACCTTATAAACAAGGGTATTACAAAAGAAATTGTCTGTTTAGATATTTTCAAAAGATGCATCATGGAATCACTGTGGTAAAAAATCTAAATGCATGGATGTGGCACATGCCCAGTTTGTAATTTTCGAAAAGGACTTAAATTCTTGAACTGCAGGTCAAAAAAGATTTCGAATCATTTGGAAAGGGATTTAAGATAAGATCCTTTAGAAAATTCAAAACTTGAACCCTGTCTAAAAGGATTTGATCGAAAGGGAGATTTTCAAGCATTATTTTTAAATTTAGGCGAAAATTAAACTTTTGATTCGCGTGGAAACAGAAAGCAAAACAACCGAATGCAAACACCAAAGAAAGAGGCACCACGAGAAGTTTTGCAGCAAATTTTGATAACAAAGGCTTTGGAAATCTTTAAGGTTTTATCAATCAGATTCTAAATTAGAATAGTGGAGCATTTACATTACCTAACTGAATACTTTATGGAAAATCAAAGAAAATTTGTTCCTGATTGTTAGGCAACCACTCTAACAGTTCTGTAAAATAGGCGCAAGTTTTCCGCTTTTCAATTACGTCGCAGAAGACACCCAATTAGCGAAAGAAAAACTGAATTCTTCCAAATTCAACTTTTAATAAATCAATACGAATTTTCATATTTAAAGCAGATAATTCGCCTTTGATGATAATTAGCTATTATTTTAGTTTGGTAAAATAAGCACTGATCGACACCCTTTTGAATAATTCCCCTTATTTGTGGTGGTATAAAGTTTCACTTGAATTGGAAATGAAGTATTAGATAAGGAATAAGATTAAAGATAATGGCGCATCCCTTAGCAGCTAATGAGGGTGTTGGAAAAGCTCGGAAAAGTTCGGAAAAGCTCGAACTGGGAGGGGGCCGAGCGCGTAAGAGACGGGGTCGTTTCTAAATTTAAATCAAGCCGTTTTAAACACATTTTACTTAATTATCAAATAATTAGGGGTTGATTACAATGTCATAAGTGTTAATTTGCTTCGTTAGCTCAAGATAAGTGTTCTCTAGTCGTTTATCGGGAGTGTTTATTCAATTTCGTTGCTGTTTACGTAGTGCCGACATTTTCTTGTTGCTTCCATCAAAATCGGATTAAAATCGCCAATAAACTGATTAATAACGTAAATTATTGGCTATATTACTATTACTATAAGTTGGCTTGGTACTCGAGAAAAGAAAAAAGTAGAAAATTGCGCGGGGAAATTGATATTTTAACTGAAAAGTGCAAACCCTAGACTGGTATATTGATTAAGCTCCACAAACACCGTACATTTAAAAGACCGTTTGATTTGGTTGAAAAATAAATCATCGCCAGCCGAAAATGCACAGGACCTTTTTCACGAAACGACATCGAAAAATCCTGAATGAAAAGTATGAAAATAGGTGATAATGATTTTAAAAAGGTAACGATAAGATTTTTTTAATTCTCTGTTATTTTGTGTATCAGTATGTAATCTGGGCAAAGTTTAACACGCATACCGTCGCAAAATTATGCATAAAATTATTCTTTAATGCGATTTTAATTACAAACGCCGTACAGAGTGAATATAAATTCGGAAAACCACAATTTATTGAAAATTTCGACAAAATGTGACATTAATTTACAGCTACCAGCAGGAAGTTTATTTAATATTCAATTCATCATTCAAAATATAACAAATGTCTTTCTACAAGAACTTTAATAGTATATAAACAAACATATAATATTTAAAGGAAAGTTTGAGTTTCCTTTATACTAAAGTTTTGCCATTAACTTCCTACATTTTAAATGAATGTTACAGTTTCTCATGTATGATTTAGTAGTCTTTTGGTGAATTTTACATTTTACCCTTCCTTCAACTTAATGTACAGAGAAAGAGAGAGAACTTAAAAGTGTGCACCATCACAAGTGTAATTCTAGGGATTGATTTAATCTGCTTCATAACAATTTAATTTAACTCAAACAGTTCACATCTCAAAGGTATCCCAATTAATTCTATTAAACCAATCAGTTTAACAATGTAAGTGTGGTGTTACCTAATTATATAATTAATTCAAAGATGCCGCCACATATAGGTAGGGGATGATTTCTGGTTCACTTTATCGCTTCAGTTGAGGGATTAAAAATGATTCTTTTGTCAATTTGCACAGCTTTATGAGCACGATAAGTGTAATTAAATTCTAGACATTCCATTTTCCAGCAGATTCTCCCTTTCATCATCAATATTCCCTTATGATGAATACTATTAACCTATTTTTCTAGATATCTGGAATAAAAATCTCTATATAGAGGACATCTAAAATTAACATGTTTTCCATTAGATTTTTATCATTTTAACCGAATCTCTTGTGACTGGCTTCAGAAAACTGGGTCCTCTTCCAAGTGAACAACGCCCAACCACGATCACTATCGAAGTGCAAATTTCTCCCCCCCCCCCCCCTCCTCTTTTGGAGGTTTATATCCTAAAAACAGTGCGTTAGATTGTTGTGTAAACATTTTGTCGAGTGTTCTTAGAATTGTAAAATTCATGCTTGAAGATTAAGTACGCAATAATATAAATCCCAAGATTTTATGGGACGCTTCACTTCCATTAACGTTTCATTTTTTAACCAAAACTAATTAAATTTGGGAATTACGAGGATAACGTGAAACTCCAGTATTTTATTAATATTTTTCAACATATTTCCCTGGAATGTTAACGCACTCGGACCATCGCTGGTGAGTACAACAATAACGTCCGTTTTTCCGACCAGGAAAAGCTTTAGCGGTTGGGCGACAACCTGGAATCGCAGTTTATCCAATTCTTACTGAACAATGCGATTCGTATGCGAAGGCACATTATTATCTTGGAAGAGCGCACTTTTGCAAGACAATCCCGTTTTATTCTCAATAATATTGATGTAAGCTTTCTGTTAAAATGTCTACGATCCTAGCTATCTCCTCCATGGTTCTGCTTATTTCAATATAGTGATCACTGACTTTTTCCCTTGCTTAATTATTTCTTAATAAAGTGGGATATGCGGAGTTCTGAGTGGTTGATACCAGCTGCTTCAGTTCTGTTGGCAGGTTTTTTTATTTTCTCTTGTATTGTGATTGATTTCAATCTCATTTAGCAGTATTTTGTGTTCCTTACGCGCGTTTTATTGTTGTATCCTTTGTTGAATTTTTAGGTCATGACATTTATTGCGTCTGTGAGGGCGGTTTTGTACGTTTTTGTTATTCTGCTATTTAGAATAGGTATTAATCTACTAAATAATTCAGGAAAAATTAAAAAGAAATGTCAAATAAAATGTTTTATGGTCGGAAAGGAAGTTCCTTTCCTTTAATGAAAATTTATGATAAAGTTCACTACAATTGCCCTCACTATTTAGAATGTTTATAAAATTGTATTAATCGATCCGCTTCTCTAAATCCCGACTCTATAGCACCATGGACTGTGGCATGATGTAATGGATTCGTAGCTTCTCCTGCAAATAGAAGGATAGGTTTTCCATCTTTCGAAAGAAGAGGTTCTGATATTATTTCCCCCCGAGGTTTATTTAGCTTTTTAGATTCTACCGTTTCAAATGAATACGCTCCACGGAAATGAGAGTCGGTGTACCAGTTCTTTCTAAAAATGATCATTAGTAATATGTTTTATTTGACTGTTTGTTTACCGTATAACTTTGTCTGGTAGACTTATGTTAGGGTAGATCTCTGACAAAAATGTTTGTAATGTATACATGATTCCATTTATGATAGTTTCATCAGAAGACCTTTCAATTTCTGGTAGAAACTCTCCTCCAAACCACGCTGATAGTAGATTTGGACTTTTTTGAACGGGAATTACAGATTGCACTGTAGTAATCCACGATTTTCCTTCCTGCAACGAAAGTTACAATTGAATGGAAATCACAAAAGTAATTAACTTTTTTTGGTCCTTCTAGAAATGCATCAGCTGATTTTTGTAAGTCACTTGGATCCCATGCAAAAATGATCCCTTCAAAATCATCGTTCCACCATCTCTTGGGAAAATGGAAGAAGATTTTCAAAGTTGCATCCATTCCCAATGTCTCAATCGCAGTAACCTTCTCAATGGGAAGTTGTGGTTCAAAAAGTGTTTTATAGCCGTGCTTTAATACACCCAGAGATGGTGTCCAAATTACATGGTCACAACTATAATTGATACCATCGGCACATTTTATGTCAGTCCTCTCTGTGGAAGCCCATAAAACCTTTTCTACCTCCTTATTGAGAATAATTTTGTTATCAATCGGAATTGGTACGTTTGAATCTGGAAATTTCTGCATCAAAACGTCTAGAATTGTTTTATACCCAAATCCGTTCCAGCCAAGTGCCAAATTTCCGTCACTCTCTACGTAGTCACTGGTAGCTGCTATATCAAACCAGGAGAATGACGATTCATATGTCTCCACCCATTTCCGAAACACATCCAAGCAGTCTTCTGCCAACGCTAACTTGTCCTTGTCATTCTTCCAAGTTTTATGTATCGTTTCATTATATCTACAATAAAAGCTAAAAGCTAGTTACTTCTCTTAAGTACTCACTGTTTGATGAGATATTCACCCATCGAACCTCGTTCGTCGATATTTACGTCACCGTACAGAGTTTCAAAAATTTCTATCAGTTTCAGGGAAAATTTCTCATCAATCAATTTCCGTTTTGAGTGACATAACCGTGGATACATCTTATCATCCTTTAATATTTTTAGATCTTTAACCATTTCGTAGACCACGTTGTTTTCCTGTCCATGACACCATTGGGCACCGAGATCAATATACGTTTCACCAAATTGGAGACTATAAATTCTTCCACCAATTCTGTTTTCTGCTTCCAAAATTGTAATATTTTTGAAACCATTCTGGTACAGTTTCGTTGCAGCCGCGATACCCGCCGCCCCAGCGCCGATAATTACTATACTGGGGTCGTCAAAACAATTAACGCGTGAAAGAAAAAGGAGCGAAAATACGAGGTATAGGAAGGAACACATTGTTGTTCATTGAAGTTAGTGCCACGTTATGATAAATGTTTCAATTCAATTCAATTTTACTTGGTTATTATGATTGATAAGGTCAAAGATGTAATTACATAATTTATTTATGATTTTGAAACGGTCTCCATTTAATCGTCATGTTATTAAGAGTTATTAATTATTTCAAATATTGATCTTGAGACCTTCAACTTGTTATTTATGGGAAAATATTTCTCAACATCTGTTAAGAAAATACAGATTGCAACGAATTTTGCGAATCTTGTGAGTCTTGAGAGGGCATCGAAAACTAATCCAGCTTCCTGTTTGCTTGTATCAGATGTCAGGTATCAATAGGAAAATGGTATCAAATGGTATCATGCCAAACTTTTATGAATACATTGGATTAAAGTAAGGGTACGTTAAGTAGCTTCCTTTCGCCCCCGCCCCCACTTTGTTGATTGTTGATATCTTATGTTGTTGCAAGTACATTTTCTCTTCTACACCTCTGCCAATAATATTCTTTCTTACCCACCACCATAAGAAACCATTCTAGACTTATGTTATACACCACTACGCAGTATTAATATTTCCCATTGCATCATGTGATGTTTTTCCCAAAAATAGTCCTTGTATCGTTTATCCCGGAAGTATTTTGACTAAAATTGTAGACGGTAAGCGAGGGGTTGACCACTTGGTAAATGTAGTGTACAAAATAGGAAATGTTCTGTAAATGTGGTAAATATTTTATAAATGTTGTAAATGTTTTGTAAATGAAGTAAATGTAGGAAATGTTCTGTAAATGTATTGGAAATGTAGTAAGTGTTGGAAATGATGTGGAAATGTAGTAAATGTTCCAAACGTTTTGTAAATGCAGTAAAAGACATCGTTGATCCGTGGCTTGTGAGCTCGCTTGTAAATTGTGTTGACTGAATACGCATTTTTCTAAATACCTTGTAAACGAGCTAAGCATTTGGCAGGCCAGCAGCCGAATGAATATTAACAATATTTTTATATGCAAACATTCCCAACAGAATCACAAAGATTTCTTTGAAATTAAGATACTCAAAAAATACAAATACCTTCATTTATTGAAAACGTAATGAAAATATGTGGTTTTGATAACAGATTAGAATTTTCCTCGGAATTTTCAAATATGATAGTCCGAGAGCCGCCCACCTTTTTTAGAATCAATTAGTATAGCTACTTTTTATACTTCGTGAGCGGCTTTATGTTAACGAGGCGCCAAACTTTTTCCTCTGCGAAAATTTTCGCAAATGGATCCTACGGGGTGCGCAGAAGTAAAACACGTCGATATGGTAATTATTAAAATATGAAAAATACTGGGATTTTCCGCAGATGGGGATACAAGACTTTTAAAGCCGATGCGGATTCGTACAAAATTTTTGAACAGATTTACTACGAATCCGTGACCGTGGTTTCATCTTCCTTTAGAAAAAGGTGACATTTGTACCCAGGATACCGTGCACGTTGGTACAAAGCAAAAGACTCGCTTAACAAATTCAAAAATTACACTTCGCATGGGAAATTATACAGCCACTTCTGATCATCTGAAAATTTTAATAACAGATAGGATAACTAAAGACCAACATGCCGCGCTTAGGAGACTTGGAGTTCAGGCATTCTTTGTCCGCGCGGACTGTATATGCACCGAAGCTTTAGAGGATGTCATAAATGATTGTAATACTTTAGGCATAACTAGTGCCCCCTCATACAAGGTTGTTATGGTACGTATTTGATACATCTTGGAGTTTAGAAGAAGTTGATTAAGATGATGTTATTGGGCAGATGGATGATGATATCTCTGCAACTCTATTTTTGTCAAATACCATAACGTCCAATGTACTTAATGCTGTTGATGAATTCATGGCCGAAGACTCCGAAGAGGATGAATCTCGGAATGAATCCTCGGAAATACCAGAAATGAAAAATAACGAATTAACCAGGGAATTAACATTAGATTTTTTTTGGAATTAAATTGAAAGACAATACAACAGATAAAGACATTGATTGTAATAGACCGTGTGAAAATTAAATGTCAAGAAAAAATTATAAATTTTAGAAAAATGATCACATAATGATTTATTCCGACGTATAATCTTCCGCTCTACAACTTTTATACTGAAAATTTTTCGACATAACTTACCGTTTTTTAAATATTAGTGAAAGAAGCAAAATATACAGGAGTTTCCACTGTTTTTTATCAATTTTTTACGTTTTCCGGAAATTTTTTTCCCTGCAAATTTGCATTGGAGTATGTACTACCCAAATCTAAATATCCGGTGTGCAGGCGTAAGTAATTAAAAATTTCGAGGATTATGAAAAACGTCAAATAGAGTTGACAGATTCGAACAAATAAGAGAAGCTAATGGAAGATTAAAAAGAACATCGCTTAAAAAAACCACTACTAATTGGCTATTAATAGGTAAATCTCTTGGAAATATCGTGAAACTTACATACTGTGTAAATGTCTCTTGAAAATATTGCGGAATGTATACATGCGTGATGCGTTACGCCAATGTGGAAGTGTGAAAAGTCTCGCAAATGAGGTTAATGCAGTCAAAAAATGTGGTAAATGAAGTAAATGTATTGTAAATGTGGTAAATGTTTTGTAAATGTGGTAAATGTTTTGTAAATGAGGTAAATGTGGTAAATGTTTTGTAAATGTGGTAAATGTAAATGTGGTGTACTTAATTTTTCTTAGTGGTCAACCCCTCGACGGTAAGGTACTGTTTTCTAAAGACATCTCCATACGTCAAATTTGGGGTTCCATACAAAAGTTTCAAATAGAACTTCAAAGATTCCTTAACAGTTAACTGTAATGTGTATCTATTGGATTTAAATTTTCTATCGTCAAAATTGTGCCCATAGTGTTAATTTAAAGATCACGCCTATGAACAGGTTGACATAATAAATAAGCATCTACTCAATTCTAAAAATACTAGTTTCTTCCTATTTTACCGGCAAAATTATTAATTACCTATTGTCATGTATCAATGAGTAAAGTGTACATATTACAAAATTTAGATACATTGAACCTTGGTTTGCCATCACAGATTTGTTCATTCCTGATAGTGCCTTCGTGTCGTTTACTCCTTCTTCTAGTTCATCCGATCGCTCGTTTCTAAGACAACCTTCCAGTACAATCGAGCTGTAGTCCTACCTCGAACAAGGTTGCACATTTGTTCGGACGAAGCAACAAGCAGGTGGCCATCCCTGCCCACTCGTACCACTTTGGGGAAGCTCGATGAAGATAAAGCTATTTATACCATTACCTAAATAGCCCTCTGCCGCTACTGTGTCAGAAATATTACAAAAAATATAGCCGCCATAAAGTAATTTTATTAAGCTATCATTTCAACTAAACCACCCCTAACCAACATTCACTTAAATTACTTACAATAACACTGCTCTTTTCAAATCCAACGCCCTTCTTATCCCCGAAGCCTAATCAGTTCTTAGACAGACCCTCGTAGACCTCGCAGTCCGCCCTAACTTTTAGAGCTTAGATCCCGTACCAATTCTCCCGAACGTTAACGTCACTATCCTGTATGATGACTGATGACTAAAGTAAGCTCTCGACATTACGATACAAGAAATTCTAGAATCAGTAAATCTTCCTAACGTTACCCGTGCCGCACGGAAGAATATCACGACCATCCGACCGCCTCACTTTCTTCTTCTTCTGTATCATAACAATGGAGATTCTACCAACCCTGTCGACATTGAACACTTCTTCAGAGTTAAGTAACTCTTGAGATTCATTACCCACACCTTAATTAATCTGTTCCCCCACAAGCTCCCGCCAATCGTGGACGGAACCTCGCTTTCTTTTCTGGGATGCTCGATGTTGGTTACGTTTCATGGGTAGGACCAGTGCTCTTTTTGTCATGGAACGCTTGGGAACGGCGTTCCACCACCTGTTTTCGATTTTTTTTAAATAGCTGTTGGTCTAAATAAAATCGCCCTGTTATAAATAAAATTGGAAAAAATTTTTTTTAGCGTTCCACTACCTTTTTTTTACAAAAAGAGCACTGGGTAGGACATTGTGAAGAGGTTCGATTCTCGCAAAGGGGCGTATAAATTAAGAAAGGAAACTCACTACTTCCCCTTAACAAAAAGGGTTGCTAAGGGGGTTTTCTTAATTTTAGGGGTAGAATATTACTATAATAACCAATAAAATTAGGTGAAAGGCTACTTTAGTTCAGAATGGCTCCCAAGACGAAATTCTATTTCACGTTCGACAGCAAAGAATAAATTTAAAAATACGAATGGAGTAAAGTAAGTTTTCTTTAATAATAATTTACAATAAGAAAGTATACTAAAATTTAGATTAACTATTTAGAATGTTTATAAAAATTTATTAATCGATCTGCTTCCCTTAATCCTGACTCTATAGCACCATGGACCGTGGAATAATGTATTGGATTTGTAACTTCTCCAGCAAAGAGAATTGCAGGTTTTCCCTCTTCCGAAAGAAGAGGTTCTGATATTATTTCACCCTGAGGTTTATCTAGTTTTCTAGATTCGACCGTCTCAAAGGAGTACGTCCCACGGAAATGGGGGTCGGTATACCAATTCTTCCTACAAATTACCATTAGTAATATATTTTATTTGGCGGATTGTTTACCTTATAATTTTATTTGGAAGACTTATATTAGGATAGTCCACTGACAAAAATGTTTGTAGTGTATACATGATACCATTTATGATAGTTTCATCAGAGGACTTTTCAATATCCGGTACAAACTCTCCTCCAAACCATGCAGATAGTAGATTTGGACATTTTGGAACAGGAATTATGGATGATAGTGCTGTAATCCACGACTTTCCTTCCTGCAACGAAAGTTGAAATTGAATAAAACATGACAAGTAATTAACCTTTTGCGGTCCTTCTAAAAATGCACCACCTGACCTTTGCAAATCGCTTGGATCCCATGCAAACATTATCCCTTCAAAATCATCGTTCCACCACCTTTTGGGAAAATGTAAGATGATTTTCGAAATGGCGTCCATTCCAAATGCCTTGATAGCATTAATCTTCTCAATTGGAAGTTGTGGTTCGAAAAGGGTTTTGTAGCCGTGTTTCAATACACCCAGAGATGGTGTCCAAATTACATGATCACAACTATAATTGGTACCATCCGCACATTTTATTTCAGTCCTATCTGTGGATGCCCATAAAACCTTTTCTACCTCTTTATTAAGAATTATTCTGTCATCAATAGGAATTGGTGACTTTGAATCTGGAAATTTCTGCATCATAACGTCTAAAATTGTTTTATACCCCAACCCATTCCAGCCCAGCATCAATTTTCCTCCACACACTTCGTAGGTACTACTAGCTGCTATGTTATACCATGAAAATGAGGCTTCATATGTCTCCACCCATTTCCTAAACACATCTAAGCAGTCTTCAGCTAGTGCTAGCTTGTTCACGTCGTTTTTCCACGCCGCACGTATCTCCTCATTGTATCTACAATAGAAAGCTAAAAACTGCTTACCCATATCTCTTAATTACCTACCGTTTAATGAGATATTCACCTAAAGATCCCCGTTCGTTATTACTTTCGTTACCATACGTATTCTCAAATATGTCAATCAGTTTCATAGAAAATTGTTCATCTATCAATTTCAGTTTTGAGTGATATAATCGCACGGTCCCCTCATCATCTCTTAATATTTTTAGATCTTTAACCAACTCGTAGACAATGTTATTTTCCTGCCCGTGACACCACTGAGCACCGAGATCAATATAAGCTTCGCCAAATTGGTGACTATAGATTCTTCCGCCAATTCTATTTTCGGCTTCCAAAATTGTAATATTTTTAAAACCATTTTGATATAGCCTTGTTGCAGCCGCAATACCGGCAGCCCCGGCGCCGATAATTATGATATTGGGATCGTTAAGGCAATTAACACACGAGAACAGGAGGAGGGAAAATATAAGGTGTAAGGAAGAATACATGGTTGCTCGTTGACGTTAGTGGCACGTTAAAATGACATATATGTAAGTGTTATGTGTTATATGTAAGTGCTTTGCACATTAACATACATTAAAATTATTATTATTTTTATTGTCTAATATTATCCATATGAATGTTATTACATTATTATGATTGAGAGGGTCAATTATGTAATCTTTCATTTTATCTACCATTTTTGAAGCGCCATTTTGGAGAGGGGATTAATATAATTAAGAAGCCATTCATGTTCATTCATTTTTTCATGCATTTTTCTCTCCCTCGATGTGAGACTTAAAACTTATATCTAGATAAGTGATATGTAAGACGTAGCCTTTATTCATATTTCAAAATGTTGATCTTGAGACCTTCACCTTATATGTGTCATCATCTGTAAAGGAGTACAGGTTTCAACTTAAAGTGGATTATATTTCCCACGAATCTAAATAAGAGTCTTATATTAAATCTTTTTCAAAACTTTAGTAACAATTTGTGGAGGGGGATTTACTTGATAAAAATTTTTATTGCTATCCGACCAGACTAGCCGATCCAAGCATCGCCTCTGGCAAGTGTTCATCTGCTAGATGCTAACCATAGTCCAGCGGGATTGTTACAGTTGGTGTACAAATAATCGTGCCTTTTGCCGATCTTATGGAGGTAACTTCTGAGTTCTTCGTGTTCAGTTGAGGTACTGGTCCATATAGTAGCTGATCTCACCAGGTCGTCTGCCATTAGTCTACGATGCCGAGTTCAGCATGTGTACCTATTCAATTCCTACTCGTTGACCACGTAGATTCCCACTACAACATTTTTAAGTGTCATTGCTATGCTCAGTTTGATTGCCGGCATAAACATTTCTGCGGTATTCAGGAAAATGGATTTGTCTTCTCGAGGTCCTCTTTCTTTCGCACTTTCCAATTATTAGCGTCTTACTAGAATTGTGTCTTAACTGAGGGAATTCAGCAAGGAATTTTTAACGTGCTAAACATCGTATAAATACGGAAGCTGTGGTTATACTTCCTATTTGAAAAGTAGAGATGTTTCAGCTTTATTTCCGCTTTACAAAAAGACCAACCTTGGCCGAACTCGATCTATCCATGTGGTGGAATTTAGAGTGGCTATTATTGAATATGAAAAAGGTAAACTTTGTGCTAGGGTTGTGTGCTGTACTTTGTTTTTTCCAAACTGAAAGCTCAAAACCAAAGTCGAAAAAATAACGTTTTTTAAGCAGATTGGCCATTTCCTACAATGAAAAAATAAAATTTGTGCTAGTGCTTCTCTACAATGTGCCGAAATCAGTTTTCCGATATAATGCACGGTATTTGTACATTTTTATAAAAAAACCCGCGTGGTCAGTTTCTTCAATCAAGATGTTGCGCTAGAATGTGCTACTGGCGTGCAACGGAACTTAGGGGATTTTGGATTGCAATAGGAGGGTGGATAAAGTCCAGGCGCAAGTAGGCCTCACATTCTGACCCTTTGTACTACCTCCCCGACTATAGAGTCGTCCGACCCCGCAACGTCACCGAAGCCATCCCATACGTGAGATGGATCAGAGGATGCTGCAGGGGAAAGCGGCTCTAATCGTAGCCATGTCCAGCCAGGATACTCGCAACATGGATTGTCTCAGTTGGACAAGTGCGGGACACTCACAAAGTATGTGGTGTGCCGTCTCGCCCGTCTCGCCGTCTGTGTAGTATCCTCTACAAGATGGTGATTCGACCATGCCCAAGCGGTGCATGTGTTTGTTTAATTTACAGTGCCTAGAAAGTATACCCATAAGCAGTCGCAGGTTCTTCCTTGATAGACCTGTCGACCTGGACCTGTGCACAAACGCGCCAGGCTGCGAGATGGTCCTCTGAAGGCCTCTCTTGCATGACGACAATCTAACAAGTTCCACCTAGCCTTGTACACTACTGGGCTTGGGTGTCTTACAGTTGATACTGTAAGTGAAAGAGCCGGCTCTGGACCATAAAGCACCTGTTTTAAGACTCGCATCGTCTTTCTCATTGCTTGGCTTACAATTTTGCTATAATAAATAATTGTATGTTTTTCAACATAATGTACAGTTTTCACTGTTCATCTGACGAAAAATCTAAGATATCACTAATATGATTAGTACGTCGGCAAACTTTTGAATGATGATTAATCAATTTCACAATTTTGTTAAAAATTGATATGACCTTTCAAGCCGAAATCAAAGAACATGTTTCACAAAGCTTGTCACCGTACAAATAATATTATAAGTATATCACATAATTGAGTATCCTTAGGTTTGAACTTTACGCGGTTACACAACAAATGAATGCGAAACACGTTAGAATTAATCAAAGCAAATTGAAAAGAAATATTGTATAAAAAAACGTAGAAACACCAATCAAACAACAAAAGATGTTTTCAAATTTACTGAAAACTGCTCGCTACGCTTTGATCTTCGTCCTTTCTCACGTAAACTAAATCAGCAAAAAATAAAACTGAGTTCATTAGTCTAAAAATGTGTTACCATTTCTTTTCAGTTTAGACATTTTTTAATGAAGGTAATAAAATTTTCTCTATCACTTTTTCCCCCTTTTTTTAAATGAGTGTACATAAAACTTGTTCTACAGATACATAATTTAGCACTAAAAGTTAATCAGGTCTTATAGTTAATCGTCATTTGTACACAAAAATATTTTCCTCCAGCTTTTAGTCGTCTCTTTTAATCTTTCATATTTTACGTAATAGGATTTTATTGTTGCCTCGGAGTGCTTAGTGTATAAGAGATGTTTCCTTCATTATATTATAACAGAGCGGATTTTAAATATTAGTTGGGACTTGGGACTATTAAAAATGCGCCGTCTTCGCAAATTGGTGACAATTTAGATGTAAAGATCGATATTTGGCACGTAATGTAGTTGCCAATGATTCTTCGTTTTTAATTTTTATGCGAAAATAACTAAGAGAAATGTGGATACCAACAAGGACGAAGGACCACCACAAAAAGAGGGGACTACCCTCTATAATTCATTCCCTTCGGTTTTTCTCTGCCTGCTTGATGAAAAGCAAATCTACTGACCTAAAATAGCAGCATATAATTTATAAAGATTTACGAATACTTTCAATCATAAATCCCAAACTTAAAACAATGAACTCAGACATGCATTTTTTTGGCAAACTAAATCTATGTAATGACACAAAAAGTCAACAAGTTCATTAATATTACGTGCTTTAACCTTAATTAGAGCTAGTCACGTAATAGTGGTACGGGATGTAATTATACAAGAACAGGAAAGTCGTACATTTTCACATATATTTGGTCTAAAAATGATTTTTGCTCATTCACGTTTGGAATTTTTTTTTACTGTTTTAAGGTTGTTTTTTGTTGGGACTACTTAAATTACATTCAGCTGGTATTCCTGTTACGTATCCTTTTTCATGTACCGTAACCAACGTATTATGTTCCGCTTCAAAGTAAATTAAACGTAGGTACACATAGATGTTTGGGAGATTATACTACAATTAAAGGGATTTTGGGAAAATTTATTTAGTCGTTACTGTCCCTACTAAATGCAAATGTTTGTACGTATTCGGGTGACAACCATACATGAACAACAAATTTTATTGTGTTTCATAGCAAATCAATCAAGTGCTAATTAGAAGAAATATAAGATTTAAAATTACCTATATAAGCGTACTAATCCTGCTTATAATTTTGTTCAAAAAACAATACTAAAACAAAGTGGTAGAAAATAATTCAAACGACAATCATTTTGTGAGTCCGATTAATGGATGTCGGTGCTTTGGGGGGATTTCTTGTCGTCTCTCTCCCCTAATTAAAAATTACAATTCTATTTAAAATAACTTCAACTCTGGAAACAAAAGCCATTCATAATAATAATAAAAAGGAAAACGGGGCAGACAACTTTCCGACTCTGACGTAGTAATATTTCATTATTACTTCCCGAGTACGAAGTAAAAGGGAAGTATTGTATTATTAGTTTAAAAAAAAATTGACCTATGCAAATTTTTACATATCTTTGTGTTTCTGAGTACGTAGATTCAAAAAACGAAAAAAACATTTCCGCTTGTCGTCTGTAGTCTGTAGTCTGTCCGTACACATTCCTTTGCAACGCTTTATACTCAGAAACTATTAAATTTATCGAAATGCGATTTTTGCTAATCGATTGCATTCGGGCCAAGGACGAAAATACTGATATTACCTTTGATGAGGTCACTTCCGGTGCTATATTTATTTTTTGAAAAAAGTGTTAATACGAGGGAAGCCTTGTGGCCAGAATTTTTTGACGTTTCAAAGCCAAATTATGGAAGTACATTAAGGCGGGTTTGGTTCACCTTCTTCTTCTTAGAGGCTCATTGTTGCCGTTTCAAAGGACTCAATAGATATGTACCCCCTACACGTTTTCAAGTTTTTAGTCAGAACGTCAGAACGTACAGCGTCTTCTTGGTCTTCTTCTCCCTTCTGCCTTTCCCTGTATGACTCGTATCTCTAGTTTTTTTGTATTTGTCCAAAGCAAAGCAGCTCATTTTTTTCTCTTTACTCTGATCCCACTGCTAATTCTGCTCACACACAAGAATCTGTACGTTTCTTTTCTCTAAGTGAACACGCGAACGTTTAACGTAGTTTGTTTCATCTACGGTCTTACTCTTGTAAACGATCATAATTTTCTTGTTTTCAAAGTCACTCCATAACCCTCATATAGTATTGAACAATGCGATCAACCAGTAAGATCAGTAATGTCGGCAAAGAGCATTCTATCGCTTGAGATCAAGTTATTCACTACTGTTCTATTTATTGTGTCTGTTTGCAATTGCCCTAGGAAAAACTAGAAATATGGAAAAACCACTATGAAAATATGTACAACGCGACAGAAGAATGGAAAGATGAGGTAACACAACAAATAAAAACGGAACAAACAATCAGGAGGAACGAAGTAGAAGATCCAATACAAAAAATAAGAACAGGTAATGCCACTGGAGAGATGATAAAATTGATGGGCCAAAAAAGAGTGAAATGGTATTGGAAGATTTGTAGACAAGCATGGGAAGAACAAACAATACTGAGGGATTGGGAAAACAACCTAATAGTACCAATTTACAAGAAAGGGTTACAGACACATTGCGAAAACTATAGCCAATATGTTTAGCTCAAACAAGTTTCAAAATATACACAAAAGTCTTACAGAAAAGGTTAAGAAATTATACAGAGCCAATACTTTAGGAAGAACAGGCAGCATTCAGACCAAACAGACAAACAATACATCTATATAATCAGAAACATAATCGAAAGAAGAATGGAAGCAGGAGAACCATTATACCTAACGTTCTTAGATCTGAAGGCTGCGTTTGATACAGTAGACAGAAGGGAAATATGGAGAATTTTAAATGATACGTGGATAAAAAACTGATAGGTGCAAGAAGAAGTTCATATAGAACAGTCAAGGCGAGGGTACAGTTGGAAAAGCAGAGATCGGAGATGTTTGAAATGAAGAAAGGCATCAAGAGGCGACAGTCTAAAACTCTAAACCCTCTGCTATTTATAATTTTATCATGGACAAGATATCATCTCGACCTTTTCTTGTAATGACTGTATTATATGGTATACAAGAGATCTTTAAAGGTTCTGTACTCTTAAGGTGGTAATTAAGGTAAAGTAATTGAACACTCACAACCACCCCTTAGCAATAGTTGTGAGTGTTGCTAAGGGGAGGTGGTGGGTGTTCAATTACTTTATGGTATACAATATAGGAAGGAAAAATTTTATTTTATAATATTGAATTTAGGATTGTTTCATCCAAACATTTGTGATCAAATTGTTTCTTACGTCGCCTTTTTATCATTATTTATTTTAAGGGTGGTCGCAATTCGTTTCTGCACTGCGATCTTTTGGTGTATTGGGTTCCCGGTATTGATCACCCTTCGAGAAAGTCCAGGATTTTGTAGGGCGAATCTTCGTTACTCTCTCTTGTGCAATCTTTTCATTTCCAAGTAGGTATTACCTTGCCTTTGTGTATGCCTCACATTGGGAAGTGATGTGGTATGGCGTATCTTCTTCCTCAACACAACGGGCTGTTAGCCAGGTTCCATGGTGTGCTGCTCACATTAAAATGGACGTAGCTACATCCCCGCTTGAGTTTTCCAGAAAGATCTCAAGATCTTTCTGGAAAACTCCACCATTTCAAAAAATGGTTTTGTTCTGGAATTTTCGTCTGCAGTGCTCTTTTGCGAGTATTGCCCGAATTCCTTTTTGGTGTAATATGTAATCCTACAGGCCGGTTCGGGGCCTATGAATGGTTTCGTGCTTGCAACTCTCGCCAGCTCATCAGCAACATGGTTACATGCGCATGCGATTCCCGCGTGCCTTAATCGAGTGTCTAAAAACTTGCATAATGTCTAAATCCTGTTCTATAGTTAACTTTTCAGCACATCCAAGAATATTAAAAACAAGCGGAGTATGTATATTTCAAATTTTAAAACGTCTCATAATCAGTTGAAAAGATTCACTTCCTAGCAACTGATTTTGTTACGGAGTCCACGATTCAAAATATTTACATTTCATTCGATTGAAATAGTATCCTTCCTTACCTTGGTTTCACTCCTGGCCACAATGTCACACAATTGCATTCTATGAAGCATTAAAATGTAAATTTACCCAATCAGTTATTTAATTATGTCTACCAAAGAGTATATTATACTATTCACCAATTACTAAATGACGAAATGTGCAAAATTAGTTGCAGTTAGGTCAGTTAATGGTGTGAAACTAATACAAATTGTAATCGGTTAGTAGTTTTCAACTTTAATTACCTACAGTAGATAAGTGAAAGTGAGAAAACGGATATAAATGAATAAAACCATTCATCTAATAGTTTTACAAGTAAAATATTTCCAAAAGGGAATTGCAGTGTTGTAAAGCAAATCAACAGTTCCGCAGGAAGTGTCTCCCCTGAGCTTTACTTTTTTACGGACTACACTTTTCAGCGTTTTCAAAACGGAAATGTAGTTAACGCCCTACAAACAAAGACCGATAAAAAAGTGATTATAGAATGTATAATTTATAATATTTGTATCTTTTGTTACAGGAGGATATCCCAGAGATAATCTGGTATGCAGTGGCGGAAATTGGCGCGTTCTAAGATAACATCGGGTCGATCGCGTACGCGCAGTATGCTTTGCTGTGGTCGAAGAAAGGTATGACTATTTTTTTTTCTAATGCTTTTGCATTATTTATAACGCTCACTTTGTTTATAAATAGTAATTTATTTCGATAATAACTCTACATGTGATTTTCGTTCGTATGAACTCGTTTCTTTTTTAGTCCCGGCCGAGAAATTTTCATTACAGGAAATGAAGTATTTCGTGATTGGTTGGCATATACGTTTTACGTACTCTAATTACACTAGCGTGAGTACGAGATTTACTATATGTCACGTGAAGTACATTCATAAGGTGCCTGGAATTGTATTAAACCTTTATGAATTTCTGTACAGAGTGTTGTTGTACCTAACTAAATATTTCATCATTCAAGCAAATTTTAGCTGAATAGAATTTTTGTTAATATCTCAATTACCTATCTTAAAAAGGAATTTATGCGAAAACTAAGGCTGAGGTCTCCAACCTTTGAAAGGTAACTCGAAAAGCTCGTTATATTTTCATAGAAAAATTAATTAGTGCACTTGTATATTCACGACAGCATTTTTTTGCTAATCATCCCTCCCTTTGCGTTTTATAAATCTCCTTCTTTAATTTTGATGATCGATTGGTAGGGCGTTTGTTGATTTTATCACTGTAAAATTTAAGAGTCTTTCTCTCTTTCAAAAGTTACATTTATTATTGTCACAGACATAACATATGTTGTCTGTGTTAATTAAATTAGTTCAAACAACTAAAGGATTTATTAAATAATTAAAACACAAACGTGTTCCACAATTTGGTGCCTCACGGCTCACATGCGGATGCGAGCAAACAAAATCCAAAAAAATTGTTGGCTCTTAGTACTTCTTGATTAAGTGGTAAATGCAAAAAATTTACTGACATTAAACATCCTTTTGTTTTCCTAGTAAGGTAAACGGTATGCTGTTTATTTTCATCTCTAGAGAGGAAAATATAACTTTGTTCACTCATGCTACTGAAGAAAATACGATTTTTCTAAAACTGTCTTGGAAAATAGTATGTTCTTTAATAAAATGAGTGAAGAAAGTTATATTTTCCTCTCTAGAGATGAAAGTAAACATTTACAAGTTAATCCTATAAATTTCATGGATATTTTTTAAATTATGTATAATTGTATATGCATTATTAGAAAAAATGTTTTGTAAAACACGAGAAGAAAATGTTTTTTCAACTCTCGCTCTCGAAAAAAGCATACCTTTCTTCTCTAGTTGTACAACTAACTATTTCCAAGACAGTTTTAGAAAAATGTTTTGTTATCCATTTCCATTTTTATTTTTGGAAATGTTCCTTCTGCTTCACAGCTTGTTCTACAAATTTGACATAAAATATCTCATTGTTTTGGCGATTCAGAGGAAAATATACTTAATTTTTGTTAAATTTCAAAATAAAATACTAAGTATTAAGAAAAGGAGCGGTTGTTACCAAAAATTCTTTTACAACAGAAAATAAATATTGTGCAGTATGTCTTGGCAAACAAGTAAAAAATCATAATATGGCTTAGTTGGTCATTTCCGACAGATTAGTTGATGGTCCTCTGAATTTCATCCCTACCATATCGTAATCGATAATTATAAACTGCAGATTAAATTAGTTTTTGATGTATATTTCAATTAACACGCAGTTTCCAACAGTTCGTGAGTAGCAACAGGATGTTAATTGTATCGTCTAACTCATTAGACAAGCCGAATCCTTTCTGATACAATCAGATAGAACGGATTAGCTGAACAGGCTTTATGTGAAATGAACTATTCAAAAGGCAGCTCTTTAATCCTTGTAATGCCAGTTTAAACCCATTTCAGAAAGAACAGACTATACCAACATTTACAATGCTCTTTGTATTGAATAATTACCATTAATTTTATTTTTCACTTACATAAATGGGATGTTTATATACCGCGCAATTGCAATACGCTAATGTTATTGATCAAAAAGGCTAAAATAAACAATAGCAATAAATTCTTCAAGTACGATCCACCTGAAAATATCCATTTGGAATAACAGACAGATCTAAATCCTTCAAAATAATTTAATATTTTATGGACAATGTCAGTTCAGATTCCTTTCTAACTAAATGAAGTAGAATAAATCGCATTAATGGACTTCTGGAATAGAATTTATGCAAAATTAACTTTGAAAATGGCAAAGCTGATCCTTTAATACAATTTAGTATGTAATTCAATTCCTTTTTGATTTATTAGGTAGAGAATCGCATAAATAGGTAATTTAATTCGATTAGTCCTTTAGTACAACACATTTTTTCTTGATTCGTCATTTATAATGAATTAAATAATTAATACTATAAATGTTTCTTGTTGCAGACTATTTACGCTTTTTTATCCTTCCAATTTTTCGCTATCGATGATCCTTAAACAGTGTCCATAAAAAACATTACGTAATCCAATTTTAAAAATACAATTGATCCACAAAACTTTGACCTTTTAGTGGAACTAAGGAGATTTATTGATTTTGGATGAGTACATCCCATTTGAATGTGATTAGGAACTTTCGAGAGATTTGTAGTTAAAGTTCATAGGAGATGATTGTTATATTTTATTTGAGATTTGATTCCCAGGAAGTAATTTCAGGATATAGCAATTTTGTCAGAACGATTTGAAAACCATGTAGAAAAGAAACATTAAGGACTTTGTAAATCTTTGTTTTACGTAGGTACTTTAGCTTTTTGAAAAATGGCAAAAGTATCAGATGCTATCGACATCGCAGTGATACTTTAAACAAAAAGTGGGGTAGAATGTCCTAATATGTAACCTTGAGAGACATCTCGAAGTGATAGTATATTAGACTATTATAAAAAATGAGTTTGCTCTTGACTTTCAGTATCAGATGAACTGTGATGAACTAATTAATCAAACGTTATCAATTATCATTATAGAAATAATTTTGCATTTAAAAATATTTTCGTTTTAATTAATATAAATGCGATTTCTAATTAGAGATCACTTGTGCTTTATTCTGTGTTAGAAATCACTTGATCACTTGTGCTTTATTCTGTGTTAGAAATGATGAAATAAACGTTTCTGTTGCAAATATAAATTCATCTAACATTTTACTATTCGTTAAATTGAGATTATTCCAATTAAAATTTTCCAGTATTAATACAATAAGGCTTTATTTTAATTGTTTATCAATATAACAATGTATACATTTTCTGTCAAGAAACTTGTTACGAATTATGGTAGATATTTATTAATTATTTAGAATGTCAGGTATTGTTTTCAGATATGTTACAGTGAATACATACGTGAAATTTTAATTGCAGCCGAATTTTTGGTCCAGTTGTTTCTGTTCAAACTTTTATCGTCCTTCTTCTGCCTTCGGCATATTCAGCGGTTCAATTCTCTACTTTTTTTATCTTTAAGCGTTGAGTGAACTTTATTCAATGCTTTAAGTATATTTTCAATTATATTCATTATGACAATTATCCGACAAAGTACCTAAATGACTAAAAAATAAAATAGATAACTTCCATATTGGCACAAGAGGAGAAATACTACTGTACCTAACTATTAACCAGGCGTTACTTACGAGGATCGAATGTATCATATGTTGCCCTTTGGAAAATTGGGGCGTAACGTTCAGCAAGGCATCTCTTCACTGGAAACGGCTGTACATTTAATGTGTTGATGTTTCAACCCTGAAAGATGTCATGCTTTTGATCAATACACTTGAAGACAAAGAGTATTATCTACTTTAGAAACATGACTTATAAGTGCTTACCTATTTCAACTTCATATTATGTTGAGTCTATTACTTTTCTGAATATGATTCATAGTGATTCTGGAAAAGTTTGACTAGGTGTCGCGGATAGCTTTAATCTTTTGCTTAGCTTAGTTAGGTACATAAATTCTAAAAAGTCGACTACATAGGCACCTTCAAGACGCTTTCTATAGGGAGAGCAGTGTAACAACACTGGTGGATATGGCGGGTAAACAGACATGTGGATTAGGAAGGTGTGACCTCTTTCAATTGTTTTGAGTTTCGTTAAATATACGTTTCTTCGATCTAACGTAGTTAACGATTTCCAAAACATTACATTTTCCTTTACATTACAAACGATTGCGAAATAAAATATTCATACGGTTAAATAAATATTAATTTTACATTCGACGAACAAGATGTAATACAGTGCATGTTCAAACATACGATAATATCGAAGCTATAGTTCTTGTATTGCCATATGAACAAAAGTAATGTATTTATTACAGTGGAAATGGTATTTTTTTTTTTTTTGTCACGGATCAGTGTCCTTTAACCACAGTTGTTGTTGAATTTTTTTTTCTCATATTTGTACGTCGTTCTCCATTATAAATCTCGTTAGGATGTTATTAATGTTAATGTTTTCCAAACTATTTATTTGTTTTTTACGTACATTTAAAACAAAGAATACGATTTTACATATTACATAAACATTTTCGTTAACTTCTTCCTTCTCTGCAACACTTCCTTCATCCACATCACCCCTTCTCCTCCATCGCCTAATATCTCCTCCTCCTCTCCCAACACCCCACATTCTCTCATCATATGTTCCAAGCTCTCGCACCCTTCCCCACAAGGTCTACACACTATACGTTCGTCTTCTTTCCAATACCTATTTAATCTCTTTTCATTCCCGCACCTAAACCTCGCTACTATTTTTTTTCTTTCATTCCCATCACTCCCTTCAGATATCCTGGTATTCCGTCTACCATTATTCCTTCATATTGTTCATTATATTTCCCTTCCCTTACTTTTGTTCTCCTCTCCTGTGCTGGTACGTCTTTATCCCCCAACTCCACCTCAACGCTCCTTCCCTCCTCCCTTCTCCTTTCCACCTCCTCCATCGCCATACCACCTCTCTCGTAGTATTTTTTCCTTTCTTCTTGACCCTACTTCGCCCTATTCTCCTTCACTTCCCTCCAACATTCTTGCAGTATTTTGTTATCTACTCTTAATTCCATTCCTTCTTCATACCTCACTGCCCGCCTTCCTGTCTGAACCCTTATTCTCTCCAATTTCATCTCTTCCTCCACTATATATCCCGGTGTCTCATTGTCTAAGTCCATTGTCCATTTCTAATATTTCTCCTGTAACCTCTCTAAGCCTTCCCATTCCTTCCAACCCCACCTCTGCACCATATACCATCATACTTTTAACTAATTTTTCTATGCCATGAGGAGGTAGGTAGGAGTGTTGCTAGAAAAGGGGAACTAATGGAACGGTCAAAGGCAACAGGGAAAACGGCTATTACTGTGAGTGCACCGAAACACTGTATTTAAATGGAAAAAATGGAAAGAAATTTAAAAAGTAACTGGAGCGGTGATGGTGGAAGATATAACGTTGATGGGAAACAAGAAATTGGTGAATGAAGTGATGCGTAGAATCATTTGCAGCAAAAGTGAATAGAAGAGGAGAACTGCCTAAGGCAAAATGCATTTTTTCTCCTCGAATATAAAAAAATCTATTTGGAATACTACCGATTTCACGTGGTAACTCCATGAAACCCCATTACGCCACCATTCATTGTCAGATTGCTTAATTTTTTACGAACTTATAATGTGCGATCTATTATAATGTATTACTACAAATTATTAACTAGTTAAACCAAGATTCGTATTAAACGTAACGAAGGAAATGAAAGCAATCGATGCAGATTGTAGGAAATTTATTTAGGTACCTTGATATTCGCCGCTTCCTAAAGGAATATAAAAGTTATATATTCGAGATCAGATGGAGATCAGGATAAAGCTTGGAAACCGTTTTAATCTTAATGGAGATGATTGATTATTTGATTAAGATGTTAATAAAGGTGAAAAGTCTTTAAAACTTTCCACAACAAGCACTTGATTGCTGGTATTTTCTCGTACATACGATATAGTGTAAATAAGCAAAATTTTAAACTACTTCTACTTCCTATTTACACAATTTCAAAATTGTAGGCAATTGCCGGCGGGGTGACAGCAACTTTTAGATATTTGCAGAGGGTCGTTTGTCTTCCCCCTTTATTTGCTACAGTTGCTTGCAATCTCAATCGATACTCGGGAGGAGCTTTTAACTCTTGTTCTAACTATACATCAAATTTTTACTTCAACATGTGCATATTAATATGCTAGTAAATAGCGGTAATGTAGTCTTTCGTATCTTTATTATATATAAATGGACGTTTTTGATTGGTATAATTAAGCTTCCTAATTAGGTTATCCTTGATCTAGTAAATGTTGATTTATTTGATGGAAGATTAGACAAAATTAATGGTTATTATTTAACATAAGCTAATTAAAAAGCGATTAGTATAATTTTCTGCTACAAGTAACTTTGTAAATTCTTGATAATTTAAGAGGAATTTGGTATTTATTCAACAGTATATAAATTAAGGTGAACTAATTTGATTACCCTAAACGTTCCAATTTCGGAAGTAAATTCTACTATTTTACTCTCGCAAAACTTTGTGGGACATTTAAAAAAGAAGAGAAAATTAGTTGAAAGGTTGAAATGTAATCTTTCGGGGTTAGTTCGATCGAAAAATTGGAAAAGGACAATTATAAAACTTTTCCTAAAGGTCTGAATAATTACTGCCTACTTAAAATTTAATCATCCAATACTGACATAAGTACGGATAAAGTTTGTATTAAGAATGTCGATAAACAGAAAAGGTTTTTTAAGGGAGGGATTTCAGTCTTACATAAGAAATGGAAAATACTAAGATAAGAACCAGTACAGAGCAGTACAGTAATTTTGTCACTTAAATGAGGGGGGGATACCTTGCATCAAACGTGTAGCTATTTTTGTTTTATTGCATATGGAACGATATTTTCGACCTCGGCAGTCCTTGGTCGAAAATTCAAAACACAGGGGAACATTCCATTTTTTTTAGTTATTGCAAAAGGTAATAATGTTAATACATAGGTATATGGTTTTGAAATTAAGACTAAAACGGTTTCTTGAGACCAAACAATGCTCGAAATAGATCTGTTTAAAATTTTACAAATTCATCATATTTTACCAAGGAATCAATTTACATTCACATTATGGAAATACGAGAGGAACGTGGTTTATGGTACCTTGGTTTGTAAGGAAGTACCTATCCAGTGGAACTTGTGCTGTTTCAGAGAATATGAATATTATGGTTCTTTCGTTTTTTATATCAGGTTTTCTTCACTTGTAGATCAATTAAAGTCTATACCTATCCCTTATCTCTTTTGGCCTTCACTATTTTTCTTAACGCCCCCTGTACTCGCCTTTCTTCCACTGTCAGGTCTTCATCGATGAAAATACTCGTACCTTTTAGCCTCCCTTTACTCGCAATTAACCCCCGCTTCTCCTTCCACCTCCTTACTTTCGCCGCAACAAATTTCCTTCCCGTTCCCCTATTCTGGATTCTCGATTTCGATGGGAGTCGCTCCGCCCAGAATTCGAGAGTGGTCCGTTCCCCTATTCACAACCCTTGCACTCTTTATCTCGACCTGCACTCCCACTTTTGCCCTTATATATCCTCCTAGTTCTTTTTCTGGATTTCCCATCCCACTTCCTCTTACTATTATGTTGTTCCTTCTTCTACACTAGACCTTGCCTATTTCTCAACTTAATCTCTCTTTTCTAAAAGTTTGGTGTTTCAGATACTCCAACAAACTACATTTAATAAATGGATAAGCTCAATATAAATCGCTTTAAGCGCATGTAAAATGAAATTGTTAGATCTTAATGAAAAACAACAAACAAGGGGTGACAATATAAGCTAAATTGAACTGTTTTTGTACACGTTTCGCTTCCTCATACGGAAATCTAACTATGTAGAACATAGTATGCATTTCTATGTGAAAATTTACAACTCGAGATACATTTAGAAACGATATTCTGAAAAGATTACCGAATCGAGCTTTTGAGTGTCAATCGTTACTTACGGAATAGAATGCTTTTCACGCGAAAATCTTTCAGTAAAGTGAATACCAAATAAATTAAAATTAGCATTACAAAACGATTCCAAAGGAATCTTCTACTATAGCCGATTTCTAAATATATTTTTACATCATAAATGCCACAGCAAGAGGCAAGTAAAAATTGTGTAACCCAACGAAAATTCTAAAAGTCTGTGGTTTTGTTGTTTGCTAAAACGAATCGTTTTAGTTTCGAATTCTAGCAGAGCAAGGTAATTTGGCCGAACAAAATTTCCGACTTTTGTCAGGATGTTTTGTTATGCGCTCAAAATTAGAAGCGTGTAGGTATATAAACTAGAATGGGATTGCATTCATTTTGTGGCTTTTCTTTTCCAATATTTCAATTTTCATTATTAAGTGTAGTATTCTTCGCATTACCGGTTTTCAAACTGTATAAAATAAGGTTTGTATATTTCGGAAGTTTAATTTGCATACTCCCACACAGTATACGGAAGTTACAATTAAGAATGTAAAAAATTCATTTCCTTTTGCTACCGAGGAAGCTTTTTAATATTCGCACATGGAAATTGGAAATAAAATTTCACAATTTTGTCTTACAAAACATTCTTTTATAATAATCATGCCCGAATGAATATAATGTTTGGAAGAGAACGATAGAAAGGCAATTAATGTTAATAGCTCGTACGATCCAAAACTGGCTATTGTCATTGACGATACTGCAGTAATGATAAATGACTTCTTGTTTATTGTTCTAACTAACATTGTTGCCGATTATTATTCGTACACATGAGAAATTATGGTGTAAAAATTTCACGAATTTTACAAAAAGAGAACAATAACCGAAAAGTTCTGACTATGACAATAAAATAATGTAGCGTGTAAAATAATGGAACGAAAAAAGGTAAGTTAAATTTTGTAGGACATCCGGTAGCCCCTTTTGCAGTGATCCTTATCCTTTAAAGTTTACGCAGTTTCAATTTGGTTTTGTTCTACGTTAATTTAATCGTGTTACGTATTTTCGACTAATTTTTCCTACATTTACACTATTTCGGCGAATTTTCGGGCAAAGCATTTTTATTTCCTAGCGTGTTTTACGAAACAAAACGCACATTAGCAATTGTTCTGAAATTTTCATTGTTGACTTCGTCAATGATTTGTGGTGTAATTTCGTACAGTTTGTATAACATTAATGCTAATAAATTGTTGTTCACGTAACGAAAAAATGACTTTTCCATCAATGGAAGGGGGTTTATACCTAAATCACATTAAAGATGTTACTAATCTACAGCGTGACTCATTTAGATTGGAAACACAAATGTAAAATCTGAAGTTATTTACCGATTTTGACCAATTTTTTTTTTAAAATGTCAAATAATGAAACATCTACTTTGGGATAAAATTTTAAATGTTTATTCCAATTTTCAGGGCATACTACGATAACTTTTTCGTACTCGAAATGGAGAATTGTTATTAGAGATTTGTTTATAAAAAAAATATCTACGCCACTGGATTCAGAATGCTTCCAAATAGCTATGACCAAAATTTTATAAAAATATATTTATTAATAACAAAGTTATGACAACTTAAAGATCGAAAACTTTCTAAGCTAACAGTTACAAAACAACACTCTGTATCAATAGATGGCCATGGAAATTATGTTAATAATTCTTAAATTAAACTATCAGTGGAGAAAAAAATATTTAAAGTAACGTAATATTTAATAAAAGTAACGGAATCGCACAATTGAGAAAATAATAAGACCTAACATTTCCATTTAATTTAAATCTTAGTTACCATGGAAATTATGTTACTGTTTAACAGTTATGATAGATTTCTATTAAATATTACGTTACTTTAAATATTTTTTTCTCCACTGATGGTTTAAATAGTTTAATTTAAGAATTATTAACATAATTACCATGGCCATCTATTGATACAGGGTGTTGTTTTGCAACAGTTAGCTTAGAAAGTTTCCGAACTTTAAGTTGTCATAACTTTGTTATTAATAAATATATTTTTGTAAAATTTTGGTGACAGCTATTTGGAAGCATTCTGAATCCAGTGGCGTAGATATTTTTTTTATAAACAAATCGCTAATAACAATTCTCCATTTCGAGTACGAAAAAGTTATCGTAGTATGCCCTGAAAATTGGAATAAACATTTAAAATTTTGTCCCAAAGTAGATGTTTCATTATTTGACATTAAAAAAAATTGGTTAAAATCGGTAAATAACTTCAGATTTTATATGTGTGTTTCCAATTTAAATGAGTCACACTGTATAAAATTGAAATTGTAATTAGCATTAGCGTTAGTCTCTAACTTTCTTTATCCATCTCTATCTCTAGTTTTGATGATAAGTGTCTGGGTGTTGCTGTCTATAAATGGTAGAATCTTCTATCTTCCCCTCTCCAGTAGTACTTTTCCTTCTTCATTGATCCACTATTTTGTATTCCTTTCTTACACTACACTACACTACACTAAACTACACTACACTACACTACACTACACTACACTACCGTGTCAGCCATATGACTACTTTACTTCTACGCAGTACCTACTCATAAAGATGATGCCAACTACAAATAAGAGTTGCTCGAATTTTTATGATGGAAACGCAATATTGATATTTTAAAATTTCCACAACAAATGTAAGATTGTTCTTTATTAGTACTCAATTGTTCCCCCATTGTTATTTTTGTTCTTCGATATTTACTCCGTCTTTCTGTAGCAAAAGATATAGGCACGATGGCAAAGTCACTGCGCTTTCGAAAAATATTTTATCGATTGTTCTTTCTTTGATTGTTTTCTAAATCCGACCTGGAGAGGTACCTTGATGAACCCACTAAAGAAAAACCATTCGGTTCAAAAGACAATTGCACATGTAAGAAGAGTTTATAGCGATTTAAGGATGCTGTACGCGGATGCACGTTGTCATGAAGAAGTAGAACGTTACAAATGTGTTGGCGAAGCTCGTTTTGGGATGAAGTTCGGTTTTGAGAGCATCCTGATCACTGCGAACTTTTACAGCCATTTGGATCGCCAAAGAATGTAAGTCAAAACCTGGAAATGATGTAGAAGATTTGTGATTGTTATTATTTCGAAATAATAACAAAGGTATTCCAAATATTGATTAGTATTGCTCATTTGATTCTTACAGAGGATTAATATCCAAACAGATTTGTGCACAATTTTGTACTACGTCATTTAACAAACCATGAAAAATTCGATAGGGTGACAGATAATCAATCCAAAAATTCAGCGATAAAGTGCCGAAAGGAAACGGAAAACCAAGCCATAAAAAAGTCAATGGTGAAGATTAAACCCTTGTACGTGATTATTTGGCAAGAAAACAAATTTATGTAATTGACCGCCCACCGTATCTTTTGAAATTTGCCCCGTATGTTTTTTGTGTGTGCTCCAAACTAAAAATGACCGTAACATCTATTCTGAAGGCGATGTCAACAAATTTCTTGGAATAGAAGCGAAAAGGCGGAAGATCAGCACAAATAAAGCACAATTCAACACTTTAACTTACTAAGTGGTGGGTCCGTGGTTCCCTTCAGCAGCGGTTCGATTTGAACAAGTAGACTATGCACCAATTCGTAATTGCACTGACCTACCATAACTTGTCAGAAAATATATCTCTAAGTAAGTTTGGATTCGTTTTTGTTTCTTATGACTTTAAGTCCATTTAGTAGTATTATAGCACAGACTATAATATTGTATGTGGTAGTAGGTATATTTTAATTAAAATATCGCATAAAGTAAATGTTGAAATTTGGAAAATAACATTTCACATTTGTTGTTAATTTCAGTGATACTGATTAAAGCATAGCGTTCGCACGATTTGCAACGAACCTAAACAAATTCATGCAGTAAACGTGAAAAGGTCGTAAATAGTGGAAAAAAATACGACCCCATCACTTGAACAAATATTGTATTTAAGCAACCCGAACAATTTATCACCTTTTTTCACACAACAAAACTTTATGTGGTCAAACCTAAATCTGTTTGGTAAATTAGTACAGGGTAGGTAAAAAACACACATTTCGATCTTGTTTTAGATTTCTTATAAGATATAAAGAAAAACTATCGGTTTGCTGACAATTTATCGTAATAAATGATGGTAAAGCAATTTAACGAAAAACCAATTGACCTAAAAATCAGTTTATCGCGTGACAATTGAACAAGTTGAAAATTTATGGAAACGTAAGTATATAGTTTAAAAGAAAAGGAAAACTTACAATTTATGGTAAAGGTCATATCTTTAAGGTAAAGTTTTGATTTAAAGACAAGGAAAATTCAATTCAACTTTTTTGTCGCTTTTACCATAAAAGTGAAATAGAACACTGAATATTGCGTTAGAACCATTAGACACCCGTTGCATATTTCAAACAATTTTTACTTTTATCGAGCAAAGTATTAAGGATAGTATTAACATTTCAGCAAAACAGTTAATTAGGCACATTGTATGGCTTCATACCATGAAGGGCAACTGAGACAAATTTCAGACTGCACGGAATTTCTCCAATAGACAACGGTTTCCAGAAATTGCGAATTGAAATCAGTGTAAGGGACATTCTATTACAAGACGCCACCTTTTAACGCGCACGCTGTGGTACGGATAGTTGTATGAGAAATGCGAATAAGATACAAAAATAGTATTCGAAGGACTAATCCTGCTCGAAAAAGAAAGTCGTAATGCGGCACATATAAGAAAGTAGAAAATGAGATTCGCTGGAAAAAGAAATGTTTAAATTGGGAAAGTCGAAAGCCGAAATAATGTAGGTGTTCACGTAAATGAATAGATCTAAGCAGCAACAAACGATAAAATCGTGAATTGTAAATATGAATAGTATAACTGAAGCTAACCCAAAATGGTCATCATTTCTAGGTTCCCGGTAGAGCCTTTCTAAACTGTGCAGGAAGAGTAGAGAATGGCCTGGAGTGCAAAGATCTCAAGTTCATAACGATCTTTTTTTGGATGCAATATAACGTGGTGCAGAAACACATTTTTAGTTCAGTTTTTGGAATTTTTGAATTTTGACATTTCGGAGACAATTCAAAAATGTATCTTGACCTTTTTTCCACATTGTTATTCCAATCTTTCTATAAGACTGTTCTTGAGAGTATTTTTTGGATAATCTTGAGCCATCATTCAATACACATAATAAAGTTTCCATAAATGTGAGTTGACCCAAATCTCTCACAGGTAATCCAACAGAAGCTAGGAATCCAACGACCGCGACTACACAAAACATTTATCTAATTACTTTTTGCATCTTCGATGTGTTATTGCGTGAAAAATTTTCATTTCCATGTTACCAATCATCGCTAATTTGTTGGCTAATTTTGAAAATCTCGCGAACAGTTGGAACCTTTTCCAGAACTTTCAGAGTGCATTAGGTAAGATTTTTTGTTTTCCGATCCATTGGTTTTAAATACAGCTTAAGTAAGGAAGTGCTGTTGATCCCCACTGAATCTTTTTGAACGTCTAAAATTCAAATTTAAAATTCCTTTGAGTATTTCATTGGTTATCACTTGTTCTCTAGTGTTGCCACTGATAGGTCACAAAGCGGGGTCAAATACAAAATCTTTGACTTACCTACTGTTCAAAGTGCTCCTGCTTCGTAAGATTTGAACACAATTTTATAATTGAGCGTAATTGACTTTCAGATGATTCTTCTGATGTTTGATTTTGAAAAAACCAAATACGGCAATTTTCTTTACGATGTAACGTATTATGTAACGAAAAAGAAAAAGCATGCGCTTTTATGTTATTGTAGGCAATATATGTTTATTCATAAAAATACAAACGCTTAGGTAACAAATTGAAATGTGATAAAATACTCAAAAATTTGTCACTCTGAAAGAAAAACTGTTTGTCACTTCCATAACGGAGTACATCACAACAAAAATTTGAACACGCACACAACACTGAAATGACCAAAAACCATTGTTTGCTGATTATGAGTATTATGACTTGAATTAATAAATGTGTGGCTTTTGTAGGTCAACGGCCATAAAAGTTCCAGCCCTCACTTGAACACTCACCTGACTTTAAGTAGTTTTTTTTTTAAATTGCCGCCCCTAAACTTTGCTACAGCCCTTATATCCCCCTCCTCCATTGATTAGTGAGAGTTCCATATTTTAATTAACGTGAAACCAAATATTGAAATACAACTTTAAATTAATTACAATTACTTAAAAAAAAGCTCATTGCATTTGGTATAACAAATTTATGTTAAAAACTGGTACTGGGATTTCCTATCCTTACCTATCTCAAAGTAGGTAGGCTTAAGTAGTTACCCCCAGGGACGATCCGAAAACCTTACCTTTGGGGGGGTGTTGTGGACTAAAATTGCCGACTGATGATATAGGTGCTTCAGAAACTATTGTCGGCGTAAAAAGTGTATATAATATACTTGAGTTTAAAGCTGAATAAAAAAAGTAACCGTTGGGCCGATTCGAATGAGCTTGGTGTTAAATTAAAGGCTGTTTATTTCTACGTTGTATAGGTGTAAGAATTTTTTTTGGACCATTTCTACGGGCGCACAATGGAAAGTGCCCGTTTTTTGGGGTTTACGACGCCATAGCTAAGTTTAGAGCATAAAAGCAAAACTACGGGCTGAAATGGTACGAAATTTTAGTATATTATAAATTCAACTACATAATTATGTTGAAATTTGATTTTTATAGACGCTAGAAACGATTTTGTAGCACATTGCATTCTCGGAAATGGTAGGTCGCAGGGGCATACGAACGTCACGAGATTAATTAAAAACCAAAATGTCTTGTTTTGTGAAAACAATTTTTGATTAGTTTTTACATCACCGCTTTGAAAAGATACAAAAGGCAGCTGAGCAACGCACTCAGCCCAGTTACTAGTGTTTTCTTGCTCTTCTTTATTCTTGAGATTTAATTTTAAAAAAATTACTCATATTTTTAAGAACTTTTTTTAACATAGCTTTCTAGTTTCATCTGGTTCTTTCGGTTCATTTTCGCAGAAAATTACTGGGCCATTATTCTCTCCAGTCAATTCTAAATTAGTCTAAAAAATAGAAACTAAACTAAACACAGCAAAAACCAAACAAATTTAGTTTTAATTGAAATAAATAAAACTAGGTCTTTGCAAGTTCTTGTAAATAAAAAATTTATAGTTAGTAAATACTCATGGGTATCTCTGCCTATAATTTTTGACGTTGATGGAAAGTTTATACTTTTATAGTTTTTGCAGCATTTGTACTTGTGGAAGGTTTGGGCTGTAAATCCTTAAATTTCGACTTTTCAGCAAGCTCCAAAAGGAGTGTTCCAACTAATTGCACTTTTACCCGTTTTCCACCGTGTTTTTTACTTTCATGCTGCTTCCGGTAATCATCATCAAATTAGTAGTACATAGATGAAATTGTAATTAATATTATGTACTAAACGTAATTTTTGTTTTTTAATAATCGACTTACTAAATATTATAATGTCGGCTCTATAAAAATTTGCCGACTGAAAAACCTTTGGGGGGGGGGGTGTTGCACCCCCCACACCCCCCTATCGGATCGTCCCTGGTTACCCCTAATTAAGCTTAAGAATGGTACTATATTTGACACTCTAAATTTGCCCCGCCAATTACGATGAAGGCAACTATAATATTTCTCATGATCATAATAGTAAATCGCAGTCCAGACTACCAGTTCTTAAAGAATGTGTGAAACGTGGTAAACGAGACTTTAATGTAGTATACTCTCGTTTAGATAACTTTAAACGTGTTTTCCTCACGAGCTTCAAGTAAGTATATCTGAGAGCAACTTACGCTATCGTTATTTTCATAGTACCATTGAATAAATAAGAGAATAGTACGATTGTCTCGAATGTAATAATAGTTCCGAGTGCCGTCTCGATCTCGTCTCGTCTCGTCTCGCCATGTAGTGTCGGATCGAATATGTCCACAAATGGCAACATTTTCATGAATTTATTACGTATCGTATGTAATATCTTTTCCCTACTTCCCATCGTCCTTGTATGGTTTCCCTTTGCTTCCTTTAGGCATAAATATACAAATATTTGATCTTTGAGATGCTAAGTTTCTCGTTCCGCTTCTAACCGCTTTCACATTCGTAGCCATCAATCCTGACAATTTTAATTCTTATATTACTTATGATTTGGCTTCATCTTCGACATGTTTCCTTTTATCATCAACATCATAAATCCGCTTGAGATTCAGCAAAAATCTATGCTAAAAAGAATCTAGAATGAATTTTAATTATCCATTACTTTGTCCTCATGAGGTAAATATAGTTAGATGTGAAAAGTCTAATTCAAGTAGGATTACAAAATGTAATTGCAAAAGTCATAGAATCGATTCCCGAACGTAGCAGCGTTTCTGAGTGTGTCGAACTTAATTATTATTGACGTAGTACTTTGTTTGATAAACACGTGATCTTTTTAAAGATTTATCGTGTCAAAGCTTTATTTTCATTTCCATTAGATGGAACCGAAAATGGCAATTTGTAACCATAGGTATTCATTTTTTTTTGTCATTAGATTAGAAACGAACTGCTTCGTATAGGTATAATATTAAAAGTAGTCGAATTGCTTGAGGGAATTAACTTGTAGGATCAATAGTCTGATTTTATGACATACGTGTGATAGTACGCTGAAAGTAATGCAAGTTTAAAATTGCATGCCGGGTAGGTAGAAGCCAGTCATGAATAGAAGTATAAAGTTGGCGCCAAGTACGGAAAGACCAATAGTATTCGAAAATTTAAACTGCGCGAGCACCATTACGAGAAGTGACGTCACAACCGGAAAATCAATAGTAAGGGAGGCCAAAATCAAGTTGGTGGTTGAGACGGTTGATTTAGTTAATGTGTGATAAAAATGGCAAAGGCTGCTTCTTTACAAGAAAGGTAAACTATTTCGTGATTTGTCTTTGATTTGATTTTGGCTAGTGAATGTGTCTCTTTAAATTTGGCGCCGATTTTGAATAATCTACTGGAAATTGTATAGAGTAAGGGCAATGCACCGGATATTTCAGTGTTACAACCGTTCAAGGACAATTTTTCATATCGGACTTCGGGTGCTATTTTTACTACGTACATACTAATTAAATTCGTATCCGAGTTTTTCTAGGTTTACTTTTCGAAAAATGCCAATCTAACCTCAAGAAATTTGCAGCCGGCAAACGTGTCTAGGCCAAAATTGTAATTGTGTACGATTTTAGCGTATAAAAAACCCCTATAGAATGAAATGACCAGCGGGAAACTTCTATTAGTCACCGTGGCGTTAAATACAACTTCTAATTTATCATAATTCATCAAATGGAAAATACTTATACCTACGGCATGTCACATGCGAAATACTCTTGGGGTTAAGAGAAATTAGTAGGTAATCAAATTAGTACACATTTCTAAAATTTATAATGAGCGCAATTTCTTTTTTTGATGGAGCGCAATCCAGGTAATTATTAGACTGTAAAGCTTTGAAGTTTAAGTATGCAAATATAAAATGCATGATCCTAGATGCGAGAGAGGTTCAAAAATGATTAAGGTTCATGGATGAATCTGAGCCGAGTTAAATTTTAAACGTTTTCAACTATAAACATAGTGATTTATGTACAATTTGGGATTTAAAACCGGCCCTAATATCATTTAACCCCTTCAATGCTTCAACATGCTTGTTAGAGACAAATTGCTTGCAGCGAAATTTACATTTTTTTAACAAAAAAGACCGTAAACAAAATTTATTAGCAACGAAATCACTTGAAATCCCCAACCGTCTGACTTAATAATTTTTTTTTTGAAAAACAAACTTTTGCTGAAAAGGTTTTTGTTTGTAGTATCTCATTGAATACGTAAAGTACATGCGGGAAAAAAATTACTAGCACCAGCACGAGAATAGTGTATTGAATTTTAAAAGGGAAATTTTATGATATCTAATATATAACGGAGGAAATCACATAAGAAGGACCTTTTGACAGTTTCTGGTGCTTTTTGATTGGGAAAATATTTTCCGGTTAGCCTTTTGATTACGTTTCAACTTTTCTATTCAGTAATCCCTCCGATTTCTTAATCAATCATCGAGGTTAACAATTTTCTCTTAAAAATAGAATTTTTTATAAAGCGGTTCAAATTATGTGCTCAATGTGCTTTCGTTCACATAGAAATTGATTGCTGGATAAACAATAAAAATAGCTTATCTTTTATTATGAGGGAAGCTCAACAGTAATTACAATAAATAGGTTATTTAGAACGTTAAATGTAATGACGACATACTGAAATTGTTTGCCTACGGTTGTAATTGTGTAATTTCCAATAAAGGGAGAGAGGTTGTATAATTAATAAAACAACCCCAATATGCTTCCATCATAATTAATATTGTTGTTGTAACTGCTATGCCATTTGCTTTATAGTTCTTTAACTTCTTTAACGTTTGATTAAGTTGCGAAATCGTGTGAATGACTTTTCGACAGGCAGTCAATGGCTCCTAGAAATTTATGAGAGAGAATCCATTTATTGTGGAGAAATTGCTAACAATTTTTGTGTTTCATAAGGATATTTTTACGTATGCCATTAAGATAAGGAGACGAAACTTTTGAGTAATCGATAATTGAATGTTTCTTTTCCTTCTTTCGAGGTAGGTACTTGGTATAGGATGATCAATAATGTAATGTCATGCTTTGATGGTTCACAATCAGTTTAAGTACCCAATTAATTTTTGATTATTATTTTTAACGTGTCGCTTTGTCGTAAAGCACCAACATTTGTTAATATGATAATTATGATTACAGGAATTATCATTATATTTTTCTTTCTTGTATCATCTATTACAACCAATTTCCGCCAGGAGTTTGTTTATCAAGCTGTCAAGCTTTCACATTTCATGTTTTTTCTTCTACCAATTTATATCTCTTGGTATATCTTTGGTACATGATACCAGTGTTATACAAAAAACTTGTTTTACACGTTTTAAGCTACTGATTTTATTAGGTTGATTACACTTATAAAATATCAATTGTGTGTGTTGTGCATTTAAACTACAAGTGATTTTTTGAGAACCGTCCATATTGCTTTTATACATATTTCCGGTAAAGGATTCATTTTTATTGCGCTTGAGGCAGTGGTGTTCAATTTCTTCCCTACACGCGTAAAATTATGGTCAATATGCTAAATGGTCTACATTGCTTTGAGTTCTATATATTTTACAAAGGGAAGAATTTTAGAGTAGGGGAATTAGGGGACATACAAAATAATTAAATTCTTCGCCTTTGTACATCGTAACTTAATTATACAATTCTGTCTACTATAAGAATTGTTCTCAAAATATCCTGACCTATTTATTAATTGGTATAACTCTTCAAAGGAATAATAACAATTTATTAGAAAATTAATTTACATGTTTGACTCTTACTTCCCATATCCTTTTCCCCGGTGTGCCGTCTTTCATTCTAATTAGGAGATATTTCTCTATTCTGCTTAGAATTGATTCCACACTTAGTTTCTCTCTTACCATCTCATTTGTCATTCTGTCCTTCTGGTTATTCCTTTTACTTTTGTGAGGTATTTCATGTTAATTACCTGAATTCTGCCTAGTAATGTTTTATGAGGACTCTCACGTACTTAAAGTTGTACGCTTGTTCTCTCTGTTGATCTATTCCTATACTCAACTTCGTTTCTTCTTTTCCTATTGCCATGATTTTTCTTTTACTGAGATTTATTTCAAAGTTTCTTTTCTTCAGTTTTTAATCCACAATATTTAGGTTTTCTTTAAGTGGCGGCACATATCATCAAGTTATCCGCAAAAGCACATACTGGTATATAAACAAGGTATACTATGTAGGATTTTGTTGGTTTTTGTCCTTCTACTACGGAGGACATCTTCTATTAAAATGTTGATAGTGTAGGACTCATTACTACTCCTTGTTGAATACCATTTTTTGTTGCAACTGTTTCTGAGTGTTGGTTCTCGGTTGTAACTTTCATTCTTTTTTTAATACACTTTCGTATATTTTCGACACAACGCTTAACAAGGTAATGCCTTGGTAGTTCTCGAACATTCGTTTATCACCTTTCTTGTGCAAGGGGATGATTATTCCAAGGTTACAATCGTTTGGCATCTTCCCTACATTCCAGGCTTGGATTCCTTCTCATCTCGGGAGTTATTTTGTCATGCCCCTTTTCATTCCCTCCTTTTCATTCCTTTGATTGCTTCCGAAACCGTCCTCTCCCATAATTTGTCTTATGTTGGTCGCTTTGCCTTTTCTGAGTATTTTGAAAGCTTTGTAGAAGAGCTTTTGGTTCCCTCGACTGTCCTGCTCCATTTTCTGTCACAATTCTTTCCAAATTTGCGTTTTTGCTTCCAAATTATCGACTGGTCTTTCCCTCGTTCTACATTGGAGTTTGTATGTCTTTATGACTTCTTTAATAGCGACTCTTTGGTTTTCTTTTTCTTGCCCCTCTTTGTTTCTTGTGAATACATCTTTTCTAACCACTAAATAGTGTTCACTGTATATTTCTGCACTCTTTTTAACTCACCCCTCGAACCTCTTTCATTAAGGGTCTGCTTATCAGGATGTAATCTATTATTGACTTTTCGTTTCTACTTCTAACTTCTATTTTGAATTTATGGATGCCTTTATGCGCAAAGAAAGTATTTGTTGTTATCATGTTGTTTTCAGAACAAAAGTTAATTAATCTTTTTCCTTTGTCGCTTCCGTCGCTTCATATCACCTACAGTTATCAACATTAGCAAAAGTTAGAAACACCACTGGACCAGTTGACATTTTTCTATTTTCTCTGACCCAGTTTTGGTCGTAAACACGTCTCACTTCATATAGAATCAACATTTGCAACTGTTTTTATTGGGGGGATGTTTTCCGATTTAGAGCTTTCATTGAGAGTTGTGAGCACGTATGGACCGTTGTCTGTTTGCAATAAAACCACTCCAACCTTTTCTAATTTTGATGAATCTTTTTTGAACAAAAGTGAACAAACACTACGAAACATGAAACACTAGTCTTTTTTTTTTTCTTTCAAATGTATTGTACGAAAAGTGTATCTGGCGTGAAATATTTTTATGGGAAATAACAGACTCATCGTATAGATTTTAAAGCTTTACACCATCTTCACCCGTGATTAATGGGGAATTTGGCGTCTATTATAGTACAGTTGGCAGCGGTCCAGGTAATTTCGTTCATAATTATTCGAGAGCAAAAACTTTACGTGGCTATCTAACGTGACAAAATTAATTGAGATCAAGAACGTTAAAGTTATTAATTTGAAAATGCCTTTTCCAATAATATGCAGGTACGAGCTTTGATCAATCTATTGGAAAAAAACCATTACTGAAGAGAATTGAAATATAAATCGAGAAAAAATGCCTTAAATCATACGTTGTATAAACTAGATCTAACAAAGTAAGGGTTTATGGCAGAACTTCATTTGCAGTATATGGTATAAAGGCAAAGAAAATAATGATCCTTTTCGCTTCTTGACAATAAACAAAAAAACTCACATTTTTGATGTAATAAAACAAATTTGAACGTTTCTCTAATATGTTTATTTATAAATCAAAGGAAATTTAGTCAAAATTTAAAAATAAAATTAAGGTCTCAAATATTATTGTCGTAAAGGATAAATATAAGTAGGTGAGGAAATTCAATCTAGGTCAAGTTTTTTTTCTTTATCCTTTCGTTTCAGTTTTGTTGAACTCAAAAAATTGCGAAACGTGATATGTTGTCAAATTAAGCGATATAACGCTTATTGTTTTGGAGATTTTTTTATATAAGAGACGTGAGTATCATAAAATGCTCTGTAAATAATCTTGAAATCCTCTTTCGACATCATCGCTAAAGAATTGAGAAATGAATCGATATTTATATTGAACTACTTTACATAAATATCAAAAAAAAAGGAGATCAAATGCGTCGATAGTGATATTGAAAATCGTATCAATTCGTGCGAGGAAAGTTGTTGGTATTTCTCGAGATAAGACACTCGAAAATATTGCGTTTAAGAGACGTGCCTAATATTAACTTTTTTTTTTAGGAAAATGGGCGAGAGGCTTTGGATCTCACAGCCTCACCCCTTCGGGGACCGCCACCTGCCACACGATCGAACCACCCTCCACCTATGGTTATACAGGGAGATTTCAGAAAGGTTACACTCATCTGTATTTTATTTGTACTTATTTGCAATTAAATGTTTTTTTGCGCAACCGTTTTTGATTTATTTTTCTTGGTTTTACGCTTAGTTTAATTTATTAGATTGCCTGTGATCATAATATTGAATGTATCTGCTATAAATTAGAGTTTCAATTACAAAGTCAATATTAGGCAAGAGCCAAAGGAAAAGTTTTCAAAAGCTTTTAAAAGGTATTTAAGTTTCATTTCTCCGTTTTCCATTAAATAACGACTAATCGTTGAAATTATCTCAAATATTTCAACTTAATTAATATACAATTTGTAAACGTGTTCATAACTGGAGTAATTAATGTTTGAGCATTTATTTACAGGTTAACTTTGGTATTTAGCAGAATGAATTTAAAATTTTATCAAATTCATAGTCTATTTTTTGTATCTTATTCTTTCCTTGCTACATTTCAAAATAATATAATTGATTTTATCAAAGTATCCACAGTGAGCGAGCCTTTCATTGCAACAATGTACGTACATAAGTAATAAACAAACCATTTATTTGTACAGTACGTCCACATTTTGCTGGGATTAAATGGGTAACTCTCAAGCGACTTGTAGTTTCCGCTTTCCTGTGCTCGTTTTTGGAGACAAAATCGAGGACAAATTTTTAAGACACTTTTTTCAGAGAATCAACATGGCATCGTCAGATTTGCACTTTGACGTTTCGACTCCTAGATAACATCATCAAGTGAAAAAAGTTAAATAACGGACCTGGATTTATTTTTTAATATTTTTGTTTGCTTTTTAGCTATTATAAAAATAGTAAGACAAAAATTTCGATATTTTTACGTTTAGCCTGTCAAAAGTCTATCAAACATTTTTTTTTCAGTTTATTTTTACTACGGTCCTTGATATAATATGAATGAATCCAATGCTGCAATGATTGATCTGATGATGCCGAAACGGTTGAGTGCAAATCTGGCGATGCCACGTTCATCCTCTGACAAAAGCGTCTTGGGAATGTGTTTACAGAATGAAAATATCTTTTACAATAATCGAGTTATGACACGCTTGTCAAATTTGACAATTTTCAATTTCGCCCTGTATCTTTAAAACTAAAAATGTTAACAAAAATTTGTTTACGTCATCGATTTTGTCTCCAAAAACCAGCTCGGGAAGCGGAAACTACAAATCTCTAGCGCTAATATTAAAAGAGTTAGGTACCCATTTAATCCCATCGAAATGTGGACATACTGTATATAGCCGATGTTTATAAAAGCAAAATAAAAAATAAATTGAAAGCATTCGAGCCGAGAATACTAGAAGTCCTAAAAGATTGCCTAAGAAAAATCGTTTGTATACGAACTCAAATTAGAAATAGTCAAGCAGAAATGATTTGAAAATTTTCGTTTTTCTAAAAAAAAGCACATCATTTTTTGATGTCGTTCAGTTCCTTCGTCGATTCTGATTTTATACTAAAATGTTCATCAATAGGGTATGAAGTTCCCTGTCGATCACATGCTAACGGCTTTCACGATCTTCATTCATTAAGCCTCAGACAACTTTATAAAGCATATCACTGTGATTAGGTTACAAATTATGAAATTAAGGCCATATATTAGTACATACCACTTATACAAACAAATTTAACCATTTCCCTATGTTTTGGAAAATTCGGGAAGTTTCCTTACAGCGCATTTTGAAGTGTAGTAGTATGTATGTCTCTTTATTTTGTGACAATTTTACATTTTCGTAAAAGATTTCTTATTCTTTTTTAACTTTAACTAACTTAAAAAAAACTATTTCCCTTTGCCCACTTAACATTTACATTCCCTCCATTTCTCTCGCCTCTCCTATATTTTTTCTTCTTCTTTCCCCTACCCTTTCCATCCATTTTATTTCTTCGCCTCCCCCCTTTAATACTTCTCTCCTACTTCTGCCCTCCTCCCTTAGCTCGTCACATTCCCTGAGCACGTGTTCCATGTTCTCCCAATCCTTGCCACAAAGTCTGCATTTTCTTTTCTCGTCTTCCCACCAGTACTTGTTTTCATTTCCGCATCTGCACCTCGCGACCACTACTGTAGGTAGTAATAAAGTGACTTAAGCTGCATTTATAGTGTCGGTATCGGTAAGCAATAAGAAATAAGAAATAAGCGGTAAGGAAATGAACTTATGGGTAACCTGTATATCATTTATAGTAGAAATAAGAAATAAGCAATAAGCAGTAAGAAATAAGGAATTGGTTCAAATTTATTTCTTACCGTTACCGTTACCGAATCGGGAACATTCGTATACAGCTGTGAGCTTACGAGCTAAGAAAAGACAGATGACATCAACATAAATCAGGTGTTAAAGAAATATTTGAGTGAAATATATACTTTATTCAAGAATCGATGGGAAAATATTATGTCAAGTTGATTTTAATTTTACAATCGTACATTAGGTAACCTAAGAATCGTACCATAAACACAGTAATAATTTAAATTAAACCCGCAATGCGCATGCCTACTCTGTTAGTCTGTTACCGTTAAAGAACTATAAATGCGTTTTTATTTCTTACTGCTTATTGCTTATTTCTTATTTCTTATTGCTTACCGATACCGACACTATAAATCCAGCTTTACAAATTATGTGAATAGGACTACAAGTTGTTACAACAAATTCCTATAGGTGATTTATGTAGTGAATGTAGTTAAAGGAAATTCTGTGGTCATACCGGCATTCACTTGTTGATCTGCAACGACCAATTTCTTAACATGTTTTCATTTCGTGCCACAACCCAAAAAACACACGAATGTTGTTACGAGGTACCTATAACAAATGTTTTCTAAAAATATTTAAATTTTTGGCAACGTTTTGCTATATTGCAGAATATATTTTATTAATGTTCGCTGAACATATTGATTTCAACAGGTTGCATGTTATATCTATTAAACTAATTTGAATATTACTACAATATTTATTGTATATTTTGTAATAGTTAAACATTTCAAACGATAGTAGATCAGTAATGCCGCTTCTGACCCACTTTGATCTCGTTTGATTCCAAGGTCGCGGGGTGTAGCTAACTCGTGCGCGTTTCTGACTCAATTTGACCTTGATCGCTACTAACCCAGTTTGACCTTGATATATCAATGCCGATACCGGAAACCCCTTAACAGCTTCCCCTCATCAGAATAGCTCGATCTAAACAGCTTTGTACAAACAGATATAGCTGTTCACCTGTTACATCTACCCCGTTCCATCTACCCTGTTCCATCTCTGTTACCTGTTTGTAGAAAACTGCTTAAAATTGTACAAAATAAAAAGCTGTTTAAATCGAGATGTTCTGATGAGGGGAAACTGTTAAACGATTTCCGGTATTGGTATTGATATATCAAGGTCACACTTGGTTAGTAGCGATCAAGGTCAAGTTGCGTTAGAAGCGCGCACCAGTTAGCCACGCCCCGCGGCCTTGGGGTCAAACGAGGTCTAAGTGGGCCAGAAGCGGCATTACTTATCTACTAGCGATTTCTGGCGCATTGTCCATAGGTGTTTGCAAAATATTCTATGGAGTTATGCCGAATGTTAACATTAATAATTTAAGACATAATGGAAAGGTTCAATCTCAAAAAGGGGGAAACAGTAAATTTGGTAAGTAATTAAATTAAGCTAAGACCGTTTCACTTCGCCCTCATGCCTACAACTTACAACTTATTTATTATTATTAAATTAATGTTAATCTGTTAAAATATTATCTTCATTTTTAATTAATCATGTAAAGTAATTTGTATTTGTTGTTAAAATTTTCCCCTGAACCACCATCAACAATGTAATCATTCGATAATCCTTATCAATCAGCTTGAGAATGAAACCTATCGCTTTGCCAAATTAATTTCAATTTTATATAATTTTTAATCGATACGATGAGAAAGTTTGTCCCAAGTATGGCTTGTCTCAATTTATATCGTCTTAAAACTTATCTCTTAAAAAGATTTATTTTCAAATCTGCATTGTTAGTAGATAAACACGTTGTAAATGCCTACCAGCCCACTCAGGGATGGGTTAGGTATGCGTCACCCACTGCTATAACAATTCAAATAAATAATTACTAATTAGTATCAGTCGTTAAGAATCCTTGTTGTTGTAAGTATAATAGGTACGAGTACGAGATGCCTTGAAAAGAAATTGCTATATTAACATTTTTACCTTAGTCCGCCTCTGATGCCCTGTCATAAAATACCGAGAGGTCCCCTTTGTTATGTCAACGTGTTTATCTACTAACAATGCAGATTTGAATCCTTTTACGAGATAAGTTGCAAGACGATATAAATTGAGACAAGCTATACATTAAGTTGTCGAAACCGAACAACAATCAAACATCTTTCAAAAATTGTACTACCTGTTGTTTTTGCATTGACAGCAGTTAAATTACTTAACAAAAAAATAACCATCTTTCATCGTCATAAAAATCGTGATCATACATTGGATTAAGGGGAGGTTGTGCGTTTTAATTACTTACCAAATTAACAATTTAATATAGACCTTCTGAAATGATTTTAAAATGTTGTTGTCATATATTAATTGTTCGAAATATACAGGGTGATTCACGATTATTCCCTCGGTCTCTTCTGCCCAAAGGGTACAAGATATCAGCTTAATTTTTTGGTGACGTATGTAAATTGATAACGACTATTTTTTTAAATTATTTGCAATTGTACAGGATGGTTCACAAAATTGTAATATATCAAAGTTAGGTTTTGGTAAAGGGTTCCATTTAAACAACATATCGTTACAATGTCTATGCACGTTTTTATACTATTTATAGTGTACCGTATTCTTCTGGGTCGATTAAAGCCGGGAACTCTTTCCGTTGTTGATTAAATCGGTACTTACACATTGTTTCTATAAATCAGAAGAAGAAAATGGTGGGTCAGATATTCTTTTAACCATAAAGGTTTCAAATTGCGGGTGGATTTTTTAAGTCAATATTGATTGGAAATTTATTAATGTGGAACTGATACATGTTTCATTCTCATTTTGTGGTCCGTTTTCTTCTAATGGTATAAAGGCCAATGAAAAATTTGCGAGAAATGCGTATCAATTTTTCAAAAAATTATAACGAACTAAAGATTTCGGTTTTATTTGTTATGCAAACATTGGCGAAAGAAATTGAATGATCGTTCTATTGCGACGCAAGTATATCGCGCCGAGATGAGGTTTTAATTATGGCAAAACACGCTGTTCTTAAACAAAATTATTGTTTATTAGCAACTTATAACTTTACGCATAATTATTAGAAATGTTATAAATATTTCAAGATAAACAACTTATATAAACAGTAAAGTAGTCTCCGGCTGCAAGGGTGACCGCAGTAACTCCCACAGAATGAATATATTTTCTATTACAATGTGATCATTGTTTGGCATTGAATAAAATTATTGAGAAATAACCGTTTTCAGTGTATTAATCTGCGTTTATATTTATTGCATCGACGTGGTCTTCACGGAGTTGTGTTTATTTAATTATCTTCACAATAGAATGATTCCTATTGAAAATATTGAGAAACTGAGATTGATTTTTAACAAGGTACCTTTCAATCCCTATAATAAACCTTCTTTGTCCCAGGCACCGCTATAAACTTTTCCTTTAAATAAATTTATCCATTGGGCATTCACATGATATTTCAATCATTTTTTCAGCTTTTCAGCTTACCAAATTATTGTGTAATATTTACAGAAGCCTCGTTTAGATTAGGTGTAAAGATTTCAGAGGTGTCAAAAGATATGGAAAATATTTTTCTTTAAAATTACGTTGACACTTGTTTAAGTTTTTACGAATTGTATCGGCAATGCTTAAAATTCTTTGGGGTAAAGGTTCTCCTGACGGAAAAGTAAGCGATTTAGAAAACTTCAAAGAACTAACTTGGTCCTCGCCGAGAGAGTTATTGTTTAGCTACTATGAAAAGGTTTGGTTCTAATATGTAACGAGATGTGTATGCGAGCATATAATACAGATGAATTTTTGATATGTAGTCAAGCTTTTACAATACTAGAATGGAACTACTGTATATTTCTCTTCATAAATTAATGGGAAATCTTTTTGCATACTGGTTTTCTAAAGAAAAGTAATGTTGATTTTCAAAGTTTGTACCTACTTCTAGCTTCGTTAGTAATTTTTCCCAATAATTTTCCCAATACAAAAACTACACGCTTATCATCATTATGTACAACAATATACTCCTCCCGCTCCTTGAGCTCGTAGAAGACCAGCTTCGCACAGTCGCTCGAATGAACTCTTCTAAGTAGTGGATGAAACTGTTAATATACAAATGGGCATGTTTAATATTTAAAATAAAACTACGGTAATTATATAAAAATCTGCAACAACCAAAAATTAGCTGTGTTTCCACACTCATCGATTACCATACAGTGCTACGTTCCACTGAGATACTATTTCGACGTGGAAGGGCAGTAACAATCGCCTTTGGTATTTGAAATGCCACATTAGATTATGTATCAAGTAAAAAGCAAATGTAAGTATTTTGCATTAAGAGAATGTTACCAGTTAGTAATTATGTCGTATAGTACAAGAGAGGTTCCGGATAATAATTATGTTATCAGTAGACGTTATTATTTTTTCGAATACGAGTTTATTTATTTATTGTTAAGCAACTGTAATATGGATCTTCTGTTTAATTTGCATTCACTCTGCACTCCTACCGATGGACTCTCACCCTATGTCTTAAAGAACTGTGCATATACATTAACACCTGTTATAACAAGGTTATTTAACTTGTCACTCAACCAAGGGATATTTCCAAATTGTCTCAAAACAAGTTATGTAATACCCATTTATAAATCAGGGAATAAAGGTGAGGTATCTAATTATCGGCCAATCAGCATTAGCCAAAAGCTTTGAAAAACTGTCATCATCTTAAACCAATCATAGATCGGCTCATAATTCATCAGCAACATGGTTTTCATCCACGGTGCTCTACCCAATCAAGTTTAGTTTTATTCCAGCATGAAGCTCTGATAGGGGAAACAATTAGACACCCGCGGGTATGCTGACTTTTCAAGAGCCTTTGACAGAGTCAATCATGATGTCTTAATAAATAAGTTCTTAACATTTGCGATTCATGGTGATCTCAGATGGCTTCGCGGCCAAACTCAGATGGTGAAGTTGAAATACCTAGTTTCTATTGGCTTTTTTGTTACATCAGGAGTGCCACAGCGATCCCATCTGGGACCTTATTTGTTCTATTAATCTATTAATGACATCTGGAAATGCTTCAAAAGAATAAAGTTCCTATTATTTGCTGACGATCTAAAAATATATTGTCAGGAACATGCAACGGTGGCTAGAAAATTTTGAAGAGTAGTGCAGACTTAATGACATTGACGTTAAACCTTCACAGTGCTACACCATCTCTTTCCACCGTAAGCAACACCCTCTGAGTTTCCACTACTCATTATTTGGGCAAATTCTTCCTCGGAAAGAAACCGTGAAAGATCTATGGATGTTGCATTAGACTTTACGCGCCGCAGAGAAAATATTGTTATGAAAGCCAACTCAATCCTGGGGTTTGTATTAAGGAATATCAAACAGTTTAAGTCGCTTGTTGTCCTCATGGGTTTATACACTACTCTAGTGAGACCAATTTTGGAATATGCGAGTACAGTGTGGTCTCCTCACTACCAGTCACACATGGATCGATTAGAGGCAGTACAGAGAAGATTCCTGAGAATAAACTGGTACAGACAAACAGGCGACCCTACTGGCATCTCTCGGACTAAACATATTGGAAGCTAGGCGGTGGTAGTTAGATCTTTTTTTTTTAAAAAATAGTCCACTCTGGTAGACAGTCCGGAGTTGCTATCGCTCCTTGACTGGCATGTTCCAGCTGCAAGAACCAGACAACAACCGATGTTCGCCATCCACCGTTATCGGACTAATTATCTAAAGCACAGCCCCATTCCAAGAATGATGACGCAAGCTAATCAGCTGAACATCGATATTCTCAACACTAGTTTACCGCGATTTAAAAGATTTCTAGTAAATGGTTACCTTCGATGGAAATCAATTACAAGGTCTTATTATACGATGTTTATAATATCAAAGACATATGTAGTCTGTGATAATATATATTCTCTTCTTGTTCTATTCTTATATATTATGTAATGGAAAGTTTGTCCGTGAAATAAATAAATAAATAAATACCTTAACCTTAAGGGTCTATCACCAGTTGGAATTGACACTGATTGAATGGGTTTTTATGTATACATAAAATTGAAATAATACATTGTTGTATAACCACAACAACTTGTAGGGCCCTTCTGATAGGAATTTTTAATTTTTTACAAAGTTTATCAACGCACTATGCCAATTTTACCGCTTGCATGGGTTTAGAAATATACATAAAATTTGGATAATAAATAGTTTTATCGGAATACAAAATATGTCATTGCAAAGAGGAAAGGTTCTTGTAGGGCTCTCGTGTATTAGAATTTTCTATTTTTGTTCGTATTTGTTGTAAAATATTTGTGAAATTGAACGAATATTAAGCAACTTCAAACAAATTTTACAAAAAACTTTGTGAAAAATTTAAAAATCCCTATCAGGAGAGCCCTACAATAAACACCTTCCTCTATCCATTGACACGTTTTTTGTGTTTATACAACAATGTTTTATTTAAATTTTATGTATACAGCGACACCCATGAAATCAGTTTCAATTCCAACTGGTGATGGACTCTTAAAAAAAGGATTAACCGTATTTAAGTAAAAAAAAAATTAAGACGCAGAACAAGGAACTGTAGTGTTTTTTCCAAAATTCGTTATGGAAAATGTGCGTCTACAAGCCAGGCTTCAAAATGAGACACTTTTTTCCATAGTAGTAATTGATTTTCATTCCCTCTGCATTAAAATTATACTGGCCGTCTTCGTTACTAGAGCCACTTTCCGCGGACGTGGCTGATACTTTTGGTGCATCTAACAATAGTGCATAAAGATTTCGCAGACACCTAAATTTTGTGATATGCGAAAATGCATGAGTCTTTCCAATACAAAGCTTGTTGGAGGGTGTTTCAAAATTTCTTCCCTTAGTTGGTCCTCAGATACTTGAATTCTTCTAGAAAAAACAAGCAAAGCATAATCTAAATTACATCAAAATGTACAGAAAATAGCTACCGTCACTAGGTATTTACTTCAAATAAACTTAATTGTACAGGGTAATCAAGAAAGAAGTGCTTTTAAACCCATATTTAAATATTGCAAAGGATTTGGAATTGCAAAGCGCCGATCAGTTTGATATAAAGATATACGGCAAAAAAAATTTACCAAAATTCCAAAATACGAGTATTTTAATATTACCCACGTAAAAAATCATAATAATTTGGATATTGTTAGGGATAGACCTCATTAACCTTATATCATTTTGATCAAAATCAAAGTATCTTTAAAAATCTGGGATTATGCTAAGTAAATGGGGTAGTCGATTCACTGTTTAAGCCTACGTTCCTTAAATAGACTACAGGCCCGTATCAAAAATTGATGGGTCATTTGAACCACCAGGAGACCTATGTAGAACGATAGAAGGGCATAAAATAATAAGATTCAGCACTATGCCGTCACTTGTAAGCTGTCCAACTGAGTACAGGTGAGAATTCAAAAGTACAGGTAGACCGGGTATATTTTGGTCATATATTTTTGTACGGCATTCTTACAATCAAAAGATCCATGAAAAATAATGAGAAAACGCTTAGTGCCGTACAAAAATATTGCGCCACAAAGTCGGAAAAATTTTTCATTTTCCGCCGATTTTGAGGGTAAATTTGGTCATTTGATCGTGTACGGCATCGGTTCCATACAGTTTCAGCACCTCTTCTAATTCATTATTCCGCAACGCCGCACAAAAATAATGGTACAAGGGGAAAAGATCGAGGGTTGCAACCTCCTCTTTTCCGTGGTCCGGGGGGATCATTTGACACAACATAAAATTAATTTATTCTGAAAGTATTTTATGCATAGATAACATTTTTTCACATGCCGTACATTTTTGTTAGTCCAACAGTCAGTAGAGGGGGAAAAACGTGCAGAAAAATCCATGTAACGAAATGTACTTTAGGGTGATAGTTGGTACGATATTTTTTTATACGGCCGTACAAATCTGAAAGTTCATATTAATAAAACAGTATGTAATCATAATAATAAACACTTCTGTTTTTTAATGTAAATGTTTCATCCGTACATATATTGCTTAGGAGCGTAGGATGTATATACAGACTGTTCAACGAAAAGCGCCCAGGAGTACAGCGACTTCAGTGGTGTTATAACTCTAACAAACCACATATATTATTAAATGGGACGGTCTTTGCTACAATTTGATGAAAAAAAAATCTTTTACACGCAGTCATTCGTTTGTTGTGAGGTTGTGACGTAATCGATTATTTTTTTAAATTGCACGATCTAATTTTTTTTGTCTATTTTTGTAGAGAATTTTACGTACTTTTCATCTATCTAAACATTTATTACGATTTTTTATTTTTTTTATTTGTCAGTTCAACCTTAGAAGTGTTATACATGACATTTTTGGTGTAAAATAATTAGGCTACATAATATTTACATTACTGTTGCCATGTTAAGAAATTTTTGGAAAAAATGTAATAAACTAATTCGATCTAGTACGCCGTTACATCAACACATTTGTAGAAACAAAATTATTACACACAATAGTTTCTTGCATTTTTCTCAAAATTGTCATAAAATGGCAACACAGTAATGTAAATATTTTATATTTTATATTTTAAATTATTTTACACCAAAAGTGTCATGTATAACACTTCTAAGGTTGAACTGACAAATTAAAAAAATGAAAATAAAAAAAAATAAAAAAAGTAAATAAAAAAAAATAAAAAAATCGTAATAAATGTTTAGATAGATGAAAAGTACGTAAAATTCTCTACAAAAATAGACAAAAAAAATTAAATCGTGCAATTTAAAAAAATGGTCGATTACGTCACAACAAACGAATGACTGCGTGTAAAAGATTTTTTTTCATCAAATTGTAGCAAAGACAGTCCCATTTAATAATATATATGGTTTGTTAGAGTTATAACACCACTGAAGTCGCTATACTCCTGGGCGCTTTTCGTTGAACAGTCTGTATATGTATATCGCTTACAGAGCGACGTTCTGTTCCGACGTTTAGCATTTGTAGGCATATATTTATAGTATATACCTGCATTGAGACTTCCTCTTGTACGCAGTGCTGACTCGGATGCTCTAAGAACTCAGTAAGAAAAATGTAATCGAGCAAACTTCATCAAATAATTGTTTACATTGACTCAAAAATTTGTAATTTACTTGTAATAATTATCAATATAGACATTATATATTGAGAATGTTAATGCTTTGTAAAAGGGAAGAGGGGGAGCTTTATTAACCCCTCCCCCTTCCCCACACCGCCACCTCAACCCTACGCACTGACCTGATACAGGTCAGTGACCCTACGGCCCAAAACCTAGAATGGGAAAACGCAACCATTTTAGATTTAAACAACTGTTCAATACCACGATTGAAGAAGTTAAATTTTGTAAATTTTGTTTGTCTTTGATGGAAAATAGAAAAAAAAATGGAAATACTTTGATTTCACGAGTAAAGAACACATTGACATTCGAGATACGTTTAAATCTAAAATTAGGGGTGAAGTGGCGGTGTGGGAAAGGGGGGGGGTAATAAAGCTCCCCCTCTTCCCTTTTACAAAGCATTAACATTTTTGATTGTCACTTAACAAAACTGACATCAAATTAGCATTTAGGTAATCGGAAAACTTCTTTCGGCGATCACAGCGCCATCTGTCACGAACTTCAAAAAATGTTTCAAACAAAAAGTTCCTATTTGTTAACGCAGAATTCAAATCTGCATAATAAACTGGGGGGGGGGGGGGTGCTATTTAAGATTACAAAGTTACCCCCCTCTCCTCCCCACATGGGTGGGAGTGGGGACATCCTATTACTATCAAACAATAGAGTCTTAAAACATTGTTAGACGTATTTTTTCTTTTTTCAATGCGTTTTGTATTTCGCGAGATATTTGGGCGGTACGGGTGGTCTGAAACACCCTGTATACATACCGTTTCACTTCAGATAGAGGGCATAATGATTAATGCATATTATCAATTGTTCTCTTGAAAAATATGTTAATGCCGTACAGTATCAGATGACCATAAAGTACCTACCCCTGCAATGGTAGTGTCATTTTCATCAGCCAAAAAATATGGTCTGCATTAAAATGTACGGCATTATTTTTTTCTGATTTATTTACCTAAATACTATTTAAAACAACGATAATATCTAGAAAATTGCTATATTTCATTAATCTATGATTATTTAAACTTTGTAAATAATTTCAAAAATTGCATGTTTTATATTTCTCTATAATTTTTTTTAGAACAGTTTCTTTTGAACGGCAATATTATATAACAATTGTTTTTAGCAATGTGATGTTGAAAAAAAAGTTGCCGTACAGGATCAAATGACCTTCCACCTTTATAAATGAAGTATACGATGAAATTAAGATAATTATGGATATACATTCAAATGAACAATAATTTTTTGACGGCATTATTTTTAATAGTACTTTTGAGTGCTAGATAATGTTTTGGAACCGATGCCGTACTGTGTCAAATGATCCCCCCGGACCACGGAAAAGAGGAGGTTGCAACCCTCGATCTTTTCCCCTTGTACCATTATTTTTGTGCGGCGTTGCGGAATAATGAATTAGAAGAGGTGCTGAAACTGTATGGAACCGATGCCGTACACGATCAAATGACCAAATTTACCCTCAAAATCGGCGGAAAATGAAAAATTTTTCCGACTTTGTGGCGCAATATTTTTGTACGGCACTAAGCGTTTTCTCATTATTTTTCATGGATCTTTTGATTGTAAGAATGCCGTACAAAAATATATGACCAAAATATACCCGGTCTACCTGTACTTTTGAATTCTCACCTGTACTCAGTTGGACAGCTTACAAGTGACGGCATAGTGCTGAATCTTATTATTTTATGCCCTTCTATCGTTCTACATAGGTCTCCTGGTGGTTCAAATGACCCATCAATTTTTGATACGGGCCTGTAGTCTAAAAGATTAATCTTACAAACACGAACGGATAGAAATTACAGCTTGCTCCAGATATACATCAACCTCGAAACTGTACTATAAGGTAAGGTATGCAATGCCTTCACAATAGGTAGAACGGAGATAGTGAGAAAATGTGACGATACGGTTATTCGGCGGATGATAAAAAGTATTCACATAGCTTGAACAGTAGAGGTTCGTATAAAGGAGGATGGCCAAAAATAATGAAACACGTCGTCATGGTGCAATGTCCAGTTCACATTCTTCAACAGATCATGCCTCATCGGACACATTCTGCTAGGAGTCCAAAAAGGAACAATTTCCAGATGGATTCCAGGATTCATAACTTAATTTCACCCCCATCACCCTATTTTGCTTCCCCATATTTGATCTACAATTTAGATGTATCATAATTTACTGGTCACTTCACTCAAATGTACAAATTTGTCTGATTGGTACTTCAACCAATGCAAGAATCTTTACATTATCACTTGTTAACTCTTAAAATTTCCTTTTATATTCAAATAAATTGTAGGCAGGCAGCGTATCAATCTTCTTCCACTCCATCAAACATGCCGCCTATATAGTCTTTTTAAAAATGCAGCTTTAAATTTTAACAGAAATTAATTGTATTAATTATAAGGTAAGTATTGGTGTTTATATTATAATTATTTTTTTGCCCCGTTAAATACTGTACTTGATTAATCGACTCATTGTTAACCGTAATTTTTTGCGTAATTTATTTCATTATTTCACTTCACTTTCACCTTTAGGTAACTTGAAGGCCTAAAGATGACTCGTAGGAGTCGAAATTAGTAGCGTGTTCAAGTTAAAAAAAAGGGGAGGGTTACACCTTTTATCTACTCACGATGTTACCATTAGTCAGGATAAAAAAAGCATAAAGCGTTGAATTGTGTTGCAAGAAAATTAAGATAAGTGTTATTAGTTATATATCTAATAGAACATTTTGATTATGACAAAGCTATAATCATTTTTTGTTAATGGACTTCCTATTTTGAATCTGGAACTATTTCCACAACCTTTGTTGGGAATTTTTAGTGTAAATGGGATCTAATAGATAGGTAGCAGAAACGTCATGCAGTTCTCAAAGAGAGTCGCAAAAAATGGAACTTTTCAGACTATTCAAGTTAAAGGGCACCTTCCATTTCCGAAATTGTAAATTGCACATTTTCATTGAATACCTTTCAGATGTTGTGCGACGACAACTTTAAAAAATGACGTGGAAAATGCAAAGAAAGTGTAACCATTTATCAGTATTTTCATATCAGAGCTTGAATCATGAGTACGTGTAAAGAGCACCCTTCAAATAAAAAAAAACCCAAAAGAGCATTTAACTGTATAGTGCTTGAATGAATTTTACAAGTAGGTATTTTGTAATACATGCACATATATTCAGGTTTGGATAACAGGAATATTATATTATGTAACGAATACGTGTTTAGAGAGCACGTTAAAACGAAAATCAAATTTGTTTTGACTGAAAGTGTGTGTTTGTACCTATACGTGTGCACGTTATGTAAACAAGAGTTACAAATAAATTTGTAAAACGTAATTACATTTCGGTTCTTGATTAAATACGGTATTTCATTAAATTGCAAATAAATAACGAAATTTCAGTTTGTAAATGAAATTTTTAATTGTAAAATCTTTCAGTGCTTTTTAAACGGATTCAATACAATTAAACCATCATTTTTTGAAATTATGTACCACAAACAGATTATCTTTTACTAAACGTACTGTTTCATAAGCTCATTATTAGAAAAAGGCAATATTTTGATATTTTTATCCATCTACTACCACTTTGTAGACTACATAACTTCGTAATGTATCTTTAAAACAATTCCCAGAAACCTAAGTTATACATAATTTGAAATGAACAATGTAGGTACCTAATTTGAATGAATACGGTGCTACATTACATACATGAACGTAATCAATAATTTTAATAATGATACGAGAAATAATTTTGATAACACTGTTTTGTATTGCAACTGCCTGCTAAACACATTTATGATTTTAAATGTCCCCCAATACAAGTTGAAAGCATTGGGATAATTGGGAGCAATCGTAAAGCATCAGTGTTTTTTTAGAATCTCAAATCATTTTTTTTTCTCTAAATGTTCATGTGTTTCACATCTTGCACTACTACTTGTCGATGCTCTTTGAACAATAATTAGCATTAGTGAACCAAAATTAAATTTTGAACTAAATTGAAAAAACAAAATCTTACATGGAAAATACCGACTATATTAAAATCCTCAAAAATAAATAAAGACACATGTCCATAAGATGGTTAAAAGATGGATTTCTACATTCAGAAACCGAAGGATTCATATGTGCAATTCAAGATGGTGCCATTGCAACAAATAATTACAAAAGACACATAATGGATCTGGAAGTCTCTGATAAATGTAAAAAATGTCTCTCCCAGAATGAAACCATAGAGCACATTATAGCTGGTTGTGCAGTGGATGCCGACGTATCTATGGAATTTAGTGCTACTGCGAGTTTTCCTTGATTTAATATTTTACCTGCATTCACGATTTGTTTATTCGAGACATGGAATTTATTTTTGGCTATTAATGTTTTCGGTTCAAATAGGTACTTTTTATTTACCTCAGATACAGGTGGTGATAGCTCATCCCTGTTACGTTTAAGGTGATTGGTACCTACTCATCTTGCTTAAAGAACCCCTCCGCAGGGGTTCTTGTTGAAAATATTTTGTTATTAATTCAGGGTTTACTTAATTTATTAGTTCACAAATAATAGTAGCGTAAAGTTACCAGAATCATTAGCGTAGTTCGATCGTGTCGCTGCCATTCAACTCCATACGTGAGACACTTGCTGAAGAAGTTAGACGAGTAGTTTGTGATATAACCTTCACTGGAGGAGTTCAATAAATCCCATACGGAGAGTGTTTGTTTACTTCCAGGGAGAATGCCTGGACGCATTAACTTGTATAGCAGCTACGAGATTTGCTTGTTAAAGGGCTCGCTGGCTATCAGACAATTTATCACCGAGTCTCATTTAACCCTGTTTTGGGTTTCAGTATCTTAAGCACCCATAGTTGAAATTGTAGTGGAAAAACCATCTCAAGCCCTTTACCTATCCAACCAAAAGGGCATGTGGTGACAGTCCTGGACCATAAGAGGTGTAACTTTGTCATAGATTAGCGCCTGAAGAGCATCTGTTCTCCATGCTTCATGAGAGCATTACTCGTTGTCTATTGTTTCAGAATAAGAGTACATTTGTTGTTCAGCAACCCCTTTGTTTAAAATCGAATGTCCTGTTCTTGCATATGGAGATCCAGCATAGGAATGCCGCCAAAAATACATTAAAACCCCAGATCGGGAACATTTTATGACCAGCAGCACCATTTATTGTATCCAAACAAACTTTAAAAGCAAAGAAATAATTCTGATGGCATTCTTCAATTTACCATCTGGAAAATTTAATTAGTCGCTCTCAATGCAATAAAGTTAAGCTTTAAACACAGTATTGGCGTAAATACAGAATCTAAATGGGAAGTACGGTGTCAGAGAAGGAAATTAATGGTAGTGAACAGAATTCAACCATGAAAAGAGAACTCTTGGATCCCAGAGTCTAAATGTTTTAAATTTAGAAATAATCCCCGAGAATATGACGACGACAAAGTGGGCCACTATACAGGGTGTTTCAGAATAAGATGCTGATCCTTAAGGGTGTGAATCCTTATGTGATTTTAGGAAGAAAAGTTCAAATAAACCTATGTCCTAAACCTCTTAACTTTTGAGCTACAAGGTGTTAAAGTTTCAAGAAAAAAATCGTTTTTTTATCGTATCTTTAATAATTTCCTAGATATTTTTATCAAATTTGGCACACGCCCTCTAAGCATTAATTATTTTGTCATTGCAATTATTTCCTTGACAACAAAGTTTCTAGCCGTTTCAGAAATCATTACACATAGCGGCGGCATGCGCATTAAATGCTTTTTATTTTTTTTTATCGGAAACCGTTCGTCGGACGAAAAAGTCAAAAAATCAAATTTGCCCTAAAATGAATGGGAATTTTAAAAATAATTTTTATTTTAAGAAAAAGCAGTGGCGTGCATAATATTTTTCCAAAAATATCTAGTTCACATCCGGTACGGACGCCACTGGTTAAAAAATTAAAAAATCTTTTTATCAAAAAATGGCTGTTGATGCTTAGAGGGCGCGTGCCAAATTTGATAAAAATATCTAGGAAATTATTAAAGATACGATAAAAAAACGATTTTTTTCTTAAAACTTTAACACCTTGTAGCTCAAAAGTTAAGAGGTTTAGGACATATTTGAACTTTTCTTCCTAAAATCACACAAGGATTCACACCCTTAAGGATCAGCATCTTATTCTGAAACACCCTGTATACCAAAACAAAATACGATGTAAAAGTTTCGCAAAGTTTTCAGGTAGACACCTCGTACCTCATTTAGGTATCGAATTAATCATATTTTACATTTATAAATAACTAGTCATTTCTCACTTGACTAAGTTAAGATCCTTAACTTCGGAGATTGCGGATGGTTCCAGTCATACTCTAACGTTTAGCGTCTGGTTCGTAGCGATAATACCAAGGCTCATCCCCCGTAATAATTTGGCGTAAGGAGTTACCTTCTTGTTGATAGCGCATCAAATGCTGTAATGGTAAGACGGAACGCTAATTCTAAGGGTTTGTTGATTTTCGATCATGGATGCCACTTTATGTTCTAATAACAGTAATTAGAGAAGATTTTGACAAATACGTCAACAGACACATGAATTCCGCTGCCATGATGGCGACACAGTTACAGATACCTACTCTGCTCAAATGTGTTCTATTAAAAAATCGTATTACCCTTGTTTATATACCTTAATATAAACAAGGGTATTACATACATATTTTTCATTTACGAACATACAGATCGTCCTCTGCCAGCTTCTTCACATCAGTAAATGTAATTGAACTCTTCACACGAACATTCCTTACCCGTTACCGGGTATTTAATTTACGAAATGTTCTTTGAATTTTCGCTTATTAATTTCCTTTGACATAAAGTTAATATCACTTTGATAGCAAACCGTTAGATGTTTCTATTCGATAAAGTGCATTTTGAAGCAAACCAGACAAGTAATTTCATTTATTATTTATAAACAGTCTGGAAACTTCTTATTACTACCAAAAGCGCATACGTAGGTAGGTATATACGTTCCATAAAGTCAATGGTTTCAAGTTACCTATTAAAAGTTTCTTGTAGTCTCTCAATTGGGACAAGAATGAAAAACTTATCTTTTAATTAGTAAACCAAGTTCTTACTGAAGTATAACTCAAATGTAGGTGTGGTTATGTTGATTATAAAACAGAATAACTAAAAGTTGCAATATAAATATTAACTAATTTTCCTCACTTCTTTTTAGTTTTGTTAGGTAGGTATTATATGAATGTGTTCCAACGTAACTTGCAAAACATGAGAGCTTGTATTGTGGTTGATTGATCGTAATTTCTCATTTATTGTGGATTTCTTTGGACATTTTATTTATTATTTAAAGTTCGGCTACCTAACGCTGCAGTAAACTTATGTTCAAATTATCCAGGAAATTACCTATCGAATAAAGTTCAAAACATAAACTACCAAGTATTCCTTAGTATTCCAATCCGTACTACCTCGGGATATTTTCCAAGAAGAAACATTCGCTTCTTATAAATTGCATTTAGCAGACCAGAGTAATTATGAAGACCCGCTACTGTTTGGTATCTACTTGATCCATTTCTTGAAAAAGTTTTCACAAATTTAATGTTAGGTATGGGACGGTGCTTTGTTAGAGGGGCGGAATGGCTTCTTGAATAAGATACAAGCCTTGAACTTGGGTACTTACTCATCTGGAGGTTTAGAAAATTTAAAAATTACCCTAAAACGTACGTATAACTGAAATCTGTATCTAATAAAACCTAAAACGTTTCTGTAATTGGGGGGTGTTTCCTTACAAATTTAACTGTAAAATTATGGTTATATGAAACTGAAACATTTCAGTTTATAGTTTATTCGAACAAACAACTATTTCGTTAATCTCATTGAAATACTGTACAGAATCAAGAATGAAAGCTACACTGTATTGTATCGCTTGAGTTTATGAGAGCTAAGGTTTAAATAAACCTTCGATGAGAGCCTTTCCTGGAGACTGATAACGAATTCTTTTTGTAATTCAGTTTCCTCTTTTGCGAAGGTCAGCATCCAAGGAAATGCCCTCACTGATTTTTCTGTCAAGAGATGCAGTCAAGAACTCTGCGAACCAATTTGCTGCATTAATAACACCATAAAACTCATTTCTGTTTTTTCCCCAGCTTTGTGTGTTGCAGTCACACACGACCCAGCTTGAGTAAAGTCTAAGTTCTTTGTTTGTAGGTAGTTAGACATTATTTTCAAAAATATCACTGCGATTAAAACTGTTTTAGTCGACAGAAAGTGGTGTTGTTTCGAATTTTTAAATTAAATTCCATGGAACCACTGAGCGGTAACCAAGTCTAGACAGAATTTTATTATTTGGAAGAGGACAAAATATTGAAAAAACGTTGCAGGAAAAGAAATAGAATGTCTTTTTGATGAAAAATCTGCACGAATATATTAACCAACCAAAAAATGACAAGCAAAGAATTGTAAATTACACCGTTATTAATGGAAACGCCAGGTCGGTCACTCAGAGTTCATTTTTTGGCATTTAGTGTAGATAAAGGCGAACAAAAGTGAATTTTTCGAAAAAAAGTGCTCTGTGCGTTACAGTAAAGTGATCTGCCTAATATGAAATTTACCAATCATGTTGAATTAATTTGGCATTTAGTGGCATTATATAAAATTATCCAACTCTCAATTAAAAGTTTATCCAATAGTCACCGGATAGTGTTCTGATCAAAATTTATTTAGGGAAGAATTACATAATTCCCATAGCAAGTTGATATCAACGCGTATTGAAAATGCTTGCCAATCCGGTCTATTTTGTAGACATCCCTTTATAATGTCGCTAGGTATCTACGCTTGACGACACGTATTGATAACAACTCTAAGTATTTACTCGAAACTTTGTTAAGAGATTTGCAAGTGACGATATAGGTAACGAACATATTATTTTAAGTAGAACGCCTTCATTATACTATTCCATCAATTATTTTAAGATGGTAAATTTAAGATAAAGAAAAGCAGAGATAGAACGTATTGGTAAGTCTGGTAACAGTTTGTGCCTCAACCAGCATTTAAATATACAGGGTCGGCCACCTTTGACCTTTTGAACGGCACATTTAAGGATTTCTCCTAAAAAACACCCCCACCTTAGTTAATCTAGAGGGTGCTTTTCATGGAGGCGAAAAAAAAATTGAATAAAACTAATTTCGGTCATACTGTCGAATAAACAATTAAAAGATGCTTCAAATGAGGGGTCGCTCGACACCCTTTCCCTATTTAAATTCTTGAGTTAGAGGTTGCTGGGACTAGGGGGTTGACCTGACAAAGTCAAATTTGACATCAAAAGTTGTCTCTAAAAAATAAAAAATCGACGTGTCCGAGCGTTTTTATAAGAAACTGGTCTTAAGTGTCCCAAAACAGGCGTGTTTCCTTTTCAATGGCCCACCCTGTATATTGGTATAGTACATTAAAAAATGAAATGCTTTAAAGATTTGACAGGTATTCAAAGAATTCTGTCACTTGAATTCTATGTGATAGATAGTTCATTAATATTCTAAGGATGTGCCTTATTTACCATGATGCAAATGTTTGGAACATTTTTTGTTTAAAACCGTAATGAAAACGCGAAATAAAAAAACTGCATTTTGACAGGGAAGTTGATGTAGAAAAGGGGTTTAAATAATTTAAAAGCTAAATGAAATATGACAAGAGAAAGTCAAAAACTAAACATTAAGGCAGTTATAATTTATGCAATCACAGAATATTTGTTTTCAGCTTCTTTCACTGTATTTGTTTAACGAGGATCATTGTGATTGTCAATTAATTTTGGATGTCACTACGGATTGTCTAGGGTCTAGTAATCTTCCTTTTCCAATATTTCCTTAGCTTTGCCTTCCATTTCCATCACACCACTGCACAATAAAGGTTTAGTGCCTGTGCCTTTTTTTTTGAACCTGTAAAGGAGCTCACTTGTTGGAAAAAGATTTTGAGTTACATGCATTTTCCGAAGTATTTATACGAGGCGTACCAGTGTGCAAGTACGTTCCAGTGTACTTGTTGAAATATCGCGCCATGGTGTATGTGCTTGGAGCACGTGTCGTACAATTATTGGATTTCTTACGGCGAAAAGTGTTAATGCTAAGGACAGCCATAAACATTTAAAGGTTGTTTATAGCCTCGAAACCGTTGAAAGGGCTTTAGATGGGCGATAAAATCTCGAAATGGTGAGAACGATAATTTGGATATTTTGGACGAATCTCGTAGTGATAGGCCAGTTTCGGTGACTCATGCATAGTGTTCGCATCGGGAAATTGATTTAAAGTGATCGCCGGATCACCCAACAATCTATCGCGAATATGTTGAAAATTTCCAAAGAACGAGTGGAGTACGCCATTCAGCATCACGGGGACTGTAAAGTTTGTTCCCGATGAGCATAAACGTAATCGCTGCGAGCAAGGAACGTGAACAGTGTGAAGGCGAAGCCCTTTTTCTTAATGGTGTGACGGTATGAATGTTGGACTCATCATTATGATCCATTTCGCCGAGGCCAAAAATGGTAAGGTTCTCCTTACTCTCCCTTGGGATTCCCATGGGCTTGTGATGATGGAATATCTCGAAACAGGAACTAAAGTGAATACCGTAACGGTTGAGATTAGTTGCATGATAACGAAATAGTCCAGTCATTTTAAACATGAACATTGCAAAAAATCCTATATTAGGTTTGACTTTTTTATGTTGTTAGGTTCAGTCCCAGTAGTAAATACTCAATTTTGCAACTTCGAAAAACTTGTGGAAACTGGGGGGGCGCCAAAAACCGCGATTTTTTCGGACTTTTTTCAGTTTTAGCCTCGTAGCTCAAAAACTACGAGTTATAGTGCAAAGAATATGATTATCTTTTTTAAACTAGACTAAATTTGCTACAATTTGAGTCTAACCGGAAGTCTGTAAGTATAATAGTTTCCGAGATACAGCTTTTCAAAAATAGGCAATTTTTCCCAAAATCTTTTTTCAACGTATCATCCATGTTTCGAGCCAGATATTGCCATAACGACGTGCCCTACGACTCTTGTCATGGAGAAAAAAATTGTAGGACATTTTATCACCTTTTATTTAAGCATAGATGCATTCCTGTGGGCCTAACAGTTCTCGAGAAAAAGACGGAAAACCGGAAAACAGTGAAATCCTCCACATATATGTAATAGCATTAGTATGATTAGAAGACATTTTCTGATTATTCTTATTTAGCCTAGCGAACGAACGCTCAAAAAGGGCTTGTAGACAGACTTTTTGATCCTAATGATTTTATTTCTAAGATGTGTTTGGAGGTGTTTGGTGATAATTATACGAAAAGTCCCCGGCCCTACCGTATGAGCTAACTCCGTAGCGTAACAAAATTTGCGGATTTGTTAAGTTTTCCCTTTGTATCTCTTGAATAGGCGATCGTAGTGGGAAATGGCCAATTATAAAATAAAAGCTGCCTCGAGAAAATACTTTTGTTCTTTTCGTCAAACATTAACCCTATCATAAATGTATTTAGAAAAGACTAGAGACCATTAAACATGGTGGCGCATAAGAGTGAAATTGTTTGGCTAAGGATGCAGGTAATCTGTATTTAATACTCACATATCAGATTTAGCTCCAAACCTCCCACAAAATTAGTTGTTCTCTAGTGCCCTCTATTCCATCTTGAACTCAACGTTTTTTTTAAATAACTATAACATCTAATCTATTTGAGATAAAATATTAATCGGTATATGTATTTTATAGGAAATTTTATGGTTTACAACTTTTATTTCAGCAGTTTTTGCTATAAACCCAATACTTTAGGAGTTAGGACACAATATTTGCCGAAAAACGTCGTGTAAAAGCGATTTTAAAAAAAAATGTCAATTCTTGACAGCGAATATCTCTTCAACGGATAGAGATAGAGAAAAAACGCATAGAAGAAAACTTGTAGAAAATTTAATCAGCTTTTTTTTATAATTGGCCATTTCCCCCTACGATGGCCTGTTCAAGAGATGTAAACGGAAAACCAAACAAATCCGCACATTTTGTTACGCTACTTTTCGTATAATCATCACCAAACACATCCCAGAAATAAAATCATTAGGATCAAAAAGTCTGTCTACAAGCCCTTTTTGAGCGTTCGTTCGCTAGGCTAAATAAGAATAATCAGAAAATGTCTTCTAATCATATTAATGCTATTACATATATGTGGAGTCGTAGCGATTTCACCGTTTTCCGGTTTTCTGTCTTTTTCTCGAGAACTGTTAGGCCTACAGGAATGCATCTATGCTTAAATAAAAGGTGATAAAATGTCCTACAATTTTTTCCTCCATGACAATGGTCGTAGGGCACGTCGTTGTGGCAATATCTGGCTCGAATCATGGATAATACGTTAAAAATAGATTTAGGGAAAATGCCTATTTTTGAAGAGCTGTATCTTGGAAACTATTATAGTTACAGACTTCCGGTTAGGCTCAAATGGTAGAAAATTTAGTCCAGTTTAAAAAAGATAATCATATTCTTTGCACTATAACTCATAGTTTTTGATTTACGAGGCTAAAACTGAAAAAAGTCCGAAAAAATCACGGTTTGTGGTGCCCCCCCCCCCCCCCCCCCCAGTTTACACAAGTTTTTCGAAGTTGCAAAATTGAGTATTTACTACTGGGACCGAACCTAACACCATGAAAAAAGTAAACCTAACATAGGACTTTTTGCAATGTTTGTATATTTTTGTGTTTAAATTGACTGTACTAAAAGGTAATCGGCAGCTTGAAGTTCGACGTTCTCTACCTTGCGCATGCTCATCGGATCTCGCGCGATTTTTTTCCGTTTCCAATGTGGAAAACTGATTTCAAAGGCAGCAGGTACGCCAATAATGACGAAGTGAAGAGCGATGTAAAGAAATTAATTCGTAGTGTAGATGAAGAATGGCATGTGGAAAATGGATCGGGCGCTGAGAGCGTTGTGTAATTCGTGCAGGCGATTACGTAAAGAAAAAAGCTTTCATTTCTTTTTTTTATTTCTTAAAGATCTTTACCCATTCTAGAGTTAGGGCCAATTGTGAATTTGATTTCAGTCATTCCTCGTAAACAAGTAGATACATTAAATTAGCGCTCGTAAGTTAAAAAAATATGTGTCCATTTTTTTATTCTACAATTGTATTATGTATTTCAAAAGAGAAAATGTCTTTGTATTTTTTGCGAATTTACCTGTTTTATAAGTGCTGTATGAAATGTTCCCTGTATATTTAGTTACACGGTTGTATTTCTGTATAACCGTGTTTATATTGCAAATAATAATAAACAATGAAGTTATTTATGCAAACTGTAATATTTTGTAATGATAAAACTTTGTGATATATCAACGGCCTTTTTAGTCCATTAATTTATGAAGACAGATCCATTAAGGGGGATTTAAAGTAAGGGAAAGGTGTCGCAATTTACCTACAGTAATATAGCAAATTGTGGAAAGTTTGAAGGCTTCGTTATTGCGACGGTTGCTGTGTGGATCATTATCGAAATTATGGCCTTAAAAAAATGTCATGACAGTAGTTTCAAATTAATATAAGAGATATTTCGAATTATAAAGAAAAGAATAGAAATAAAGAAAAAGACGCTTTCGTTTCAGTATATTTGCAGATTTATCTGTCCATCTAATATACAAGGCAAATTTACAGTTGTCAACTTAATTTAGAGCAAGCCCTAAAGTTGTTTCCAATTAAGAAAGTTAGGATAACGTAAAACAACCTCATTATACAATTTAAACTTCACCGACGGAACATTTTCATTACGAGGTTTATAAATAACAATTAATTCCTTTAATTTGATATATTTCTTTATTAAAATAATTCCATTTCAGGTTTCGGGAATTAGCAGTGAAATATTTAAGCAGATAGAAACGGTAGAAAATGACCACGATGCATCTACTGCAGCGGCGTTGGAGGTAAGACATACATTATCTATAATATATAAAATTAATATTTTGTTAATTAAATTCCGTAACCAATTAGGACGGTTTGTGTACATATAGAATAGATGATGGTCGTCGTAAACCCTTTATTGCACAACTTGGGATATAATTTTACAATGTAAACTGTTACTCTTATTATCTTTACTTCAAACGTAATTAATTATTAATCATTTTATGAGGTTTAATTTTTAGCGGCTAACGAGAAATTACCTGTAGGGAACGTTTTAATTGCATTCGTTTTTAATACGGTTCTTATGACAAAATGTGTGGCTCTTTCGAATTAAAATTTAAAACAAAGAGAGCAATAAACTAATAATGGGAACAAACATCTAAAAAAGGGATATTAATTTAATGTAATACCTACTTCCCTTAGCGTTATCATAAGTTAGTCGAGAAGTCTTAGGGAACAAATTAGAGACGAGCTTTTAACATAAGTCAAGCGACTCTGGATTTAGGCGCCATCTTGGTAAAACTTTTAGAAGGATTGCTATTTTGATTAATATCTTTGGAGTAAAATGGATTATTAAAATTAAATAAAGACAAAATATGCCCATACCTGAGGCATTTTTAATATTATCTATTGTTTCTGTTCAACTTCTATCTATTCTATATAATTATATTTTCAATGTTAGTGTTGAGATTACTAAATAATTTGGAGGGATCAAATTATGGAATTGTGAGGGGGAGTCCATATTACCATCTTTTGAAGCCGTTCAACTCAAAATGGGTTTCCCTCCTCATGATGACGTTCCAGAAAGACAATAGTTGTCTATACTGAGCACTTCCATGTCGTCGTCGTTTATGGTCATTTTCCTGCAGTAACTTTACACGGTTATCTTGAGAGTCTAGTCAGCAGCAAGAAAGTAACGTAAATGCCAAAAACTAGTAGAGTTCACAACGGGGAAGAATTGAAGAAGAGCGACTACCTATTTCCAACATAAGGAAATTCACAAGGATACCTAGTTCTTATCAAGAGTTGTTATAGAAAGCAAACACATGATATGATATAGATATAATTAGATGCATAAAACCAACATCTGGAGTATACTAGAAACCTGCTTGTGCTCATGCAATAACGGAGATTTTAATAATTTCCATAATTTCAATTTCACATTGGATAGAGTGACTATATAATATTGTTCTACATTTATTCCAATTTTTTGCTGAAACTAGTAGCAAACTCTTTGCTAGTATAGGTACAACACATGATTGATCGAAAGTACCTTCTATTGTAAGGCTGGTGATGCAAGCAACGGGCCTTTTAACATGAAAGCTTCTATGGGCACTACATTGGAAAACAGTGCTTGTTATTTTTGGCAGATCCTAGAGACTCCTATGAAGGTAATGTTAAAGTATTGTCTGTCAGTTCACTTCTGTATGAGCAATTCAAAGTGAAATCTATAAAATTCAAAAAACGACTTTGTACAGAGGAGTCAACAGAAATAGGTAAATATATTTATATCCTAGAGAGGAATACATCTTTCACAATACTATGTGTTTGAGGACGAGATGATAATTAGGCGGCCTTCAAAGAGAGGACGTTACTACATTGACTCTTAGTGCTACATAAGTTCCATTTGTAATTAAATTTGTCAAATAGTTTCTTGTTACCAACTTCAACTTGAGAAAAGTGCCGTCACTAAATTCCTGCATATGAAAGGTTTAAAAAATGTAGAAATGCAGAATGTTTTGAACGATTCTACTCCTTTATATACGACCATTGAGTTGGGTGTATGAGTTGAAACGTGGTTGCACAATAGGGCGGGCCGAAACAAAAATCCTAGAATTTCCTTTCGCAATGTCCATCAAATGGGGTCTTTCTTGTCGTATTTTTTTGATGATTTTTAAAACTCGTCTACAGCCCTCTACCAGCCTTCAAATTTGGGAAACAATAAAATAAAACAATAGCCATCAAAAATTCACTTTGTGGAGCGTAGACATTGTTATTTTTTCAAAATTCCTAAAACATAGGTATACTTATTTGACTTGACTTTAATCGTATAGAAATTCGACAATCCTTTCATATTTTATACTTGCTTGATTTAATAGTAATTGAAGAAAGAAATAAGTCTGTTGTAAGAGAGAACGGAAACTTTGTTTATGGAAAAAGCAAAAAGAAGAATAAATTATTTCCTTGTAAATATACAATTTAAACAAATCCAAGAAGACAACTATTAAATGACTTTAAAATGTATTTTATTATTTTATTATGACTTTATTCTTGAACGAATAAATCCATCTCTAGCTTCTGATTTTATAACTAGGGAAAATTTAACTACGGATTGGGTATGACATGGAAATTTGGGAAAATCGAATTCTTGAATGTCTAGAGTAGGTAATAAAGCGTTTCAGGTCATAATAATAATAAGTTTATTGGACATTGTTGACGAAGGGGGTTAATTAAATTGAAAGGAAAACTCAAAACCTCCCCTTTAGTAAAATTTATTGACGAGACGAAGAATGTTTTTTTATATAATAAGTACAAAGTACTGAAACTATTGACATTGCAAGATCAATAGGTGGTGAAATGATGACGGGGGTGCCTAAGAGCAGTAGCAATCTTACGGCATGCTCTCAGTAGCGAATTATACAATTAAAATTTAAATTTAAAGTTTGAAACGGGGGATTATAATTTAAACAAGCGACATGTTTCGACACAATCCTAGTGTCATTGTCAAGCTAATTAGGTCACATCGGTTAAGAAGGATGAAACACTATTAATAGCAAACCGAGTTAACAATCGGACACACTCACCTTATGATTATGAAATATTTTACATGATCAAAATAAGAGTGACTTATGTTAATGAGACATTATTTCTTAATATTATGTGTTAAAAAGGCAAAAATTAGAGGTTAAGACATCGTACAAAAGTAACAACTCATGTGAAGGGGAAAAACACTTAATTATAAGATGACTACCTAATTAATTATCGAGAATTCCCAACATGGGGGATTCACGATTGAGGTATAACTTTATAAACATTTTTGATTTAAACGGATGAAATCGTGCACGTAAAACGCAACAAGTGCGAAATCACGAGGAAAATTTACTTTCTTTCTCAACAATAGACTATAGATGTCGCTGGTATAACAAACAAACAACTGGTATACAGGGTGCAACAAAAACTTATTGAAAACATATAGAGCTAATATAACCCTGACGAAAGTCTGTGATTTCATTTGATCATTTTTTAATTTGGATATTTGAAAATTTTCCAAAACATTAAGGAGAAAGCCGTTTTTGCAGAAGAAGACTGACAGTGTAGTTGGTAAATTCCAGATTTGTCGAATTTTTCGATATAATGCTTATTATGAACCAAGGTAGTTCTAAGGGTGTCTTTATTTGAAGAGGATATTTTGATATGATGTCTCCTAAATATTTTCTTGAGAATGGTAAAAAGTAAGAGATTTAAAGAGAAGGTTGTTATCAACATTGATGGGAGTCAGGTGAGTAGGGTTGATCGAACGTTTGATTGTATGTAGTAATTTGTCCACAAGGGGGATTGTTGAGAGCAATTTGTTTTATGATATTTAATTCGTTCTGGAAAAAGGAGGGGGACATTGGAATCGAGAGGAGTCTCCTAAGAAGGGCGTGAAAGCCTCCCAATTTATGGGACAAGGGGTGATTGGAATCGAAGGGTATAAGGTGGTCAGTTGTGGTCGGCTTACGGAAGAAGATACTAAATTCTATTTTGTTGACATGTTTGTGAAGCATAGTATCGAGAAAGGGGAGTGAGTTTATTGTTATTTTCGGGTTCTAAAGTGAATTTGATATTTGGGTGCATTTGATTAAGATATGACAGGAATAGGTTGACTTGGGTCATTGTTTTACGTGCTATTAGTTTAAGTGATGGTTAATAAAATGTGTTGCTTTATTGCAGTATTATCAAAAAATATTTTAAGCACTATTATTAATGTTACCAGACAAAGGCGCTAGAAGGAAGTTATAGTAATTTAGTGCTTAAAATGCCGATCATGGGCTAGGTCGATTCCCAGAATTTTCAAAATAACTTGGCATTTTTTTGTCTGCGAAGTCGGCTGAGCTTCCATAACATAAGTACCTGGAGATTATCTTTGGGGATTAAGGAGCGCAGTGCTAGTTTAGGTATTGTTGGGGCCATGTAGTTGGGCTCAACACACCTATTTTAGACATCCGTATAACATCAACAGATGCTTCAAGAGCTCTACTATTGTATATGTAAAATACAAAGCCAATTAGGCATTCGCTCCAAACTTGAAGTCAAAGAATCACCCCAAATCAGCGGAAACGCTCAAAGGAAGCAAAAAATGCGCACTATCTCACCTTCAATAATTTGGTCGTAATTGGATGATTTTGGATGCAAGAGAACGCGTTATATAGCAAACAATATAGACACCTCCGAAATAATACAATAAACACTTTTTGTGAAGAAACATTTCATCACATAAAACAGGAAGCATTAAACAAAGGAAGAAAAGGGAATGTACGTATAGGTTTAGGGGATATGGATCATGGTTACGTAGTCGATTATTGTCTCTATGAACGAATAGAAATTTCTTACAGCTCCCTTGCACGAGGTAAGGCAACACGATATCAAATTCAATTTATGCGTTTCTTGTTTTACCGCATAAAAGTAGGTAGATAACATCAATTTGGTCGTCGTAAAAGACGTCGGAGTAAAATATGTAAAACGTATACATGTGTCTTTCGAGCATAAAAATAAACGTCAAAAAATTATGCGGAAGCACGTTTAGGTTTCGAAATTTAGGGTAAGACAAAAATATTCTCCGTAAGTTGTGATTTCTGAAAGTAATGAATGAAATTAACATAATGAACGCAGAATAATGGAATATAACGAGTGTATTTAAGCGAGATTCTCGACTTTTTCAAGGCAATTAAGCTATTATTGCAGGCAAATTAAATACAACTACAATTAATTACAGGCGCTTTTCACAAAGTCTTCAACTAAGTTGTAAATTTTCATGCCTGAAAAGAGCACAGTTTAGCGTATGATTCGACGATATTTTATATAACAATGAGAAAACTTTTTAATTGTAATTCTTGTGTTATAGGCGGTGGAAAGGCGTGGTGAGATGATAGTTAGAATTTTGGATTCTCGCCATCTTGGAAGAAGTGCAGGGGATGCAGCGAAACGATTTATGTCGATGCAAGATGCAAAACACACTGTACAGTTTGTAGAAATAGTAAAAAGGCCGGGACAAACTCTCGGACTTTATATCAGGGAAGGAAACGGTATTGATAGAAATGATGGGGTTTTTATATCAAGAATAGCACTAGAATCTGCAGTATATAACAGTGGATGCTTGAAGGTTAGTTCAAAAGTTTTTAGCATTATGTTAAGAGTATTATAAAACTTTTAGGACTTGAAAAGTTTCACACTTTTACAACTTTTTAGTTTTATTCAATCTATTATATAAGTCGAGTACCCTCGCTTTAGATACTTCTTAAGCACCTAATTGCCATAAAAGCAACGCGTTTATATTCAACAAAATAGAATTTAGAATCGTAAGCGACGTTTCGGTTAAATCGTATTCATATCGATGGAGGTCAAGTACTGACAATTTGACAAGGTTTATTTGAATTTCCTGCGAGGTTGTTCAGATTGATCAATAATGGAAAATTGAACCGACGCAAAAATAAATTTCCAATCCAAATACATACATATAAATATTCGACTCGATATTGGCTATACATGATTTTGCTTTAATAATCGAATTTTCAATCATAATAGAATTATTAATTAAATTTTTATGTCGAACGAAATTATAAATTTAAAATAAACAGATTTCAATTTAGCTAAGCGTTTTCGGTTTTCAGGTGTAAAATTTCAACCCTTACAAGATTAACGTAAATTGGAAAATTTCGTTTCCCCTTGATATTTTTCTTTTGTATGAACTAATAATTTTTTCATATAACTTCCCAAAAAGTTTTTGTAAGTCAATTTATTTAAGAACTTCTTATTCCCCAAATAATTCGGAGTACAATTGGTATATCGCATTTTTTTAATCGTACAGATAATTAAATCAAACCCATTTATGTAATCACTTCACAATTTAGTACATAATTATATGTACATGTACGATCTGCTCACCCAATCCAAACATTTTTAGTGCGCACCTCGAAGTCAGAGGCCACAATACAATCCGAGAGCTGTAATGGTGTAGTAGAGCTCTTAGTCCTTCCAGATGGTGTTACTCATTAAAACTACTCTTAACCTATTATCTCATCTCGATGGTATAGCACCTGTTTTTTCCTTATATTTCCCAGCCTGTTCAGGAACTCGACCGAAAAATTTATACCATAGAGGTCATTTTGACTAAAAAACTATTATCTATTTGTAAATTACTGGTAAAAAATGAAAAACGAGTTGTTTAGAGTTTATATTTTTGTTTCACAACTGAGTAGAAATACATAAGAGTAACTGTTATTAATTTATGCAATTTTGTCCCACTTTACTAATGAAGAATATGCTAATTTGATTTTCGTCTATGGTTTTGTAATGTGAGTAGACGTGCTTCTCCAGCGCATTACTTATTTGGAGGGCGAAACTTATCCTTGCTCTCTCTTACTCACGGCACTCCAGTACCGTGTGCCCATCATCCATCACTATTCCCCACATATCCTTATGGAATTGCGTCACTCTTTCTTTCTTCAAATAGCTCTTCATGGTCCAATCATCCGATAATATTCCAAGTTCGGTTCCAGTGCCGAGCGCCTTGCTTCCCATGCATTTGGAATGTATAACTTTGCTTACGTAAGGTTTATTATTACTCCAACTGCAAGGAAGTTAAACGCATTTTTAACATCCAGTATGACTAGTGGTAGTGCCCAATTGGTTTTCCACTGTTCCCTTCGTTGTTTCGACAAAGTTTTTCACCACTTGGACGGTGTCCGTCGGCTGATGTGTTTCTCTTCTATAACCTTTTCAAGGAGTGTTTTCAGAAAAAGCCTATAGGCAGGTAGGATGTAATTTACATTTTTGGTTCTAGAAGGTGCCTTCCCGATTCTAGTGCTTTTTGGAAAGCGAATATAATGACTTCAGGTTACCACTGAACGCCATCTCAACCTGGTGCCCTTTTCCTAGGTATTTATTGTGCCGTTGTCAGTCTTTATTCTGATGTAATCCCCTTGGATTGATTGGCTTTTTCCGTGCTCTCTCCATGTTTGGTAACACTACAATATTTTTTTGACAAAAGACAAAACAACTTTCGAAATTATCAATTTTTTTTTCTTTTTGAATTTCAAGTAGTTTTAATTCTCATTGAAATATCACCATATCTACATTCTACATGGAGGAACATAGTTTATTAATTTACGTAATTTATACTACCTACTCAAAATGATACTGAAATTTCAGGTATTGATTCATTTATATAATTATTTTTAGTGCTTTCCACTGCAGTTGCAGTAGAATGTAGTCTCTCCTGAAATCCAACCTCGTGGTGATTCAGCAGGTAAGCCTGCAGACTGTTTGGGTTCAAATAGCGTGGATTGTACCTAGATGACAGACCATCCCTGTCAAACATAGTAACTATAAGTAAAAAAAGGTTAAATGTCTCGTTCTATAAATATTTGTGCCTTAAATGGAATATGACCAAAAGGTCCTTAGAGATCATCTCAAATTTTGGTCACCAATTCTTCTTACTGTTATTATGTTGACTGTTCTGAAAGCAAGCTTCATGTATTTTCCAATGAAAAAACCCACTATGTATTTTTACTTTTACTTCAGTAGCAAAACAGTGCTTTGACGCATTTCATAGTTACTCTATGAATATGCCTGTTTCGTATAAATTCCATTTCTTCGTCGAAAGCATTCTTGTTTGTTTTCATCACCTATTTGTACATCTTCAAGTGGAACATTAAGTTTTCTGCTTTTATCCTGGAACAGTACCTACGTCGTAACTATTTTCCTTTACGAGTCAATTTTATGATGTTATTGTTCCATCCTATAGAGCTAAAACTATTAGTTTTTTACTTGTGGGGTTATTGTTCGTAACAAACCTAATTCATTTATATCTTATAGGGTTGCCTTGTGATAATATTGGCGCTGTAGAGATAAATACGTTCATTACAAGAAGTGTAGTTAGTACCAGAATATAGAGTATTTCTGCTCCAATGTAGTCTTATGTATATATGTAGTCTTCGTTGACTTTAGCCAAAATAATCTAAAGCTTACTTGAGCACACACTTTGGTCAAATCCTTGTTTATGTAATGTATATAAACAAGGGTCAAATTAAACGAATCCTTTTAACTTGCTTAATTTCGTGTTTAGCTGCGAACACGTTAGATCTTCAGATTTTTTTTGTAGCTCAGCAGAGGAGCCAGCGAAAAGGGTCTTTTATGCTTCCACTGATCAACTTACGGTCAAATATCACCGTTGTTTTTAGATCGATTAAGTAATTTGCCAATCTGTCCGATGATATTTCCCTCATTTCGAAGGTTTCTAATAATCCTTCTTTCCTCTTCACTACAGTGTACAGATCTACCCATTTTAGACCTTCTGTCAACAAAATGTACAAATGACCATGTTTAGAAAACGCACGAATCTTTTTTAAAACAATAATCTTCCGACCGAGAATCGAGGATAATTTCACTCACTCGTTACTGACTAATAGCTTTGCAAAAAATGGAATCTTTAACCCCTTCGGTACCATGAATCATATGGTTGCACCATGCTATGTACGCGTCTACGTACCATGATGCAACCGTTTGCATCATCGCGGGGTACCATGAATCACACGTTTGCATCTAGTTCAACGTATTTTAAATGGGTTTTTCAAATCTGGTTATATATATATATATATATATATTATATATGGTACCCTGCGGGCGCGGCGCAAAACCGGTCTGGTAACGAAGGGGTTAATGGTAAAAATCATTGAAGTACATACCTACTTCTGATAGGGCCCATTTTCATAACAACTATGGCGTCTAATTAAAAGAATGAAAAGTTGGACCCTCTGCAACGTAACGATTTATAGTTGAAAATTAGTCACATAACGATACAGGTCTCTTGAAATTTTTGATTTCAGAAAAAAATGGCCGAGTTCACCAATTGTATGAATTATCCAAAAAAGAATTTATCTTTATTCAAACGACAAGGAGTATTTTCGTACAAAAGATACCCTTTGTAAATGCACTGTTAAATTTTTTTTTTTTTTTGATATTAGTTCCATTTATTATATTATTTATAATATGATATATATACATTCTGGAAATTACTGCCCACTTTAGGCATAAAATGCCTGTGGTGTGGGCAGGAGTGGTCGGTACTTATTATAGTTGAAGTTAAAAATACAAAAATTACATAGTACTCTTAATTGAACTTAGTTCAACCTAATTAAACCTAGTTAAACGCTAAATCAATATCAAAATTATAAATAAAACAAAACTTGTATATAAAACAAAATATAAAAATATAACATATAACATATAAAAATGAAAGAAAATTTAAAAAAGATTAAAGTATTAGTAGTTAATGCTGGAAAAGTGTCTTTTTAACAAGGATTTCCAATTGTTGTAAGTTGCCTCTAAGATATTATGTTTTATCGTGTCAGGCAAGCTGTTAAAAAATGCTATTGACCTGTACCTCCAGAAGCATTGGGCGGTAGAGGTATTTACCCTTACTGTCTTGATATTAACGCTGGAGTTATATCTAGTCCTGGGACCTTCGTTTCTGCCCAAATCCTGACTAGTACCAGTTAGGCCAAACTTGTGTATTTGTTTTTTTAACATTAATAAAACATTGTATTTGTACAGTTTGTCGAATGTTAATAATTCTAGGCAGTTATATAAAGGTGCAGGAGAGTCAAATTTACTTTTCTTGCAAATGATTTTTAAAATGGTGTTTTGTGCAGACCTGGTGGGGTTTAACGAAGATTGAAAGGTGCCTCCCCACCCAACAATACAGTACTGCAGGTGGGACTGCACCATAGCAAAATATATTATCCTCAAGATTTTAACGCTTACCGTTTTTCTCAAAAATAAAAAAGCTTGAAACATTTGTCTAATTTTTATTGTTACGTTTTTGATTTGATGTTCCCATTTAAGCCTGTCATCAATAATTACCCCTAGATATCGCAACTGATGGACTCTTTCTAAAGCCGTGCAAGCACAAGTAGTAGGTGTACACATTTCTTCGTGAATGATTATTTTTGACTCCGTGGGCATATTTTTTTTGTTAAAGAGAAAGTCATGTATTTCGATTTTTCTAAATTTAAAGTTAGGCAATTACTTTTCATCCATTTTGAAACAACTGCAATTCCCGAACCCGCCAATTCGTGGACTTTGCCCCAATTCTCATCCTCAAAAAACAACACCGTATCATCGGCATATGAAATTATTCTTCCTCCCCGCAATTGCAACTTACAGAATTCGGCCGTGTAGACCGAAAATAAAATTGGTCCGAGAACCGTACCTTGCGGGATAGAAAATTCCGTGGTTGTAGTGTGACTCAAGCAGGAGCCTGCTTTACACATTTGTTCCCTCTTATCTAAATAACTCCTAAACCAATCTAGAACTGTGCCACTGATTCCTGATCGCTTCAAAACCTCAACCAAACCAGAATGTGGAACAGAGTCGAACGCCTTAGCGAGATCGAGAAAAATAGCAATAGCTTTCTTAGACGAGTCCAGAGATAAGTATAAATTACTGGCAAGTTGCTCTAAGCCATCCTGAGTACTTATACCTTTTTTAAAACCAAATTGATTATATGGGATAATATGTTCAAATTCTAAGTAATCATTGAGTTGAAGCTTTACTATTTTTTCTAAAATTTTACTAATATTAGATAACATTGAAATCGGTCTATAATTTGACAGCTCCTTGGTGCTTCCTTTCTTAAATAAAGGGACTATTACTGCTTTTTTTAAACAGTTTGGGAATTTGCCGGATTTAAAACTAAGGTTGGCTAGATAAGCAAGAGGGTGCGATAGCACATCATTATATTTTTTTAATACCTTCACGGTGATCCCGTCCCAGCCTGGGCCGGAGCCTCCCCCTCAGGTCCATTATAATTTTACTAACTTGTGTATGACTAACATTAGAGAATCTCACCCACTTTCTAAGCTCGGGGGGTGGGTCCGGTTCAGGGCGAGGACGGTATCCAAGGTTTGAGGCCAATTTCTTACCTACACTGGCAAAATGGATATTAAATACTTCAGCACATCCCTGCTGTCCCCTTACAACAGTATCTCCTATATGTAGTTATTTTATATCTCTGCTTTTCACACTACCTTTAATTACTTGGTTTACCAGTTTCCAAGTTTTTTTGACATCACTAGCAACATCTGAAAACTGTTTACTATAATAGTCATTTTTCCTTTTACTTATCAAAGTTCTTAATGTACTACAGTAACGTTTATAATAATCTTTTAGGTGTTGATTAAAAGGTTGCTGTGTAAGCTTTGTGCTCATTTTAGATTTAATTCGGATCGATACCACCAAGCCGTGGGTAATCCATGGTTTCAATTTAAAGAGCTTCTTACTGTTTTTACTGACAGAACTAGTTGCCGCTGCAATAGCATTCTGAAGGAGAGAAACGATTTTTTCGGCACAGCTGTTTGCATCTAGTTATGACATTGCCTGGGTCCAATTTATCTATATGTTTAAGCTCATTATCTAAAATTTCATTGTCTAGTTTTCTAACAGTATATCTCTTATCAGTTTTAGGTATTGCACCAACATTATAATTAAAACCAATTAAAAAATGATCAGAGATGTCAATTTGCAAAACAAAAGAAGTGATATATTGAACAATATTGGCATGTGCAAACACATGATCTATTATAGTTGAGGAGTGTAAAGTTACTTTAGTAGGTTTGTTACTTAAAGACATTAAGCCATTTGAGGACATCATGTTTAAATACCCTTCCTGATTTTTATTTGGTTTAGCTTTGAGGCAAATGTTAATATCACCAATTAAAATTAAATTATCTTTTCTTACATTAATAACACTACCCAGGTCATTAAGAAATGCTTCATTTACCACGGAGCTTGGTGACCTGTATACAGCGAGAATTTTAAGAGACTGATTGTTGGCTATTTGGACAGTAACAATTACACAATTACATAAAGATAGTGCCAACTTCTCGAACTCAACGTTGTACACATTACTTTTAACGTATATCACCATGCCGCTATTTTGATTAAAATTATTAGAAGTAAAGTAGTTAATGTAACCCTCTATGTTATACAGACCTTCCAAGATACCGCCGGATAGCTATGCTTCTGCTAGGACTATCACATCAGGACGTATTCTCATATCTTGTAAAGTTATCAGAAAACTGTCAAAATTTGCTTTTAAACTTCTTATGTTTAGGTATAAACAGTTAACATTAAAATTATTCAAAATTAAATTATTACACTTGTTATAACTTAGAACGTTATCAAACTCTAGAGTATCTAGCAAAGTAAGGTCCAAATCTTCACTAATCATTTAACAAAAACTAACAATTATTGTAAGAAAATTGAAAAAAGTAAATCTGTTTATAAGTGAGATTTAAAGCTTATTCACATCCTGGTCACTACGAATTACGATAATGTTCATACTGCTCTCATCACGCTTTACCAATATTTATCCAATAATTATCCAAAAAAGAATTTATCTTTATTCAAACGACAAGGAGTATTTTCGTACAAAAGATACCCTTTGTAAATGCACTGTTAAAATGACTTCGATTATTTCAGAAAGTTGGAGAACCGTTGAAAAATAGGAAAAGAAAAAGTTTAATCTTCAAGCGGCGTCACGACGTCAGCTTAAATTAAATTAAAATTCAAGTAATTCCATCCTCGAGTTTGTGAGAATGTTACATTTTATGACCCTGTAAGCCATCGTACAATCTAAATCATGTTGAAACGGACTAAATTTTTTATTTTAAGTAGAAAGCCATGCAAAACACGTAGCAATAATTACGACCTAATTTGTAGGAAAAATTTAATTGGATTATAAAAGAAAAATATTGTTGGAATAAAATTGGAGCACTATTATGACCTATGTAATATCGAAACAGAAAATCTCTTAAATATAAAATTATAGAAATTATAGTAGTAGGTATAGTAGTTGATTACATGTAACGTACCTTTTTTCAGGTGGGAGATGAAATTTTGGCAGTAAATTTAGTGGATGTAACGCGAATGAGTTTAGATGATGTAGTTATAATAATGTCTATTCCAAGAAGACTGGTTTTAGCAACAAGACAAAGGAAAGGAAGTAAAGGAGGTCAGGGTTCACCTAGTGTTCAGCCAAGATCTGAACACAAACCACCACCGGTAGTGGTTATTAAACGGGACTTACGCGAGGATGAGACTGATGACGGCGAATTAAGTCAAAATAGGTATAATTTTCTTTTACATTTGAAAATGCTCCAGAATATAGGAAGTCTTTTAAAAAACAGAAAGCGTTCGGTTTAAAAAACTTTTGAATGTTACGTAATTTAAGGTTCCAGTTAATATTCAAGTAACGCTAAAGGAATCTGTCACGTTTATTGACACTGCCCAAGAATGAGAAAACTTTAAATATTACACTTTTTTTCTGACAAAAATGTCAAGATAAAAAGCAGCTAATGCTGAAAATTTGTTCAGAATAATGGAATGTATAAAACTAGTTAGGGAGGGAAAAAATTAATTTTTTACAAAAAAAACTTTTTTAATGGTTTGTCAGTTTTAATTAAACTTTCAAAAACAGTTATTAAAATGTTTCATTTTACAGAGATTCTACTCGCCAAAGACATACGGGGGATGGTCGAGAAATGATAGAGTCACGATCTCGTTTAGGATTAGGTTTATCATCGTTAGATTCACGTCATACGCCGCAAGATACAAGTAATAGTCTAGATCTTTATTATAATTCGAGACCGCCCGATTCGAATACGTGGGGTTATCAACCGCCGCCTCCAGTAATCACCGAACAACCAAAATCTAATATTCAGCACTTCCAACCATACGAACGTAATTACCCCAATACTCTTGAAAGTTTGGCGGAAAAAGTTCACTCATTTGCTCTTCCGGGACGAAGAATGTCGGCAGGAACCCAACCAATAAATCGGTAAGTTATAATGATAGGTATGGTTAAAGTCTAGCGGTTGCCTTTCAGATTATCCACACAGCAAAGTCCGCACTATTACGTACAGCACACGAGCACAGGTTCGCGAAGAATTATGCCACGTTCAGGTTCCGACCAACATCTTCCCCACACCGAATATGCCGATTACACTAGTATAACCCCGGCCGGAAGGCATAGCCTTCTTAGATCTAGTTTAAAATCCGGTTCCACACTTAGCCGATATAATCAAAGGTACGTGGACCAAGCTTCCATTGCAGCCCAACTGGCACAATCGAAGTATGGACCATCTTCCCAATACGGAGCGACATCGACGTTATCACGTAGGAATCGAAGCAGTTTGGATTACTCGAGCGATACCGAAGCGACAGTGGGCCCTAGAAGTAGCTATTATTATTATAGGTCTGCACTTTCCGTTACAAACTTCGCCATTTAACACGCAATATTTTCAGAAACCAAAACGTTGTACCTCACAGCACAATTCCTACATTAGGAAGAAATAATTCACTAACCACAACGGATATTACTGCCAAGTTTAATTCGTTGCCTCGTGACACGCGAGGAGCCACTAGGTAACTAAAAATAAAAAAGAAACAAGCAGGGAAACACTAACGACTGTCGCTCTTATTAGGTTAAGCATGAACAAAAGGTTTGGTGATAGAAGCGTTTCGCTTTTACAAGACGAGTCGGATGGAGCACTGTCCGCACCAGAAATGCCTTCTTCAATAAGAAGAGATAGAGGTATGCTAGTTCCAAATTCAAAATCATAAAATGCAAGCGCTGATTTTACCCATTTAGGTTTATTTTTTCGCTTTTTATTAGGCTTCAATTCAATAGTTTAGCAAATGGTTTTTCTATAAGTTGCTTTCACTTCTTCACTTGCATTTTTTCATTCTCATGAAGGGAGGATACCTTCGTCACCTAGTGTATTCACTTCAGATGAATACAGACAGTGGCTTAGTCGAACTCCATCAACGTCAGCCATATATGAACAAATCAGGGCATCTAGGGACGTTTTAAACCAACAAAGAGCGGCACGGTTTACATATAGCGCGGAAAATATACACGCGGCGTTAAAAGATGTAAGTTAATTTATAAAAGGTAGACGTGCGATTACGATTAAATTCGCGTAGGCGGAGGGAGGATATTATAGTTCATATGGACGTCCAGGCGCAACGACTACTTTAGATAGAAACTTTACACGATCCCAACATCCGGTTGCGCCCGCTAGGTCATTATCAACCCAACACATCACCTCATCATCATCTGGTAAGATTAGTACAATATGGATGCAATATAGTGTAACGTTTGGTGCAGCGTTAAGCTCGACACGATCACCGTCGATGAGAAGAATGAGGCAATTGCTCGATTTTGATTCGGGCCGATCGGCCGCCGCTCCAAGCCCGGTGCCCACTCCCAGTGGAACACTTCCAAGAGGGCAACGTCAGCTGGATATAAATCCGGCGGGTAAGTCACCCGATAGCGTTACCCAACAACGTTAATGAACCCGTTTTAGAGTTTTTGAAGTACAAAATTGAAAAACCCGGTACCGGCGCGGCCACAATGGGAGGCTTCTCATTAGGAAGTACCACTACTGGAAGTATGACCAGTGACGAGCCGGTTAGTGGAATGTTATGGGTACATCTACTGGCGGGTAGAGGATTAAGAGCGTCGACAAGTACGTCCGCAGCAACTACACCGGTAACTCCCAGCGGCAGTGCTCCAAGTAGTATAGGTAATTGCCCTCCGCCATACTGTTCAGTGCTTAATGGTCACTTTAGGTTCTTCCGGCATGAGAGACCTCTACTGTGTACTAGAATGTGATAGGGTACATAAAGCCCGTACAGTTGTGAGGACGGGTGATTTAGTTTTTGATTGGGACGAGAGCTTCGAATTAGATTTAGTAAATAATCGAGAACTTGACCTTCTTATATACTCGTGGGATCCTCAATATCGACATAAATTGTGTTATAAAGGATCTGTTCATCTTCCTTCCCTTTTAAAAACGGGGCCATTGCATCAACTTGCCCTAAAGATTGAACCTCGAGGTAATTTAAGAAACTATATTATATTTTTTTCCAATTTGCATTTATGTTATTCTAGGGACTTTATACTTAAGATTAAGGTACAACGATTCTCATGCGCTTTATAGAAGAAAAAGTGCGTCCACTTTAAGTTTATCTAGAACAGCTTACCCTCCCTTATTTGGGGTTGATCTCGATACAGTGGTAAGTGTCGAAGAGTTAGTTATGAACCGTATTTAGTGTATGATTTTTTTTTAGGTTAATAGGGAAAATAAAGCGGGCATGAGTGGAGGAGTTCCTACAAGTTTAGTCAGTAGCGGTTTACAAGTTCCATTAATTTTGAAAAGATGTGTCGAAGAAATCGAGAGAAGAGGATTAGATATAATAGGTTAAACATTGATTTAATGCGAATATCGAATTTTCCGAACAAAAGATATTTTTTTTTAGGATTATATCGATTATGCGGTTCGGCAACGAAAAAACGAATTTTAAGGGAAGCATTTGAACGAAATAGCAGATCAGTGGATTTAACTCCTGAAAATGTTCCCGATATAAATGTGATTACGGGTGTTTTAAAAGATTATTTACGAGAGTTGCCGGAGCCCTTATTTACGAAGTGCTTGTATCAAATGATGGTGGACGCGTTAGGAGTTTGCTTACCCGACGATCCGGAAGGAAACGCAAAATTAATGTTTTCGATACTAGATTGTCTGCCACGGATAAATAGGGTAAGTTTATGCGGGTACGTATCAATATTGTTATAATCAAACACTCATTTTTCAGACAACCCTCATATTTCTCATGGATCATTTAGCTTTAGTAGTATCGGCAAGTGATCGAAACAAAATGTCAGCGCAAAATTTAGCGACGGCCCTTGCACCACCCTTAATGCTTCATTCGATTGAGTCGATGACCCCATCGGGCCAGCGGCATCAGGATTTAGATTACGCTCAGCCAATAGGCCTCTTAAAATATTTATTACAAATTTGGCCTGTTCCTAAACATCGAGGTAATGTGTTATTTACCGCTAGCCTGTAACGCTACAAAAAAGGCGGCATGTAGTTTGTAGATTCTTAGTGACTTGCACCATTTCATCACATTTCGTTTTTTGTTCGCACTACTCTGTATGTTAAAGTAGTTAAAACTCTCTATGTGTTGGGGTGTTGTTGGTATTGAGAGTGGGGCCTTTCCAGACAGGTCGGCGCGCCAGACCAGTCGAGCAGCGTGGAGACAATCGCAATGTGTATCCTCAGGGGGCAGTTTATCGAGGGCCGTCTCGGCCCTCAGTGGCTCCGTGTCCTCCTCCTCCTCGCTCAGCAGTCTCGGAACCTCGAGGCCCTGTGCCACCGGTCCCATCACCCCAGATACTCGTAAGTTGCAATATCATAATTTAACCTAGATAGATACACTTGAATAAAAATGTTCTGCTCCATATGCTAACCCTTATACCTTTATCCATAATCATTCATTCTGATAAATGTTACAAAACAGATTTACTCAAATGTTTTATGTAAGTGTAATAGATATTTCCACCCAACCCCTTCCATGGCATCTACCCTACTCTTATCTTAGGTTTATTTTCTATTATCTATGTTACCTTCTTTATGTCTCACTGTAAGCTTTTTATTTAATTCATTATGTTTATCATAAATATACAATTAATTTGTTTTGCATTTTCCTTTACGCCTAAACCTTTGTCTCGAGATACTTTCTTTTAATCAGCATTGTAATCCTTTGTTGTGAGATAAAATGACCATTACCAATTATTTAGTCAGCGACTTTTTTTTATTATTTTATTATGTTACTCTTAAGTATGTTATGCGCAATCCCGACTTTCTTCTGTTTGTTTATTGCGATATTAACCTAGATCCGAATTTTTTCCTCGGTTTCGTTTTGATTCTTATCTTTCTTTTTTTTTATATAAGTAGTATCTTTGCATTAATATATCCTCCAGTTTCCAACCATTCCTTGTAATTTTGGTTTTCTATTTACATATTTAATTTCTCTACTCTCACAAACTTTTAGATTGTTCTTTATATGTATACTATTATACAGAGTAGTCCACGAATACTTTTATGGCCGATGTAGGTGACATGAACGCTTTTGAGCATAACGTGCAACCATTTTCATCCAATGCTGTAAGGAACAAGTTGTATTTTTTAAACTTGACACTCTATGTTACTGAATTTTTGAATCACCTCTATTGGAGTGGAATTACATGTTATTATTATAATACACTTATGAAATTCCACAGTATAAGTTTTGATAAAGTTAACTATGAGTTTGCATGTTTTAAACCGCGAGTTGTTTTTCAATTTGAAGTAACCTCGACCACGTTAAAATGGGTTGCCCGCCATTTTGTTGCATGCAACCTTTTAATAAATTACAACAGATTAAAATTTAGGGCGTTTACGCGATGCTTTGTATCTTAACTCTTTGTTTGTTTAACCTTCTTTTTCTATCCACCAATTCAGAAACTCTTCATCCCATGATCAAGTGATTGTAGTAATCACATCATTCATCTAGTGTTCAGTATCTCCTATTGGTGAATGAATCTTAAGCACCTTTGACCATCTACTAAAGTTTCATAAAAGAAGAAAGCATTGCCTTCCCATACATTTTAATTTACTTTAATGACTAAGTTTTCATCCAAAGTTGCTTCATTACTTTTTTAAAATACTTTCAAAAATGTGTAATTCGCGTTTACTGAAACCAAATATACCAAGTGTGAAAATTTAACTCATTGATTAGCACTGGAGGTAGGTATTTTTTATATCTAAATTTTGTTACGTACCATATTTCAAAATTAGGCAATTTGGAATGATGCATCGACCACAATATTACAGAAATAACTTTCAAATCCGTTTTTGACAACAAATCTACGTTTTTTGGAAAAATTGTTATTTTTCCTAATATACTACCTGGCTAAAATATCGACATATTGTTCAATAGACTGAATAATTCGAAAATGTAGTAATATACTGGGTGTTCCATTTAAAAACATTTTTACGTTTTGATATAAATTTAAACAAATTAGCCTCTTCAAAATTAAAAAAAAATTACGTAAAACACCATTAATTCTAACAACCGGTATTCGTGTTTCAATAATCTTCAATCTTGTTTTAAGTGCTGAGAACAACCTGTGGCTCTTGAACTAAAATAAAACTAAAGGTCTTGATTAATTGAGTAGTTGAGGTCTTTTACCCAGCGAATATTTACTTTTACAATTGAGGTCTTGCCTATTAGCCATATTGGTTCCTATTATGGCGTCGATTTACCTTATTTATTCCCACTTTTGGGTTTTCTTGAGGGATGAAGGAAGCAGGTTGAGTTAAAAATTACTCTTTTAATTTAATTCAAATACCCCTGGCCCTACATACAATGGTTACTGTATACAGTTAACTTCAAATAAGAATAAATACAACGCTGGCTAAACAATTTTTAACTAAAATAGGAAAAATCATAAAATTATAAATAATAAAAAAAATAATTTGTTTACTTCACACAGTTTAAAAGCTTCAACATGTCGAATTCGATAAATATTTTCGCAAAAGTATACTAAATTACTATTACTAAATTTTTGTAAAACGTAACTTTGTTTTCTCCCACGGTAATTTCGTCTCCTGCAGGATGAAATGGTATGAATAGAATAACCTCCCGCCGGCAACATTTCTTGTTGCTTCCCTCCACTGATCCTATTTCTTCCTGACGACCAATGCGAGTTTTTTATACAGTAAATGCCAGGGGGATTCCAATTTTTCAATAACGACGAATGGGATTGGTTTTATTGTTTTTAAAGGAACATCTCGTGGTAGTTTACGGCTTCATTTATCTAAACTGGATTGCTGTACTACAGCGGCCGCTTCCAGCTACGTTGACAACAATTGGTGATTATTAACAACTTTTTACCTTTTAGCTCGAGGATTTAAAAGATTCACGCTTATTATTTAGCACTTTATAACGTTGTATGCACTAATTTGACGGTAACTTCACAATTATCACTAAATAAACAATTTCTTTTACATTTTATAAATCCGCTACAATAAACGATTTCTTAAGTTCAACTATCTTAAACTTTTCTTCAAGAACAATGTTTATATCAAGCTGCCACAGCCAAATTTGCAGTCCTCGCATATGCCAAAAGGTTTTGAACAGTATAATACGATTTTGAACAATTTGATAACAAAATTTATCCAGAAAGACCTTGGAAACGATGAATAGGACAAACATGGTTAAAAAAGTAAGTTGACTCCCCCCCCTTCCAAATTTGCGAGAACCACAATTTTTCCTACGTATGTAGGACATTCAGAAATGTTGGAGAGTGAGGTGGCTATGTTGGAGAAAAATTTATTTAACTCCTCAGCATCTACGGTGTAAAAACTTAATTAGAAACCAACGCAGACTCCTAAAAATGTTATATGTATCACCGTTATTAAATTGTGCCAAGAAACATTGAGAATTTCGAACTGAAAAAATCAATATCTCCTGACAGCTTCACCAAGGATATTTTGTCGTTTAGGGTGGTTTAAATGAAGGCTGCGTGTGCGTGACCTTTGTCTATTCGCCAATCAAATTCAGAATATTTATGGTAACCACCAACATGCCTAAGGTATTTTCTTGGCGAACTGAACATTTTCACCACAGGATAGTCACACTTTTACAGGAAATAGAGAATTTTTAGGATTCCAACCATATGTAAAAAACAACAGTGTGGTTTTATGGTGCTTCCCTTTTGTCCCTTAGGGGTTAAATATCTAAGGATATAGTCAAAACTTGATGTTTTGCATGTAACAGCTTTTCCAATTAGCTCGTAATTCATTGCTTTTGCGTACAGTAAGCCAAATGGATGGAGGAACATGATTCTAAGTAAATTCGCCCACCCCTAAATGAGTCCCACTTACCTAAGAAGAGGTCGTAAATAGCTGGTTTTTTTTGCAAAGAAAATTGCCAAATTCTGGGAATGTTTTGTTTTCTTCTGTGTTAATAATTGAAGGAAATATCTGCTGGTGCAACCATCTTGCGTGTTAATTATACAATGCAAAACATTAATTATAAATTGTGATTTATTGTAATTATTTCTTTTAATTACACCCTGTATACTTTATTAGGATTACAATCCTTATCCACTATGTATGTGGAAATTATTGTTATCGTTGACCTTTTTTTTTTTAGTTACATCATCTTCCTTCCACACTAAACTTTATTATTCGGTTAGGTAGTCGTCAAGCAAATACTCATATTAATAGCTCGCAAAGCTGCCGAAGCCCCATTTACATGTTGGCATTTTTTTATAATAAGATCGGCCATTTCTTTACTTTTACTTTCACTGTATCGATTTTTATACGCATTATAGTACGATAACCAAATAACAGAGTTCTGAACATTTCCATTTTGATCTAAAAATCCAATAAGTTTCCAAAAGCATTCCATAAATATTTGATATCCTTTATGATTTACATCTACATCTTCGCTGTTATGAATATTATAAATTTCGCGTCCATCTAAATTGTTAATTTTAATGCATAAATCGGCTTTACTTTTCAAATCTTGTTTGCCAATTACATGCTGTAACTAAATTATAAGTTTTAATTAAAAAAAAATTTACTTACTCACCTGGCCTAAGAAAAATAGGAAGATTATAGCGAGTTTCATGTTCATTAATTATTATAAATCGGTTCACTAATGAGTTCTTTGGTACTGAAGCAATTTTTGGAAAGGAACACAAATAGCGATAAGAAATATTTCATTACCTTAATCTTTATGACGATATCTCACTTTGTATATACAGCGTGTTCACTTTAAACTCGCTAGCATGTTCAATGTACGACGCGACGGTCGATTGAAGGATTTTCACGTTTAGTTTTTAATTTAACGTGCATATACATATACACGTGTAGGGAAAGTATTGGTGAAAAGCTAGTAGACATGGTTATAAGGAAAACGGATTTCTAAATTCAAAATGGCGTCCAATATAGAAATTCTCCCAGTTTCTCAAGAACGTTTTAACTTAATTAAAATTTGGAAATGGCCAGAACTTTTACTTATAATAATTGGCAAAGAACAAAAGGTTCGACGTGGCCAATTTATTGGTGCCCAAAAATGGTCGAAAATTCAAAACGATTTTCTGAAAACCTGTAGCAAGCATTTTCTTTATTTCTTTTTTTATGTTATATATATCGTTGATGGAAAACTATTGCCACAAAATTTATTTCCTCATCACCTTAGGGGAAAGGGGACCGAATTTTTGAAGTTGAAAATTTAAAAAATGCATAGCTTTTTACTAACAAAGATGAACAAATAAAATTTTACACTGAAGTAGAGGACACACGATTCTTTTAATCGAGTAAGTATACCAATTGACTTCCGGTCTAGCTGGAAATTAAGAAAATGTTACAACTATTTAAGACATACACTGTATATTATTTCAGGAGAAAATCAGAAAGCATTTTCTGATTACAACGACATTACACACTACATATATCGTATATTTTTTTGAGTTATTAGGCAAAAACTATTTTATTTTTAAGTCATTGTAGTATAATTTATCAATGTCGCCTCGATTAAACGGTTCTATTGACGATATAAAACAAAATAACAAGAAACGTGTCAAATAAATTTTGTTTGGCTACAAAAGCATATCGTAATCTGAAATAGTTATCCTATATACAGGGTGTCTTGTCAGAGAAAAAAGAAGGTTATGAGGGAAGTTAAAATTAATGTGAATAAGTAAATATTTTAATTGTTAATCACGGGAATGTCTTGTGCCAGTTTACTGTTCATTTCATTTTGTGTTTGCATTGGAGCGAGACCTAGGAACAGCGGACTTTCAATCTTCTCTTTGTGTATCAACTGCTTTGGATATTGGCATTACCTTTACTAGAACTGTAGGAAATCCCCTCTCAGCAAGTAGGATCAACACAAAACCTACGGTTTCATTATTCATTATTAGTCGCACCTGCGTCAGCCAGGTAAACACGCTTACCTTTAAACCACCGGTTTAGCAACTTTCGTTTTGATTATTGCTTAATATAGGAAATAATGTCATTTTCTCAGTAATCTACAGATCAAACTCTCTTCTGGACACAAAATTGAGCCACGGACCGTAAACATCTCAAGCACATACTACAACATATTCTGCTTAGAAAGCTTAAGAGGCTCCCCTCAAGAAGCCCTTCAAGTCACATTTCCTATGTATTTTTTACATCTCTTGGGACTATTTATTGTACCCATGACATATTTACCTCTCTTAAGGGTTTCAGCCATTATATCAACATTAATGATGGTCTTACCTAATAGAACAATTCTCGGGTGAGAAATCACAAGATATGGAAGGTCAATTCGGAAGTCTCAAGTTATGTTCAACTTATAACTTAGTTAAATTAGTGCCGCTATCAGCATCTTTTCAAGAAAATAAATGCCTCATTTTAAAAGTGCATGTGTAGGACTGTAGGCCTTAATTCTACGGTCTTGCATATGGATATTTCGGCTAACACTTCATTCGATTTGCGTGGAAGAGAAAGGTTTGTGGTCTGGATTCTGGATGCTCGTACCTTTAAACCCAAAAACCCAACATTATACTTCATTAATTATAAACTTTCGTCCAATTTTCATGTTGACACAAATTTACCAATTTTGTAATAGCCTTTAATACATTTCTATTTGTTGAAACTTGTCGCCTATGTCATTTTAACTTTTAATTTATTCACAAACTTTCGCATATATTATGACCAACAGAGGACACTATAGGTCCAAAAGGAAATATGTAGGAATTTGCAAAGTTTGGTATTTATGTAGAGCCTTATTGGACAATTACTCCTATTTCATCGGGAAAAATTTGAAAAAATATGCAGAGAACAGTATGCAGAACATGAATCAAGCTCCTTAATCAGACATAAGTCGGGAGATTACTACACTCTCTTCTGTTTGGAAAGGGACGACACTTACTAGAAATCCAGAGGATAATAACATCAATTTTCTAAGCATAAACTAATGCACAATAACAAAATTAACTACGCTCATGATGATTTTAAGCCCAAAAACTAGAAAAACAGTACTTAACGTACTAAACAATTTGATAAAATAAAGATCTATGAAAGCTGCACATATGCTCCAGAAGAGTCCCTTTTTTGATCATTTTAGCACTGTAATACCTATACAGTTAAGGTTAGTTATAAATTACGTCCTCTAGTAAAGTCTGGTTAAAAATCACACAACTGAACCGAATTATTCTTCATATACTTACAAGAATCTGTCAAAAATCTTTTCCAGATTAAATTTGTAAACGGTCACAATTTCAGAAGCTAGTTTACAAAAGCTTCTAGATACCTCTCACTTTTGTTGCTCGCCGATGATGACAGTTTCGCTGTCGAAACTTATTCGATTTGGTAAATTTCAATTGCCGTTTTTGGGTTTTTTCAGTGTTATGTAAAATATCACATTAGTTATTGACTGAATTTATACCCAAGTATATTGCACAATTTGTTAGATCAGACGCAGTGACAATTGCAGGTTATAAATAACTTTAAAGAGATGAATAGTAATGCTTTGTTTTTAAATTTCAGGGCCCATCATCAGTAAGCAAAGGTCCTTACCGTCCGCTCTCCCCTCGAGTAGGTCCATTACCAACAGCGGGAGTCGCTCTCAAACCACGCCAAGTGATAGTATCTTCCCCCGGTTCACCAAGCAGTAGCAGCGATTCTCAATCGGGATCCGATTCCGTGAAACACTGTCTACCAAGTCGTGTTAGCTCACCCGCCATGAGAGCGTCGCCATCTCAAGTAATGAGAAAATCGCCATCGGTAAGCAGCGCGTCAGGAGTTCGAAGTTCACCATCCGTCACATCCAATTTGAGAAACTCCCCATCAACAGCGAGTGCCAGTTCTCCAGTTACAAAACATTCACCATCAGTATCCAGCTTAAGTCGTACCTCTCCCTCAGTAATTCTTATGTCATCAACCCGATCAAGTTCACCAGCAATGCAAGGCAGTTCGGCCGGTCTCAATGTAACACTCAATACGACAACTCCATCTTTTGCGACACTATCAAGCCTACAATCGACAATTTCTAACATTAGCACAACCGCCGGTAATATTTACAACTTGAGTTACACTCAACCACCTACGTACGCAAGCACAAATCCCTTTCTAACGGGCGCGTACCTTAATTATATACCAGGAGATACATCATACACCGAAAAGTATAACACGATTGGATCTTCAAAAGAGATAACTAAACCATTCTCATTTACCGATTCGTCCTACCCAGAATCATCGAAATATAGCACATTGAGCACAAAATCGACACACGATTCGGCCGAACCGAGCGACACAAAATTTAATACGATAGGCAGCAAGTATCAGGACAAGACAGGGTATTTGGGTATTAATTACGGAAGCGAACTTAAGTATAGTCCCGTAAAAACGACCGCAAGCACTTACGACACAAGTCCGAGCATGTCACAGAGCAACAACTCCATGCTTCTCAGCGTAGAAGATACACCTACACCTACAAGCAGCATAGAAACTGAAGATAGCAATACTAGGGAAGTAGGCGAAAAGGATGTGGAAGGAGACGGTGAACAAAGTGACTAAATTCGATCTGATCTTAACACGAGCGTGGTATGGCAGCACGTAAAAGACAAAATTTTCATATAAATTCGTACCATTCACTATTCGACGTAAATTGTATTATTATACTTTTATCACTATGTATCATGTAATTCGAAAGCGTTGGAAAAATATAAAGAATTTGTCTGCTTTTTAGAATCAAATTTACTATACTAGTTAGGATCATTGTTAACTATTAAATAAATTATATTATACGATTTCAGTTGATATATATAGATAGATCAAATATATTATAATACTAACAATAATATAGGGCAAACCTAGAAAGTATAACTTAACGTAGATTTTAGAAAAAATAACTGTTGCACCCGTTGCACAAAAGAATCTGAAACGTCAACTTCTTCCGTTTAGTAATCTAAATAATAATAATAATAATAATAATAATAAAGAAAGATCAGCGGATAGTAGTATGTAATTCTGTTTGTACTTACTATTAATGAACGTGAAATAAATAAGTAAAATGCACAAATAAATACTTGAATACACTGCCATTGGATCTTAATGTTAGGCAGATTCCAACTAGGTATATTTAGATCGACTATTAGCAGCGGACTCGGATTTCCGTTTGTATCATAAATCTAGCCAAAATAATAGTGAAATTAAACCATAATATCGTGTGGGGAATAAATCATGATCATGAGATGTATCGGCACAGAGCCGAGCGTAACCGATTTTTTCAATACTCGGCAATTGGGACGAGTTTTCAAAAAATCGGACGCCTGGCTATATTTCGTTCTGTAAATTAATAGTCATATTTATGTAAATATATTTACTGAAAGGTTTTATAGTTGAATTTTATGTAATTTTCTGTAGATTTCGTAAAATTGTTTACCGTGATGGTTGTTCAAGCACATGTATTTTATATATGTACAGTTATTCTAAGGTATTTTTGTTATGTTTTATTGCCATAACAATCGTTTATAAAATTGTTGCTAAATGTTTTAGGTTATTTTATAATTTAAGTATATGCAGGGGTCAAGAGCGTAAAACAACACCGACCACCCTGTACATAAAATTAAACGATAAGTAATACTGTATCTACAATAAAATGCTTGTACAGCAATAAGAATGCTAAAATAAGCCAAGCACACTAGTTTGCATTTTTTATACTTTATTATTTCGGTGCTAGCTGCTATTTGTGAAACTAAATAAGTTTTGGTGTTAGCACATACATAATATATGTGAGAGAAAACGCAGGCCATATCAAAAAAAAAGCAAAAACTGCGTTGCTCTGCCTAAATAGCCTATCGTTGAATACTAAGTGTGGCTAATTTGTGTTAGAGGTGTGCGGTGGTGACAAAAAAATACTATAGTCAATTTTCAGTTTTGTCAATTTTAGATGAAGTAGGTGAATTTATTAGAATGTTATATTTAATATGCACTGGCTATAAAAATCATTCGGTCTATCTGATAAAATGACACTTTTGGGCATACAAATTTTAAATCTCACCTTAACATTTTTCGTTTTTCCAAACACTCTCTTCAAAAATAATTGTATACTTACCTCTGTCAGGATTATCAGTCTTCTTCGTTTCGAAATAGGAGGACGAAACTCCTCCTAAAAGGTTTCGGCTATTTCGACAATCAGAAATGAATTTTTTTTAACTTAATGGCCAAAACCTGGCAAAACACAAATACGTTATCATTATATCAGATAAGACTGTAAAATTGTTATATGTTAAACTTAAGAGTAAGTACGAATGAATGTGTGCACATATCATTAATACACTTTATACTTTCCTATACGATTAGATTGAACAGTGTGTGTACAATAATCTTATGCCTCGACCATGCCTTCTACTGAACGTTGTTAGCCTTCTTTTTCCGTTATAAATTATTAAAAATAAAGCATTTTCCTGCAAGCTTTTTGTAAAACATACCTATTGTTAAATAACATTCATCCCCATCATTTCTAATACATAAGTGAAAGTGAGTCGGTATTTATTTTCAACCAACATTCAGTAAAGGCTTTCCTGCAAAATAGACTTTATTAAATTGTTATGTATACAGATTGGTACGGAAATATTCTACCATATTTTACTATAAAAAATGCTCAATAGTGTGTCATTTACATTATAATCGCGACTTATTTTTTGAATTTTTACTTTCGAACTTTAGTTTGAAGAGTCGTCAATGTGTTAAATGGTTTCGTATGAGCAATAAAGTAAGGGTTTTGTAATAATTATTAAAGAGGAAAAGGCAGAATATTTCTGTATAGTTAGATGTTAAAAATAAACTAAAGTATCAGTATTTACGATAGCTTTTCAAATGGCTAGACCCTCCTAAGATGTACTTACGATATAACGAAATAAAAACATTTGGTTGATCAATATAACAATCGTTATTGCTATTCTTAGACATTTGTAATTGTAGAGAATTATTGTTATTATTATTTTCACCTTTAATCTTGTTTTTGTCTTACCTTTCTAGGATGTTTAAACCATATTTTTGAAGCATTCACCTTGATATCTTTTGATTTGTTTCAAATCGATCAAATGGCAACTAAATTAATAATATCCCATAATAACCACGATTTTACGTTTAATAGTGTCGAATTTCTTGAAAAAAAGGCGTAATTGCTGAAGTTTTAATTCACTTTGAACTTATGATCGTGCTCGATCGCAAGACACTTGTAGTTGCTGATTGAAACGCTTTGAAAGTGACGGTTTCGATCTAAAAAGCAATGGAAACAGTTTGAAGACTAACAATTACAAGCATATTATTGGATGGGGAGGCTTGTCGATCTTAAAAACAACTTGCAGGAAGATGTTGCTCGAAATGACTTCCAATCATTTATACACGAAATTGAAAAGATAGCGAATAAGCTTTTTTACTTTAAAAGAAGAAGATTTCATCCGTTAATTTTCAAGTCATTTAATCATACTGACACCATTTTCTCTTGTCAACAAGAAGTTGTCATCCATTTTAATTTTATAAGCTGTAGGTGATTCTTTATTAAACCATAAATCGAGAAATGACTTCCAATCATATCCACAAATATAATATGTATTTGACGTACATATTTCGAAATAGACCAGTGCAGATAATAGGTATTTTTAGAGGAAAAAATTAATAACAGCACGGCGCTAGGTGGAAATGGTAGCAAAAAGTATGTAGAATTCGGGAATAACAAATGCAACACGATCAGAGGGGGCGGGGGAAATGGGAGGGTGTTTTAGGGGGTACACACGGTTTTTAATTACAGCGAAACTAAGCCTCGTATCAAAAAACTTTATATGAATGAACAACTACCATCAAAGAGGCCAAAACTGACGCACAACGATGTACTGACGATGCTGAACCCCTAACCCTGCAAGGGGAAGGGGGAGTAAGTCTGCTTCAACCAAGCTGGAGATTTTCAATGTAAATTTTTATAAAACACTGTTTTAATAAATCTACTTTTTTAGATGGAAAAATATTGCAGTAACCATTCTTTCTTTGTGAAACCGCGTAAAACCTTACAATAATAGTCGGATAAATAATTATATTTTCATGTTTTTTTGCAACTTTCCATACTTTAAGGGTTTCCAATTGCTTTATTTATTGATATAACAATAAATGTTATCATTCTCAAGGATTGTTGCTGTAAATTTTAATAAATAATTACATATATTAACGGAAAATGACAAAAATGCTGTTTGAAAATCACGTTTTTTCAGTTTTTCGCATTTTTTGGCAAATTTTTCTATAGTGATGCCAATTTTTGATTAAACCATCTAAAAGTACACATTTCAACGAATAAAAAACGACACGGAAATTGCCAAAAAAATTAAGTTTTGACACCAGACTTTTTGACCGTAGTTGAGGTACTTTTTTCAGTTTTCGAGCAATGTAAGACGTAAAAATTAATATTTTTATTTAAAAAAATTCCAGCTTATTTGGGACATAAGAAGGTATGTTTCCACCAAACATGGTGAAACAATATTCATTTTCACCGGAGAAAAAAATTCAAAACGAAAAACGCGGTTTTTTCTATTTTCCAGGAAATTTTGAGGTTATGTTAGTCAATTCCCTAATTTTAAATAATTTTAACTATTGTAGTCCTGTGTACTACTTCCACTTAACAAATCAGTTCAAGAATAAAATAAGTATACTCCAAAATCATTGCTTAAGATATGTTTTCAATATAAGTTTTGCTGAGCGTATGTCCCCCCACTATTCTAAACGAAAAATTCTGAAAATGCAACATAGATTTAATATTCAGTATGTAAAAGTACTGTACAATATTCTTAAGCACAAAAAGCCGAAATACTTATCAAATTTATTAAATAGGAGGTTAGACATACATACTTTAAACACTAGATTTAGAGATAATTACAACATCCCACTGCATAATACAATTAAATTTAAAAGTTCGTTTTCATATATCGCTCCGCAATTGCTTAACGAATTAGGATATCTTTTTAAAGAAGATGTATCTTGGAATGCTGTTAAATATAAATTAAGAAACCTGTATTTTAACAAGGATATATAATCTTACTTTAAGAATGAATTAATTTCTCTTATTTTATTATTTATTATTGTTTATTATTGTTATCAAAATTTCACCAATTCACTATATATACTATATGTAATTACTTTAGTTAGATAACACGCATGTGCTTCATAATTAAACTTTTTGTCTGGTTGGAATGGCAGAACAGCTTAACGCTGAATTTCCATCCATTTGTGTATTTTGTATACACAATAAACGTATTATTATTATTATTATTATTATGTAAAAAAATGTTGTATACAAAAGTTGCAGAACTTTTTAATACCTTTTCCATATAAAGTTTTTCGATACAAGGCTTAGTTTCGCTGTAAATAATTAAAAATCGTCGTGTGTACCCCCTAAAACACCGTCCCATTTCCCCCTCCCCCCTCTGATCGTGTTGTATTTTTTATTCCCGAATTCTACATACTTTTTGCTACCATTTGCAACTAGCGCCGTGCTGTTATTAATTTTTTTCCTTTTTGGCTGTTTTTGAACCTAACTGCACTGGTCTAAAAAGGTCACAGCGTGCATTCTGTTGACTCCGCTTTACTTTTCATGTCACATAAACGTTAATTTCCGCCGAAAAATTCAACCCGATGTGCATGGTGAGCTTTAAGTATTTATGTACAGTCCAGAGATCTATTCTCCAACCACTTTATTAGAGTGGTTTACCTTATGGGGAAGGCAACCACGAAGAATATTTTCAAAGTCCTATCTATAAGATAATGTATTACCTTTTTTGGTGTTCCACAAGTTTGCGGGACTATTTTACAATGTTGATGAAAATTCATAAGGTGAGTACGTCGTGCAGTTGCAACCATATCAGATCAGTAGTGAATTTTAATCTTGAGAGGAAGATGTACTGAGTACCATCGAGTTACAAATAGTACGGTAATTGCAGAGTCTAATTAGCAGATTTGAAAATTCAAAGTGCTCAAAAATTGATATTAAGTATTAGATAAAAGCTTGAAAAAAGTTAGAATGCGGGATAAGGTTGTGAATTTTGGCTCGATTCCATTGCTGCTTTGTAAGAAAATAATTCCAAAACCGTCGAAATTTTATTGAGTATGCCCAAGTATTGAAAGATTTATAGATTTTGGATGATGGAAAAGAAAACAATCAAGCATTTGGAGTGAACGTAGACTTCCATCCATCAGTGATATCAGCACCTAAACAAAGCTAACGGTTGCTTAATGGTCCTGGTTATGTATCTTACAAACTCATAGAGTTGAGTGAAAATCACTCAACGCTCATAGTTCATGCACAAAAAGTTCATTGATTTCTACAACCGGTAACCGGTATAAAGAATGATAAAAGGTTTGATTGAAAGTTTAAGGGTCCCGAGAAACAATACATTACAACTGACCACTAACCAAAATATGTCATAAGGTACTTTAATAATTGAAAATTAATAAATAACTGTAACCCTGAATCAATATGTCTATAAAAGAAGTAGATATGGAATACGTGCGCTCATAAAATTACTGGTAAAATACAAAATAAGTAAACAAGATAATTGTTATTCTTAATAACAGTAATTATTCTGTAAAAATTTCCAATCTATTTTGCAATGGAAATTATACTAGTGTATTATCATCATTTTCCCGCATAAACATTAAAAATCTATGGAATGCTACCGTGGTTTTGCGTCACTTAGGTACCTACTTAATGCATTTAGCAGACAAAACAAGTTTTATTCTATGACGTTATTTGAGCTAAATTTATTTGAACATGTATTATATTTTACCATCTGCTATATTTCAATAAGTATATTTTAAATTTGAGATGTTTTGGATCTTTCCAAAATTGGATAATTACAAGACCTCAAAAAAACTGGAATATTTATGGACGCAAAAATTACCAAAATGTCGAATAAATATTAATTTTACCCAATGTACAGTGTTTCTTATGCAATATTTTTAAACAAGCTGGTAAATGAAGATACCAGCTCAAATATAGTAAAATAAATGTTACACATCAACACTGCAGTGGAATTAACAAATACAACAATATTGATCTCAACAAATCATAATGTGTAGGTACGTACATAAATATTTATGAATCAATATTATACCGATATTAGTTAACTTTCCTAGATATTTTTCTTAATGTTGGCTTTAGAATGGAAATAATCGTAATAGTCAAGTAAATATCACAAAAAATAAGGAGAATAATCTGTTAAATTTGTCAACGCGGAATTATGGTCTTGTACATAGGTACAACATACCTAATGTGGTGATTTATAGTTATAGTTACTTTTTGAAGCCAGAACTCGTACTTGTAAGGAATTGCAGAAGCTTCAATTATGTAAATGGAATACAAATGCAGAATTACTGAAAATTTGTGCCATGTGCCAACACATGACAAAACATGAAACGTGTCCATCACAGTTTCTACAGGCTCACAGGTCTCTCTAGTCCAGGATTTCCATGGCGCAGATGGGAGCATAAACATGCTGAAGGGGATCATCTGGATGTTAAAGTAATTTGTTAATGCGGGTACTTGAATGTAGTGTAAAAATTTGGTAGAATCCGTGGAATCCTCTGTACTTTTACCATGCTGTGACAGGTAGATAAGTTTATGTTGAGCAAATTACAGACTAACCTGAGTGCATGGGTGTTCTCGATGTGTACACAAGAAATATTATCCGCTTCATTAGGGCATCGGCATCATGATGATAAAGATGAAATACATATCAGGATTTGTGAAAAATAAACTGGCTTTTTAACTTGCCGACATTGGTAGAGCGATATGGAGACTGCAAGTTGTAATTAGAAGCTTGCTAACTGTAGTTTTCTACAGAGTGCAATTAACAGTAGGTATGCGAGTATAAAGGAAGAACTTACCCCAATTCTGTTTAACTCACAATAGTAGAATTAATTGCAGGACGAGGTTGGATTGGATATCATAATGCAAAAGGCATTAAGTGTACACAATGCAAAAGACATTAAATGGTAAAATATGTTAAAGGTAAAAAAATTCTGAAGGCAAAAAATGATCTTCCGCCTGTGGTGGTTCTATTCTTCTCATTGCTGATCCCTCCACCCTATAAATTTATGCATCTTCACAGGTTTACTTAGCACTACTTTCGCTTGTTTCCCATATAACATCCTCTTCAATTCAACACTTGCTGACATTTGGATAATGAATGCTTCTCCATCATCATCAGTGAAGACCAAATAAAATTGTAAAATATCGTCATCTAAGCTGCTACAAAAGCATTTTGGAGTAAATAGATGCTTTCACACTTTGGTCCTACAATTTTCTTTTCGTTATTTATTATTTTGTATGTAAATATGTATTAAAATCGATTTGATCTAAATATAAAGAAGGAGGCACACATTTAATGAGATTTCCAAAAATTACGGAATTTCATAAAATTTTAGTATATTGTAGATATCGACATTCTGACAAGAAAGTCTCATGGGCCCAAAGCGATCCTATGACTGGTTTTCGAGATACAGTGGCGGGTATGAGGTATCTTGAAAAACACGAATTAAATTAAAAATACTATAAAGGTTGGTATTTTCTTTAAAAAAGTAATACAAGTCATTTAATTTGAGCTTAGGCGGTTGTCTAGGATGTCATGTGCCGATTTTGTTGTGTACAGGGGGTACTCATAAGCATAATTAATACTAGTCTTTATTGTTGAAATCCTTATTTCGTGAAATATACTAATGGTTCATACAAATGAAACGCAAACATAATAAGAAACTCCACAATAATATACACTGTGTCCAACATAAGGAGGGCCACTATGGGGATTTCGGAAACGGCAAGTGATAGAGTTTCGGTTAAATAGGAGAAAAGTTGGGCAATTTTTAGTTTAGTAAAATGAAATTTTTAAACTGACCAAATTCTGAACCGTTCCGATGTTATGCGACAAAAAGCGAATTTTCAGGATTTCTTTTTGACAAATTGTTACTTTGTCGTTGATGTTCACTAAAAAGTATAAGAACCTTCTACAGGTACTTTTTAACGTTCTTTAACATGGCATACAGCAAATTGGAATCCGACGTTTCGTTTTCGAGTAACCATCATCAACTTTATTTTTTTAAATACGGTCCTGATTTTTTTATACATAATATTAGAAGAGCTTTTTATTCTGCATTCAAGCATATATCACACTTTGTGGTTTAATTGCGATTTTATACTTACTTTACGATTAGCGGAAAAAATCCTAAGTACGAACCTGTATTTCCCCTCAATAACATTCAAACTGAATTTTATTTATAAATGGACTTTTGCCAACTGTGCTTTCCTCATCAAATTAATGAAATGACACAGAATTTTCAATTTTGAACACAAATTTTATAACCAAGTACATAATGACAAACAATCAACAACAAGTCATAAATGAACAGAAAACATTTCATGAAACGAAAATTTAAACATGACATACCAATAATTAAAAAAAATTATAATAAATGCTCGAAAAGTCCTCCTTCGTTCTCCAATCGTAAATTGCACCTTCTAACTGTAGAATCAAAGCATTCTTTAACATTGCAAGTGTTACAGTTTGGAATGCGTTAAGTACAGACTATCGGAGTTGTTCTTCTATTTCAAAGATATCTTTGTGAACATAATTTCTTATGTACCCCCAAAGAAAAAAATCCCGTGGGGTTATTTCGGAAGAACGAGCTGGCCAGGGTGTTTGAGAATAGGTGCTTAAAACTCTTTCGGCAAACCTATTTGAAAGGTAATCCTTAACCACCCGTGAATTGTGCACAAGTGCACCATCCTACTGAAACCAACAATTGCGTACTAGGGCTTAGGGTAAAATATCAAGAGCATCTTCCAAAGTAGAATCTAGTAAATTTAAGTACAATAGTAAAATAAGTATAAAATCGCAATTAAACCATAAAGTGGGATACATGCTTGAATGCAGAATAAAAAGCTCTTCTAATATTATGCATTAAAAAATCAGGACCGTATTTAAAAAAACAAAGTTGATGATGGTTGTTCGAAAACGAGACGTCGGATTCCAATTTGCTGTATGCCATGTTAAAGAACGTTAAAAAGTACCTGTAGAAGGTTCTTTTACTTTTTAGTTAACATCAACGACAAAGTAACAATTTGTCAAAAACGAAATCCAGAAAATTCGCTTTTTGTCGCATAACTTCGCCACGGTTCGGAATTTCGTCAGTTTAAAAATTTCATTTTACTAAACTCAAAATTGCTCAACTTTTTTCCCATTTAACCGAAACTCTATCTCTTACCGTTTTCGAACTCCCCATAGTAGCCCTCCTTATCTTGGACACAGTGTATTAAATGTAAAAAATACAATACGTATTGACAATTGTTTCATCACAACATGTAACATTATCAGGATGACAAGAATTTCTTGATCAAATTCCGTCATTTTTGGAAATCTCATTAAGTGTCCCTCCTTCTTTCATCATTCGAAGTGCCGTAATTTTTTTTTAATTTTTGAAGTGCTCATGATGTCATTTAAATATACAATGAAGTATAAACAACAAAGTAAAATGGATGAAAGATGAAATACTGTCAGAAGTTATAATGAGTTTGCGATCATGTCTACGTCTTTTCCATGCTTAGCTTCACATAAACTGCAGCCCCTCCAATCGCTTTCTTGACCAATGAGTGAATGAACGTTCGCATTTTCCATTTCTTTAAAAATGTTAATTATGGCATTTTTGTCATTACTAATCTTTGATTACGTTATTGTCCCATTAGCCTGTTTTTTGTTTTTCTAATGTCATGATCAACTCATTTGATTAGTCTTATTAGATCCAGTTGATTATTGATTTTGCTACGTATAAAAATCGTAACCCCAAGCACCATTTTGTAAAAAGCACGCTATGTTAACAGTTTAGCGTTTTTACAGGAATACCGACGCTGATGACTATAATTAACTGTAAAAAATTAACTAATCGAGTGTTTCTTTTCATAATTAGATAAGTTGCGTCAAACTGTTACAAACTTCAAGGTTACAAACCAATTAATCGTTTTGAGTAAGATGAGTAAGGTGAAAATATTGATAGTATTAATAGTCCAGTAACCTTGTCGCCTGAAAGGGGTGGTACCTTGCGTTAAATCGGGTAGTTCTGAATTTTTGCTGACTTATTTATGATGTTAGCCCAATGAATAATCCAAGTTTGAGACCTCGAGCGCCGAACGCAACCTTGGCATAAATCGAAAAAACCAAAACATTTTCGATTTTATTTCATTTTTTGGCCAGTTTAAGCCTAAACGACTAGTTTTTCGATAACACCTACGCAGTAAGTGTTTTTAAACTAGACTAAATTTGCTACAATATGAGACTAGAACTGTCTCTATAGACCCAATAGTTCCCGAGATAAAGCTTTTCAAAATTTATCATTTTTTTCAAACTTCGCAATTTTTAGCAATATTTTAGACGTCACTCAAGCAACACAAGCGGGCTCTATCAGAGGTTCCTGGAACTACACAGGTACAGGTATGGTTGGGAGTCACACCGTACCTGAGGGTGGATATCGAAGTCACAAGACCTCTGCCCCAAAATGATATCCAGAGACGCAGCCCCACAAAACCTCTTGCGGATGATTTCTTGTGGCTGCAAAAGGTGTTGTGGGAACGCGTGCAGTTGTAGGAAGACAGGGATGGAATGCTCATCAGTCTGCAGGCGCTGCAGCGGGGCCTCCTTCACAGCGTACCGGATCTTGCAGTAGAAATAGACTTCGATTCCCCAGAAGGCGACGATCTGTTGGATGTCGACATGGAGGTTGTCTTGTGGGCACAAGACATCAACGATACATCGCCATCCCCTGATAGGGATATGCCATCACGATACGGTGATCCAGATACGGACCTTCCAAGAGGGCAAAATTATCTTAATTTATTGATTATCTTGAATAACTCAATTGAATAATTGATTACAATATTAACTCAGGTAATTGATGTACCTATTCACTCTTGTTGACAGTTCCAGTCTCATATTGTAGCAAATTTAGTCTACTTTAAAAACTTACTCCATAGGTATTATCGAAAAACTAATCGTTTAGGCTTAAAATCGCCAAACACTGAAGTAAAGTATTTTTTAAAGTCGAAAATGACGCCGTTTTTTCAATTTATGCCATGGTTGCGTTCGGCGCTCGATGTCTCAAACTTGGATTATTCATTGGGCCAACATCATAAATAAGTCAGCAAAAAATCAGAACTACCGGATTTGATGCAAGGTCTGAAGTATAAGGTTACTGGACTATAAGACCCACATTCTGTTTTTTCTAGATCGGTTTCTGTACTTAATGACGTTAAAGTACCAGTTGCCCGACATAATAACAATGATTAAATTAGCAATTACATATAAGTACATATTTTTTGCTGTATTTTTTAGAATTTTTGAAATTGAAGTAGTTTTTTTTATTGAACTTAATTTACTTACAATAAAGTGAGAGAGCGCAAAGTCTGAGAAATGAAAACATTTTTTAATCTACAAGGCCTTGGAGATTCTTGAAATTAAGTTCTCTTAAATAGTTCTATATTTGTCCTAATAATAAAGATAATGCATTTAAAGTGTTATAGCATCCGTCATCGCGTTATAAAAACTCTTGATAGTCCACTTTCGATATAATGAGGCAAGAAAAATGCATGTTACCTCATTAATTAGCCTAATGGGCGATTCGGGAAGAACGGAATAAGAAATAAGAATATTAGCTCTAATATTTCGCACAAACTCAAGTTGAAGCCCATTCCTCCATTTAGGTCGGTGTAATGGAAAGAATAGTGTCCATGCGTGGAGCGATCATGTTGTCTGGCATCCTTTCCTTGGGTAACGGAAAACTGGCACCGCAACCACATATGTGTAACACGGTTCAAGGTTGGTACCAATTCCTCAGCTTGTAAAAATGTCTTCTTCGGTCAAAAAAACATTTATCAGCAAATTGTTTCAAATTAAATTAACTTTCATTCTGGAAAAGCTTTTAGAGGGAAATGGGCCATTAAATGGTTTATACATTTCACTGACATTGCATTGCAGTCAAAGTAAATAGTTTGCTTATTTATTTCTTTGTACCTATAGGTAAAGGTATAGGCAAGTGCATATTTTGTATAAAAGTTCGCATACACTTAAGTTGCATGTTCAAGTGCATATTTTTATATTTGAGAGAGCATAAATGTATTCATGTGCCTAGAGAAGTGTAGTAATGAACCACACCCGAACATTGTTCATTTAAAGTCACTTGCTTTACTTCAAAAAGAAAGTAAGGGATTGCAAACATTATTTATAAACGGGGGTACACGCGATTCTCGCGTTTTGCGTGCTTTGGGGGGAGGGGGTACCTGTGATTGTAGGTTGTAATAGCTTTTGTTTTAAAATATCACACCTGGTTGAGCTGGCTTAGTTGCTTGAAAATAGAAAAAAAATTTACATTTTTGTACCTTTTCAGATTTTTGACCCTGTAGGTATCTGTAATTTAGCAAGTTATTAAAGTAACTAAATAAAGGACTACATTTACTTACATTTGACGTAAAAATCACAAAAATGGGTTGATATTTGGTAAAGATATACGAATTCGTTCCTACCTACTTATAGTAAATTTTTACCAATTATTAAAAAAATGTAAAATGCAAACTTTTTGGAATAGATTTGAGACCAAAAATAGATAATGGCCCTTTCACAATGTTAATTACGTCTTTGCACATAGTCTTTGCCCAAAAATTAACGAAAATATAACAAATTCCGTGTGAACTTCATAAGGATAGTTTAGAATGAATTTTGAATGTAAAAGAACTCAATTTGGATACTGGCAACTTTTTCGGAATGCGAATGGCCTTAGAGAGAATGTTTTAACATTCATTTTTAACTATAGTAAAACTAAAAATACCATAAAACATAAAATGTACAAAAAGAAGCTGGTCTAACGTTGCATAACATCTGTTTTATAGAAAGACCTTCTCTACCTTAAACAGTTTCAAATTTTTGTTTATTTCACTAACTAAAGGCCACCATTTACACGTATATGTACAGCAGTAAATATGGATTTTACTTCCTCATAATTACAATATAAGTTGTATATTTAGAAGTATAGTCAAAGTATAGGTATTCTCTTTGGTATAGTGTAACGTAACAATACACTTGCCACCTACTTTCATCAATAGATATTAAGTTAAATATGTAGACAAAAACATTTTTCTCGGTGAAAACATTCGACTATATATGTTACCTACGACATCGTTCATCGTTCAAAAACTCTAAATTCGAAATAAGCACACAAACATGTACATTTCGAAAGTTACCGAAAGAAGGTATCGGGACACATAAATTAGTCTACGATGAATGCTGTTACTACTTTTTACATCATTTTAACCATGAAAATGTTAACGCGAGGCATAATAGAATCATTTTTCATCATTTAAATAACTTTTCAACTTGAAATAATTAAATTTCCATGTTATCGAGAAAAAGTTTCCGATACTTGTCATTTTGAAAATTTTCGCGAAAATACTCTCTGGCATTGTTTTAATGTTCGAAATGGGTTAAGGACCTCGGACAGACAAACTTTGCATGTTTACACAAAATTTTTACCCAAAAATAAGCACAAATAGCGAATTCTATTTTACACGTAAATCTCCATAAGGAAACTTTGAACGTATTTTCTAAGTAAAGAAAATATATTTAGACACAAATACCGCTTGAATAAGATGACGGACTTTTATACTAAAATGTTTAAAACTTACTTTGAAGAAAATTTGTGCAGATATTTACGTAGTTTGCGGGGTATCTATAATTGTAGCCTGTAGCATTAATTTGTAGGTTATAAATAAGGTTATAAATTTATAATAGCTTTGGTTTTAAAATATCACATCTGCATTCGTCAGGATTCGGCGACTGTCGGAAAAGTGCACAGCAACACAAACATATACACACGTCTCGGTTATTATATAGTGATTACTGCTATAACAGATAAACATTTATCAACTTCGTTTATTAATTATTATGTGGGTTGGTAACATTATGGGAGGATCAAAGAAAACTATTTAGCCTTTTCTTTGTGTAGAAAGAGTATCACTCGCAAATGGAACTCGGCTTCTAATTTCTATACATTCCCATTTTTAAATACACAACCATTAGAAGATCTAACAGAAGAGAGTAAAAAGTAGATGTACTTTATCAGGAATAGGGAACTTGTTCTTACAAAACCCAAAAATAGCATTAAGTGTACTTTATTCAATGATTAAGGACATTAAGGTTTCAAAGGTTTATTACAAAAAGAAATTAAAGGTCAACAGTTTCATCTTATATAAAAGATGCATATTGTTCCTGTAGGATGAAGCTGAAGGAAAGTAACCTCAAATTAATTTGCAACAATTTTATACAATTTCATAGAATGCAACTTGTCAGAAAAACTCGGTCAAGTTGTCATATATTATGCAGATGGAGTGCGATACCACGCGCTTCATAAAATTGAGCAAAAAATACGTAACAGAGAAATTTATTCGCCAGCTCGGAATATAGTTGCGTGCAAATCTGGTCATTCAGATTCAAGGCCCCATCAAGAAAAATATTTAAGTCATAAATAAAAGACTTGCACATTCGTTAAAGTAACGCTTTATCCTGGCTATATAAAAGGAAATCTTACTGTTATTGATTTATGTACCATTCAGTACAGACTTAATGGAACACTATATTACAAACTGATTAGATGGTATTGGAAAGAGACAACGTAGAAAAGGGGTTCTCCTTTATCGACATCCACTTCAAATTACAAAAAGTAAATATGACCATCTACAGAATAACATAAAAAGTTAATTCGTGTATTGGTTACGTGATGAACAAAAAGTTGTTGTCAAAATTTGTTTTTAGTACGTGGCATGGAATTCATTCATTCATCCATATTATTATGTAATATGGGAAACCGGTCACCCTTTTGCCATGGACTCATCAGAAGAATGAAGTTTCTATCATAAGCATAAGCAATGCTAGAATCAGATAACCCCTATTGGTTAACAATTAGTGTGAACCCAGCACAATGTGATTTTTTTCAAAAATCTTTTATTCATTTGAATAAAACAATCAGTAACTATTAATAAAGTACATTTAAATTTCCAACATTAGTTAATGAAAATATAAATAACTCCTATTTTAAAAAATGAGGAAAGCTCACCCCAGTTTATAGTATCATTTCAAATGTAATCTATATGTACTTTTTCCTAGATCTTTTTAATAAGCAGTTCAAGAAATAACTGGCGGGAATGAGAACAAAATCACTTATTTAGAGCCACAATGCAATGAGCAAATTTAGGAAAATTTTTGAATCACTTATTTGTTAATAAGCACTGTCTACGATTATATTACACTAATTGCACAGATTTTTAATCTTGAAAATACGAAATGGTAGATCAATCTCGAAATATTTATTTTCAGCACGCCTTCAGTTTAACACCAGGGATGATTTCCTTCAATTTTTAGTATAGTACCAATATTTTGGTAACATTTTTTATTCCGTTTAACTATCGTAAGTGATCACCTGATTCAAAATTGATTAATTTTAGGTGAATCATTGCCGTCAGGTCACTTCAAGTCGGCATTCATGTTAAAATGTGGAAGTAACGAGTTTTTATAAACGATAACGATAAAAGACGTTTGTGTAAATTTTCGAAGTTGTTACCGATCAGTAGGTTAAAGACTTTCGTGGCGGTCGGAAGAGTAGTGAAATTAATTTCGAAATTGTTCTTCGGTGCCGCGTTCGTGATTTCGAGTTCAAAAATCTGTGTCTGCGTGATTAATAATTAAATCGTAAAGATTTTTTAATTAATGTGCTGGACCGTAAACAGAAATAAAGGCCTCACTAAGGGTAAGTAAATGTTAACAATTTTTTTTAAATTCGCTACTTGTTAAGTTGGGTTCATGGTAAAGAATCCAAATATTTAAGTGTATTGAAAATGATACAGTGTGTCCAGCTTAAAATTATTTTTGGAAATGTGAAAAGAAATTCTTCATAGACATAATGAGGGATTTTCAGTATCTCAATGTAGGTAACTTTTTTAAATATTTATTGGTATTAGCACAGACTACATATTATCTGTGGTATTAGATATGTTAGGGTATTTACACAGGTCCACACACAATATAGGACACAACGGAACAGGATTCTAAATTTTAACTTTTAGGTTGAGAAAATTAGTTCACCTCAAAATCAAAACTGCATTTACGTATTTTAGACTCCCTTCAAACGCAATTTTTGTCTAAATGCCTAATGATTTCAAAATGCCTTCCATTTTAGGTTACTTTATATTTTTAATTCGAAATCGAATGACAAAGAATAGGTCTAATCATATTGAAGTAGTCCAATTCTCTCAAAGGGTTTTTTTTGATAAAATTATGATAAAAACTCACAACCTCCCCTTTAAAAAATTACATGTTTCAGGATAAGCTTATCCCATTATCAAGCCAATCGCTAGATCGAAGACATTTATATTAACATATTATATTGGTCATAAAATTAAAATCTTAGGAGAACACTAAGTATTCAATAAAATATTTAACATAATCCTACTAAGATTCAGATTAGAGGTAACGATTTATTAACAGTAAAAGGGGGTTCTAAATGAACTCCCCAAGTTAGGCTTGAATGCCATGATGAATTTGGATAATGAATTAAATTATGGAAAACTTTAAGGTGATTCTAGTGCAAGATGAAGTGAAAGTGACATCTTGTTGGTTGTGAGTTTTTATCATAATTTTTAAAGAATAGGTCTACTTAAATGACTAGCAAGTTAAAATTTCAAGATCACTCTATTTTACGCTGTTGTTACTCAAAATATACAGAACTAGCGATATATGTAGTTCCAACAAAATTAAAGAGTAAAGTTACCTATTAATTGGTTAGTAAAATTTAACTAAAACATTGACAAACTCATACAATAATAATATTACAAAACACTTTTCTCCTTACATGATACAATCCCACGTAAAATAAGGTGTTATTACAAATTATACAAAGCACATTTTTCCATAAAATACCGCATATCACTCAGAACCACATCACACACTTTCAACTACAGTGAAACCCCTCAAATCCGAACTAAATGGGGCTGTAGCCCGTTCGGATTTCAATTTGTTCGGATTAGCCGAAAACTATCCATAACATAATAACAAGCTCTCGTTACGCAGCAGCCACGCCAACCGATGTCATGTTCATGCGACAATGGGGCGCAATTGCCTCCGCGGGAAGGTTTTCGTCACTTCGACAATTGAAGATAACTGATTTCAAGTGATATTTTGTGTGTTTCTATTGTTATTTCATTGTTTTTGCAAAGCGATTAACCTAAAGAATTTCAATAACCAACTTTTACCGTTTTTCAATCCTGGATGACATAAGATGTAGACACATTTACACTTTTTTGCGTATGCTAACTGTACTTCTTTTTTAATTTTCTAACTAATTTGTCCAAAAAAACTCGTTCGGATTTCCCGGGATTTCGGATTTGCGGGGTTCGGATTTGAGGGGTTTCACTTAATACCATTCAAACACAACACTCAATCCTCCCTTCACAAATTGAAACTCTGTTGCATACACAACATAACATTATAGAAAGTCCATTACCAACACACAACACTTCAACAATCACTCATGTAACACCTCTTAACTCGTTCTCATGCACTCAAACGTAAACACACAATATACTCACAGTATCAGAATTCGCAATTAACACAAAACACAAACAACACATTACCCACTCGAGTGCAACCTATGCGTCGAGCTAAACAACAAAAAACGCTTACACAATAACCATAACACTTTTTCAAAACATACATATTATGTTCATTTTTTCTTTTCTATAAAAAGTCACTAAGTCACGAATAAGTGACGCCAACGGAGAAGCCTAGGAATATAGGGTCTCTTTTTGTTATTGATGCGCGACGCTGCGTTCATGTTAATGCCTTCGCGGAAAGAGGGTCGACGGGACGTGGCTTTTACAAATTGGGATCAAATACACCGAGGCTTCTCAAACAAATACATTATCTAAAATGTGATCAGCGTTGGTTTTATCAATGTCATTTAATTTAATGAACATAACATGTGTATAGTATTTAGTATGTTCACTTTTTAACAACAACTTCAAATTTATATTGTATAGATATATGTATTAGTAGGACTAATCGTTACTTGATTTCGATCCGTGCGATTAGTTAACCAGGCTTGGCCTGAGTATCGATAACAATCGAAGTACATAATAATAATGGTGTAATAGAAGAAGAAGCCGGGTTAGATTTCTCTTTCTTTCCCATCAAGTATTGGCCTTGGATCTTATAGCGTAAATTTAATGAAATTCAAATTGAGGATGACTCAAATTAAGACAACTAGATGATTCTGTTGCCTTTTATTTAAAATTAAATTATGGCGACAAAGCATTTTATGGGATCAGTCATTTTGTAAATGAATCTCTTTATAGCCAGAGATGATGTCTGGAACAGTGTAATATGCAAGTGACTTTTTGGGGGATCTTCTGGGCAGCCACGGGATGAGTCAAAAAAGTTTTGAATATCTTCTTAATAAACATCAAACTTCAAATTAACGTAGGCAAATACAAATTTGAACGATAGTTCACGATAAAATTTTTATTAATATTGTTCCTGCACAAATAAACAACATTAAGTGGTATTCATTACACCCTTTTTCTCAAGATAAAATGATTCATCGTGTAGACAAAGACTGCACGTAGTATAGATACACACTTACAAAACCTTAATTTTTATGCGCCAAATTTGTAAGCGAGCATATTCCAACCCACTTTTAATGAAAAGGTATGACAGTAGACAAAGTCGTGAGAAATATCTAAGGTCTAAGACGATGAACAGAAGCGCATCGGAAGCTGTGGTAGCTGCCCAAACTATGATAGCAAACGATGATCTGGAAACCGAATTTCAATTCCAAGGAAGGAACAAAAGAAGATTGTGCTTGCATGATGCTGGAGGTTAACTCGAAAAGATAAATACTGAGTTCCTCTAGTAAAAATTGTTGAGAAAACTTTGAATGAATTTGGATTCTTGAGTGTGTACCCCAAGTAAATAGAATGGATTCAAAGGACATCCAAATTAAAACTAAGGAGTTGGCTGATAGTTGACGACAGTAGAGGACTTAAGCAACAACTATTTAATAAAAAGGTTTAACTATATCTTTGAGTCAGACTGTAATGTAAAACGAGCCACTGCGTCGACCTCTTTCCAAATCATTTGTAAGCAGCAAATTGTGAAGGACTATTCAAAATTCTTTACAGAGGCTGAGTTAAATATAATTAAATTACTTACTGAACACCAAAGAGAATAAAAATCCTTTGCAATAAAGTAATTGGCGGCGGCAATAATTAAAGAAGGATAAATTTACATAGTTTGCTTTGTTTTGAAATAGGTTAAACGTACGTTACATCTATTAGAAAGGAACCCTTCCATATTATTAAATGTTACATAGATAAAAGGGATCATAAAAGAAAGATGGAGACGGGGGGGGGGGGGGGGGTATGATACTAAAGTTTGCTCCTGTTCGCGGTTTTTACATTACATTACATGAAAAGCTAGACAATGGTACGAATTTAACTTTTCTTTTTATTACGCCAATAGGTTTAAAAAAATTGCTAAAAATAGAAGAGTGTCCAAATTTCCACCCCGTTAAGTGGTAGTTTTTTTGGTACCAGCAGGATAAAGGATGTATTATACGAATATTTAAAAGAATTGTGGTAAAAAAACAAGTAATATCAAATTGTGATCCTATTTTGTGCAATTGTGCCCAAATTTGCTGCAGGCAATATTATTTCTCGTGTAGGAAGCTTCTTATGCAAAATCATGAAATTACTTGTTGATGAAAACGTTTATATTGAGAACGTTTTATTGGCTTATAGTCCCATGGACTCTATAGTAACGTCGGTATTGAACTTTATAATATAAAATTATGTACTCGCCTTACAAAACAAAAGTGAAGATTGTAAACTGGAAAAAAAATGATGTGATCAAGGCTATATTATGGGCGAGTTGTTGGAAATCAAGGATATTTTCGATCAAATTTCTCACTACAGTGAAACGCAATAGACAAGTTAATGAGCATAGGTCATTAGTTTTGATCGGTTTGGTGATGTCGGTTTGAGTGGGTTTTTTTAAACGCGACATTGAATAATTGCACGTCAAATATGTTAATTAATATGTTAATTAAAAAAGTGATAATTACACGTTTTTTGATTTATTTTATCCGCTTAAACATATAATATACTTGATATGCATACGAAAAAAAAACTTTCACCTTTTCAATTAGGATAGACCATATATCATTTTTATGACGTTTGAAAAAAAACTACCATTTATTTCAATCGAAACTTAGTTAACACATTGTAATGCATTTAGGATGGTACGCAATGTTACAAAAAATTATGCCATTTTGATAATTCGAAACAGTTTGATCCTCATATATGTGCACACTAAAGGTGCCTTTGACTATAAACGCTCCATTTGATACGTAGGTACTTAATCCTATTCCCTCCTAGACAATTTATGTAAAGTGAGACTTCACACGAAGATGAAGTTTACCACACGAGCCGAAGACGAGTGTGGTAATTCATCTGGGTGAGTAATACTAATAACTATTACATGCGAGTAGAATACTATACTTTTTCTACGACTTGCTTTTTATAGAGCGATAATACCCACTTAATATTCAAATATAAAATAAATAAAATAGCGTTAGTTAAGCATCGTGACTGATCGTGACAACAAACATCAACCGATAATTGTTCTGTCAGGCAAAGCACACCTTTTCCAATATACGCATTTGATCGCCTAGCAAATTTTAAATAAAAAAAAACATTCATCAATCGCGTGATATTTATTACTTTTGATTAGTGATTGTATGGTTTCTTTTTATATTTAGACATTTTTTAACTTACCTTTTTTGATCATAACTATATATATGTATATATATATGAATCGTTTTAAAAATATGTTTTTATTAGAAGGGCATTTGATATTATGAGCGTTTTGGCTTTCACGAGGTCATTATCAGTGAGGCTGATTACTCACAACCAAGAATGTGTCTCTTCTCCATGGCAGTGCTCAGTCTTGGAATCGAATTATCGTTAGGTTTTCTGTTCGTTGCCGTCGAACATTATTGTTTCGATTTTGATGCGGCTACCGAAGAGACGTAAGTCGTCTGCGTAAGGGTGATTTCAATATTGTGTGGCTTTTGTACGTTGTAAATATATGCGTGGAATAATATTAGGAATACGCATTCTCTGCAACAAAATTTTTCGTCCGCCGGTGCTGCGTTTGAAATTTCGGCTTGTCAAAGCCAAATCTTTTCCTTGACTAAAAGAGATTTAAGTCGTCCCAGGAAATTAATGCCTGAACGGAGCAATATTTTAATGATCTGGAAACTGATCGTTATAAAACAGGTATAATGTCACTTCAGCGTCCAAATACGTTGATGTTCAAGGGGAATATCTTGAAAAATAAAACTAAAATATGCAGTTACCTACTGTAAAATTTGTGAAAGCCATTCTAATTTATTCTATTAAAAATCCTGAATTATGCTACATATTATGTTCAGTGCATTAAGTGGTCAAGGATGAGTAAAATATAGGTATAATTAGAAGTTTCTATAAATATAAAACCATTTTCACTGAGAAAAATATACAATTTAACATTTGAAAATAACGTCAATGCAAATTAGAATTCTAGTATGTTATAATTTCAAATTTGAAACTGATTGGATCCATCGTGGTGTTAATCAGGGCTCTAAATGGGGTGGGACGTAGAATTTGGGAAAATAACTTCACAAAACCATCATTATTTTAGCCTGAAGATGACAATTTGTAACATTGTCGAAACATGCAGTAATTAACGTTCAAATTTTACCTTTCAATTTTTACAACTTTAATCAATTTCAACTTTAACTTAAATACAATTTTTGTCTATGGGGAAGGTTTTGTGAAGTTATTTTCTCAAATTCAAATTTAAATATATTGTAGATAATATTACAATAAATTGCATATTTAATTGTGTATATCTATATCCTTAATAATACATCTGCATACATCAATGAAATAATATTTTTAAACCGCATACAACGGATTTAAGATTTTGCACTTTAAAGTGCAGAGAAATCTAACAACTTATATTATTTTTTGTTTCAAATCTTTGTTTACTCTAACGTTAAATATAACGTTAAGTTCCATTTGAAATAAAAAATTAGTGGAGTTACTTGTATTTATTATTACTTAAAACTTTATATTTTCATTTGTTTATATTTGGCTAAATGATCCTTCACTAGATTTAAAGTGAAATGATAGATAAATTGGTAATCATGCGTAGCTACTAGTTTCGACACTAGTCATCTTCAAATTGTTAACAAACGTGTGCTTAAGTCTTAAATAAGATGAGATATCTTTTACATACCTTAAGAGGGCGAGTAGCATGGAGATGGGGGTGAAGTAGATTAAAAAATTGTATGACCACGTGATGAGTTAAAAATTGCACGTTAGATAATGTTAATCATTACAATTAAGTACTTACGGGAAAAAAATTACAATATCACAAAATATATTATAGATTGATAAGTTTGATAAAATTGTGCCGATTATTTACAAATTTTGCACTGATTATTATTATTTGATTCTGAACAGTTTTGCTTAATAAAATTTTGCTCTATGATATACAAAAAATGTACTTTACCCGCAAAGAAAATAGTTTTTGTTCCACGATCAAGGCGGCTTTGAATTAAAAAAAATTAAAAATATGATAAAAATCGTTTTGAAATTTCAAAATTTTTGATCATTTACACCTATAGTAAACTCAATCCGTGGACACACTGTATAATATTATATTATATAAATTACCCTGTATAAATGAACTATTTGAAATTTTTTCTACTTATTGTTTAGGTTTAAGGATTATCACAATTACTATGTTCTGACCGTTGATATACCTTGTTAATGTGCACATGTACGCTGCAATATTATTGCAACTTTATTGCAGGTAACTAACTAATTAGTACACCAGCGCATTTGTATTATAGTTACATTTTGCAGTTCTCACGCTTCTCATAATAGCGAAATTTAAATTTTCTATACGTAAGTAATTGCTTATTTTAATTAATATTGTAATATTATATTATGCCAATATTTTCTGAAAGTTTTGTACACTCGCAAAACCGAATGTTAAGCAAACATATGGTATAATGAGGGTTTTAAAATGGTTACAGTGCAAAGTAACTCAAAGTAATTAATGCTATTAGTGCTGTTTTCAGGGTGATTTGCGCAATTTTCCTTTGAGACCATTGCCCGTGCCATCATATAAATCGTACTTTTATTATTTAGCTACTTAAAAGGAAGATATTAAATTCATGTCAGTATATGAAGGACACCTAAAGGTTTGTACCTCAGCAATTATTTCTCATATTGACCCTACAGAATTTATAAATAATCCTTCATATTTTTTGTAATAATTCAAAACGTGTAGGTATTTGAAGCACACTTTACGGATATAGTTTTCATAACCTACATCTACATGCAGGATCGTGTCAAAGTCAACACTATGTTTTCTGTTTCACTGAACCGTTTATTCAGAATAACTTCTCTTGTGTTCAAATTTCGAACGGAGTACGTATAATTAATTTAAATACTAAAAAAAAGTTACAGGGAATACAACAGTTATTCGGAAAGAAGGGATGAAAAAGGGACATCATGGAACTCGGCAAATATGCAAATAAAGAATACAACTACAATGAATACAAAAGAAATAGAGCAATTAAGAAAATTGAAAACTAAACAAAGAGATCAAGAGAGACTAAAAATGAGGGCTTTATGCTATTCAGGAACAGCTCCAGGTAACAGAAGAAACAAGGAAGTTGTTATAGTAATGTTAAAAGGGTTACACAAAAAAGAGATTATTTCAAGCGGTCATGAACATTCAAAGAGTTCCTTAATTTAGGTGTCTTAAGAGGCCTGGCCATCGATTCACTGTATAGGAAATATAATGTTAACGCGAGCCCTTCTGGAGAGTTTATTTGATAAGATATCTTAGCAATTCAAAAAGTACATTAATCTACAAGAACTTCACTTGAAATTCTTCGGAACAAAATTTGACAATAATTTTATATTTCTTTAAAAAACTGCCCTAAACTATACCAAAAATCACGTTGTTACTTTACGATGCCGATGGTTTAAAGAGTATTTACGATGCTTTTCAAAAATCTATTCCAAAGGATTTGTAGAACATATACACATGAACCTTCATTTTAAAATTTAGCTTTTTATACTAAAAAATAGCCGCTGTAGAAGGGCTCCAGGATTTCCTTGTATTAGGGTACAAGAAAATACTGCCACCTGGCAGCGGACGGTACAAGTTATTGAAAAGCACGCCTTGTTACAATCGGTCACCTAATTGTTCAGATTTTATTTGTATTCAATATTTGTCATTAGATCTAGTGCTTTTATAAAATAATTAACTTTCCATTTAACTATTATTTTTATGACAATTATCAATATTTATCGTTCATTTCACTTACTGGACAACTTTCATTTATTAATTTAATTATAATCAAATTTTAAGGGTTTTATTATCTTTATCAGTGCGTCTTACCCGAATTAATAGATCCCCGACATATTAGAAATATGCCTATTAGAGAATCTCCGGATTCAATGAAAACTAAAAAAAAACAACGATGTTACAATAATTTTTAATTTTGTATAAACCATTTCATGAAAATATTAATTAATTATATTATATACATTATGAACACGAATAATTTTGACCTTATCAGGTCAACCCCCTAGTCCCAGCAACTCCTAACTCAAGAATTTAAATAGGGAAAGGGTGTCGAGCAACCCCTCATTTGAAGCGTCTTTTAATTCTCTATTCGACAGTATCAATGAAAATTAGTTTTATTCAATTCCCCCCCCCCCCCCCCATGAAAATCACCCTCTAGATTAACTAAGGTGGGGGTGTTGTTTAGGAAAAATCAGTAGGTCAAAGGTGGCGTGTTTTAAGATTTTTCCTAAACAACACCCCCACCTTAGTTAATCTAGAGGGTGGTTTTCATGGGGGCGAAAAAAAATTGAATAAAACTAATTTTCATTGATACTGTCGAATAGAGAATTAAAAGACGCTTCAAATGAGGGGTCGCTCGATTCCCTTTCCCTATTTAAATTCTTGAGTTAGGAGTTGCTGGGACTAGGGGGTTGACCTGACAAAATCAAACAAAATCAAAAGGTCAAACGTGGCTTGTTTCAGGATTTTTCCTAAACAACACCCCCACCTTAGTTAATCTAGAGGCTGCTTTTCATGGGGCTGAAAAAAAAATTGTTAAAAACTAATTTTCATTGATACTGTCGAATAGAGAATTAAAAGACGCTTCAAATGAGGAGTCGCTCGACTCCCTTTCTCTATTTAAATTCTTGAGTTAGGGGTTGCTGGGGCTAGGGGGTTGATGTGTCAATGTTAAGTTTGACATCAAAAGTTGTCCCCCAAAAATAAAAAATCGAGGTGTCCGAGCGTTTTTTTAAGAAACTGGTCTAAGTGTCCCAAAACAGGCGTGTGTCCTTTTCAATGGTCCACCCTGTAATTTATTGTAAATATTATATCTGAACAACAAAAATAGTCCAGTTAGTTAGCAATTTCTAATAAATGTAAAATATAGTTGAGCAAATCTGCATAACGGAAAATATGAAGTACAAGTTTTATTTATAATATAGGTAAGTATAATTAAAATTCCAGATAATTATTTAAAGTAGACCAGATTTACATTCATTATAATTACCATAGAATTAATGTATAAACAATAAATGAATCATTGCAGATTAAGACTGTAGCCAATGAAAATTCAATGAAGTAGACCAGTTTCAAATTCATTGTCATTATATGCTAATTATTGGCTAGAAAATAGGTGTGCAATTGTAGCATAAATACACCTTCAACAATTTACCTGCAACTCACCCCCCAAAAACTATTACCCCTCACACTTAGGTGGTACGGCCTCTTAAAACATACCATTGGACGTCTTCCCCTACAATATTTCGACTAAATACTTGGGCACTATGTTACTCCGATGTTGGGATATGGTGTTTGGTCATAGGCTTATTAAACCATATCCGAAAAAACACTTTGTCGTTACGATTTTTGGTTTTCTATGTTTTGAATTGCACAATAATAACTCTGTCCAATCTTAAAATATGTATAGTCTGAATCTGAACACCGTTTTAGAAGAAACAAAAAGCTCTTGAATCGAAAATATACATTTCAAAAAAATGATAATACATCAACTTCAAAATTATAACTCCAACAAAAAAAAGAAAGCAATAAAATAAGTATTTTTTCATCGTGCACATAAATATTCAGTTTTTTTTTTAAATTTTGGTTTACAGTACTAGACTACACTAATAGTTTGGTAAGTCTTTCTGCTCTATACAAGCCAATACAACTATACATACACGTAGGAAGTACACACTAAATGTTAGGACATCTTGGGGGGTTCTTTTTTCACAAAGGGGTTCATGGGAATGTAATGAAAAGGTTTGGAGTCATTCATGACTAAATGTTTGTTGTATGTGGGTTGCCGAGCTATCCTATGTAGGCTGGAGCAGAAATGGTGCCATACTGGTGCAAGCTTTTACTTCATAATCTATGAAAAACACTTGAAAAGTCTAGACTCGCCTTTACCAAAAAGTATTAACATAAGTATACAAACCTATGTGTCGCTGTGAATGTTCACACAATTTGGAGCAAATTATGAATGAAAGTCATTGTTATTGAAGCAAAAGTGTTTTGATTGCCAACTTATTAAAGTACATATTAAATAATATACATACCTACAAATGGGTCTCATTTAGAATGCAAATTTAACCAGCAAAATTTGAAAAAAAACGGTAATTTGAAGGACGCTGTGTTTGTATGTTATTTCCTTAAACATAATTAAGAATTAAAAGGATTAACTTAAACAATTTGGTATAATACGAAATATATTATACATGTTTTGATTAGTTTTGGTGAGAAACTATATGCACTTTTGCAGTGACCTCGTAACATTAATAGATGGATATCTAATTATTATTAGTTGGACCAAAAGTTATAAATTTAGAAAATTGTTGAGAAATGTCTTCGTAACCTTCGAAATATCAGTTAGGTATGTGGTATTTATGCATAATCGGCATGCGAAAAATCAGCTCGTGATGACTTAATCATTTTAATCGGAAAACGTTTCTTAATTTAAATAACTAATCCATAAATAATGCTATAACTCTGAAATACATAGATAATCCTAAGAACGTTATTAATTGCGAACAATTTCCAATTACAATTAAATCATAATATAATTGCTCTTGTTTGATCATAGGTTCATGTATCGTCTCGTCATCTTTTCTTAAATAATGCCAATGGGTTATTTTTATTGTTCTTATAATAACACCAACAATATTGTCTGTGGTAATAACAATGATAATGTATTGTGTTTCCTTTCGGTGAAATTTTCAATGTTTCCCAACATCCTCTGGATTTTTCTTAAAATGGAACTCTAATACCGTTGGGTTTCTTCTTGAAAATTCATCGCCTAATCCTTGTACCAAGGCAAGAGTTCCTCATTTTGTTTTGTGTATTCTATACGTAGAATTCAGTAATAAGAGTTTTTTAATGTATTTATTAGAAAATCGTACGACACAAATTTAGAATCAATAGGAAAATTAATTTTGGTATAGTTTCCGAGACAACAAAAAAATTCCTTGATAATGACTAACCCTTTGAGAAATTTCTCAAAGGACTAACCGAACTGAAATTATTAGGCGACCATTTTTTGACATCCATTGTTATGGTGAACGTCAAAATATAAAATGTTTCAAGATTTCCGCAAATTTACCCTTCGATGTAGATCCATCCAGCGTATAATTTCTTGCTTCACAAAAGTCAAAAACTGGCACAATACAGAAAGTTTATTTCTTCCTGGAACTTTCCTGTAAGTATGATTTTAGGATAGTAAAGATTGCATGGGATAACTTCAGCTTAAGCTTGAATAGTAGGCCTTCGTGACGGACCTTGTCGAAGGCCTTATGTTTTTAAAGAAAAATCAAAAATTAAGATCTATCAATATGCAGAATATGCGATAAGCAGTATTAAATCAACAAGTCGCACACTGTCTCATTAGCTGCCTCTCTTCACCTTTTCCCACTAATAACAATTCATATTTTCCTCATTTTTGAAATCAATCAATATTTATTACAATATGATAAATAATTTTTAACTTAATTCTTATTGGTTCGAAAAATGTACTGAAACTGCAAAACTTACGCTCTTATCTACCCACGATAACATTTTTGCAATTCGACCGTTTGGGCCATTAACTGCAACAAAAATCCTATTCAATTAAGACCATATTAAATCCCAATTGACGCTACACACACTGGGAAATGCAACGTATTAAAAACATTAATCATGAGTTTATTTACAAGAGGAGCATTCCAAATTCTGCTTCCTCACGTCGTTGATTAATCGTCTTGTACGACACGCAGTGTGCCCCTGTGGTAGGATTACTCTCACTCCGCCCCTACACGGGGATGATTAAATTCAATTTTATATCGCAACAATTAAATCTCAAGGAATCAAAAAAAATGTTTCGCTTTTGTAGCGGCCCTCTGAAAAATGAACAACGCATTTTTGGCGAATCCCGGTTTTTTGGAATTGCACGACTTTTTCGAATATAAATTGCGCCCAAATATAAGTAATTAATACGTAGCAATCGGATTAAATCACTTTCAATTGGAATTTTGCGAACGTCTGATGGTGTTTTGGCCCACTTAAACCCAACCCTTTACTATTTTTTTTGGTAATGTTGTTTTACCTTTCCATGGGAATTGAAATTAGGATGTTTAAATTATATTACCGGTTCTCATTTCAGAAACCATTATTTAAGCATTTGTATTCACGTTTATGTAAATTAATAAACTATTAAGTGAGATGAACTCTAGGAATTCAAAAACAAAACCACATCTATTCATAAGTTCTTTAATTACCTACCGTTTCGAAAAATAAATTAATAAATACATAACTTTACAGCTTGTATCTGAATGTACAGAGGTTCCTTTTATTATTCAGTGCAAAGTCGACTATCATTGACGAAGCCGATCAACTTAATTGAACATTTTGTGTGTAAAAAACATGCTCGCCCTCGCATATTAAATATCTAAAATCCCACATTAATAAATCCATTAAATTAATTTTGTTAAGTTGGAGCAACGAAGATTGTCAATAAAAACAAAATTAGTATGTAGCTGGAAATGATAAAGACCTTGAAATTAGGTACCTAGAAGATTTCATTACACAAAAATATAACAAGTAAAAAAACATTTAAGTCAATTTATTCATCTTCCTGTTGACTAATAGTGACACATATCAACCGTAAGAATTAAAAGTAGACAACATTCAAGTTATGTAAATTTAATTTAATTGATTATGTGATTTTTCTTAATACAGTTACATATTGGCTTATGGAACAATAAGAAATATAAGACTTCAGACGTAGTGATGTAAATATCAAGTAGTCTTAATGTCGACTAAAGTCATAAAGCTATTTTTGGTTCTTGCACACTTATTTATCAGATAAGCCCTTTCCACCATCGAAATTGAATAACAAACAAATGTTTTCAATATGGAGATGGAAAACCCAAAATTGTATCTATGACCAAAGAACGTAACGTTCTTTGCTATGACCATCAAAAATATCTGAGAAGTAGAGATATATATTTTTCCAGAAAAATGCGCATTATAATCGAAGATTCTCAACATTGTTGAATCATTGTGTATGTCCTTCATTATGAATATTTATGTGAACACGCGTCACAGCCTTACGGTTGACGTTTTTATCCGGTTTCGATAGAAAATGCTTTGTTAGATATAATTGTGTAGAAATTTTACGAGAGGTCTTCGGGTAAGAAAAATCTTTAGGAACAGGTGACAGTCACACGATGCTAGATATGGAAATGTGGGTGAATGGTGCACCACCTGAAATCGCAGTTCATCCAATTTCTCTTGATCAGTGAGGAGGGTGACTATCATGACAAAAGAGCACACCTTTTCCAAGCCATTCCTGATCTTTTATTGATAACTACTGCCTTTTAACTGGTACCTACAGTTCATAGTCAATTCTTTGTCCTCTTCACATCCCAAAAAATCGTGGCCATCACATTCCCAGTCGACGAAAGCCCCAATGTTTCCATTGTTGAGAGTGCCCTTTTGTTTCTTGCGTATATTAGTAGAGCCATGTTTCGTGGATAATAACGAAACTAGACAAAAATTCGATTGGCTTTAAATTGCCGCTAGACATTTGTGCTTTTTTCCCGTTTTTGGACCCTCGTTCACTCAGCCTCATAGAAAATACCATTAAATCTATAATATCTTTAATGCATGCAGTTCCAGCATTATTACTTATTAGGCTACAAATAGTTAAATAGTATATTATTCAACAAGCATGTAATGATGACTATTACTCACGAAGATGAAGTTTGACACACGAGCCGATACCTCCTTAGAAAGTGAACCGTAAATGCAGTAGAATTTGCGATTATTGCATCCGTATTCGAAAATTCCCATATTTAATCCTTATTTTTAGATTTTTTGACAAATCAGTTTCCACTTTTGTTACAAAATGTTACCTTAGATGTGTGTTAAGTCCCAAAAATAAATAGAAGTATTTTATTATAAAACTATATTTATGGACATACAGTACTGCAAGTTGTTTTTCCTAAAATTTTGCAATTTATGATTAATTGACAGTTTACTTACTGTATTCAAAATTGCGACGCAAGTGGTAAATTAACATTAATTTTAGGTCGATGTAATTTTATAAAGGGAAGAATCCTCAATCATAAGAAGAACTAATTTACTTCTTGTCTACGTCACATCGAATTGTACTTTGCAATAGTTAAGTTGGTTTTGTAATTTAATTTCATTCTTACAAGATTTTCTGTTATACCAAAAAGAATTGTGTAATTGATCCATGAAAACTTGCCTTTTTATAAGAACGTCAAAACTTAGATATAGAAAAGTATAATAGACAACAAAATTTCAGGGTGTTCTATTTATGTTAATGAAATTATCACTTTGCTATAGTTTAGTTTAGTTTTAATTTTGAACACAGTTACAAGGGCTTCATAAAATTCAAAAAATTAGACTCCCAAGTGATTATTTAAGAAAAGGAAATACATATATACAGAAGATTTAAAAATGGGAGAAATTCCTATTTTTGGAATCGTTCTATGACGCATACAGGTAGGCCTAAAGTTGCATGCCCTGTAGTTAAATCAATTAACATTGACACCATTTTTAATCTTGACAATTTTATCGAAACCCATCATGTGTTAAAGTGCAAATATCATTGAAATGTAATATAATAAATAAATCTTTTAATTTCCCGAGGAAGTAAGACCTCGCGAAACTGCACCTTTTGTGATGTAAAAATGGGAGAATAAAATTATTATTATTTATAATATACATGTTGATGGAAATTTTTATTGTTATAAAAGTTTCGCATTGACTTTTTTTGAGATGTCACATAATCAAAGGTGTGAAACCTTCATATTAATTAAGTAAGGTTATATTTTCTTAAATGTGCTTAGCTTTTGTACATTTTTATAGTAGGTACCTTACTTTTAAGGCGAAGGCAATCATGAAGTGTAGGGTAGGTACTCCAGAAGGTTACAACTGTACCGGTCAGTGTTCAAAAATTTCCACTAGGTAGTTGAAAAACTTCCACAATTAGTTTACCTTCTGTAACTTGATACAACTGAGAATTAAATTTTTAATATAAAAATAATTTAAATAACTAGTTTTTTTCACCACTTATCATTTGTAATGCAGCAACAAATTGTTGTTGTGTTAGTCTGTTGTCTAAAAATTGAGATAAAGTTTGCCCAAAGTAAGTACAACTACTAAAAACTGTTAAAAACGGGTGCTAGCATTTCATAAATATTATCATTTATTAAATAGTGCTAGTGTTACGTGGTATTTAAATTCATCAATTCGTTTTTATTTATTTATTGTTCAACAGAATCAAATTCGACTAGGCATTTCCAACCTCATGAATGATGATAATAAAGGAAAGAGAGGGTTGTAACGAGCGCACTTGGGTTAATTTATTTTGTACATTTCGAACCGCGTATTCTGTCATTCTCGTCTATAGACCATTCCATGCCTTTCGGATACTCTTTACACGGTCATTTTGGCATTTGTGTCGATTTCCTCATTCCCTTAATCATGAACCCCGAGAAGTCCATTAAAATGCGATTATTTTAATAACATAGTGTAGTATGTATAAAATCAAAATTTATTTGTTGAATCCGTGTTAAGTTATGGTATCTTGGGTTGGGGTAGTTTCAGTAAATCTACCATGAAAAAATTGAGTGTAACGCAGAATATATTTTTAAAGATTATCTTAAATAAACCAGGAAATTATTTCTTTTAAAAGCCTGCATTCGTATATAGGGTGATCAGAAATTCACTGATCGGCGGGTAAGGGCAGTATTGGGGACGTTGCACTAACGAAATAAATAAGGGGATCGATCCCTCAACCTTCAGGTTGATAGTTTAGCGTCTTACCGTGTACGCTGTCGAAGCGCTACAGTTCGATCCCGCGCTTCCGAACCAGTATTTTCATTTATTTTATTATTTTTATTCACTATTCCTATAGTACGTAACAATGTAATGTTGGGAGTTACCAAGCGTGTAAAAGTTTGGCCCCCCCTCCAGGATTGTTATCAATGACCCATTGAACAATATTAGAGGGGGGGAAAGTTGAACGGCCGCCATATTGTCCGCCATCTTGAAAATACCCCCGAACCTATTTTTGGCTATATCTTAGCAACCGTATGTCCAAATCGAACGTACGTAGACTCTAATTGCACAGTTTTGTATTCCTAAGATAAATTGTTATATAACCGAAATTGATAATCCTAGCGGATTTAATGTTTTTGGGGTTAAAAGCTTAAATTATGGAATATGTAAAAAAAACGCTAAAAAACATATCACTTTTTATTTTATTATTATTAATCTTTTAGATCTCGCTTTTATGAATAAAATGCAAAAACAATCAACGAAATCCGAGCACTGGTTACCAAAATATACAAGAATTAGGAATAGGTAGCGCACCTCTGCTGAGCACAATAATTGGTAGTTACAGGTCAAATTAAAAATTTCATAAGTTTGCTCTCTACAAAATATGCGAATTACTACTAAATACATGCATTAATTAAGTGTAATCAATTTTTGAAGGTTTATGCCCCATTCGCGATTCCCTCGCCCCCATAAGAGTAATGATTGCCATGACATGAATCAGATCCGAAAAACCGTACCGGTGAATAAATCGAAAATACCCGAATTAATACAAATTTTATAAATTAATAATTTTTTTTGTGCCGCACCTTCTCGTTTATTTAATTAATTGATTTAATTTAGGCTTTTAGGAAGAAGAGGTGAACATCAAATGACAATTATTATACGGATTAATTTACACAAGGGCATTTGCAAAGAGCAGTGTAGTTTGCACGTCCATTGTTTGTCACACTTACGGGTTGTGACTCCACTTCCTCACTGAGAGGACGCTCTAAAAGTCTAAAAGGACGGGATTCAGTGCCTGGAAAAGGAACCCAGACACTGTAATTCAGGTCATCGTCCAAATGATGGAAAATCCATTTGCAGTGGTGAAATTTGGAGTCTACAAAGTTCAAAGCTTTGAAGCCTTTCTTTATTCAAGTTTATGGAGGCGGTGCAGAATCCATTAATCAACAACGAAAGTTAATATTCTGTCACCGAAACAAAAGTTGACAAATGATGCACCCGACACAAGACGTTCTCCTATTACACTGCAAGAGAGCAGCTTACCAAGCTACCATTTGGAGCAGGGCACATAAGGCTGAGCTTCAAGCCCCACATCCAATTCAACATGGGTGGAAGAAACTCGATCACAGATTCCTTCCCGTGTGGATAACAATTCCAGAAGTCAGCCCCGCTTGCATTGAGATTCTTAAATGTGGTTACAAGCAGAATTGTGGAAACTAAAGGAAAAAATCATTAAATTGCACTGCTCTTTGTCTGCGTAAAGTGTTCCGTATAATAATACTTGTCATTTGATGGTCACCTCTTCTCCCTAAAAGCCTAAATTAAATTAATTAATTAAAAAAACGACAAGGTGCGAAACGCATAAAACTTTTTAAAAATATATAAAAAATGATTCATTTATAAAATTTGTATTAATTCGGTTATTTTCGATTTATTCACCGGTACGGTTTTTCGGATCTGATTCATGTCATGGCGATCATTATTCTTATGAGGGCGAGTGAATCGCGAATGGGGCATAAGCCTTCAAAAATTGATGTATGTATTTAGTATTAATTCGCACATTTTGTAGAGAACAAACTTATGAAATTTTCAATTTGACCTGTAACTCCCAATTATTGTGTGCTGAGCAAAGGTGCGCTACCTATTCCTAAATCTTGTATATTTTCGTAACCAGTGCTCGGATTTCGTTGATTGTTTTTGCATTTTATTCATAAAAGGGAGATCTAAAAGATTAATAATAATAAAATAAAAAGTGATATGTTTTTTAGCGTTTTTTTTACATATTCCATAATTTAAGCTTTTAAGCCCAAAAACATTAAATCCGCTAGGATTATCAATTTTGGTTATATAACAATTTATCTTAGGAATACAAAACTGTGCAATTAGAGTCTACGTACGTTCGATTTGGACATATGGTTGCTAAGATATAGCCAAAAATAGGTTCGGGGGTATTTTCAAGATGGCGGACAAGATGGCGGCCGTTCAACTTTCCCCCCCCTCTAATATTGTTCAGTGGGTCATTGATAACAATCCTGGAGGGGGGGGCAAACTTTTACACGCTTGGTAACTCCCAATGAAAATTATATGGAGATTGTTACGTACTACTAGATATAAATCTGAATTAATGGCTAGACAAGCAGTCATAATGAGTCTAAAGTTTCTAAGAAATTATCATTTGAATCCTGACAATTTTGCAACGGTCCAAAAATTAAAAATAATGTATGTGAAAAATTGCTGGAAATTTGGAAATGATTAATAAAACTACTTAATAATGCTTTTTTAATCTATATTAGGACTAGATACAAAATAGTTTTTGATAGATAGATATAAGTGCTTTTGTTGAGGTGGATGCTGTTAGACACAAGCATAAGAGCACCACTTCAAAGAACATAATATTGAATCTAAATATTTTGTTTTATTTTGTGTATGTACGTTAACAAGTCACAATTCTCTACTACATATTACTTACTTTAATTATTTCCCAACGCTATCTCTAATTACAATCCTATTTAAATGTGCAAAAAAAACACTGGTGTGCGCCATAAACAAGTCACAATTCTCTACTACATATTACTTTAATTATTTCCCAACGCTATCTCTAATTACAATCCTATTTAAATGTGCAAAAAAACACTGGTGTGCGCCGTAAACAAGTCACAATTGTCTACTATATATTACTTTAATTATTTCCCAACGCTATCTCTAAATACAATCCTATTTAAATGTGCAAAAAAACCCTGGTGTGTGCCATAAACAAGTCGCAATTCTCTACTACATATTACTTTAATTATTTTCCAACGCTATCTCTAATTACAATTCTATTTAAATGTGCAAAAAAACACTGGTGTGCGCCGTAAACAAGTCACAATTGTCTACTATATATTACTTTAATTATTTCCCAACGCTATCTCTAAATACAATCCTATTTAAATGTGCAAAAAAACCCTGGTGTGTGCCATAAACAAGTCGCAATTCTCTACTACATATTACTTTAATTATTTTCTAACGCTATCTCTAATTACAATTCTATTTAAATGTGCAAGAAACACTGGTGTGCGCCATAAACAAGTCACAATTCTCTACTACATATTACTTTAATTATTTCCCAACGCTATCTCTAATTACAATCCTATTTAAATGTGCAAAAAAACACTGGTGTGCGCCATAAACAAGTCACAATTCTCTACTACATATTACTTTAATTATTTCCCAACGCTATCTCTAATTACAATCCTATTTAAATGTGCAAAAAAACACTGGTGTGCGCCGTAAACAAGTCACAATTCTCTACTACATATTACTTTAATTATTTCCCAACTCTAATTACAATCCTATTTAAATGTGCAAAAAAACACTGGTGTGCGCCGTAAACAAGTCACAATTGTCTACTACATATTACTTTAATTATTTCCCAACGCTATCTCTAAATACAATCCTATTTAAATGTGCAAAAAAACCCTGGTGTGCGCCATAAACAAGTCGCAATTCTCTACTACATATTACTTTAATTATTTTCCAACGCTATCTCTAATTACAATTCTATTTAAATGTGCAAAAAAACACTGGTGTGCGCCGTAAACAAGTCACAATTCTCTACTACATATTACTTTAATTATTTCCCAACGCTATCTCTAATTACAATCCTATTTAAATGTGCAAAAAAACATTGGTGTGCGCCGTAAACAAGTCACAATTGTCTACTAGATATTACTTTAATTATTTCCCAACGCTATCTCTAAATACAATCCTATTTAAATGTGCAAAAAAACCCTGGTGTGCGCCATAAACAAGTCACAATTGTCTACTACATATTACTTTAATTATTCCCCAACGATATCTCTAATTACAATCCTATTTAAAGGTGGAAAAAAAACACTGGTGTGCGCCATAAATTTGGAAAAATTATTCATTTATAACGTTTTTGAAAATGGTGAATGAGTAGGTAATTCAAGCAAAAAACATCCCACATGATAAATTATCAAGCAAAAATAAGATTGATATCTGTGGATAAATATAGCATTCGAATTATTATAAATGGAAAGCAGTGGATTTCTTATTGGAATGAATACAACAACTTCATTCAACAATTGCTACCGATATAAAGTACTATAATCCACTTCATTTGCAGTTAGTTACTTAGTTGTAATTTGGAAAGAGCATTTTGAAATTCAGATTGGCGCACAATGGAGCAGAAGCGTCGAAATAATGGCAAAACTAATTATGTTAATTTAGTTGGCTAATTTAACATAAAATCCTATAATACTTCTTTCTTTGTGGCATGCTCTTACCGTATGTAGTATAAACTGGCATATAATCATAAGAAATAATTTTACAATGAATTTTGAAATCTTTGTAGAATTATGTTATAACAGATTTCGCTGAATTATTCAAAAACATTACTTCTTATCGGAAAAGTTGCGCCTAAATACTTCCAAGTTATTGTTTCAGATAACAAAATTGAAAAGAAACCAAAAGAAAGTATAAGTTTTTCTTTCAACAATACGACAAACACCAAAAAACCACACGAATAGATTTTTTAACAGAACGCGTTTCGATAGCTAAGCCGTCGTCATCAGCAAACAACTGAAATCCTTCGCTTAATAAATTATTATTGCGGTTTTTTGGTATATGTTGTTATTGTGTTCAACGACCACAAGCGTTCGAGTTCGTTTAACTATTTCTTTGTAAAATGTAGTGGAAATATTTGTACGAAAGTAAAATAGCTAAATAGTGTAAATGCTTGCTTTGTGAAATGTAATTAATACTTGAAACTTTCTGAAATATAATTACAATTAAGGCTTTCACAATTACAAATGGTGTTTTTTGAAACTTGCAATCAGAAATCGCATAAGTCAACAAAGTTAATATAATAAACGAAGGTTATCTGCAAGAGAGAAGGTATCCAGATAAAACATGCTAATGCTTCTGTTAAAGACAGCGTCATACTTATCAAGAGTAAACATTTCAACCCCCAAAACCCTTGCTATCTCCTAAGTTTTCCTAGCAAATTACACAAACAGGCTATAAATTTCAAACTTTTATTTTCAACGGCGTATTACGCCTCCACCACTTTCCTGTCTCATGGAAAGCAGCCATCACAATTCTAATCCCCAAACCAGGAAAACTCCTTGATCAAACAGCATCCTACCGGCCGATCAGCTTGCTTCCAGTGCTATCGAAAGGGCTCGAAAAATGATCCTCGAAAAATTCACTCCAATCTTACTAGTGGACAGGTCCATAGAGTAGTAGCCCGAATTAGGTACTCAAGACTTCGAAGAGCGAAAATATTGCGTTGCAATATTCCTTGATGGGCAGTGCCCTGTGCCCAATATTGTACTTAATGTTCACGCCGGATTTGCCGACAACCTCTGACACCATGGTCGCTACATTTGCTGATGACACGGCCGTACTTTCATCGTACAACGACCCAATCCAGACCTCACAGTGGCTACAAATACACCTTGATGAAATACAACAATGGTGCACCAAATGGCATATCAAAATCAACGAAACCAAATCCGTGCAGGTAACCTACGTCTTAAGAAGAGGAACCTGTCTACCAGCGACATTTAATAACCATCAAATCCGCCAGGCGGACAGCGTAAAGTACCTTGGCATTCACTTGGACAGAAGGATGACCTGGAAACCCATATCTGGACCAAGCGCAAACAACTGGATCTAAAGCTTCACAAAATGTGCTGTCTGATAGGGTGCAACTCTCAGCTATCGCTAGAAAGCAAACTACTGCTTTACAAAGCCATATTAAAACCCATTTGGACATATGGCATCCAACTCTTGGGTACAGCCAGTACATCTAACATCGAAATCATACACCGATTTGAATCAAAGGTGCTCAGGGTCATAGTCAACGCACCATGGTATGTCCCCAACGAGACAATACGACGCGACCTTGCAATACCTACAGTTTACGAAGAAATCCAAAAATATAGTGCGCGTTATAGTGACCGAACAGTGCTCACCCCAACATCTTAGTGGGAGGATTAATAGATCAAGACTACGAAGTACAACCGTGCTTAAAAAGGTTTAAACCATCAGACCTTCTCCACCAATTTGAACAATAGTGCTTAAAGGCCTTACCTAGGTCAATAAGTTTCTCAGTGTATTTATGCTAAAGTACTAAGTAATAAAGGAGTGTAATCTATGGACGCACCTCTTATATGCTCTCATATTTCTAATTCTATGTATGTTAAATCATCTCTAAGCAACCCAAACACATGAAAATCACAATGTGATATGTCCAGCTTATTTATAGGGAGGATGGTAAAGCTGAGTACAGTTAATTTCTTTCAGCTTTGAGAGTCCCATTTGGCAAATACTTTACTGAACTTTAGGTTGTTCGTGATGATCGCTTCATAGCTTTCATAACTTATTCCGACCTGCTCTGCAATTTCGGATACTCTCACCCGTTTATTGTGCGAATTTTTTCTTCCTTAATGCTCATACGAAGACGACGACCGTGTTCTTGATTTTACATTCGTTCTCGTCCTTGCGTGAACTCTTCAGGCCAGACAATAAGTACGAGTTCTTCACAATTTTTGGTCCCCGAACTATGCAGTCAATCTCTGAATAATTTCAGTCGCTTGAACTCCTTGGAGTTTTTGGCTGCAAGCCAAGCATACCTACTAGAAGAAAGCTCCTAACGCTCAGGGCGCTCAGGGTATAGGTATATTTGATTTGCCGTCGTAGTATTAGCAATAATTCGTTACCCTGCTTTGTCGAAACACCGCTTCATTTTAACGATAGTAACATAATATACGTAGGTATGTGTTATGTTACTAAAGAATGTATCGTGTAATTTATTGATTAGGTACTAATTAAATCACGAACGTATGATGCCTACTGGAGTACGATACGTAGATGTGACATTTAAAATTCCACATAGTTTAGTAAATATACCTACAATCAGATTTAGATTTATAGCTTTTCAATGCCCCCTTATTTTAATCAAATACATACTCACAATTTTTGCATATATTTTTAATTTTTTGCTAATGTTATCACCAATTACAGTGGTGCTTTATGCTAAATAAACACGAGTGCGTGTGCTCGTGTGTCACAAATGTGTTAAAATAAAGTTAACGAAGTATTATTATTCATTTGTAATATTTTTGAAAATGATATATTGCCAATTCAAGAAAAAACACAAATGTTGCAAAACAACATCCCACAGCAAATATTACAAAGCAAAAATAAGTCTGCTCCAAATTAAGAGGCTTGACGACGTCCTCTTCTGGCGGGGTAACATTTCGAATTAACTGTTCCTGAAACAATTTAGATCTATCGTGTAGGTGCAAAATAATTCCCGATTCTTTAAGAATCATTATTACTCGATTCAAGGTGCGCATAATAGAAGGGCCTTTCAAAAACTTAATTGCAAACAGATTATGCTTTCCTAGTAGATCATCATTTAATAGCTTAATTGTCTGGTTACTATTATACCGCCAAATTACCGCCATCTGCTCGGTCGCTAAAGTAGCACATTCCCGACTCTGCATCGTTCTATCAAGCATAGCCAGGATGTCATTATCATCATTATAACTTATTTTTCGCTTTATTTTCGAATATATGGTATCTCCCTGTTCATCGAGTAGAAAATAACTCTGATAATCTGTATGTAGACAAATCTTAATATTGGAATTCGCCAAATCCTCAACACTTTCAATAGGATCTTCGTATGTGGGAACAGTTAAGAGGTTGTAAAAATTTCCCGTAAACGCTACCTGAATGTGAACAAAGTAAACCAGGTAAATTACCAGAAGCCATTTCATTGCGGTGACATTTGGAACTCTGTTCACACCAACACCAAGTAAAAGAGCAACAATGTCAGTAAATGTCACGAAACATGTTTCTAACTTACTCTTGGTATTTTCACTTAGAAGAAAGAACCACCAACATATAGCTTTTAATAACAGTAAAACCACAATGACTATCCATGTTTCGGTTTTGAAGATATATCCAAGTAACTTGATCTGTGATAATTGTATTTTTGGAGGGTAAATCCAAAAAATGTCACCAACTGGCTCACCCACCGTCATGTCGAGATATTTATTATAGTCTTCCAATTCTACCATCGCAAGCGTTATAGCCATATCGCACTTTTTTAATGCATCATAAGTGCAATTTATTACATTTCCTTCCATAAATAAGCCCAAATTGAGTTTTAATGCAACCATTACCGTTTGGAAATAGAGCATTGGAGTCCTATAGTAGATGGGGTTCATAGGACCGTAATTTGTTCTATCAAACTTTAGAGCAACGCAATAGGGACAATTTCCAAAATTCCTTATATCATTTTCAAATCGTATACTTATTTCTTCAACGCATCCTCTAGACTCAATCACTGTCGCTTTTCGCCCACAATTGTTTTCATTAATGTGAGGGTTGGAAGTGTGATAAGTTGCCGAATCATTATCAAAAGTAACCACAACAGCGTCGAGAATTCCATGCTCCCAAAGACTCAAAAATGTCGCGGAAACGTTGGTGGTAGGCAAAGTGATGAGAAATTTTCCTCCCGGAGACATTGTTCTGTGCCAAACAGTGCTTGAGTTCAGACCATCTAAAATATTTGCAAGGGATTTCTCCGACTTTGCTTGAATTAACCAGTTTGCACCACCGTAACTCAATTCGGTCTTAGTAATGTTATCAAAAGGGCCCACAAGAATGTATGAGTTGCCTGTTAGATTTGGCAGGGCGCTATTAATATCGTCGTCTAGAACCACATAAACCACTACACCGTCCTTGAATATTTCAGACATTAATCGCGAGGTGCAGTTCACTAAGCAAGAATGTGGTTTTTCATATAAAAATGCACACGTTTGAATTGCATGCCAAAGAATTGCAACCACGAACACTTTTGAAGGGAGCATTATTGCTATTTAATCGAAAACTGCTCACTTTAGAGACTGGTAATCGTAATGAAACTCCTTTACTAAGCTCTGTGCGCACATTAACCAAATCAATTTGATGGATGAATTATTTATGTTTTTAATAGCGAATTTATTGACGTCTGAGGTCAAATACGGTATTCGGAATAAAATAGAGTCTAGCACGCATGTGTAACAAATAAAAAAAGATAATTACCCGTTTTGTTAATAGCACAGATCTGTGTTAATAGTAAAGCATAAAGATGTTTGGAAATTCACAAAGCTTTAAGCATAGTCTAATAAATACCTATTAGCATATGGTTTAAGGTTTTACTATATTATTATGTTAACAGTGCCAATGCATGGTAGAGATGAAAAATAAGTAAATTTGATAGTTTATTATCGTTGGGAGTATTTTTAATAACCCACCTCAACCCTTACTTCCAACATTGTTCATGAAATTTTTGGAATTAATATTTAGCGAAATATTTACAAATTAAATGTCTATGTGTCTTTCTCGCCAGTGTGCTTCGAAAAATATGCATTTGGTCTAGGCGTACCATTTACATAGTTTGTTGTAGGTACCTACCTAATTTTATTACATATACTTATATGATTTTATATACAGAAGTATTTCTTGTCAATTACTTAACCACTATACTTAAATTAACCCTTTTTCTTTACTTACTTCATATGAAATTTGTTAGAGCTACTTTTCGAAATGAAATAGTGTAGGAACGATCCAATGAAATTATTGGAATTAAGAGTATTCCATTTAATTATTTTTGCCTTTAAAGTTGAAATAGAAGTTGTCACAAATAAGTTGAGTATAATGTTCGATTTTATAATCTATAGACGTCCGGTCAAGGCAGATTATGACTCGAAGGTGTTGCAGGGGCTAAGGTCAGCATCGCCCTATTCTCATTTTGAAATGTCATGATAAGGCATGAATCTTTACGTGATTATTTTTTTACATCTGCAAAAATTACTTTTTTGTTGATATTTATAAAAATGTTATTACCTACCTAATACCAAGAATAGAGACACTCCAGAGTTCTTATATATGGATAGGAAGAGAAGTATTTGTAACCCCTCGGCTACTCTTTTAAGCCACGTCTTCTCCCACTGTTGCAGTTTAAGCCCCTTTCCACTACCGTGGAAGTGGATTCATAATCGTGATAGGTGGAGCTGGTCCAATGTAATAATAGATAAATAACTTATAATTAATCAGGTGGCTAATAAATAAAATTAAAGTTTAATTTAGGAATTGAGTATGTACGTAAATTCCGCTTAAAAATTGTGCTAGGTACATATCAATCTTCTCTCTCAGCTGTTTTATAATTTGTTAAATAAAGTGGATTGTATTTTTATTTAAATTTGATTAATCGACGGCAAAATATCGACTGCCTTTCGAATGTATCCACCTCGAACCCCATATCAACGCAGTCATGCGCCGTAAAATACAATTCCAATAAATATGATTTCTATACTCCCCCCTTTGAACAGCACAGATATAATAATCGTTATTAGTCACAAAAGTGTGTGTTTTGTGGTTATTGGTCTAGGATTAACTCGTGAATTACACGTGACCACGTCGCAGTTAACTAAAACTCGTCAAACTTTTATGTAGCAACTTTCTACAAATATCGTCCGTCATTATGAAATAATAAGCACGTGTAATTATGACTGAATTGTAAGGAAATAATAGTATATTATACACCAAGGTGGTGAAGACTGTTATTATTGACCGAGCACCAAGATTATTTCGCGAGGGGTTTTGCCCCGAGCGGAATAAGGTGCGAGGTCTATAAATGGCTTCACCACCTTGGTGTATATACAATTTTTTCCACTACTAGTCAAATTTAAGACACAAATTAAAAATAAAAAAATTTCTTGTAAAAATCAAGTAGGTAGCACAGGAATGCAAATTCCCATTATTAACCTAGGTGAATAATATAATAGATTATTGACCACTAGGTAGAGAAATTAAACTTCTCAGTTGTCTAGGATACGCAATAATTGTCAACTTCACAGCTAGTAGTGGAAAAAATAAATTACACGATAAGTATGAAATTTGTTGATATATGAGAAAGAGAACATATTAATTACATTTTGGCCCCTTTTCCAAAGTAAGTCGATGTTTTTATACTTCACTTATTACCAAACTTCATAGTTATGGCTCCTCCTACTCGCAGCTACGAGCTCACGTGTCGTTCACGAGATAATCCAAGACCTTATACTCGTAAAGGATCAAAGTAAATCGGTGCAATAGTTTCAACAGAAAAGGGTACACTTATTGGTTAAACTGATTGGCTTACGCTGCGTTTGCGATTCGAAACTACATCTAACCATTCTTCGCGTTGCTATACCTACGTGCTTTCTAGATATTACGCCCGTAGGTCGTAGGTTCTTGTGTATGGATCCCAGGAGCCTTTTAAATTAGTTGTATAAGCACTCAAAAAGTACGCTACTACTTCTTTATAATCAAGGTTCATACCTTAGCATATCATAGGGGACATGAATTAACAATCCAGGTAGAAGGATGACAATTTAGGACACACCCCAACTCGTATGTACCCGCCACCCGTGTGCGTTTGTCCCAGCTAATATTTATTAGGGATTACTATGTACGGGAATATATCGATTCAGTTGCGACACCTTCACAGATACGGATTGCACTAGGGCATGAAACCGATAGAGAGCAGTCTGCGAAGTAGCTTCCGAAACAACTTGCAACACAGCTTCGAACCAGAAAAGTAGCGCCCAGAGTAACTTAAAGATCAGCTTCCAGAGACTCCAGTTCCAGACAGATGAATTTAAACCAGGACCCAGTAACACGTACAAGTCACCTTTTGTAGTGAGACCTTTTAGCAAGGGCTGGAGATTAAAAGAAGCAAACAGAAATCAGTAATTTTAGCAGATTCTCCGATTAGAAAAGTGCTTTAACCGATTCCTAGTATTTTCACTAAGAGGAAAGAACCACCAACATAAAGCTTTTAATAAAAAAAATCACAATATCCAAGTCTCGATTTGAAAAATATGTTCATTTTCCCAGAAATTGAAGAAACTGAATCACTAACGATCATGTAGAGATGTCCCTTAATAGTTGTCTATTTCTAGTCTAACAAACACGATGGCCATGTCTCACTCTTTCAATGCATCATACGTACAATTTTTTGTAATTTTACCGAATCATTACCAACAGTAACCACAACAGCATCGAGAATTCAATACCACCGTAACTTAATTCGATCTTAGTAATATTATTAATAAAGGGGTGCAATAGGATGTATGAGAATTGTCTACGCCAAGATGCTATTGATATTTTCTTCTACAACCACTATACCATCTTTAAATATTTCGGGTATTACTTATGAGGTGCTGTTCACTAAACAAGAATATGGTTTTTCGTATGAAATTGCACAAGTTTGAAATGCATTCCAAAGATTATTCACACTTTTAGAAAAAGCATTGTTGCCGTTTAATAATTTGAAAACTGTTGTAGTGATAATAAAACCTCTGCGTATATTAAAATAAAATCAATCGGGCGACCAAATTATTTATTACTTGAAATATGTTTTTAATAGCGGATTTATTGATTTCACATAGCATTCGAAGCGTTTCAGCTTGATTAAGTAGGTATTTCTTTGTAAATTTATGTAGTGGAAATTTTTGTTCGAAAACAAAATAGCTAAATAGTGTAAATGCTTACTTTATGAAATGTAATTAACTTTATTTTCGAATATGTAATATCTGGACGTTCCTTCACTAGAATATAACTCTGATAATAGTGATAATAATCTGTATGTAGATAAACCTTAATATTGGAATTCGCCAAATCCTCAACATTTTAATAGAATCTTCGTACGTGGAAATAGTTAGAAGGTTGTAAACATTTCCTGTAAACGCTACCTGAATGTGAACAAAGTAAACCAGGTAAATCACCAGAAGCCATTTCATTGCGGTGACATTTGGAACTCTGTTCACACCAACGCCAAGTAAAAGAGCAACAATGTCAGTAAATGTCACGAAACATGTTTCTAACTTACTCTTGGTATTTTCACTTAGAAGAAAGAACCACCAACATATAGCTTTTAGCATAGACCAGGAGTATTTAGTCTATGCTTTTAGCAACAGTAAAATCACAATGACTATCCATGTTTCGGTTTTAAATATATATCCAAGCAACTTGATCTGTGATATTTGTTTTTTTGGAGGGTAAATCCAAAAAATGTCACCCACTGGCTCACCGACGTGTATGTCGAGATATTTATTATAGTCGTCAAATTCTACCATCGCAAGCGTTGTAGCCATATCGCACTTTTTTAATGCATCATAAGTGCAATTTATTACATTTTTGTCCAAAAATAAACCCAAATGGAGTTGCAATGCAACCAGTACTATTTGGAAACAAAGGGTTGAAGACCTGTAGTACCAGGGATTCATAGGACCGTAATTTTCTCTACCAAACTTTAGTGCAACGCAATAAGGACATTTTCCAAAATTCCTTATATCATTTTCAAATCGTAACTTATTTCTGAACGCATCCTCTTGACTCAATCACTGTCGCTTTTCGGCCACAATTGTTTTCATTAATGCGAGGGTTGGAAGTGTGATAAGTTGCCGAATCATTATATCAAAAGTAACCACAACAACGTCGAGAATTCCATGCCCCCAAAGACTCAAGTCGTAGAAACGTTGGTGGTAGGCAAAGTGATGAGAAATTTTCCTCCCGGAGAAATTGTTCTGTGCCAAACAGTGCTTGAGTTCAGACCATCTAAAATACTTGCCAGGGATTTCTCCGACTTTGCTTGAATTAACCAGTTTGCACCACCGTAACTCAATTCGGTCTTGTTATTGTTATTAAATGTTATTAAAAGGGTCCACAAGAATGTATGAGTTACCTGTTAGATTTGGCAGGGCGTTATTAAAAATATTAGATAGGTTCGCGAAGTCAAAAAATCAACGTTGTTACATAATTATTTAGATAATCTATTTTTAAATATATCTGAAAATATGCTTCTTTTAACCCTCTTCTTTTCCCCTGTCGGAGTTGAGTACCGACCTATATTAGTCGGCATCGTTGGTACTGGATACCGATCCTATTCAATTCAATATACAATAATTTGAACATTTTTCAATATTAATTTTTCAAAAAAGAGGTACCTATGCATGAAACCAAAAGACACTGAATTAAAAGAAACCGTCGGTACGTGAAGGGTTCAAGTCTTGTTGCCCTTGCCCCCCCCCCCCCCCACTCCCTTTTTGGATCAGCCTTTGGTTTAACGACTGTAATCATAATGAAACCCTAAATCCTGTGCGCGCATTAACACTAAATCAATCGCATGGACGATATTTATCACTTAAAATGTGTTTTTAATAGCGAATTTATTGATTTCTGGGGACAAATACGGTATTCAAAATAAATAAGAGTCTAATGTTCTAGAACGCATATGTAATAAATAAAAAAGATAATTACCCGTTTTGTTAATAATCAAGCACACGGATGGTTGGAAATTCACAAAGTTTTATTAGGAAATTATTTCTTTTAAAAGCCTGCATTCATATATAGGGTGATCAGAAATGCACTGATCGGGGGTAAGGGCAGTATTGGGGACGTTGCACTAACAAAATAAGTACGGGGATCGAACCCGCAACCTTCAGATTGATTAGCGTCTTACCGTGTATGCTGCCGAAGCACTACAGTTAGGTCCCCGTTTCTGAAGAGAGTTTTTCTTTTCGCTTTCTTTGGTGGCTCTATGCCTCGAGTACGCTTGGCAACACCGTCTATGGATGTCTGTTTGAATTCGCCCGCGCAGCGCTCTTATATTGGCTAACTTTAGCTGCGGATAATTCAGAAACGGTACGACTTTGACTACATTTTTTTTGTATTTATTTCGTTAGTACAACGTCCCCAATACTGCCCTTACCCTCCGATCAGTGAATTTCTAACCACCCTGTATATAACATAGTGAAATCACATTTGTTCACGGTGTAAAACCAGATTGTCAGACAAAACCAGTATTTTTATTTATTTATTTATTTTTATTCACTATTCCTAAATATAAATCTGAATTAATGGCTAGACAAGCATCAGTCATAATGAGTCTAACGTTTCTAAGAAATTATCATTTGAATCCTGACAATTTTGCAACGGTCCAAAAATTAAAAAAAAATGTACCTGTGAAAAATTGCTGGAAATTTGGAAATGATTCATAAAACTATTTAATAAGTAATGCTTTTTAAATCTATATTAGGACTAGATATAAAATAGTTTTTGATAGATAGATATAAGTGCTTCTGCTGAGGTGGATGCTGTTAGACACAAGTTTAGAGCACCAGTTCAAAGAACATATTCAATCTAAATATTTTGGTTTATTTTGTGTATATTTGATGTTATATAATACAAATTTTATGTGCACTCCTATAAATATGAATAAATATAAATATATTTCTCTCCAATGTATAGTACGTTAACAAAAGTAACAATTCTCTACTACATATTACTTTAAGTATTTCCCAACGCTATCTCTAATTACAATTCTATTTAAATGTGCAAAAAAACAGTGGTGTGCGCCATAAACAAGTCACAATTCTCTACTACATATTACTTTAATTATTTCCCAACGCCATCTCTAATTACAATCCTATTTAAATGTGCAAAAAAACACTGGTGTGCGCCATAAATTTGGAAAAATGATTCATTTATAACGTTTTTGAAAATGGTGAATGAGAAGGTAATTCAAGCAAAAAACACCCCCCATGATAAATTATCAAGCAAAAATAAGATTGCTATCTGCGGATAAATATAGCATTCGAATTATAAATGGATTTCTTATTGGAATTGATATAAAAACTTCATTTAACAATTACTACCGGTATAAAGTACCATAATCCACTTCTTCACTTCATTTGCAGTTAGTTGTAATTTGGAAAGAGCATTTTGAAATTCAGATTGGCGCACAATGGAAGAGAAACGTCGAAATCATGGCAAAACTAATTATGTTAATTTAGTTGGCTAATTTAACATAAAATCCTATAATACTTTTGTCTTTGTGGCATGCTCTTACCGTATGTAGTACATATAAACTGGCATATAATCATAAGAAATAATTTTACAATGAATTTTGAAATCTTTGTAGAATAATGTAATAACGGATTTCGCTGCATTATTCAAAAACATTACTTTTTGTCGGATAAGATGCGCCTAAGTACTTCCAAGTTGTTTCAGATAACAAAATTGAAAAGAAACCAAAAGAAAGTAAGTATAAGTTTTTCTTTCAAAAATACGACAAACACCAAAAAACCACACGAATAGATTTTTTAGCAGAACGCGTTTCGATAGCTAAGCCGTCGCCATCAGCAAACAACTGAAATCCTTCGCTTAATAAACTATTATTGCGATTTTTTGGTATATGTTGTATTGTGTTCAACGACCACAAGCGTTTGAGTTCGTTTACCTATTTCTTTGTAAAATGTAGTGGAAATATTTGTACGAAAGTAAAATAGCTAAATAGTGTAAATGCTTGCTTTGTGAAATGTAATTAACACTTGAAACTTTCTGAAATATAATTACAATTAAGGCTTTCACAATAATTACAAATGGTGTTCTTTGAAACTTGCAATCAGAAATCGCATAAGTCAAAAAAGATAATATAAAAAACGAAGGTTATCTGCAAGAGAGAAGGTATCCAGATAAAACATGCTAATTCTTCTGTTAAAGACAGCGTCATACTTATCAAGGGTAAACATTTCAACCCCCAACACCCTTGCTACCTCCTAAGTTTTCCTAGCAAATTACACAAACAGGCTATAAATTTCTAACTTCTATTCTCAAAGGCGTGTTACGCCCCCGCCACTTTCCTGTCTCATGGAAAGCAGCCATCACAATTCTAATCGCCCAACCAGGAAACCCCTTGATCAAACAGTATCCTACCGGCCGATCAGCTTGCTTCCAGTGCTATCGAAAGGGCTCGAAAAATTCACTCCAATCTTACTGGACAGGTCCACAGAGTAGTAGCCCGAATTACTCAAGACTTCGAAGAGCGAAAATACTACGTTGCAACATTCTTTGATGGGCAGTGCCCTGGGCCCAATATTGTACTTAATGTTCACGCCGGATTTGCCGACAACCCCTGACACCATGGTCGCTACATTTGCTGATGACACGGCCGTACTTTCATCGTACAACGACCCAATCCAGACCTCACAGTGGCTACAAACACACCTTGACGAAATACAACAATGGTGCACCAAATGGCATATCAAAATCAACGAAACCAAATCCGTGCAAGTAACCTACGTCTTAAGAAGTGGAACCTACTCACCAGTGACATTTAATAACCATCAAATCCCCCAGGCGGACAGCGAAAAGTACCTTGGCAGTCACTTGGACAGAAGGATGACCTGGAAAACCCATATCTGTACCAAGCGAAAACAACTGGATCTAAAGGCTCGACAAATGTACTGTCTGATAGGGTACAACTCTCAGCTATCGCTAGAAAGCAAAGTACTACTTTACAAAGCCATATTAAAACCCATTGAGATATATGGCATCCAACTCTTGAGTACAGCCAGTACATCTAACATCGAAATCATACGCCGACTTGAATAAAAGGTACTCAGCGCCATACAGGTCGCACAATTTAAGATGATTCGGGTCGCGCAGATACGTCATCGCGTTCGGGAACAATCGTCAAGTACAACAGCTTAAAATTACTGAAATTCTCGAATTGTCGCGAGTTGAATATTTGAAAACGAACGAATGCGCATATGACCTCCAAATCATCTTAAATTGTGCGACCTGTAATTAACGCACCATGGTACGTCCCCAACGGGACAATACGACGTGACCTCGCAATACCTACAGTTTACGAAGATATCCAAAAATTTAGTGCGCGTTATAGTGACCGAATCAGTGTTCACCCCAACATCTTAGTGGTAGGATTAATAGATCACGACTACGATATACAACCGCGTTTAAAAGGCTTAAATCATCAGACCTTCTCCATCGATTTGAACAATAGTGGTTGAAAGCTTCACCTAGGTCAATAAGTTCCTCAGTGTGCTAAACTACTAAGTAATAAAGGAGTGTAATCAATGGACGCAGCTCCTACGTGCTCACATATTTGTAATTCTATGTATGTTAAATTATCTACTGAATATCAATCACATTTAGACAGATTTAGAAAAATATGAAATTAAAAAAAAAATTGAAGCTAGTTTTGTCAGGAGCAAAATGCGCACGAATTTCTCCACGCCTTCCTAGTGTATCTCCAAGCAACCCAAACACATGAAAATCACAATGTAATAGATGCAGCTTATAGGGAGGATGGTACAGCTGAGTACAGTTAATTTCATTCAGCTTTGAGAGACCAATTTGGCAAACATTTTACTGAACCTTAGGTTGTTCGTGATGTGATGATCGCTTCATAACTTATTCCCACCTGCTCTGCAATTTCGGATATTCTCACCCGTGTATTGTGCGAATTTTTTCGTCCTTAATGCTCATACGAAGACGGCGATCGTGTTCCTAATTTCCTTTTGTTCTCGCCCTTGCGTGAACTCTTCAGGCCAGACAATAAGTACGAGTTCTTCACAATTTTTGGTTCCCGAACTATGCAGTCAATCTCTGAATAATTTCAGTCGCTTGAACTGCTTGGGGTTTTTCGCACTTAATGACTATAAGCCAAGCATACTAGAAGAGAGCTCCTAACGCTCAGGGCACTGAGGGTATATATTTGATTTGCCGTCGTAGTGTTAGCAATAATTCGTTGCCCTGCTTTGCCGAAACACCACTTCATTCTAACGACAGTAATATAATGTACGTAGGTATGTGTTATGCTACTAAAGAATGTGTCGTGTAATTTATTCATTACTAAATAAATCACGAACGTATGATGCCTATTGGAATACGCACGTAGATGTGACATTTAAAATTCCACATAGTTCAGTAAATATACTTACAATCAGATTTATTGTTTTGCAATGCCCCCTTAATTTAATCAAATACATACTCACAATGTTTGCATATATTCTTAATTTTTTGCTTATGTTATCACCAATTACAGTGGTGCTTAATTATGCTGAAGAAACACGAGTGCGTGTGTGGTTGTGTGCGTCAAAAATGTTAAAATGAACGTTAACGAAGAATTATTCATTTGTAATATTTTTGAAAATGATATATTGCCAATTCAAGAAAAAACACAAATGTTGCAAAACTACATCCCACAGCAAATATTACAAAGCAAAAATAAGTCTGCTCCAAATTAAGGGGCTTGACGACGTCGTCTTCTGGCGGGGTGGCATTTCGAAGTAACTGTTCCTGAAACAATTTAGATCTATCGTGTAGGTGCAAAATAAATCCCGATTCTTTAAGAATCATTATTACTCGATTCAAGGTGCGCATAATAGAAGGGCCTTTCAAAAACTTAATTGCAAACAGATTATGCTTTCCTAGTAGATCATCATTTAATAGCTTAATTGTCTGGTTACTATTATACCGCCAAATTATCGCCATCTGCTCGGTCACTAAAGTAGCACACTCCCGACTCTGCATCGTTCTATCAAGCATAGCCATGAAGTCATTATCATCACTATAACTTATTTTTCGCTTTATTTTCGAATATATGGTATCCCCCTGTTCCTCGAGTAGAAAATAACTCTGATAATCTGTATGTAGACAAATCTTAATATTGGAATTCGCCAAATCCTCAACACTTTCAATAGGATCTTCGTATGTGGGAACAGTTAGGAGGTTGTAAAAATTTCCCGTAAACGCTACCTGAATGTGAACAAAGTAAACCAGGTAAATCACCAGAAGCCATTTCATTGCGGTGACATTTGGAACTCTGTTCACACCAACACCAAGTAAAAGAGCAACAATGTCAGTAAATGTCACGAAACATGTTTCTAACTTACTCTTGGTATTTTCACTTAGAAGAAAGAACCACCAACATATAGCTTTTAATAACAGTAAAACCACAATGACTATCCATGTTTCGGTTTTGAAGATATATCCAAGTAACTTGATCTGTGATAATTGTTTTTTTGGAGGGTAAATCCAAAAAATGTCACCAACTGGCTCACCAACGGTCATGTCGAGATATTTATTATAGTCGTCCAATTCTACCATCGCAAGCGTTATAGCCATATCGCACTTTTTTAATGCATCATAAGTGTAATTTTCTATATATTTTTCAAAAGATAAGCCCAAATTGAATTTTAATGCAACAATTACCATGTGCAAATAGACGGATGGAGACCTATAGAACATGGGATTCATAGGACCCCAATTTTCTCTACCATACTTTAGTGGAACGCAATAGGGACAATTTCCAAAATTCCTTATATCATTTTCAAATCGTATACTTATTTCTTGAACGCATCCTCTTGACTCAATCACTGTCGCTTTTCGCCCACAATTGTTTTCATTAATGTGAGGGTTGGAAGTGTGATAAGTTGCCGAATGATTATCAAAAGTGACCACAACAGCGTCGAGAATTCCATGCTCCCAAAGACTCAAAAATGTCGTGGAAGCGTTGGTGGTAGGCAAAGTGATGAGAAATTTTCCTCCCGGAGACATTGTTCTGTGCCAAACAGTGCTCGAGTTCAGACCATCTAAAATATTTGCAAGGGATTCCTCCGACTTTGCTTGAATTAACCAGTTTGCACCACCGTAACTCAATTCAGTCTTAGTAATGTTATTAAAAGGGTCCACAAGAATGTATGAGTTGCCTGTTAGATTTGGCAGGGCGCTATTAATATCGTCGTTTAAAATCACATAAACCACTATATCGTCTTTGAATATTTCAGACATTAATCGTGAGGTGCAGTTCACTAAGCAAGAATGTGGTTTTTCATATAAAAATGCACACGTTTGAATTGCATTCCAAAGAATTGCAACTATGAACACTTTTGAAGGGAGCATTATTGCCATTTAATCGAAAACTGCTCACTTTAACGACTATAATAGTAATGAAACTCTTTTACTAAGCTCTGCGCGCACATTAACCAAATCAATTTGATGGATTATTTATGTTTTTAATAGCGAATTTATTGATGTCTGTGGTCAAATACGGTATTCGGAATAAAATAGAGTCTAGCACGCATGTGTAACAAATAATAAAAGATAATTACCCGATTTGTTAATAGCACAGATCTGTGTTAATAGTAAAGCATAAAGATGCTTGGAAATTCACAAAGCTTTAAGCATAGTCTAATAAATACCTAATAGCATATGTTTTAAGGTTTTACTATATTATGTTAACAGTGCCAATGCATGGTAGAGATGAAAAATAAGTACTTACATTTGATAGTTTATTATCGTTGGGAGTATTTTTAATAACCCACCTCACCCCTTACTTCCAACATTGTTCATGAAATTTTTGGAATTAATATTTAACGAAATATTTACAAATTAAATGTCTATGCGTTTTTCTCGCCAGTGTGCTTCGAAAAATATGCATTTGGTCTAGGCGTACCATTTACATAATTTGTTGTAGGTACCTACCTAATTTTATTACATACTTATATGATTTTATAGACAGAAGTATTTCTTGTCAATTACTTAACCACTATACTTAAATTAACCCTTTTTCTTTACTTACTTCATACGAAATTTGTTAGAGCTACTTTTCGAAATGAAATAGTATAGGAACGATCCAATGAAATTGTTGGAATTAAGAGTATTCCATTATTTTTGCCTTTAAAGTTGAAATAGCAGTTGTCGTAAATGAGTTGAGTATAATGTTCGACTTTATAATTTATAGACGTCCGGTCAAGGCAGATTATGACTCGAAGGTGTTGCAGGGGTTAAGTTCAGCATCGCCCTATTCTCATTTTGAAATGTCATGATAAGGCATGAATCTTTACGTGATTATTCTTTTACATCTGCAAAAATTACTTTTTTGTTAATATTTATAAAAAATTTGTTACCTACCTAATACCAAGAATAGAGACACTCCAGAGTTCTTAAATATGGATAGGAAGAGGAGTATTTGTAATCCCTCCGCTACTCTTTTAAGCCACGACTTCTCCCACTATTCCAGTTTAATCCCCTTTCCACTACCGTGGAAGTGGATTCATAGTCGTGATAGGTGGAGCTGGTCCAATGTAATAATAGATAAATAACTAATAATTAATCAGGTGGCTAATAAATAGAATTAAAGTTTAATTTAGGAATTGAGTATGTACGTAAATTCCGCTTAAAAATTGTGGTAGGTACATATCAATCTTCTCTCTCAGCTGTTTTATAATTTGTTAAATAAAGTGGATTATATTTTTATTTATTTGATTAATCGACGGCAAAATATGGACTGCCTTTCGAATGTATCCACCTCGAACCCCATACCAACGCTGTCATGCGCCGTAAAATACAATTCCAATAAATATGATTTCCATACTCCCCCCTTTGAACAGCACAGATATAATAATCGTTATTGGTCACAAAAGTGTGTGTTTTGTGGTTATTGGTCTTGGATTATCTCGTGAACGACACGTGACCACGTCGCAGTTATCGTCCATCATTATGAAACAATACCTAAGCACGTGTAATCATGACTGAACAGTAAGTAAATAAAATAAATTACACGATAAATATGAAATTTGTTGATATATGAGAACGAGAACACATTATTTATATTTTGACCCCTTTTCCAAAGTAAGTCGATGTTTTTATACTTTACTTACTACCAAACTTCATAGTTATAGCTCCTTCTAGTCGCAGCTACGAGGTCACGTGTCGTTCACGAGATAATCGAAGACCTTATACTCGTAAAGGATCAAAGTAAATCGCTGCAATAGTTTCAACAGAAAAGGGTACACTTATTGGTCAAACTGATTGGCTTTTGCGATTCAAAACTACATCTAACCATTCTTCGCGTTGCTAAGTGTCAAATACTATACCTACGTGCTTTCTAGATTCTAGGCCCGTAGGCCATAGGTTCTTGTGGATGGATCCCAGGAGCCTTTTAAATTAGTTCCATAAGCACTCAAAAAGTACGCTACTACTTCTTCATAATCATGGTTCATACCTTAGCATATCATAGGGGACATGAATTAACAATCCAGGTAGAAGGATGACAATTTATGACACACCCCAACTCGTATGTACCCGCCACCCGTGTGCGTTTGCCCCAGCTAATATTTATTCGGGATTACTATGCACGGGAATTATATCGATTCAGTTGTGACACCTTCACAGGTACGGATTGCACTAGGGCATGAAACCGATAGAGAGCAGTCTGCGAAGTATCTTCCGAAACAACGTGCAACACAGCTTCGGACCTGAAAAGTAGCGCCCAGAGTAACTTAAAGATCAGCTTCCAGAGACTCCAGTTCCAGACAGATGAATTTAAACCCGGACCCAGTAATACGCACAAGTCACCTTTTGTAGCGAGTCCTTTTACCAAGGGCTGGAGATTAAAAGAAGCAAACAGAAATTAGTAATTTTAATGGATTCTCCGATTAGAAAAGTGCTTTAACCTATTCCTAGTATTTTCACTAAGAGAAAAGCACCACCAACATAAAGCTTTTAATAAAAAAAATCACCGATTTGAAAAATATGTTCAAACAACTGGATCTTTGGTATTTTCCCAGAAATTGAAGAAACTGAATCACTAACGGTCATGTAGAGATGTCCGTTATAGTTGTCTATTTCTAGTCTCGCAAACATAATGGCCATGTTTCACTCTTTAATGTATCATACGTACAATTTTTTTGTAAATTTACCGAATCATTACCAACAGTAACCACAACAGCATCGAGAATTCAATACCACCGTAACTCAATTCTTAGTAATGTTATTAATAAAGGGGTGCACCAGAATGTATGAGTTGTATGCGCCAAGATGTTATTGATATTTTCTTCTACAACCACCGTATTTAAATATTTCGGGCATTACTTGAGAGGTGCGATTCACTAAACAAGAATATGGTTTTTCATATGAAATTGCACAAGTTTAAAATGCATTCCAAAGATTATACACACTTTAAGAAAAACATTGTTGCCATTTACAATTGAAAACTGTTGTAGTGATAATAAAACCTCTGCGTATATTAAAATAAAATCAATCGGGCGACCAAATTATTTATTACTTGAAATATGTTTTTAATAGCGGATTTATTGATTTCTGTGGATAAACATAGCATTCAAAGCGTTTCAGTTTATTAAGTAGGTATTTCTTTGTAAATTTATGTAGTGGAAATTTTTGTTCGAAAGCAAATTAGACAAACCTTAATATTAGAATTCGTCAAATCCTCAACATTTTAATAGAATCTTCGTACGTGGAAATAGTTAGGAGGTTGTAAACTTTTGTTGTAAACGTTACCTGAATGTGTACAAAAGTAAACCAGGTAAATCACCAGAAGTCATTTCATTGCGGTGACATTTGGAACTCTGTTTACACCAACACCAAGTAAAAGAGCAACAATGTCAGTAAATGTCACGAACCATGTTTCTAACTTACTCTTAGTATTTTCACTTAGAAGAAAGAACCACCAACATATAGCTTTTAATAACAGTAAAATCACAATGACTATCCATGTTTCGGTTTTAAAGATATATCCAAGTACTTGATTTGTGATATTTGTTTTTTTGGAGGGTAAATCCAAAAAATGTTACCAACTGGCTCACCGATGACGGTCATTATTAACCTGTAAATTAATGCATTTTTAATATTCTTCAATTCATATTTTTTGACAAACCGCGTATACGACTGAAAAAATTTAATATCTGATGATTGTATTTCAAATTTTAGAACATGCAGAACTTTTTATAAAGAATAACTTTTTTTCGTAAAATTAATAATAAAAAAGTTTTCCATGTGGTGCGAACTTAAGCAGACACACTGTATATAAAATCGATATAAAACCTCTTTCACCATGGGTATAATAAGATGTAACAATCATAGCTTATTTGGACACTTATGATACGATTTAACCTTATAAAATATGTACCTAGTAGTAATATTAAAAAAAAAACAGTAATAGTCTCCAGTGACAAGTAACATGGTGGGTAAGTACAACCCGTTTTTAAGTAATTAAATATTTTCATTAATATTTAAAGTAGCGATTTGAATAACTATAATGTACCTACGTTATTTTAATAGTTAAATGACACTATCTAAAATCTTGATTGATTTTTCCTTTTTTTTCCTTCAATGAACGTCATTAGCATTGAAATTAAGAGGTTATTAACTAATATTGTCCAAGACAGGTGCTTGGCCGTATGACTTACGTACGCAATTAGTCTTTGGTAAGTACAAATGCGTTAGTTATTACCCATTAGGATTATGTTAATACGTTTCCCAATTTCAATAATTCTGGGCCTCAAGGGAGTATAACAATGACATAACATCTTATTTCATCGATGAAGGTGCGCAAAAATCTTAATAAACAAAAAAAAATTGTTTAATTCTAGATTATGTATTTAGATTATTAATAAGTAATTAATACGTCGAGACAATGGCAATGAAAACGACAGACATCACGCAAATTACAAATGAAAAAGCATCAAACTAAGATCACCCTAAAAACTGAAAAATACCCAATTTATAAAGTAAAGCAAAAAAGAAAGATATTTCAGTACAGTTACTCAATTTTGTTCACGAAAGCTGTCGTACTTGGTATAATGTTACAATATATTAATTAGAGATTTAAAATTTATTACTTATCGCAATTCTTAACATTTTCACTTAGTCTACTTTCCTCAAGCAAACTATACCTACATAGATATAAAGAAATACTTTTAATTAGACACGCCTTAGTAAAGTTTTTCAGGATCTTTTCTTTTTTATTAAATTCGTTGAAATTGCAATTGAATTGAATAATAGCCTCTAATAAAATGTGATAGTGTGTAATTGGGTTTTTATATTAATTTAATTATTAAACGGAAAAAGGAAAATGAATGTCACGTGTAGTTAACAAGTAAACAAGTACAAGTGTATTGTTAACTACATAATTAAATGGTGTAATTGCTAATGGTAATAAGTAAGTAGGAAATGGAATTCTCGCTACGTAATGTAAAGTTCATTTTCAAAGACATCCTTCTTAATATTTTACTTTTTAGGAGAGCTTTGCCGAAATACGTTACAATTACTATTCAATCGAAATAACCACTTCCTGTTTTAATTACACTTTTTGTTGTTGCTTCTTGTAAAAAATTAAACGACTGATTTGTTAATTGTCGGTTACCGTTTTGTCTTGGTACATTATTAACTTATCCGATACTGATCGAGATTTAGGCAAAAACGCATTACGTAATGCGCTTGGGGGAAACTTTCAACCTTGTGTCATTATTTTTTGGTTTGCAATTTTATTTCTTATAGTCGTAGATTATACCGATTTACCTTGAGTAAACAATTTATGAACCATCTTCTTTCGTATTATTATCTAAAAAGTGAAGAATTGAATATCTCCATGATTCATTCTTCGTTTCAATGTAACAAACATTTTCCTTAAAAAAAGTATCGTTATCCTAGCAAATAATAGAATAATTTTACATAATTTTTGCTACCAGCTTAGTTCATTCCATTCCCTAATTATCATAAGTACGCCTCAATGACAATCATGCCAATCCTTTATTCCATCTACTAAATCAAAAAACGAATTGGCCACAAAATTCGCCATTGTCTAAGATTATACGTAGCGTTAATAATTTTGGTGATCGCAAAGCCTTTTTTACTGTACCTCCAAAGCAAAATCCCATTTTTGATTCAATTAATCGCGATGTTAGGTATAATTGTCTGATGTTTTTATAATTTTAGAAAAGCCACTATCGGCGCTTTGTAGTTATAATATCTAATAAAATTGTTTGGAAACGTGTTTAACATTTATTGCCTATGTTGCACAATTCCTTTCAATACATTTAAGAATTTCTTAAAAACCATAAAATTCCCCCTTGGATTGGCCTAACTGGGTAGGTACAAATGCTATTTACTTAGAAGAAGGGGCCAGGAAATGCCTAATATTTTCAATAAGCTCCTTAAATTATATGACTTTAGTAAATTATTTAAGTTACTTTTGAGTTAAAATTGGCTATATGCGTTGACACGTTGAACAATTTATAAAACCAGGGAAGGCTGGACGTCATTGGGATAACTGAGCTCTACCACTCGTGTAATCCTTCCACTTAATAAGAGTGTATGCCTTTATGGATGTGTGGATGTTTGTGCTCCTTGTTTTCACGTTGAAATTCCTACAAACATTTCACAAATTTAGCCCAATTCGTTTTACGGCCAGGGGGGGCGCGCGCACCCCTTGCCCCACCTTGCGTACACCCTTGGACCTAATAGTTCAACGTATGGACAAATAGCTTCAGCAAATTATATTTTAAAAGACTGCTGTGATGGATAGTTTTTGACGGCTACTAAGTCGGTCCCACAAAATCTGTAAAGCTCAACCCCATTAAAGTTTTGCTTCATCAAAATAATTCGGTCAAAGTTTTTTTGTGTTATTCAAAAAATATAACACTACTTGTGGACTACTGTCGTAGCTCCGGATTTTGGTATCGTGCTTGTTCCAACAAGGGATGAATCTCAAAAATAAACAGGGAGGTCAATGCGCATCGTCAAACCTGGACCTAAATACGATAAGTTGACCCCTCTCCCACTTTCAATTTATGAAAATTCTTTTACCTTGTCGGTTTTCACCACGGTCGTGCTTTTCACTCAGTTTGCACTACCATGCACCACATTTATTTTTTCTTTGCACCGCTTGGGTTAAAAAAGTACGAACTAAGTTCGCTTCCAGATTAACCGCCCTCTCCCATTCGAAGAAAATTCGCTGCACATAAGCCGAAGACGTGAAGAGGAGCTTCACCGATGTTACCGCAATTTGAAGTCAATAGAAACTCCTCTTCTGCTACTAAAGGGTCTCGAGGTCCAACAAGTTGGGCTGAATGTCGTGAAGCACTCGTGTGATTTTGGTTTTTAATTCGTCGCGGGTTTGTGGATTATTCGTGTATACCAAAGACTTTACATTTTAGCTGTATAAACTTTTTTCCCAATTTACCGACATTTACAATTTACACCCTTAAGGGTTGCTCTATGAAAAAAAGTTGTTAATAACTTTTTATACGATTGATAGTTCTCTACATTGGTTTTTTCCGACATTGTACAACAAATATTAACGGAGCTACAGTTTGGCCCTTTTCATGCAATATGACTGAATAACGAACTTTCGAACGAACGAAATTTCGACAAGAAATCTATTCCGAAAATTTGCTTAAACTTAATATAGATTCGTTCCGCCGAGAGTAAAAACTTGAATTTATACACAACATAGAGAAAAATCATAACTATTTCATTTGGTGCAAATGATGAAAACTTAACAAAAACGAACATCTCGAGAATTATTTGGTATATTTTTACCTTTTTAGTGTTTACACATTGATATTGTCTTGCTGCGGCCAAGGCAAACTACGCTATGCACAAAGTTGACAGACAGAGGAATTTCTTTGTTATTTTTCTTGAAAAAGTTACTTAGTTTAATATAGTAACATGTACGAACCGGTAATAAATTTGCCGATTATAGAAAGACACTCAACAATAACATTTCCGTTTGAAGTTTTGATCGATCATTCAAACAAATAGGTACAATGAAATGGAAGAAACTTAAATCGGAACGTAGAAAACGGTATAACCATATACAAGTTACTAAAAGTGTAATTGAAGAAAGTAGGTGATTACATGAATAAGTAATACTAAAAATTCAACATTACAGATGCTAAAGATTAACCAGTTTGCAGAATTGCATGTATGTATATCAAGTAATAAAAAGATTACGCCGTGTTTTACTATTTCACTTTAATTATCTTCACAACTAAGTAAGTTAAAACAATAAAAAGTTACTTAATTTAAATATAAACAATAAATGAAGTTAAAAAAATTAGGTGAATGAGAAGTTACGATCACTTAAGGGGATAGTCTTCGTAAATACCGATATAGCTATTTACAGAAATAATCAAATAATATTAATGTTGGAAAAGCGCTTGGGATTGTATTTGATTCCTGATCATTAATCGTATCAAAAAAAATTTAAATTTTTAATTATATCCATAAATAAGGAAAATAGCTTTTTACACATTTTCCGGAAAACTAATAAGAATTTTGAATCCATTCTTGAATAACTTTATAAATCACACTGCTCACACAATTTGAATGAGAACTCATAATTAAAATAACGACTTTTAATTATGAGTTCTCATTAAAATTGTTATATTGATCTAGTTACTTGAGATAAAGTGATCATATTATTAAATGACCTACAGAACGGTGTGATTTATAAAGTTATTCAAGAATGGATTCAAAATTCTTATTCGTTTCCTGGAAAATGTGTAAAAACCTATTATCTTTATTTATGGATATAATTAAAAATTAAATTTTTTTTGATACGATTAATAATAATCAGGAATTAAATACAATTGCAAGCGCTTTTCCAACATTAATATTATTTGATTATTTTTGTAAAATACCTATATCGGTATTTACGAAGACTACCCCCTTAACGCGTTTACTGATGCTGCGCGTGTTACCTACATGTTTAAATGTTATAATTTGAGAAGTGTCTATTAAAAATGATATACAGTGCTCGCCAAAAAGCCGTCACCAAATGGATTTTTTCTTATTTTTGATTTTTTAAAAAAACTTTTTACTGCAATAATTTGTGCTAGTCTGAAAACCTATTTAGGCCCTTTCAGATATACCGAGTGATTTTCACTTAGCTAGGAAATGGCGTTTTTCGAAATTGTCTAAATTCTAAAAGTGCTATTTTTCGTAAATTAAGCAAGATTTCAATGAAATTTTTTCATCGTCTGTCAAGTTTAGCTTACCGAACAATCTCAAAACCAGAAAACATGATTTTTTTCTTTAACTCCGATAAAACTAAAGTTTTAATTTTTTGCAACATTTTCAAATTTTCACATACCAAGACATGATTTCAAAATTCAATTTAATTTCGTTAAAAACGTTAGATTTATAATTGGAAAAAACAATAGAAATTGGTAATTATTCCTTTAGGTTTGTTATTATTTACAGAAAAGTAATATTGTTGCATCATCTTTACGTTTTTGATGCAAGATACTTTATGGGAGAAATGTTTTTGAATGATAATGAATATCTATTTACGTGGCTTCTAAAAACTCTAATTTACTCTTGCCGATTAATTACTTTCACAAAAATCCTGTAAATGTTCTTTTACAGTTGCCTAAACGAGGAGATTTTTCTTTATTCAGTTTACATGATTCAGGCAATTAAATAGTAAAACAATCTCGTCTCATGTTCTCCCTACCTACTTAATTGACTGAATCATGTAAACTGAATAAAGAAAAATAGCACTTTTAGAATTTAGACAATTTCGAAAAACGCCATTTCCTAGATAAGTGAAAATCACTCGGTATATCTGATAGGGGCTGAATAGGTTTTCAGACTAGCACAAATTATTGCCGTAAAAAGATTTTTTTAAAAATTAAAAATGTTAAAAAATCCATTTGGTGCCAACTTTTTTGGAATGTGCGCCAGTATCAAGTGCTAACTAAAATCGCACAAAATTCCAGTGTGGATTATAACAAAAACATTTTTTTTTGTATAAAAAAGGCGAGAGGGCCAAAGTCAATACATTTCGAACCCTTGGAAATAACTAAAAAATTTATATTCTATTCATGAGTATTTTTGAAACATTCACCAGCTCATTTTCAGCAATTCAGTTTTTGGAGTATTTTACCGGCGGCATTTTAACATCCTTTACAGACCTACGGCACTATACGCAAATACTCGCCTGCTACTATCTTTTGTTCCAATCTCGTTCTTAACATAAACGTTGTACCATTTTCTACGCTTATTCCCCCACTAAAGCGCCTAGGTTATTTGCAGGTTTAGTATATTTTTTTCCAATTAGTGGCATGACACACAGGTTTACAAAACTGAAGTTATTTCAAAAAGAACTTTCTTAACTGCTTATTTTTTCAAAAATTACGGCTTGATTAGGCGTTTATTTTTGATGCTTCACATTTTAAAAGTTTGGGATGTAACTGGGATAAAGAAGTAACAACGAATAAGAGACCAATATTGATGTATAGTGCCGTAGGTCTGTAAAGGATGTCAAAATGCTTACCGGCGCGGTCAGGTCAGGAGAAACACGCCATCCAAAATCATTTAAAAGTCTATTATGGATTAGTTTCTATTAGGAATTGATTGGAAAAGTTCATTTTTCTTGAAAACTAATAGTTTTTCTCGTCCTCCTAATGTTGTCATTGAAATCTGCAACTTCTGACTGCCGAAATGTTTCATAATCTGTAGCTAAGAGGAATTGTCTTATAATAAGATAAAAAAGGTTGAAATTCTATCATTACCGTAACGAAACTGTTGATTAGATAAGATTCTTTATTAGATAAGCTTCGTCACCTACGGTTTCATTGCCCTCCTCTTTCGAATCAGTCACATTCTGTTTGAGGAAAGTACCGGTTTCAAATTCACCTCAGAATAATGCTGCTCCAAAATGCCGCAAATCAATAGAATAAGTCATCCGGCTCCCATTTGACTCATGCTCATAGGATTAAGGGTTGCGGCGACTTTCTTGAGTCATGAGCAACTAAAGTGTTAAATATTCGATTCACACAGTAAAAATTGAAGAAAGTGTATGTTTAGGTGAAAATAATTGATGAAATATATATCGTTAAAAATTTGAGGTTACAAAAACCTACCTTTTGTAACCTCAAATTAATAATACAAATTAAAATACATAGGGAAAAAAATAACGTAACTTTCCTCAATGGTTTTCAACTCACCTTCATCAACATCTTGTTTGTATGTAATTTCGAAGCCTGAAGATGACTCGCAGTTTTTTTCATCATCATCATTTATTCATTTAGTAAAATGCATGCTTATTGATACACATACAACTAAAATTGTCATGGTTGATGGGATCCATATGCGATGTTGGATTATAGCTCGAAATGGGGGTAAAGCGAATAATGGTGAAATTATAAACACAAAACCTTCCCCATAAGGTATTTATTATAGTTAAATGAAAGGTGCAGTTGAAAAGTTACGTTGAGTTGAGCAAAGATTAAATTAGCAATAAAATAAACATCCAAAGTTGATAATTACGTTGAAATTACAAAAAGTAGGGCTAACCCTTTCCGTACGGCAACATCGGCGGAGTTTTACTTCCACACAGACGGGAGTTTTTTCCGTGCCTCACAGGCGGCTGTCGTCTATTTCCGTCACTACGGAATCTTGCGTTATTTAGTAGTAAAACAATAAAAACGTATACGATTTTAGAAAAATTTATGTTTTAAACCTCAGTGGGTTTTTGCACCGTTCAGAGGTCCTAGAGGGACCAGCATGCGCTTCTGACAACATTCTAAGCAATACTGGCGCGAATACCAACCGAACTTACCGCATCGCCGGATGTCGTCTATGAACGACGGTGTCGGCTATACCCGACAGCCGCCTGAGTAGAATGTGCTTTAGTGACGGAACGTATACGACAGGCAGTCTATGTGTAAAGTATATAATTTATACATGTCGTATACGTACCGACAGCCGTCCAGGAAGACAGTAAATATACTTTCGTGTATACACGACAGCCGCCCGTGCGGCACAATTGTTCAGTGTCGCGTATACACGACAACCGTACGGAAAGTGCTAAGTTACTAAGAAAATTTTTAAATTGAAGGTTAAGTTGAGCAAAGATTAAATTAGCAATAAACTAATTAATTATCAATTGCTGATAAATAAGTAAAATTACAAAAGTAGGGCTAAATTAAAATTACGACAGTTTCAACATATTATAAATGTCATCATCAGGCTAAAAACAAAAGTTGTTAAGCAATAAATTCTTAAAATACGATTGATGTTTTTTCTGTTTCTGTAAAGGAGATTTTGCAAAGATCTAAGTTCTTTTGAAATTTAATGGTGACATCTACAAGTACAACTTGCTCGCCTGTAAGGAGGGGGTGGGGGTGGAAAGAAACCTATTCAATCATCAGTTTGGCTGCCAGCGAAGGCTCACCTCGGACTGGGTTCCATAGTACAGTTACATTCTATGGACCCCCAATCCAGCTTATTTTGATCTTGCTGGTATAACCCGGCTAGACGACATTTTCGAACAGAGGGGTTGGGTTCCAGAAATTCACATTCAAGAAACAACTGAACACGCTTACCGCCGGATGAAAGAGCCAAAAGAGACTCACGAGCCCAACCCGTCATTGTAATCGTTTCAGTAGCAATTATGCAAGGAGGGCATGGTGATTTAGGTACCCATTTATCGTAACTCGAAAAACAAATATGCTACACTTCATTTCACGACTCAAATCACCGCAAGATGTGCAACAAAGTTGTCAAAATGTATCGTTACCCCAAGTAATAACAAGGGTAATACAATGTATGAAATTCCGTTCTCAACGATAATAATCGATAAATAATGCTACGTTTACAGGAAAATTCGTGCCTAATTAAACACCTACGAAAAATCATCATGCGCGCCCTAAAATTCAACTAATTCTACTAAACACCCTAAAAATGTTTAGCAAGTAAAGAGTAAAAGAAAGTTATCCCTAAATGAAATTGATGTTACATACTTAAGCTAAGTAATCCAATATTGCACAACCTGATTAAACCCTATAAATTCAAAATTTGTACCTTAAAAGACCTACAAAAAAATAGCAACACGCACAAATGTTAATTCAAAATTCACCCTACCTAATTCAACCGTTAGTTACTAAAACTAAATAAAACATATACATAAAATTTTCTGATGACGGCGTTGCATTCACACACCAATCTATCTTACCGCTTCCACGTTCTTTTCATTCTCTTCGGGTAAGGGTAACTAACTACTTTTCCCCTTGCTACCCTAGCTACCGTAATTCTTCAGCCTCAACACATATCTGCACATCAGCAAAAATAATGGGCAGTGGCCTAACCATCACTTCGAGACAATTTCAAAAACGGACAAATTACGGCGGGAAAGTTTAAAATCAGGCTGTCAAAGGCGGGTATATCACAGTTGCAAAAATGTAATGACGACTGGAATGAAAAATAGGGATTTGGACATTTATCATTATAGTCCGGGCGCTATAAGGTCGAACCTTGCACTTTGTGACAAGTTTATTCCAATGGGTAAATCGTGTTCTATATGCCCCCGGGCACATTTTCAGATGTGGTGCCACCCCCCCGCTCCTCCTCCCCCGCCGCCATCTTGTAAAAATGGCGGCCAAAAACGGTTTTTAGAAGTTATTTCGAGAACCGTCCAAGATATCGCAAAAAGCTTCAAACAAATGTTCTAGAGGACTAAATTTGCAATACAAAGTGCCCTATAAACTTTTTCATTATCTCTTACCGTTGAGCCGTAAATGACCTTCAAACCTCTGGTCAAAATGCTTTCTTGATAAATACGCTACTGTATGGGCCTCTCTCGCCGCATTCTCGTCGCTATAGTTATTTTTGAAAGGACTGACATATAAACGAAGCTGTTTGCAATATTTTTTTACGTTGTTCCATTATTTGCAACGACGATCAAACCGAGTTTCGTATTTTAGTTGATCCGGAAGGTTCTGCGGAAAGGAATCAATCGATTCCGACTTACGCGAATTAAACCGCGTGAAACCGCTCATGGTTATAAGCTCATAACTGCAAAACCTGTAAAACCTACTTTTCTAAAAATGATTTTCACTACATTCCCCCTTAAAAGAGCTCATGGGATCGATGTAGTGCATGGATGCCTACCCACAGAGTCTCAAGTTGTCTTTAAAGTAATGCGTTGCAATTAAATGTCAAAGGTAACTCTGACGAAGTCTTAAAATAAGAGGGTTAAAAAGCCACTAGATTTTATTAGTTAAATTTCTAGAATGACGCAGTCGAATGGATAACAAATAAGAACAGTTGTCTGGGGTCTGTCTTGAAGTATACTATAAACCAATGTTTTTATTTTGTTTCAAAAAGTCCATACCTTTTATATATTTATTCCTCGCTGCAATCTCCTCCACAACCACACATTTCTATACATGGTAGGTTGGCTTTAGTGCACTTACATCGAGAGCTGCATGATTTTTTGCAGCCACACTTAACAAGAATTAATAGACACTCTTGGATGAGGGGCTGAGATGTCCATTCTGGCTCCCAGCATCCCCTGCCTTCAGAAATTTTTCAACCCCAACCAGTAGGATCAGGAAGAACTTGCATTGATTTTAAACACTGTCCCCATATCTGACCTCCCTGATAGCCAGCAGGCATCTTGAGTTGGTGGCATAGCCTCCAGTGATCGTCCCTTTCGTGTAAACATTGCTCTTCGAGCATTATTTACTGTGCTTACATCGCTGGTACGATCGTACATTGCCACAACAAATTGAAGATTCCTGCTCGCTTCTTTTTTGGGCTCGAGCAATGCGGTTTTCCGAGCAGTTTGTTCTGCAACTTTTGTGATAAACTGCCCTGTTGCTCTTTAAAGTGTTAAAGATCCCTGTTCCGTCATTTAACTGGCTGAAATCGACTCTTAGTGGTATTGATGTCAATTGGTTTAACTCGTTAAGACGTGTCAAGGAACTCTCCAATGACACATAAGCAGCGAATTTGTCTTTTCTAGTGGATCTTCAGGGTTTGTGAGCTTTTCCCCTGTATCATTTTGACAGATAAAACATATTAAACCACTTTTTGAGGAGATTGGTAAAGAGGGGTCCACCACCACCAAATTAGAAGCCACAGCCACCTGTTAAGAATTCAGTACGTATGAGAAGGTATCAGATCACGTCTGCAACGCGTTTAGCTTTTTGGCAAACCAAGATGAAATGACTTACCGTAAAATGGCCGTTTTGCAACTGCAGTGATAGCGTTGACACAAAAGCTTCCCATCCAAACTAAATTTGGTTCATAGTCACTGTCACTTAAAATCAAGGGGAGCTTCTTTTACACCGAACCACACTATCGTTAAACACAAAAACTGTCCAAATATCGAATGCACAACACAAATAGCTTGATCACTCCTCTCAGACAACTCTGTCAAGACTGACTGGAATGACAGTGTGTGTTACAATTCGCGTAAGTCAGAACCGATTGATTCCTTTCCGCAGAACCTTCCGGATCAACTAAAATACGAAACTCGGTTTGATCGTCGTTACAAATAATGGAACAACGTAAAAAAATATTACAAACAGCTTCGTTTATATGTCAGTCCTTTCAAAAATAACTATAGCGACGAGAATGCGGCGGAGAGCCACATACAGTAGCGTATTTATCAAGAAAGCATTTTGACCGGAGGTTTGAAGGTCATTTCCGGCTCAACGGTAAGAGATAATGAAAAAGTTTATAGGACACTTTGTATTGCAAATTTAGTCCCCTAGAACATTTGTTTGAAGCTTTTTGCGATATCTTGGACGGTTCTCGAAATAACTTCTAAAAACCGTTTTTGGTCGCCATTTTTCCAAGATGGCGGCGGGGGAGGGGGAGCGGGAGGGTGGCACCACATCTGAAAATGTGCCCGGGTACATATAGAACACGATTTGCCCATTGGAATAAACTTGTCACAAAGTGCAAGGTTGAGCCTCATTTTGCCTTATAGCGTCCGGACTATTAGGTAGTTTTAACCATTCAACTTTTACCAAATGCAAATAAAACATTACAACGTTATTTTAGTCATGCGAGTTGATGAGTAAAAAATTTTCATTTCTACGGTCTACCGCATGTCCGTTTGAACTATGTACCTACTTCCAATGGTAATTTTGCCTGCTCTTACATTATTTCATTTAAGTGCATCCCAAATATTAATTTCGATCACTTCTTTGTTTTGCAGACATCGGATGAACTTGCAAGCAATAATGAATAGGTAATAACAAAGTTTATTTTTAACCGGTAGGCCTTGATACCTTAAGTTGTTTAACACCATATAGGTAACAACAGAAATGTTTGTTAATGTTACAACAGTTCATTAAATGAAGCTTAATTTATAACATAATTTTTTTGCCAAAAATCGGGTTTCTACTAATTCATCTAACATTGTTAGAATTTTTGAAGCGAAATACATCGGTTCACTTTTTATTAAATTAATTTTTATTACCACTTTGGGAAGTGAATTATAGTTTCCTCGCGTATGTTAAGTCATAATCTAATGGTCAGCAATCGTATTGTTCTGCTACTAAAACGTTGCGTAACTATCATAACGAAAATAAGTGAAAGTTTTGTGATCCCAGTTGGTTCCTGCACTGCGACCTTTGTCTGTTGTGCTCCCCGCTATTGTCTACTCTTCGAGAATACCTGTATCTTTAACAAAGTAAGGGCAAATTCTGTTACTTCCTCTTGTGTAATCTTTTCATTTCCAAGTAGGTGTTCCCTTTTCTTTACGTGTGTGTATGCCCCACATTGCAAGTGACGTGGTATGGTTGTTCTTCTTCCCCTACCACAGTGCACAACTCCTGCATCACGGGCTGTTAACCAGTCCCATGTTGTGCAGGTGTTAGCTGTTAGCCTGTGGCCAACTTTGTCGCAGGTTTTGTCTTCACCCTATTTAACTTTAAGATAGACGCTGCTAAATCCCCGTTTAGGGTTTCCAAAAAGATCTTGGAATGGTACTGTCCTGGAATTTTCGACTAGTGTGTGCAGTGCCCTTTCGTGAGTATTGCCTGAATCTCCTTTTTGACTGTGTTATAAGTAATCCCACAAGCCGGTTCGGGTCCTATGAACGGCTTTGCGCTTGTCAATCTCGCAAGCTCGTCAGCAACCTGGTTACCTGCAATGTCCTCTCTCTCTCTCTCTGAAGAAAGCTTAAAGAAACTCTCGCGAAAGTAGAAAATCTGCTGTAGAAAAGAAAGGATATCGGGACCACTTTTTCAACGGACTGCTAAGCTGTCAAACTGCCTCAGATAAATAACCAATGGAATCTAGTCCCATAATCAGTACCAGAACTGCTACAGTTCGATGTACAGCTTCTTCAATATTCATCACAGAGTAGCATTACGTACTACTCTAGATGTCTTTGAAGACTCTTTTCTGCTCGATAGATCAGAGATAAAACGGGCCAAAGGGATACACTGATAAGAATGATTGTTTTATCCGTTTTTTCATAGCGTTTCTTATGTTCCTGGTCTTCGGGTGGCTACATCAGAGTTTTTCTAGTATAACAAGAACATAACCTTCAGTGTTTTTGGGGGTGGGGGTTTGGGGTCACTTAGCCACTAATCCTTTGGAAGCTTTGCAATATTTCAATGTAATCTGTCATTTGGCGATTGCTTAGCCTTAATTTCTAAACGAGAATCAAAATCAGCTTCTGTACAGGCCCGACAAGAGGGGGGGGGGCTGAGAGGGCAAATTCCCCGGGCCCGAGCCTCCTGTAAGGGCCCGTACGCTGTACTCAAGCCAGGATAAATACAATTTGTGTAATTAAAATTTTACAACCGGTACTTACATTTCATATTATAATTTACTTATTTTTCATATTTTTTTCTTGCAAAATACGATATGTCTGCATGTAAAAACTTAGGGGACCGTAAGCGGGGGGCCGCAGACGACCATAGTCACCGGCCCCGAGCTAACTCTCGACGGCCCTGCTTCTGTAAATGGATTTCTATTTTGATATATTAGAACCCTCCACGAAAACTTTTCCAAACAGGTTCCAAGCTGCCTTTGGGAAGGTTGAAGGCAAATATATTTCCTCCGCACTAAACAAAACTGTGGCCTCTATAGGCGAACGCCAAATTTTCAACTTATCTTCGCCTGTTTTTCCATCTTTGAAACATTTGATGTAATCGTCTGGTCATATTTCTATATTTGATTAAAATTGAAATCAAACTTACGTAAAAATACTAATATTATAGTATTATTAAAATGATTCTTAAATAGACCATGTGCCGCACTTTTGTGTCCTAATCAGCACTGTATGTGAATATTAGTAATGTTTAAGTTTATTTGGTTCCAACTGTAGCATTAAATATTTGTCTACATACAACAAATCTAACAGTGGTTTACAGCACTTTTATTAAAACTCATTGAACGCCTAAAGTGACACTTTCCAGCTTGTATGCCACCCTAAAAATAAAACTATTCAGCCATTTCCTCACTGAGACGAACGAAATTTGTTTTAGATTTTAGAGCTATTCCTCCTTATTTTTTTTTGTACAGCAGTTAATAGTACATTAAATATCTTTTAAGCCTTGAAGTAGCTCTGCAAACATATGAATAGCATATGATGGTAGTTTTTTTTATTGACAATAATGTTAATTTACAATCTACTTAACAAAAGTACTCAGTAAATGTGATACTAGGGGAGGAAGTGAAAGAAGAAGTCATCCATTGATGACACTGTCCCTAGGAGGAGCACAATTTACGGGAGATTGATGAGGTCTTCAGGTCATGTCTTGACACTGGTGGATGATAAGTGGATAGCTGGTGAATGAGTTGATTGCTGTGTCCATCTAACTTCTGGTGGTAATTCATCGCAAATCTTTTGATTTCATCAACAACGAATGAGACGTTCAGGTCTTGATAAATTGTTTGATTCGTTACAAACCAGGGGGCGTCAACAATTGTGCGAAGGGTCTTTGACTGAAATTGTTGCAGAGTTTTTATTCTAGTTGGTTTGGCACATCCTCAAAGTTGTATACCGAATGTCCAAATTGATTTCAGCATCGTTTTGTACAGTAGCAGCTTATTTAGGATCGATAGCTTTGAGTGTCTACCAAGGAGCCTGTACATTTCGCGGTATTTAAGGTTTACGCTTAGTTTGTATGTGTTTGTTCCACGTGAGCCGCTGATCAAGATGCAGTCCCAAGTATTTTACGTGGGTTTTTAGCCATGTGCTGATTATACCGTGTGACAAGTTTCAAAGCGGGACATAGGCGAATAGCATGGAAAATCACATATTTGCAGTTTGTTGCTCGCCAATTTCATCTACAAGAACGGTAATGATGGCTACCGAAAGAGCATTATTTTCTGAGCCTGTTTATACCAAATTGTTTAGTATACATTTTCGAGCAATTTTAAATCAACATATAAAGCTACAATACTTTGCCCATCTCGAACTTCAATAATAAGAAAGACGATACCCACTTGATCTGGGACACCCTGTATATGGGGGAGATTGTGAGTTTTTTATATTTTTTTTCGTTGTAAATGACTAAAATCTTACGCCAGAAAGTAATTTATTGGTTTTACAAAAATAATTTTTGTTCTTGTTATGTACATTCGAACATTCCAAAGTGTATGAAGGAATTCGTATTCTATTAAATTATTGAATAAACTTGGAGTGCAAATTTGCATCAAAGGAAGTACCTAGACAGGTATGTGGAGTTCAGGACTTTTATTGTTCAAAATCGAAACCCTGTTTCACTTAGTTTAGTCCCACCCAGCTCGCTATGGTTAAACCAGGAGGGTGATGAACTGTAAAGGATGTGTATACTAGTATACTCTGCAAGTGCATCACATCTTCCACTAACAAACAAACAGCAAGCATGTCGACATATTCCACATTAGGAAAGTGAAGCATAATAAGCTAATAACACGAAACAATTTCGTAAACTATAACAAGCAACGTACAATTTTTTTACCAAAACGCGTTCTTTTGTGCCCCTTTGGCTTTGAACTTGAACCAATTTATGTTCCGGTTCTCCCTAAAAGAAAATAAATAGGTACTATAAAGGTCAGGGATAATCGGAAATTCCTTTCGTCTGTCTATTTCGTGGGAATCGTGACCACAGTAAAAAAAAAAAGTGTAGCACGACAGAGATGCCAATCCGGTCAGACGACTACCTACGCCAATAACCCATTAATTTGCATGCAAAAAAACAAGCTACCTATCTAACTTTCCATAAGATATGATAGCGTTATTTGGATAATATTACTAAACTACTTTCAATTGTTTGGTTTTTGCTGAAACGTTACTTGTCATGATTATTATTATTATGTTAATACATAGGAATAAATTAAACGATAAAAAACCAAATGAATCTTATTATAGAAACAGTAAAAATAACCGAATGGAGTTAATTAACGACAACAATTCGGAAAACCCGAAAGAATTTTTCAAATTTATATTTCCCACATGCTCGTGGTGTAGCAAGTTTCAATGTTGATCTAGTGTTCAGGTGGGAGGTATATAAACGAAAACCTCCAAGTACCTGTAAATAATACGTACTTGCATTGTGAAGTAATTGGTACATAGTGATTAGTGCAATCAAATTTGGATTTTGTCCTATAAACGTAAGTAACAATTGAATAGATAATTCATTCAAATGGGGTATAAAAACTTATTAATGTATACATTAATAATACCTAATTACAATTAGGAAAAGTGCTCGTTAAAGTAAATGTTTCTCTCATTTATTCAATTTTTAAATCACCGTTGAGGTAATTTGATCCAACAATCTTAATAAGACAAAGTGCACACCTTATACTTGTATTAGAAAAAGTTGCCCTAATTACACAAATAATACTTGATTTGCTTCATTAGTACAACGACTATCAGGTTTGAATCAAGGTGACGAGAAATAATCGTATTACACTTGCGTGCGTAAGAAGAACAATGCTGTGTGAATCTGTTAGCAAAATCTGTGAAAAGTCGCAATTAGAGCAATACCGTACAAGCAAATTGTTAAATGTCCAAATTATGATGGTATCGTGATGAAAGAAATCTTCCTCTAATTACATTTTTCCTAAATTGGATTTCAAGTTGTCATTACATACAACTTTTTTCAGCCTCTTATTTGGTTTAACTAAACAAGAATTAAATTGAAGTTAATTAAAAATATTTACTTGAATAATTAAATAGGTTTTCACACACACACAACCTTAGCTAGATTAATATTTGTAAATAGATAGCGAAAGCTCTGAAGTTAGTTAAAATTAAATGTCCCCAAACATTGATAATTTGGCTACAAAAATAAAGCACAAATTTGTCATAATCATAATCAAATTGCAAGTGAAACACACGTTGCAATAGTAATTAAGTGTTCCCAGATAATTAGGTACTTTACTTAAATGTATGCCAATTATGTTCCCCGATAAGAAATTGATTGTTTTTTGATTTCCACATAATTTAGTAATAACCTTCTTTTGCTTAATTAGGTATAAGTACATCATTCTCGTTCGTTCCAATATTTGTTTTATTATATCTTTTAAAGACTGAAGCACCTACTATACATTATTAAGGGATAGCGAATCACCCACGAGTTGTGTTTCAAATTTAAACCTTCCTTTTTCATAAAATTTCAAAACTAAAGCAAGAAATATTCTATAAAGGGATCAAACATTTTGGCAATAAATTATAAATCTATGGCTACGATGCTGAAAAGCGAAAACAGTAAAAATAACTCTCTTTTCGCTATTCTTTTCTGTTTTAGCTACACAAAAATATAATGATTTTAAAAACCTCAGGGACGATTTTTGTTTATTTATATAATTGATGTGATGATATTAACAAAGAATGCCTATTATACAAATAACTTAATGAAATGTGTGTGTTAAAGTAATAAAACTAATTTATTGCCTATAACGCATTCTATATTGTTATATTTTATATGTTTCACTAGTAGCCGAGGATGGTTATAATATGATCGATGTCAAATTAAACTAAAAAGTTTACAACTACGGTTTGGTCTATAAGTGAATCTAAATTATGTAAATAACTACTATGTAAACAAAATATTTGTTTAATGATATTTAATTAAGTAAGTAAGCAGTGTCATGCAATTAAGACGCAAATTTGCGTTTACCTATGGGAAAGCTTGAGAATTAAAAATTATCATTAAAATACTGAATTAAATGAAATCACAACAATAGACTACACATGGTGAGTACCTCAAGAGGTAATGTAAATACAACTGAATTTCACACGCAAAATGGTGTTAAAATTATTTACAGCGCTTTAAAATTGTCATTATAAGATTAAATCTTGAATACACATTGTGGTGCAAATAAGTATTGTATTGTAAGTGTTTGAATTTTGTGACTGAAAACTCATCCAATGGCTTGTTATTTACATTGGTATTGTGGTCCAAAATTTAAGAGTAACAGATTTTTGCCCATCTACTATTTTGATAATCGGCATCTACCCTGATCAAAATAATTCACCCCCCAGCTAGGGGCATCCTTAACATGCCGAAAATTACGCCGTCACACGATTTACGGTAGTTATGCTTTCTATTGGAAACAAAGGCGTTTTAGAAAAACGACTATCTTGGTCAGATACAAACATGCGCGGGTCACGGACGAGGGAATTGTTGTCGAAAAATCTACAAACATTTATATGTACAACACTCACACTGTATATATGTATGTATAATTGAAACATGTTTCCGAAAACAGGTTTTATTATCATATTGAGCAGATTTAAAATTATTATAAGCATAAATCACAAAGAGTACGGGAATAATTGGGCTTCTTGACGACCAACCTTTTAAAGTCATTTGGGCACAAATTGTTGACCTGTACAATATTTTGGTCAACGATCTCAGCAGTCAATTTAATATGTTCAATTATGCTGGCCATGACATTTAATATGTATTTGATTGAGATTTGAAATATTGATAGAAAGGATCGTTGACACTCCTGAAGTCGTGCACCCAAGACGAACTGCTATACAGGTTACAAATCTTATTTAACCGATATAGACTATAAGATGAGTAGAGAACATGCTAAGGTGTTATAGAGGTTCAAAACACTGAATCGATGTTGAGATGAAATACGTAACGAGAGTTCTATCAATCCCTTAGAAACGATTTCGTAGATAACAGATTAAATATTTAAAAACTTTTATACTCCTTGTTTCATGCTTCACCATTGCCATGCCATTATTACTTCTAGATCATACTTGTTGTGACATCAAATAGGTATTTACGATCAATTGGAGCGACATTGTTGTTGCAGAAGGCACTTTTGCACAAATCAACTAACAAAAGTACTATGTGATTTATAAATGAAATAACTCGCTTGAATAAAAGTTATGAATAAAAAAATTAAGCCTTACGAATACCTACCTAATTCAATTCTTGTTTTTGGCTGTTAGCTCCATAGCTTCGTTGTCGTTGTCGTTAGGTCTGCATCCTTTCGCCCCCACCAACTCCAGACTCTTCTGTACCCGATTCTTTCTCTAGGTAAATTTAGGAAAATACGGTGAAGGTAAGACGTTGTAGACTTGTACTTGTTACATATCCTTTTTTACGTGTTCGGCGCTATTACTGTCTCATAATCGTCATGTAGGCTTTTTGAATTATTCGGTACAGGAATTTGTCCCCGCCATGCCCCATGTATTACAGTTTCTCCAGTTTGATCCCATCTTCTGTGACTTCCTCGTATTAAAACGTTTGGGTACTATACAGGGTGTTACTTAATGGTATGTACTTATTTTAAGGAGGCATTCTTGAACCGATTTTAAGTCCAAAAGTTCATGTAAACGTGTGTCCTAAAATGCTTGTTTTTGTGTATGTATGTAGTATACTAAGATTCTTCGCAGCAATACTACACAAATAAAAGACCTTTTTTGTTTTTGTGATTGATTGGTAATGAAGAATAAACCATTTTTTTTCTTTTAAATCAGTGGCGTAATATTTTTTTCGTTAAAATTGTTCCGGGATCTCCTACGCCACTGGAAAAAAATACGAATAAATTTAAATCAAAAAGTGTGTTTCTATACCGGAAGAACCTGTGTCAAAATGAAGTTTAATAGTTTAAACCGTCTTCGAGAATTTTAAGAAAAAACGAAAAAAAAAAATAAGAACTTTATCACCCTGTATATCGAAAACCAAACCTTTTAGGACATACGTTTATATGAACTTTCGACTTAAAATTGGTTTAGGAATGCCCCCTTAAAATATGTACATACCATTAAGTAACAGCCTGTATATCTATTTAGATGTTCTCTAGTGACTCGTTGAATCCTTTCTTAGTTAGCATCTTTCCTTGCTTGTCTTCAATAAATTTATTAGTAATCGTAATTTTATCTTCTTTTTTTAACTTTTCAAAATTCTATGTACAATAGTTTGTAATTTTCCTACCCAAATAATTCCATTTTATTTCCAAAGTACATCCTTTTTTCTTGTACTAGCCTTTTGAGTCTTTCCGACCACTTAACTTGTACGCTCTAATTCATGATATTTATAAATGTCTATTATACGTTTCATCTGTCTCAATCTTTCCTTTTTCTTTCATTTCAGCCTCTAGTCGGAAGTGGTTTGTTCCTATTCGTTTCTCCTTGTTTTCTCTTTACTTTATATTTTTTACATTTCTTAACATTGATGCCGTAGTACATTCGTAGGCGCCGACTTTTGACAATGGTGGATGTTAACCAGGGGACGTGGGGGATTGGGGTACGGAGTACCGCACGCCGGGCGGGGGTCCAGTGGTTCTCCCCCGGAAATTTTTGACCAATCTGAGTTCGAATACACCGTTTTAGCGCTCTCAATTAGTACAAAACTGTTGTAATAAAATAAAATATTTGATTTATAAAAAATAAATCGTAAAAACGTTAGGAACTAAAAACTTTAATAAGAAATGTAAATAAAAATGAGACAGCGCCCTCTACATTGGAGAGAAAAAAATATGTGTCTAAGTGTTTGTTTTATGTTACTTAAGCTATGGCCTATGTAAGTACATATGTATAGAGTTACTATTACTTGTTCTCAATATATTTTTTGGAGCTTGGTTTTAGAAGTTGTTCAGATCTTAAGTTAAAGGGTTGAATAAGTTAATTTATGATTCATACACCATGCATTTTGTGATTTCGTAGTTTAGCCTCCGCAAAGAAGAGGGCGCTAGTTCATTTCTATTTACATTTTTTATGAGTGTGCTCAACACCTTCAAGTCGAATGGAAATAGACATCGAATTGAAATAAAAACACTAAACGAGAATCTCAAATGGCAATACGAATTCATAAAACTTTAAAATGAATATATCGTTAGAACGTTTTTACTTTTTAAATTAAAATGAAAATATGTACACCAATGTCATAATAACTTCAAACAGAATTAAAATTGGAAGTTATAACGAATGCGAATAGAATTATCATAACAACAAGTCAACAGGATATACACTATATGTTATAAGAAATTGAATTGTAACAAACATCAAGAAGACAATTAAATTAAAAATGGAGAAAAGAAACTTATATCCCATGAAAATTGACCCCTAGATTCGAGTTAATAGAGGTAAATTAATTCGCTAGGTTATCTACACCTAAATAAGTAAACGAGTAGTTAAGTTCTACACATTTAGTTATATCTATTTAAAAATTAAATTTCATTTTTCTTAAGGAAATACTTTTCAAATAAACATAACAAATTAGTTTATGTTGACATCAAATAAGTTAAGCATTTAAATTCTTATTTAAACTTTAAATTTATTATGTATTTTGTTTACCTTAAAGTTGTTGTAACAAAACAGTTGCTTTAACTATGAATAAATGTTTGCAGTAGAACTTAAACTGTAATAATTATCTAACATCATTTTTATGGTAATTTAAAACATAAATTCAATTTTGGTTAATGAAAAATATACTTTCGTTCAGGTAAATTCCGAAATTTTCCATAAGGAGCAATAATAGGTTTTATGTATTTTTTTTTCGTAATTAGAATGAAAATATGTATTTAAATTTTAATTAAGAATAAAAATTGCATTCTTCTTAACGAAATTAGCGTAATTTTCATTATCTCAAGTGACATGGAAATAGAATTGAATTAAAATGACAGATTAACGTCTAAAGTGAATAAATGGTAAAACAACTTGCCATAGTTTGGGCACCCCACGTATCGAGTTTAAAATATGGGATGGGGTGAACCGTTCCTCCTAAAGTTGATTAATTAATTGCACACTGAGGGTGATAAATTGGTTGAGTTTATTTTCAGTTTATTTAGAAAATAGGTAAAAACATTTGATTTTTTGGTTTAAACTAAATATAATTAAAAAACGCTAAATATGGTAAATAATTAATTATAGTTAATCGGTTGACACATCTGTTGTTTAGTTTACATAAAACTCACGAGTTGTATATGGATCGTCAACAAGTTTTCTATATATTGACAGAGTAAATATCGGAGATCTTGCTTAACATGAATAATAATCTAAAAAGAGAAAAAATGCACGATTTCTCAAACAAATTTTGCAATTGCAAGCTTGCACCATTCATGCACATTATTAATAAACGGACCTACAGAATGCATTTAGTAGGTAGTTGAACATTCACTTTTTCATAGCCGCAATTAACAACAAATTAAATTTTATAGTGTCTTGCTTAACAACTCATATTAATTAACATTAGATGCACGCAAAGCGCTACCGGACATACGGATCTGCGGAAATCGACGTTTTTAAGTAATTGTTGCAAATTATGTAGCGTAGACACAAACAAACAATAACAATAAATAAGGAAAATAAGTTAAGGTCGTCGTAAGAGTAGAAGAAAATGCAACTATGACACGTTTGTTTAACATAAAGCGTGTATGTATACAAATTACACATAATGCAAGTGAAATCAATCATTTCGACCATTACTGGTAGAGATACCAACCTTGGAATGACATTTGGTATTGCGAAGAACTTTTACGATCAACGACGATAAAGGCATTTTTATGTATTATTAGTTTCTTTTTAGTATAAACAAAAGATCAACAGTCGCACTGTCATAATGAAACTGAAAAATTAATAGTTTATGCAAATTCTGTACCTACATGATCAAATTTGTAATAATTTTCACTGACATAAAAAACCAATCTTCACGTTAGTGAGGACGAAAGTGTTAGATATTAAAAGCAAAATGACATTCTTTTTGCGAAGAGTTACAATTGCGTAATAAATAAAGAAAATGAACCTGATCCAACTGGTATTACAACTTAAATTTAAAAATAACAAATACATAGTGGAAGAATGCCCGGCTTTTAAAAATGCATGACCGTATAATGGAAAATTTACAAAATCTAGATACAGATTATTCAGTAAATATGTAAAAAAAATTTCTGGTTGGGACTCAAATTTAACAATTGAGGAATTTATGCAAAAATCTAAATAAATAATACATAAGGTCAACATATTTTATTAATAACAAATTGTTATTACAACGACCTTTAGAAAGCAAAACTTGTTTTACTGCTCCAGGGAAAAGTTATATTGCTTTTACATGTGTTGTTAACGGAAAGAAATGAAAAAAAAGTGATTCGCAAAATGAGATTTTCTAGATGATAGGATTGTAAAATCCTTGAAGGTGTTTACTTCATCATTTGTTTTTCGTGTAAAGTTCGTTGATTATATTAAGGACGGACTACGCATTGCTAGTTTCGCACAGGTTTCTTCAGTTGAACATCACCAATTTCATGGATTACATTTTTGTAAAAATTAGTGTACGATACATTAATTTTTCAGCTGCTGTTTGATATAAATAAAATTTACAAGAGTTACAGCAATACAACAGTTCAACACCTTATAGTGTTGTTCTAAAAAATTATTTGTGCAATATTAATAATAATAGAAGAGAAAGTGAAAACTTCAATTCAATTTGTCCACGCGGTGTTTTTAGTCCATGGTTATTTCATATGATACAACCACCGACATTCTTTGACATAATTGAAATTAATGTAGGCGCAAATTATTTCGTAATATAAATAAATAAATCCTCCTAAACATTTCGAATAATCTAGTTGCGCTACTGAAATGATAACGATCAATTATTATTGCAATCATCTTCAAGTTTCATTTCAAGTATAATAGCGTAGACATACATATAGAAAAAGTGTGTCTCTAGTAGGGATTATATTTATATACATAACACTATTATAATTGAGATATGTTTGTGATTATTATTGTTCTCATCGCATTAATATAATTATTATTAGGGGTTGCAATAAGTAAAACGGTAAAAATATAATTTCAAAGAGCAAACGTTGTAAATCTCAGGTACAAGGGAGGGTGTGATTACAGGAAAAAGAAATATGAAGTTACACAAAGAATTTATATCGTGACTGCTGCTGTGTTCGGCAAGCGTACAGGACAACTCTGAAGGATAGTTTGCAAGACCGGAGATACTGTTAATTATAATAGATAAGGCATAGCGATCATACGATTTGGATTAAAACCTTCGAAGAAAGCCTCCGGTGAACACACTCATCATTGAAAATATGATCGTGCGTTTAATAAAAAATAAGGAGAGATTGGGACGATTCAAACGGTAACGGAAAAGTATATAAAAGTAAAGTGGAGGAATCGGGAGCAAGTCATCACCAGAATGATGTGTTGCTGAAAAGCAGCACTACATATGGGAAACTGGACTGCAATAGAAAATGGCGTATAAAAACCCAACTTATGAAAAGCTGTTCGGGTATCTCCCAATCCTGAATTCCTATTGGCCCCCATTGAGTTCTTGGCATTTATAGGGTTCAATTGTCGATGAATGAATGGAAGGTTGTAGATTTACATGTGAAATAGTTTTATTCAATTTTGTGGGAAACAGAGAGTGCAATGACTATCTCCTTATGTGTAAATGTATATAGTATCAGTGAGATCAACATCCTTTCCTTTCCCCATTCTTTTACTATTACTATTATGCGAATAAAAATGTCTCATAGCTAGTGCCCCTTCTTTAGTTGTGACGTGAGAACAAATGTCCACATTCTCATTCCTACCAAGACGTGCCAATTTGAGTACAAGTTTCCGAGGACTTACTTACTAAAAATTTTGTGGTTTTCATTCAATTCCATTTCAATGGCCAAAATTTCGTCTATATTTTATGCTGTTCTGTTCAGTGGAATTATTTTATGGAGCAAGTCACAAATGTATTGGTGATTGATCGAATCCAAATAATACTTTAAAATATGCCAGTTTAACTATTACAATCTCCCATTCATTGAATAAATGCCGAAATTCTATTATTTTGTGTAGAATGAAATGGAGAACTTCCGTTACTTTGGAGAGAAAAACTCAAAAATCAACATCTTAATCTGGTGATTTTTTGCCTAAAATCCTAGGTTCTGGACTAAGTGATAATGGGTTGAAGAGGCGTCGGGAAGGGTGCTTCAAAATTTCCCACCCGAATTGTCTTAGTTTTCCTTGCGTTAAAAGTGCTGTATTAGGCAACGCGTTATCACCCTTCTGTAGAACGACGACATATATGCGATTAACTGGGGTTGATCATCTGTGTTGAAATTTTCCTTTCGAAATTTCGAGTACCATGCATTGGTTACTTTTGACCATAATTTTGGTTTTATTTAATTTTCGGCACCAAAAGCAGTACCACCTTTCGAAAATTGGTACTATAAAAATTACAGGGAGAGCAAAATGGTTTAATAAAGTTTTACATGTACTTATCACAATCTCTATTGTATTTTTCCTTGGGCAACTTGTGAGAGGTTGAGCTACAAAGTATTTTAAGCGGTAATTTAATTTCCTCTTCTTACCTTCTATTTGTATTTAAGATTTTTGTAAGGAAAAAATAAACAGTTTATTACTAGAAATAGTAGATTTTTACAAAAACGAAATAAATATTTTTGTTAGGGGGATGTTTTTGGAAGTTTCTTAATTTTAAACTTACTGGCAATTACATTTTAACCATAAAATCCCGTTTCCGCCGAAATTTACCATATTATTGTACCTGAAAACTTCCTTTCTAAATTCCAAAACCCAAATCAGAATCGTTAAAATTAAAGAAATCGCTAAATACCAGTAATAGAGATTTATTTCGGTATTTTACATGAAAAACATTTGAATTTCTGAGCTGATTTTAGACATGTGCCTAATAGTCCAGTCATTTTAAACATGAACATTGCAAAAAATCCTATATTAGGTTTGACTTTTTTATGTTGTTAGGTTCAGTCCCAGTAGTAAATACTCAATTTTGCAATTTCGAAAAACTTGTGGAAACTGGGGGGGGGCGCCAAAAACCGCGATTTTTTCGGACTTTTTTCAGTTTTAGCCTCGTAGCTCAAAAACTACGAGTTATAGTGCAAAGAATACGATTACCTTTTTTTAAACTAGACTAAATTTGCTACAATTTGAGCCTAACCGGAAGTCTGTAAGTATAATAGTTTCCGAGATACAGCTCTTCAAAAATAGGCAATTTTTCCCAAAATCTTTTTTCAACGTATCATCCATGTTTAGAGCCAGATATTGCCATAACGACGTGCCCTACGACTCTTGTCACGGAGAAAAAAATTGTAGGACATTTTATCACCTTTTATTTAAGCATAGATGCATTCCTGTGGGCCTAACAGTTCTCGAGAAAAAGACGGAAAACCGGAAAACAGTGAAATCCTCCACATATATGTAATAGCATTAGTACGATTAGAAGACATTTTCTGATTATTCTTATTTAGCCTAGCGAACGAACGCTCAAAAAGGGCTTGTAGACAGACTTTTTGATTCTAATGATTTTATCTCTAAGATGTGTTTGGAGGAGATGTGTTTGGAGGTGTTTGGTGATAATTATTCGAAAAGTCCCCGGCCCTACCGTATGAGCTAACTCCGTAGCGTAACAAAATTTGCGGATTTGTTAAGTTTTCCCTTTGTATCTCTTGAATAGGCGATCGTAGTGGGAAATGGCCAATTATAAAATAAAAGCTGCCTTGAGAAAATACTTTTGTTCTTTTCGTCAAACATTAACCCTATCATAAATGTATTTAGAAAAGACTATGAGACCATTAAACATGGTGGCGCATAAGATTGAAATTGTTTGGCTAAGGATGCAGGTAATCTGTATTTAATACTCACTTATCAGATTTCTCCCACAAATTTAGTTGTTCTCTAGTGCCGTCTATTCCATCTTGAACTCAACGTTTTTTTTAAATAACTATAACATCTAATCTATTTGAGATAAAATATTAAACGATTATGTATTTATATATTATAGCAAATTTTATGGCCTACAACTTTTATTTCAGCAGTTTTTGCTATAAACCCAACACTTTAGGAGCTATGGCACAATATTTGCCGAAAAACGTCGTGTAAAAGCGATTTTCAAAAAAAATGTCAATTCTTGACAGCGAATATCTCTTCAACGGATAGAGATAGAGAAAAAACGCATAGAAGCAAACTTGTAGAAAATTTAATCAGCTTTTTTTTATAATTAGCCATTTCCCACTACGATGGCCTGTTCAAGAGATGTAAACGGAAAACCAAAGAAATCCGCACATTTTGTTACGCTACTTTTCGTATAATCATCACCAAACACATCCCAGAAATAAAATCTTTAGGATCAAAAAGTCTGTCTACAAGCCCTTTTTGAGCGTTCGTTCGCTAGACTAAATAAGAATAATCAGAAAATGTCTTCTAATCATATTAATGCTATTACATATATGTGGAGTCGTCGCGATTTCACTGTTTTCCCGTTTTCCGTCTTTTCCTCGAGATCTGTTAGTCCTACAGGAATGCATCTATGCTTAAATAAAAGGTGATAAAATGTCCTACAATTTTTTCCTCCGTGACAACGGTCGTAGGGCACGTCGTTGTGGCAATATCTGGCTCGAATCATGGATGATACGTTAAAAACAGATTTAGGGAAAATGCCTATTTTTGAAGAGGTGTATCTCGGAAACTATTATACTTACAGACTTCCGGTTAGGCTCAAATGGTAGAAAATTTAGTCCAGTTTAAAAAATATAATCATATTCTTTGCACTACAACTCATAGTTTTTGATCTACGAGGCTAAAACTGAAAAAAGTCCGAAAAAATCGCGGTTTTTGGTGCCCCCCCCAGTTTCCACAAGTTTTTCGAAGTTGCAAAATTGAGTATTTACTACTGGAACCGAATCTAACACCATGAAAAAAGCAAACCTAACATAGGATTTTTTGCAATGTTTGTATATTTTTGTGTTTAAATCGACTGTACTATAATTTTAATTGAACCTTAAATGCAAATTAATTTGGAACCATCGAATTCGTCACTGGAATTAGTTGGAGGTAGTGAATGAAAAATTGAAACATGATCTCCCATGAGAAAATTAATTCCACTTTTGTAATTAGATATGAATAACCATAATGAAAATAAATCGGAAGAACTATTTATAGCTACACTGACAACTATGACAGACGGACTTTAATTTGTTTTTGTCATTTTATTCGTGGTTCAAAGGTTAATTCGTATTAGAATGGTAAAAAATTAAAAAAATCTGAAATTCACTACATCCAAAAACCAAGGAAACACTCAAACACCCAATGCCGTTTGAGATTTCATTTTCCTTTGTTGTAGCAATCATCAATTTTTGTTATTCTGAGTTTTGTGTTTTCCATTTCTCAACGAACGATGTAGGTTTCACCAGATCAAACGAGTTACTTATTTAAAATTAATAATAGCCCTCGCGGAATTTATTTATTAATAATATATATTTTATATCCCTGACAGATGGTAACCATTGCATGGGATACAGTGCCATTTCCAATTTAGATTTTGATCTATGTAAATATCCAAAAATTTAACGTTAGCTTGAATAGGAATCGTTGATTCAATTTGTACTGTTTAGACATGAGAATTAGACAATAGACGTTTTATCTTGGTTTAAGAACAAGCCCTTGTTTGAACATCGCACTTGTTTTTCCCAGAGATTAATACCGTAGTGTCATCAGCATATAAAACTAAGGAATTTAAGAATATGACAATATTATTAATAAATAGTATAAAAAGGATAGGCCCCAACACGGATCCTTGAGGAACTCCTACATTTACAGACAAAGGTAAAGACAAAAATTTAGAAAATGTCTCGTCATTTTTAAATTTAATTTCTACCTATTGACATCTATCAGATAGGTAGGAGGGAAACCAGTTTGCAACCCCCTTCTGCCGTAAATATTCAATTTGTGTAATAATAAAGAGTGATCGATAATATCGAAGGTTCTGTTAAGATCACAGAAAATTGCAAGGATCTTTGCTTTTTATCAAGAAATGAAATGTCATCGTTAACACAGGAGGAGTTAATTGCAGTCAACGGCATCTTATTTATTTGATGGTTAATACCATGCAGAATGACTCGACCACACACATATTTTCCCTAATTAATCTTCGTGTTCGTGAACTGCAGATTTGGAGTACCGACCGAGTTTCATTTGTATATCTCTGTGCGATTCGTTCCTTTTCTCCCTTCTCTTTAAATAATCGTTTACTTTACTTCTAAGGACTTTTCAAAGTATTTTTCTTAGTTACCATTTACCTACATAATTGAATAGTGTGAATCTGTATATGGGCAAACTTTAGACTGTACAAGGTTTACAACAATAAGCCGTTAGACTTTGTGAAAAAACAAGGCGATGAGAAATATTCACATGATCGTTTCTTGCAACTCTTGCCTTGAATCTAGCAGAATGTCTAATTTCCGTAACGGGTACATCAATTGGATTGATATATTTGATACCTGGGAGGTGCGACCTCAAAACTCTAATTCAACAACGCAAATAGATAACTTTAAACACAAAAGCCTACGATTAATAGAATTTTATGACCTCTATTTCAGAGAGAGACCTTCATTAAACTTGCTGAATAATTACTTACTTGCAAGTGTAATACATAAATGTAACGTACATCACAATGTTATTTACGTACAAATTTCCTGAGTAATTAATTTGTATAACATGGTAATTTTTGCATTAGAATAAAGGAGTTCGATGGCAAACTGCATTGCTCTTTGTAAGCCGATATACAAGACACTTCAACCGCTCTGTGACCAAGGTAGCCAATAAATGGTAAAAATTAATGGAAAAAAGTTCTTTTCATCGAGGTAAACGACAGACACTTATTCATCATTGCAAAGCGGAAAGATTTTTCTTGGAAAGTTTGCACTAACTTTTCTTTCTCTCGAGGCCAGAACGATTAATTGCAAAAGAAATATTATCCATGAAACAGAAATCTAGTACAACCCCTCGAATAATATAATGTATATTTTCTTTTATCGATTAATAGTATGTTTTACCAAAGAGTATATAACATACGTTATATACTTCCCTTCCTTGCACTAAGCGGTATTCCTGACAGTTCTCTGTAGCTAAACATTTGTATATTGGTTGGGTTATATGGATGTTCAGTGTGTTGGTGTTCCTTCTATTACTTTAGATACCACTTCTGCATCAAGAAGCTTATGATCTTTTGTCCATATTGTAAACTAGAGAACGAGGAAGTACGATTTTCCCTTCAGGATAGGCAATCGCCTGATTTATTCACCTAGAATACGAAAATGTCTTTAATCAGTGCCTTTGTTCATTTTCAGTCATAAGGTTTCCATCAAGATGCGTTTTGCACGAAGGGCTGCAGTCCAGAATTACGGTTTTAGGGGTTTATTTCCGCATTACTTTCGTAACTACAAGGTACAGTGGTTTTGTGCATGACTAAGTCTGCCGGAAACATTGCTAGAAGACCTTATTTGCTTTTTTCAATTTTAAGCTGGATACTTTGGAGGTTTTATTTGTTCTTATCACGTTTGTTGCTCCTACGCCATAATTATAGGTGAAGTTTTTTGCATTCATTGACACTCCTTTATTCCGAACTAACCTTGAAAAATGATTCTTCTTCCTCTGTTTATTGCTTCATCTGTTCACTCATGGAATTTCCATTCATCTTCTTTTACTGTATTTTTGTTTCTTGCTATCACTCGGGTATCCAGGGGAAAATGTATAAGTAGGTAGTATTGAAAACTACTGAAATAGTAGAGAGTTTTATTCTATACGATGAAAAAAGGAAAGGGTATCCAATCTCGGGTTTAATAACTGCTCAAAAATTGAAAGATGATGATCGATGACGAAATAACTTTATTCAACATTTATAGAATTAATTAAAATAATCATCAACGTCTTTGACAGTATATTCCAGGCAATTCGCGGCTCTTACCTACTTGGAAATGAAACCCATTTTTAGCACATGCAGATGCAGCATAAACAATTGAAGTAGAATAATCTATTTTAATCGGATGAAATAAATTCAATTTATGTTGACTTTTCATAAATTCGTCATTTTCGTTATAATTATTCTTCAATCTCACTTCTATGATTTGGTCGTGTAGCTACCAAATTTTGCACAGATTCTATGTGTCTCATGGTTTTTGGGCCTTATGTTTTCTGTTCCATTACAGCTTCTTCGCCATGTCTACCTAAATTTTTCATTATGTATTTATGTCATATTTCAACAGTTCGCTGTTTTTTCTTTGAAAAAATCAGCAAATTTTACTCGTCAAAGAGGTAGAGTGTAATATTTTCCTAAAATGTAGAAAAAGCTCATTTCGTTTGAGGTTTCAAAGTTTTTTTATACCTATGTGGTTTCCCGTAGAACTTAATCTGTTGTGTAAACTTTCGCATGCTTTTTTACATTATAAAATTAATTCAAAACTGTAGCGAAATTCACACATTTTCATAACATTCAAACAAAACGTAACAGCATAATAATTATGGTAACAGCAATTGGAAGTTTACCGTGTACCTAATATTTAAAAATTGACAAGTTAAACATCCTTTTCTTTACAGGATAAACAGTGGTAGGTACGTAATATTTTCAAAACCTTGTCACTGTTTATGCAATATTATTGTTTTAAACGTCGAAACCTGAATTTTGAAGGATAATAATTTAGCAGAGCTATTGGATTTAAACGGTATTCGAAAGAAGTGCGCCAGGAATTTGAAAACGAATCTAGTTTGCATAATAATTCTCAAATGTTCAAGGTTGCTCGCATTGCTATAAAAATCCTCTGCCTAGATACAAACCTGTATTGTCAATTGTGCCAATGGCAATACCATCACAAAAAGAAGTAAAGCAAAGATCTGAGATGCCTGCGAATCAAATGCGTAATTGATGGATGAACAAATATTTGCTAATGTGAAATTACGCATTAATGTTACATTTACTTGTAATTAACCCAATTATGCGTTATTAAGGTGATAATTATTAGCATTTTTGCTTTCACGTAATTAGTAAATACCATTTGGTATTCAGAATAGGTACTGCAATTCATACAGTTTCGACACTTAATTTAACCCTTGTACATTAACTGTAAGTATTACTTAGTCTTTATGATCCACAATCATTTCATTGCATTTTGTAATAATAATTTAATCAAAAAAGATTCGCATAAAAATGTGAATTGTTTGTATAGTTGATGCATTTCGCGTTATGTCTATGTTGTGCAAAATACGGTGTGAACAAGCAAAGGACTCAACTGTTTGCTTTTCATAATTCCCACATATTTTTTTAATTGTTACTGGGACCATTGTCTAAATTTAATCAATGCTGAAACATAGAATGAACGGTCATAGCGTTGATTGCAATTTCCAAGGCGTTATATCCTTGTCTTTGTTAATATTATACATATTATTGTGTCAAATTCATTAGCAATCGGTGTGATTTTATATTGTTATTGAATGCAAAAAGTAGGTATTTACATACAACCAACTTTTATTGAAAATTTTGAGATGTTAATTGTACACACCACAGGAAATTTTGAAAAAAGTGTTTGTAAACTACTGTGTTTATGGTGACATCAAGAGCCTTGAATTTTCAAAAAAATGTATACAAAAAGAGAAATATTTTGCAATGTTGGTAAATATTTAAAAACGTTGCAAAGCTGATCACTTTTTGCCATTTTTGTGTTGAATTTATTTACACTTACAATGCACAAGGCGGGCATGCTTAATGTGAACGTTAATAAATTCCACATCTTAAAAATGATGTCAATGAGATGAGAGAGTAACAATTGTCTAAATAAGGCAGTTCTATACCATAGATTTAAACTTAAAGAAATATCAACGAATGGTTTCAATTTCATTGAATGTTTCCCATGAACTTCTTTGCTTTGAATTTTCTTCGTTTCGTTGTTGTTATTTATTTGTGTGTTCATCGAGAATTAAGAAAATGTATCTTCAGAACAGCGGGCCTGTGGCAATGAATTGTTGTTATCAAAACACATAACAAAATGTTGGTTAAATGAGTCTCATTTTATTATTGGTATTGCAATGTAAGGTGTAAGTCTAATGCTCCTGCGATCTACCATGCAACAAAATCGTCTCTAGCGCCTACAAAAATCAAAATTTGATAATAAAATTTTACACTCGTATTAACAAGGGTTGAGTTGACAAGATACTAAAATTTTGTACCATTTGAACCAAAAGTTTTGTTTTTATGTACCTCTAAACTGAGCTATGGCGTCGCAAACCCCAAAAAACGGGCACTTTGAATCCTTCGCCCGTAGGAATGATCCTTAAAGTCCTTTTTAAAAGAAACAACGTAGAAATAAACAGGGTTTAGTTTGACACCAAGCCCATTCGAATCGGCCTGTTGGTTATTTTTTTAATCAGGTTCAAACTAGAGTATATATGTACTTTTTGCGCCTACAGTAGACAGTGCCAGATTAGTCCAAGGATAAAATTCTCCCAAGTGATTTGTAATTCTAGAATCTAGAATAAATGACCTACGGTTTTGAACCCTTTTAAGGCCTCCGTCCCCTTAGAAGACCAAATTTAAACCATTGCAAACTTAAGTGAATCTTTTTTTGATACCTTTATCTAACAATTATCCTCAGAAGAAAGGTTTTTTGTTTAATCGTTAATTACACCCTGAATCGTTTACATCTAAGCAACTTTTGATTTATTAAACTTGCATATTGCATATCTCGTTAAATTGTGGTTGGTTCATTTTCTTCTCATATGAAAACCTTTACTACAGTTTACAGAAGTTTTTAATACAGCTTTTCCTACAGTATTGCACTTTTCATGTAGAAAAATTTCAGTTTGAGTGCCCATTCGAAGGAAGTGCGGCTGTAACGTGGACATCATAGTTTTGATTCCTCTTCCACCTTTTTCATTGCTAGAGGACGCATTTCCAACTAGTAATTTTATGGCAAATACGGTGAATGGACATTTCGCCGAATGACTAAAACGCCGATACGATTTTTAATTAATCAAAACGTCGACAGCCATTTCACCGACTAGGACCATTTCGCCCAATCTAATATGGAACCATTTTTACGACCGTGACCAAAACGCCAAATGTCCATAACGCCTAATATATTATTTGTTTTTTCTGAAAATACGTTTTAATTGCTAATTAGATTAACATCGAATTGATCCAAGACTACAATCAACCTCAGGTTGAATTATAATGATTGAATATAACTGGCATGAAATATTATTCAACCAAACGTAAAGCAATTTCGTACAACTAAGTAACTAAACCTTTCAAAACGTTTGTCGCAGATTTGGGCAGGCAGGGTTTGTCCACGGTCGGCATAATGGCGCATATTACATTCGGCGAAATGTCTTAGTCGGCGAAGTCTCCTTTTTGGGTATGGTCGGCGAAATGGTCGTCTTTGTTTTCTCCACGGTCGGCATTTTGGACCATTGAAAATCGTGTCGGCGTTTTGGTC